>OY978526.1:74544410-75744410 GCA_963854835.1 Megamerina dolium
AATATGAATGACATATGAACAAAAAATTTTATATTTTTGGGATTCAAACAAATATCTACATACATTTGAATGTTGCAGAGCTAAAGAGAATATTCAAATGGTAAATGACAGATGACTTTTTTTTTTTTTAAAGAACTGACTTCTATTGCAACTCAACCTGTCAGCTTGTATCAATGCGGTTCTATAGATGTTAACAATATGAGTTTACATACGTAAATCTGCATATAACAATTTATTATATGTATCGCACATATGAATAAATGCCTAGTAGAAAAATATATAAAAATATGCAAGGAAGTAGTTACATTTTGGTGCAATAAGCATCATGTGCCCGAGTGCATGGGCGATATTAGTTTATACGGTGTTCGTCAAACTATCCAGATCTTTTATATAATATTAATTATCTTCTAAACCAGCTGCATTGCTAGAATTTTATTTCCTTTTAACTTATAGGTTTCTCTATTATTAAGGTAAAATATATGGTACAAATATTACTAAATAGAGAGTTGAAAGTGTAAACAATTGCAAAAAATAGTGGAAAAGAATAATAAACTGATAGATAAAAGACTAAAATAAAAATTAAATATTGTACACAGCAAATTCGTACAAAACGTATGCCCAATTCCAATCAATTTTATTATCCTTAAAATGTTTCTTAAACATGCTTGCCCCCTATTTGAGCCCCTTCGAATTACTTCTCTACAAAATTTATGTTTTTATATATTTTGCTCTCACTGCGGCGAGAGTCCTCTTAGAGGGCAAATTTTGAGAATTTGCTTATTTTCTATCATTAAACCATATGGTGGCTTCCATACAAAATCAACTTAAAAACAACTCAAAATCTCCATAGCTGCTCAGGAATCTTCTTTAGGTTGTAAAATTTAAGGCCAGCTCCCATTAATTTTACATTTATCAACGTAAAAGTACCTGAAAATCGACAAATAGTGTTATAATTGCCAAGAAATCGTACTTTGAGCAGTGAAATATTTGAAAGCCGCCATTAATTTATTTATACTAACATTTTATAGAAATATTTTCCCCTTCTATAATGACCCTTTAGGTGCTCCCGTACAATTAATGTAGGGTTGATATAGATTAAAGGAAAGCGATATCTCATCAGTTAACAGTTTTTGAACGCACAAATTCATTTATGTTTTTATTCAAGTATATTACACCTTCCGGCAGTAACATCTTGCCATGAAATGCTTCGTAAAAGAGATATGTGACAAAGCTCAGAAAAAGTAATATCTCAACGGTTCCGCCGTTTGGAACCGGCTAATATAAGTAGGTCTCTTCTAATGGCTTTCAAATTTACTACGCACAACAGTACTAGAGCAGAAACTCTGCGGTACCAAAAAGAGCCTTTCTGGCCCAAGTGTATTCCCTCCGAGGGCACCCACAGTAACCTAACCTAACCTTATTCAGCCATTGTTGGAAATCCTGGATGCTGATAGGAACTTCAGCACTTGAGCCTTTCACCGTTGAGTAAATTTTCTTCCACTTTAGCGTACACTGTAGAGTTGCGAGTAGAACACCTTCTTGGGTGTTTGCATTGTTCGAATTACCAACATTTTGTTTGTATCCTTCAACATAAGTTTGAAACAATACGGTCGTCATAGTTCTTTTTCGGTGTGGACTTCAATTTTTGCAGCGTTTTTTATTTTATATTGACCGAAAGAGTAATTTGTGTTTGAGAATAAGAAAAAATTCAGCAGAAGTCGTATCTAACATATACGGTGGCAAAATCTTGATGTCTGATTGCATGAGCCCTAACAAAACATTTTCCATTAGGCCTCCTAGTATTACTAATATGTATTTACCCTTAAATGCATACCAACATATATTCTTATATGTGTTTTTACATATTTAAATGCAATATATGGCAAAATAAAAATTGAAAGTAGGTACTTACAAATAAATTTTATGGCTTTCTAAATTTAAGTTGAAATATTTTAAAATATATATTTCGTTTCATGTACATAATTCTTGTTTCTTTGATAGCTACATACATTTGGTTTTTGTTTTATTTGTTATTTTTACACTTTATCTTACATCATATCCATGATAAGAACATCCACTACAACAATAACATATTTTTGTACATATGTTATATGGTATGGTGATAAGAAAAATGAATAAAAAAAAAAATGTACATACAGTTGTATTATTATATATATGTTATAGGTATGTAAAAGTATATTTGTATGATCTTACATAAATTCAAAACATGCAGATTCCCCAAGTTACCAATACACATACTAAGCAGCAGCACGCGTGTCTTGAATGAGACCATAATATGTATGTATACAGAATTTTACATTCTTTTGCAATATGTTCTCTTCATACACTGCCTCGTTCAAGACAAAAACTCTGCCTCTGTTTCATTCATGATATCGCCGCCATACATAAATTTATTATGTAAGCCATAATTAAATACATAAATATATATATTCTTATGTACATACATATGCACATACCTTACATATTTATGTATATTCGAGGGAATATATAAGTACAAAAAAATGTATAATAATTTTTTTTTTTCGCGGTTCGGTCACACACAAATGAAAGTTTCTAATTCACAGCATGTTCCTGTTGAATTTGCGTTTTAATGAATAACACAGTGTGGACTACAATATGTTACCATAAGTATTTCAAGAATGTTGGTGGAATATTATTTGGTTTTTTTTTTTTTTTTTGTCAGATTATCCAGTACCATCTGCTGCTTCTTCTACACTAATGTTACATCAAATTTACAATTTCACTCACATTCAAATATTCAAGACAAACGCACTACGATTTTATGATAATTTGCGTTTTCGATAATTTTTTGGAATCTCAGTAAGAATTAGTACTTTTCCCACGATTTCATGAAAGTGTAAAAATGTTATAGTTTTGTTTTATTTAAAGTGGTTGAACCAAAATCGAACCCTACGTTAAAAAAAAAAAAAGTACTTGACAGACTGAGGAGGATCAAGCTGAATGAGCTTTCTTATGAGTAGTCCATTCCAGCAGACAACTAATGCCCAAATTGTGAGAATACATCGTCAGTTTTTGATATGTTGCTTTAGTCCAATTCTTCAGTGATGCCTATCTTTGTAAGAAGAAAATAACAGCACTTGACTCCTTGATCTAGTAGCACTGAGAAATATATCTAGTGATGACTGCTAACAATTGAGAACAATGGGCACTATTACTAAATAGTGAATGAAATAAAATTGAACACATTTTTAAAATTTTCACTCCGTCTTCCATCGCTTCGAGGAATAGCTCTTTCAACAAAAGTTTGAAACTGGTAAATAACTGTATATTCATCGTGGGAAAATATATATCTAGGTCTCATTTATATTGTATTTATAATTTTAAATGTTCATCCTAGAAGGATCATCCAAAGTGATTGGTGTAAATTCCCTTTCATTTTTATTTCATCGAAGGTGTACACTTAACATTTTTGATGAAACAAAAATGAAACGCAGTTTACACCTATCACTTTGGATGATTCCTTCATGATGAACATTTTAAATGATTATATATTTTCCATTAATTATTTGTAATACACTGCCTGTCTTTATAAGCAGCAATGAAACATTTGTAGAGAATATTTGTTAAAAATTAAAAAAATATTTTGATAATAAAGTTTTAATTAAATTTTAAAATTGTCGAAGAAGATACTTTTTTAAAATAATTCTAAATCATGGAAATTAGAAAGGATGTTTTTAAGTCCCAGGTGTATCTCATAATCTTAATTGACTCTTGGAAATCCTAAATCATGGCATTTCTTCAACATACTGTCAGTAGCATAATGTCTGGATTTCATCGCCTAATAATTGTTAAGCAATATTATAGCAAATATAAGAAAACAATATATTATAACAAAATTAAATGTGAGACAGTGAATCATTGCCTGCTCTGAAACTTGTATGCCTGATATCTATGTACATGCGTAACCTTGAAAAAATGTCAAGGCTTTCTATTAAAGACACAAAGAAAATTTTGCCTTATTTTGACGGCATTCTAATTGTGAGAAAAATCATTTAAAATCAATTTTGTGTAATAAATTAGAACATATTGAGCATCTATATATATAAAGGTAATTTCTTGAAACTGACATAATAGCAAATTCCATCATCATTGCAAATCGATTTCAGTCATAAATAATTATGAATACATAATCTGTCTGAGTATTTAACAATAAAGAAATTGAAAAGAGCACTTCATGCCGCTCTAATACCTATTCGAATTGTAAATATGAATATACCAATCTCAATTCGCATCATTTTATACGCTCAATTAAAATTCAATGATACACAATTCTGGACTATTTTTCACATTGGCTTTCACTTCAAGCATTAGCTTGCCTTCATTGTAAATACATATTTTGATGGAAATAATATAAATAAATTGCCATTGCTTAATAAAAATTAATTTGAGGAATGTTCTACTTTATTTCAACTCTTCCAACATAAGCATTTTCAGATTTTATGTTTACTTTGTTATTATACCATTCTATGGAAAGAAAATGCGAGAGCAAGAATCTTAATATTATTTTATAGCTATCATTTATACCAAAATCTGAAATAAACTACAAATTTATATTTATATATATGACCATAAGTAAGTAACTGCGATCAACCAACCCCAAACAAGCAACAACCAACTAACTGAGCAAATTGTGTAAATAGGCTATTTGCAGAATGATTTTATTCAAAGAAATTTCAATGTTGTTTACTGTGTATTAATTTGTTTGTTATTTGTCGAAATATTTGATAGTGAAACTGAATATATTTGTAATAAGGATGAACCAACGTGAATCGTAATAATTTTCTATTACAATGACCCCAATTGAATGTATTTCCTCCTTTTTTTTCTGTTTGTCTACTTTTTATTGAGATTTATCAATGACAAACCTAAATGCAAATTCTTAAGTAATCTTATAGCTATTGTATTTGTGTACATATCAATATAAGCATATACATCCGAGTATATTCGGTTGGAGACAAAGTATTGTCAGAAGAAGCGCTCGAATTCGCAGAGCACTTCAGAGCCATCTGCAACTTTAACTTTGAAGGATTCGAGTTGAAGTGTGTAAAACTACACAAATTGCTAGCTAATAATGATGTCGTTGTGTATGTCAATATCTTAGCAACTGAAATCTATTGTGAATTGTTAAAGTATTGTTGATAGATTTATGAGAGTTTGAGTGTTGTCAATTAAATTCTTCAAAGTTAAAATTATGGTTCCTCATCCACAAGTTCTTTTGCAGATATCTACGGTGTAACTTCAAAAGGGTCGGCACCGCCAGCTGACAATGTTGCACTGTTCGTTCGCTACTAATGCGTCAAGTTTGATTTAGATCTAAATAATTATTTTGCATATATAAGTAAAGCTAAGGCTACAGTATTAGCAAATGGATTGGGTACGAGAATTAGTGCTTACTCGCACCAGCAATGTGATCACAAATGATCTATTCTGCATCCTAGAAGAACTAGGATCACTGATTTTTTGTTTTAGGAAAATAAATAGGTCAACTGATTGACCATTTTCACGAACCTCGTTCAAGGTAGGGTTAACCATCGGATTATTATGTGTTTCATCGTTTCCTCTTTCACGAGGAGGAGGAGCTCTAGGTCTAGTCTGTATATCAGTGTTAATCCTATTTTGTGAAGCCATAAATTGCGTTTAAAAATATAAATAAATATGTGACATTTAAAGCCCGCTAGTTGGCCGAGCTTCTCTTCCATTACTGTTGTGCTTGTTAAATTTTGGACAGTATTAGAAGGGACCTACTTATTTAGCCGGTTTCGAACGGTAGAAGTCTTGCGACATCATTTTTTCTGAGCTTTGTCGCAGAGTTCTTTTAGAAGGATTGGGCTTTCTGTTCTAAATATTTCTTCTGCGTCTGCCTTTTCAATATCATTATGATCTTCGTGCCGTTTAGAGCTTAAATAACTGTCTGGACGTTATGTTTCTTTGTTTTTTTTTTTCCACTCTACTTTGTGACCTCAGTGAGATTCTGGAGATAGATTCGGCTGAGTTGCTAAAAATAGACATCGCTATTAATTGTTCTACGTCTTTTGGTATTGCCAAAGGACTATACTTAGTTTTTGTTAGTTTATCTCTTCTTTTGCGAACTTTTTCTTATTTGAAGGTGTTGGGATTTTAAATTTATCATATTCTCTATTACTAGTGTACTGGTTCTTCTCATTGCATCTATTGAAAATTAGCATCAAAGCGTTTGCAGATTTATTGGTTTATATTGAATTGTTTTATGTTTCATTTTAGCCCATCAAGTGCGTGATCCGTAAGGTATGGGCTTATGTTATGCCTTCAAAATATAAACAAAATCCGATAACAAAATGTATACAAACTCTAATTACAAAATGAATAGTATAAAATGAACCGAGACAGGGAGATAAATCTTAATTTCATTGGAAGAAAAAACTTTAAGGTCGACCACAAATCTCACTTCAACCTGAAAGAGCCACCGTTCAGGTTCCACACGAATTTACTGTAAAATATTGTCATAAATTTTTAACTGCTTTTAAACTGATCATATATGACATGACCAAATGAGAAAAAGTTTGTGTTCAAAGCGGCATGCAGTCAAGGACTGACAAGGACTGCCACATCATATTTATATTATGTGACTGACAAAAACTGATGGACTGTAGTTTGTTAGTTTTGATACATCCAACGCATAGTTCTCGACTGCTGCCATCGGAAGTTTATTTGATCTCTAGGCACAACTGTTCTTTACTGATGTAAATTTGGGTTGAGGAAAGGTCTGTCACATTTACTCTATTGACTTTTATAACTAAAAAACCGCAAATGTTTCAGAATAATGGAGTGATTGTTCTTAAAAAAGCCCCTATATAAATTTTCTGAGAGTAATATTAATCCACTGCTAAAAAATTTTAGAAATATTCTGTTCGATATTCGATGAATTTCATTTATATCATAAAGGAGAGTGAGAATTGCCTAACGAATTTTTCCCCAACGTAGTTTATTAAAATATTTTGAGAAGAGGATGAGTTCATACAATATGGCGATAATGTAAGAATAAACAAATTAAAAAAGGTTAAAGCTCAAAAGAAAACTTCATAAAAATAAATAAATATGTATACTCATAGATATGTTAGATACTTCTTAAGAATAAAATTTGGAATTACAAAAAAAAAAAAAAAAAAAAAAAAATTCAATAATAATTATTTGCAAAGGTTGAGTATTCAACATAACTATATAAAAGTAAGTACCTATTGTATTAAGTAGCCACTTATTATCTATAACAATGGGCATACAAATTTAATATTTAATTTATGAATTTTTATCATTTCTGAATTGCTGGGTAATTTCATTTACAAAACAATACAAAGTTATCTAAATTTTGACATTGGCCGATAAGATAAGAATTATTCGCAGGGATGAAACACAATGAAACACAAACCCTTGCGGGGTTCCTAACGTGAAACTTTTGTTTCTACCATTTCCTAGGTCATGCCAAAAATTATTGCGCTTTTGTGCTAGCACGCGAAAATAACAAAAGAAATACATATAGAAATCATAATTCAATTATCATGTTGCAAAGTTTTCATTTTGCTGTTTTGTTTGTTTCATTTTTCTTATACTGTGGCGACAACGGCCTATGCAACAAATGGACACAGAGGTCGAAATAGCAAAATTTGTCAAGCATAATAATATGCACCTACTTTAGCAATGGCCACATTTATTGTGTTATTATATAGCAAAAAGTTTTCACAGAAAACTTTTTAAATGAGTTCATTGTATACATACTCAAATGTAGGTATATAAATAGTATATAATGGAAGTGTATGTGTTTATTGCATATATTTATATATACTAGGGTTGTCGGTTATTAGAGTCTTTGAAAATATCGGTTAATGGTTGAAATAAATGTTATCTATGGGTATAAACATTAAAATGATTCGAGTTTGGGCCTCCTAAATGAGAAAATCGTAGTTAAAATTGAATTTTGTATGGATCGCCTTTAAATGTGGCATATAGAGGGTAAATATGTTCCGAAAAATTTTTAAAGAGAAAAAATTAATAGAAGCCAGCTATACATTTGGTTGTTCCCAATTGATTTTCCTATTTTTTAACACCATCGAATCCACTTGATGCCTGCTATTTTTAGCTCCAGCTTTTTTACTCGTGAACCCATAAAATATGATGGATTCTAGTATCAAAATCATAGAGACATCCACTAGAAGTTTCCATTTTTATTTCAAAGTAAAACATATACAATTGTATTTGATGGTGAAATACAATTATGTTGAGTCACAAAACACTCTTTGGCAATTATTTTTGAAAGGTAATTATTGTTGCGGTGTTGGTTGTTCCATGATGATTTGCTAAACGATGTTGAATAAAAATGACATAACAGTTTGACTTTAGTTACGTGTTACGTCACAAAACCCTATCTATCTGCGTAGATCGGCTCGAAACGGTTTAAAATGAATGAAGAAAAAATATGCATTAGAATATACATTTTAAGTGTTTAAAGAAAAAATGAGTTCCAAAAAATTCATTATTCATATAAATTTATGAAAAAGTAAAATTATGCGAAATTTCAGATTGAATCGTTTTTTGGAATATGATCTATATTCACTCAATTATACGGTTAACTAACAGCAAAAACAAAATAAAAATGGCTAACAGAAATGACTACCCTAATATATGCAATATATATTATTTCGCGTTCTTTTCTAGGGGCAGCGAGGAATTGATAACTTCAAAATAAAATTTGGCAATTGAATTAACTACAAAATAAGAAAGAGAGCGAGAGCGAGAGAGAAGGAGAAACATGTTATTTAATGAAATTAGATTATGGTAAAAATAATGTATGTAAACACTAAAAATCTGCATTGTAAATTGCTTATAACATTGTTTAACGAAAATTGTAATGAATTCCGCAAAATAGAAAAACGTCATAGAATACAAGTTATAAAAGAACAAATTGAAACGAAAAGTTTATTCGAAAAAATGTTTCTATCAAAATGAAATAACTAATTAAAGAAAGTGAAATAGAAACTCAAATACTCTGAGCTGCTAAATATAGTTCGCATATTTTTTTTTTGTATAGACATCGTCGGCATCTTATAGCTTAAGAAATATATGCTTTTTATACGTATGCGTACAATTTAGCAAAGATTCTCATATTCGTCATTAATAAAATCCACACACAACTATTAATTTACAAAAATATTATTATAATTATATTTGTGGTGCATTTTAGTCATACAATTGAACAAAATTAAGGAATTACAATTTTTCATAGGAGAAACAAAAGCCTAAACCAATTTACTTATTATTATGTACATTGAGGAGTTTATTAAAATATTTCCAATTTGTGCAATACTTACAATAAATTTCAATTTATTATTTAAAATTGTTCAAAATATTATATTTTTATAATCACTACGATATACATTTTTTCTATGTACAATCATTGGGCGCATCCTTTTAGATATGTAAGTTTTTTTTGGCGAAGCTGCTTCATTTTAAATTTTCTTGTATACATTAAATGTTAAATTGATATAGTAAGTATTGTGTCTGAAAAAATTAATTCAACTTGTTAATTCATAGTGCTTTCACAAACAATTTCGTGCTCGTGATAGGGCTTGATAATAAAATGCCTCAGTAGAGTGGTATTTCTAGTAAGTTCTGAGATAAATATTAATTAGGCTAATTTGGGCTTTAATTCAGAGCAGTCGGAGCTGCCGCTCTCATGCCCAAGACGGACTAATTTAAGCATTAATGGGGACAAAGTCCAAGCATGGAGTTTAGCTCATGTTAAGTCACTAATTACGTGGATATATTTGGATTTCGTACGGAAAAAAAATTGGAAATTTATCAAGTTTAAATTTGAGTGAAGTGTTGATCAACCAGATCATGAGGCATTGATTGGAGGAAGTGATCATCTGAAAGAGCAATGTTTGCGCTATGCGGCAGGTGTGGAAGAACATTCCAGATCAGCGCATCCAAAATGTTCTTGATGACTTTTGGAATATCTGGCAGAGCCTTTAACTCATATAGCACCTAATTCCCATGTTTTTGGAACATTCCCAACGCTTAGAGACGTTTCGCGAAGGTTATGCGGCCAATTCTTAGTGATTTTGCAAGTTTGTCTTACGATGGACATTAGGCTACTCTGGATTCTTCGTCTTTTATGCCCAAAGTTATCATTTCTAAACCGCAGAAACTACCATATTAAAGATAAATATATAATATATTTAATATATTAATATATTAATATTTAATAAATATTAAAGATAAATATAAAGAGTTTAGTGTCGATTGCTGATCTCATCATTTTTTTGACATTAACCCTTAAAGGGTAAAGTTATTTTATATACACTATTCGTTGATTCGACGAAGTCTGTTTTAAAACTTTAATTTATTTAATTTACATTTGAGTGTTTGAAAATGCTATGTTCAAAATTCCGAAGAACATGCACATGGGGGAACGATTAGGAACTTAACACTGCACATCTGATCAAAATGTTGACCCCTTCTTTAGTGCTTCTTTGTACAAGTCGACCCTGCAAGGCTTTTTATTTTCGGTATTTATAAATTCTTCTTCGTTGCAAGGAGACAGCATGAGTGAGTGAGTGAGAAGATAGATGTATCGCATTTTCGGCCCTTTCTCAATTCTTTTGGAATCTTCTATTTATTTGAACCTTAAATTTCCACAAGGGTTAGGTTGTATGACTTATTTGGTGTGAAAACGGGCATTTTCTTTCGCCGTCCAAAATATTCTTTGAATTCATACTGAGAGTTCCCAGAGAAAGACTTCTAGCTACTTTCAGGGCATGTTAAGAAAGTGTACCAATGCTAACTTTTGGTGAAGTTAAAAAGTGAGTCTTACAAATATTGCTCACAAACAAATCATAATCACTGAAATAATCCAACATCTTAAAGATAATACATATACAGTTGACACTATCGATTCCAAATCGTCATTAATACGAAATCAGTCTGTATGACATCCTTCTAATTGGAAAGAAAGCAGAGTTGAATGGGCCTTGTCGCGAAATAGGGCAAGGCGAAGTATATAGTATCAGCAAAAAATTGGCCATCTTGGAAAACACGTAACTGTTGACATCTAAGTTTTCGATGGAATCAAGAACTTGGAATCACCACTAACACTTGTAATGACGCCAGTCTGGAGATTATGCAAACATATGCTACTTTGGACTAATTCGAGACTTCTTTTGAAGCTTTTCTCAAGAAAAATTGTTAATGTTAAATAAATTGTCACTTGATTGCCAACAAATGTGCTACATTTGAAAGAATTAAGTTGATAAGCACCTTATATGTATATGAAAATTTATATGATATATGAATTATTTAAAATATAATATATTTTATAAGTACATTTACATGTTCGTCAATATTACCATTAACCACTAGTAATGTCACGAACATCTTCTCTTTTCTCTTTGACATATTCATAATAAATTAAAAAATTAAATTCATATTTGTGGCAGATTTTATTCAAGAAGTCTATGCTTGTTGTTAATATGTATTCAGTTAAAGAAACACCCGCAAATACACAACACACACACACACACTTATATATATAAATATGTGTTAATTCACATATCCTTACACATAGTAGACCAGCCGTTACGGATGTTAATCTAAACGAGGTAATGCTTATTTCGTATAATTAAATTGCAAAATGATTTCAAACATTCCTGAGTACATAAATGACGTGCTAACACATACTACGCGTATGGTACATATATGTGGGTACTATTGTATATGTATACCATACACTCATATATCGTATGTAGGTATAAAGTATGTGCAAACTCATGAAAATTATGAAAATAAATTTTTGCGCAATACAAATCGCATAAAAATCATATGTACTCACATGTAATATAGTCATATATGATTGTACCGTGATGGTACATATATGTATATGTACACATATTTGCACAATATTTAGGGTGACTTTAATTAGCTTATAAATATATTGTACTCGTGCATATAAATACTTTCAAATGTAATGAATAAATTGCTGCAAAATATGTTTGCAGATTATGTATGTATTTTCGAACTTTGTGAAAATCTAATAGCTTTTATATGTGAGAGTACTCTGCGAGCAGATATCAATTTGGCAAATATACAAATGTTTATATGGGTATATACATAGTGTGCTGTAGTATATGCATGAGTACGTACATACGGGTAATATATTTATTTACGAGTAAAAGTATATAAAAATTAACTTTTTTAATTATACTCTATTTATAGTACAAATTGTAGAGTAGAACTTTAATGAAAAATATTTAGTGTTGTTTTCTTCAGATATTTGATCTTAGTTTACGATAGAAATACATTATGAATATTCCCAAAATAGCATATTTCGGTTATAGTGATACAAAAATTTGATTTGATGTGGAAACATGTATCACGAAATAAAATTGATGGCAATGCCTTTTCTTTATTTTATTTTATATATTTTATTAGCAGTACCTGGTATTACTATAAATCATGACATATAAATAATATTTATGCTTTAAATGGAAAATATAGTTTGAACAAAATAAATAAAAACTAGTTGAGTAAACTTCCGATTTTGGTACAATATTCCACTGACTAAGTATGTAGGGTTTGTCCTACTACCACCTTAACTCTAACTCTAGCTTTAATTATAGTTAATGAAAGCTATTTAAAAAAGACAGTCGTGACCTAAGTAATAGTGTTTCTAAAATTCGAAGATTCTATAAAAGCATATGTAATAGGTAAGTATTTTAATTGCGATATCATAATTTTCTTTCATTCCGTCGATAAATGCATATCAACATCTAACTCTGTCAGGTCGTATAGCACTTATTTTGGTCATCATCGACTAGGCGTCCCATCCAAAAGAAAGATGTTATACTTTATATTGCAGTTTTTCCGTGTCGCTTGACCACGCCACGAGCGCGATCCTAGAACTACCCGACTTAACAAAGAAAATACAACCCATTTGGGAAAAATTTTCTTTATTTCTCAATATAATCTTTTTTTAGCTTGATATTCTGTAGCTTCGATACCTTGTTTATAGTATGAACTGTCTAGCTCATTAAAATAGCCATCAACAGACTAAATCTGGAGAATAAGGTGCATGCTGAAGCAATTCGAGCTTTTACTAATTGATTTTGGCCATCGAAATTGCGGATGTGTGAACTGGTGCATTATCTTGATGAAACAACACTTTCTTTTTCGCCAAATGCGGCCTGTTTTCTTTCATTTCATCACTTAAACGCTGCAACAAATTTGCATAATACTTGCCGTTGATTGTTTTTTCTTTCTGAAGATAATCAATAAAAATTATCCCACGTGCATCCCAAAAAACCTACGCCATAACCTTGTCTGCAGATGGAATTTTCTTCGCCTTCTTTGGACATGATTCTCCCCTTTCAGTCCATTGTTTTGACTGCTCCTTTGTCTCAGGTGTGAAGTGATGGAACCATGCCTCATCCATGGTTATGAATCGACGCAAAAACTCGGCTTTATTGCTGTTAAACATCGTCAAACTCTCTATAGAAACATCTTCACGACGTTGTTTTTGTTGTTGTGAGCAAACGCGGCACCCATCTTGCACACAGCTTTTTCATCTCCAAATTATCGGTGAATATACGATGTGGATAGCAGGTCGTTGTATCCGGTATTCGATGCTGATGCAAAAGGAGTTCGTCGATCTACCTTTCTGTTTATGGATATCGAAAACTCTAAGAATCTTTCACAATCGTAAAAGGGAAATTTTTGCAATATTGTCTGAGATGATAGGAGTGACTTTTCAATGGCCGAACGAGCGTAAAGCAGTTACTAAGTGTTAAGTGTAAACTGCTATTTGATATAATTTTTTTTTTTTGAGGAATGCATTGCCAGCATACTTCAATTTTAACATGCACAAAAGAAAAATTCAGCAGGCATTTATCGAAGGTTCTTCGGGTAACTACACGGTGAGAAAGTCTGAAATGTGTTATAGTGGAGTTCCGAGAACAAACCTGGTTTTTTAACCGCAAGTAAAGTATGCAGTTTTATTTGACACGACCAGACCTGGAACCTCCACTATAAGATTTCCTAGCTATTACAGCTTTGTTCCATTCTGTATCAGAGTGTTATTTATATGTCCTTTCATTGATATTGAATCATATGCTATTATATATTATTTTGAATTGATTCATTTGAATTTTTAACCCTAGTATTTCCGTTGCTCAAAACACTTCATTTGACGTTTTGCCAACTAATCTCAGTTCCCCTGAGAGTCGTCAATAGAGCCGACTATCTTGCACTATCCTCAGCGAGCTAATGGAAAAAGGAAAACACTATCTTCCTATATTACTTCTCGCTTTGCATGAGATTCATATAATAAGATTAGGTGTCGTGAATCGTTTTCTAGGCATAAACCTGCCTGCAGAGGCGTCTCATATTTCTTTCAATGCTTATTGTTTTATAAACACTTAGCCGCCTTTGAGAATATCTTTGGCAAGGACGAAACATCTGTTACTGGGAATGTGTTTCCTTGATAATTTGTTATACTAAACGGCAGTCAATCTACCAGGATACCTAAATTCTACTGGCTGGGTTTAGTATCAGGCTCCTATTCGGGGAGTGTTCGATGAGGAAGTAGGTTTTAAAACGGCACTACAGCTTTCTTTTGTGACCCATAGTAGGTATATGTGAATCAGTGTAACCGATCTAGCCGACCGATTTCAAAATCAACATGGATTCTAATCATTTATATAAAACAGTGGGTAATACCAAATACTTGTTTTTTTTTAGCAAATAACGACAATGAAACAATAAAATTAAAGAAAAATTTCATCAAAATATGGAACAAAACAAATAATTTTGTATCTACGACTGATTTTCAAGTTCTTCGAATTTTTTCTGTGCTTGTTTCTTATACTTGCAAGCTAAAAGCGCGCTAATAAAAGAAGATTTACTATAAGGAAATAATATATTTTTTTCTTTTCCTACTATATTTCTGAATGAATACTTGAAGCAGAAAACTAACAATGAGGAAAAATGAAAGGAAATCACAGTTTTTCTGTGTAAATGAGAAAGAATAGCGACACTTTTATTACGAATAGTCTTCCTTTTTTTTTTATTCTTTATGTTTTGTTTTAGGTTTTGTTGTTAGTTTTTGCTTTGATTGCAGAACCGAAAATGTTCTTTGATTAACATTCGCTGTCTCTTAATGAACTGAATACATTTGCCTGACATACAGATACTCGTATATACATACATGCGAAGGTATCTTTATAGTTATACTTGAAGATGTTGAAAAAATCGTTGTTTTTTTTTGGCTATGCAAAAAAAAAAACGTTCATTATTTTCAATTGCGAGAGCAACTTTTGCTTTCGCTCTATTTTAACGGAGGAAAAGTTTTATCATTCATAACGAATTAGTGGTGATTGCACTTAAAATAGAAAATCTATAAAAAAAAGCAATAAAATAAATATAATAAAAATAAAATAAAAAAAAAAAAATTAAAAAAAAAAAAAAACGCTTCAGTGCAAATCGGAAAGGGAAACCACAATCAGAAATGAACACGCTTCAGAAGAATAATAAAACTTGATGTGAACCGGCAAGGTAACCCAATTTATACAAATACTTATAAATACTTACGATTCAGTCGAGCGAACAACGCATTTGTGATGTCTTCCGCCATTTAAAAAGGGATAATTCCACTTTCATAAGATATATACTTTCGCTAATCTCTCTCTCTCTCTTTCTCTCTCTCTGTCAGTTTTCTCTGCGTGTGTGTAAATTATTCGCTCAATTATCGTCTAAAGATGCTCACACACACACAAACACATTACGTAATCCTTTCGACTTGAGTTTATTTTGCTTTTACTTATTTAGAAATCATTGAGAAACCATTTTATTTTTGTCATCTTTATTTCATATTATCAAGCACATAAATGTACGCCCCTACACTGCGAAGCGTATATTATACTCATACATATTATAACAAGAATAAGAATAACAATCCCGTAATCCTGAAAATTCTGCCCAATTCATTTTGAAAGTGTACACTAAAGGTGCCCCTAGAGGGTTAAAGTATTAGACCGACATTCATTAATTTTTACACCCATACATTCTAACCGTCTATCGCCACCCCTTAAAAGGGTGCTCATCCAACGTGAACTTCAACATACACCATAGCTGCTGGTAATCGACTCTAGGAGGGTTAAATGTAAAACCGATCGCCTTTAGTTTTATATATGACAAATTTTTTCCAGAGAAAAAATTGTGTAAAATGTTAATAGCCATTATTAAAGATACCCGCAAAAGTGTCCACACTAATCCTCAAATACACCCCTTCAATGGACTGTATGGAATACCTGGCAACCTTTTAATACATAGAAGTGGGCTTCAATAACATTCAGCTACGTGGCGCTACAGAATCACATACTTTGCTCGGGGGCTTGAAGAGTGTCTTCTCTTAAACAATATTGGATGGCTTTCTCTCCTCAGAAAAGCGTGGAATTTTGTGTTAAAGTAAGTCTAGAGACTGTGGACTGTCATTATTAATAATTCTCGTTATAGATCATACTGATGATATAATTAGTTTTCACTGTATTCAAATTTGTGAAAACCATCAACAGGTATCACAAACACTTTATTAGATAGAGTGAAGTAGAGGCAGTTAATTTCATTCGACGACACAAATCGCCAAACTCTTCACCAATCATTTTCGAAAATATTTGCTTCAACCTTGAAAAATCAACCGCCTCATTGGGATTAATTTGGGACATAAAGCTAAAATGAAATCAAACAATTTCGGGATCAGCAAGAAATCCCAAAAATGTCATTGGTACCTATTGTACTATGTATGTATATAGAATTGCTATTTTCCATGTGGGCATTTGTTTTGGTAATCATTTCCAATGTTGTTGTTGTTCATACATATTATTATCGTATTGTCGTGTATATAATATATTGTATATAAACCCTTTTTCTGTATTTTTCTTTTCTTTCACTTCATTTTTTTCTTCAATCTAGATTAACAATATCGTTTTAACTCTTTTTTCTTCATACCATTCATGCCTTTTTGGAGATCACAGTTTGGGGCAAAGGTCATGTGGTAATATTGCTGTCATTGTTCATAGTCATCGTTTGAGTGCCAAATTGAATTTGGTTGTTATGTTACACAGTAGTGAAATGAAAATGCAAATCAAATGTCTTATTAAAAACTCTTCATGGTTTCCTTGTGTAGTTTCATAGTAACCTCAAGCGTGTTTTGTGTTCTTAAAAAACATGTTTCTCATCATTAGATCACATTTTCACCTAGTCGTTGTTGTTAAAAAGTCATATATATATATATATATATATATATATATATATATATATATATATATATATATATATATATATATATTTATATATATATATATATATATATATGTATATATATATATATATATATATATATATATATATATATATATATATACAGTACATGTATTTGTACAATTTAGTCGACATACACTCGAACATATCTATATATTTATGTAGTTATGTATTATGTATATTATACATACATGCATAGTTAGATTATGTAAAATTTTCTTGTAGATCCTTGTCGACAAATAGAACATGTTTAATTAATATGCATACATATGAAGGTATGTATATATATACATACTCGTATGTAGGTGAGTGTGCAAATAATGATGGTACAAAGCCAATATTAAACGATTATTAAAATCAAAAAAGAAAATACAATATTTACAAGTACTTAGAAAATGTTATGAGAGACTACATTGTGTATTTATTGTATTAGAAAATTAGCTCTACTGACTTGGGAAATAGGCGAATAAAATGAGACTCTAACAACAAATGGTTTTTTTTAATTTTAGAATAAAATGTTTAAGCTTGCTGCTTAAATACTCAATCATTTCAATATTTCTGCTATTACTGTCGAAACCCATCTTCTTTGGTGACCCGATAAGCTTTTCAAAGAAATTCAACTCTTGATGAGAAACAAGTACTTCATACCTCATACCTCATACGTAGTCCAATATGTATTTTAAAATTATTTGCTTAAAAAATATTCTAGAATGTTTTAGTTAAGTGTTCCGTTAATCATAACAATATTGTTATTTTCATCTTAAAGAAAAATTATATAATAATAATGCCGCCCCTATAAAAATCGTATGAAACAGTCATATACTAAGGATGCATAGGCCGTTTTATGATTCCCGGTAACATTTGAGACCATAACTAACATTAATGTAATAGACGAAGAAATGTTTCATGTAAAATGCTAATGTTTTTTTAATAAAGCTCCTGTAATTTCTAAGTAGTTCCAAATTCTATATAAAAAGGCTTAAGACTGTTGCTAAAACATAAGGCGAGTTGACGATCTCGAGTTAAGATGAACATTTTCGACTAACACGTCAATCTCTATACTTTTCTTCATAAGTCTATGTGCAACAGAAGGCGTGAGTACATTCTTTGCAATGAAAATTCTTTTAAAAATTCAAAATGGTTGCATCTACTTCAAAAATAAGTTCTCACAATATCCCAATGATTCACAAAGTCTACGAGGATATGATACCGGATCCAAAATCAAACACCAGCAACCTTGAAGGTTATTTAAAAATAATCCTAATTAGGTAAAGAAATATCTGCGATCATATTGCAAGCTGAGGTATCATTTGCTGAAGCCAAATATTGATGTCAGACGGACTAAAGGAGGCCGTAGTGAATATTTCCATTCTAGGGCGATCAAACGCTAGTTAGTAGCAAGGGATATGATTAAAACTTTCATATACTTGGATAACAAATTGTCTTTTTAGATAAACAAATTTTATGAAATTAATGCTTGAAGGTGAAGATTATAAGTAATACGTAGAAATTTTAAATGAGGTTTGTTGAAAACGATGGTACTGAATCCCTGATACCGGGTATGAACTTCAAGTAGAGGTTCCAAAGATCTTCCACTCAATTCTCAACTAGTGAGCGGCTGAAAAACGACCCACAGAATCCCAAAACATGATTTTGAATCGATGTAATGAAAAGAAAAGTTTATTCTGGCTAGTTCCTCTTTAACCTACACTTCTGTCAATTACGCGATGATACAGTACTCAAGTTAAGGTGATTTTGTTGTTGTTGTACTATAAGCTTAGGAAAAAATGTCCAAGAACATAGAGCCCAACGTGACTATCACAAAAGATAGTGAATACATCCATTCATTAAACCTCTGCCTAGGAATAAAAAAATGAGTACAGTGTTTGGAATAAATAAACCCGTTGCAGCGTCATATTCTATTTTAGGCACATCCGAGTATCAATTGTCCATTCTTGAGAGCGAAGGAATCTTAGCGGACCCAAAAGTCTCTACCAAACCGAAGGTATCTAATTAATCGATCAGTCACTCACACTCAATCGAGATGTAGGGTATTCCAGCGATATTCTTCAGGAGAAGAAAGATGTTATAAGTTAGAAACCAGCTGTTGATCCGATTAACTTTTAAAGAGTTGAAACTTGATGTAGGCGATCCTAAGAATATCATCAGATCATAATACGAAAAAACAAAATCCAAAAAAAATAATAAAAATATAAATATATACAAAATTCACTATTGCTTCAAGCGCAGCAATTTGATTCTAAACTGTGTTTAAAGAGTTTCGCGTACTATATAAAGATATTCTCCTATTTATCGTATTCTTAATTAATTTAAGATTATTTCTTTGTATGAAATGAATGTAAATGAATCTATGTACCGAGACACTGGGGATACTAAAATGTGCAGCTTCAGTGCTTTATTCATAATTGTCATGAAAATATTTATTTGAAAATTTCATATACATACAATAAAATGAAGATTTCAAGGCCATTAATTTAATGACAATACATTTCTATGGTAATACATACATAAAGCAATATTCCTACTTGACCGAATTCAAGAATGAATCTACATAAAATCATTTTAAATGTATTTCATCATAATACCAACATTTTAATTAAGATGCAAAGATCATTAATAAAAGGCAAGAAATATAAGGTACATATATATTGTACATATTTATTGTATTATAAGTAAGTTAGATAAGCATGTCATTCTAATATGTATTATGCTCTGCTTGTACCTACCCTTAAATGAAATGCAGTCGAACAAAGAACTTAATAATAATTGTAATTGTAATGGATTTGTATCGTACGTACGTACTTAGTATATATTTGTATAGTTGATTCATGACATTTAAAAGGACGGTTTGGTGGTGCCATCATTATGGCTGGATACAATGCAGATGATAATGGTACATTTTATGTATATAAAGTTACCAACATCTTTTATATATACAATACCATATATTCATTGAATAAATCACCAAAGAAATGCCAGCATCTGATGATGGCTTTTATCTATGAAATGTGCTCAAAAATTTATTACTTAAAGACGTTAGTAATTTTGTTGGCTATTGTATGCTGCAACAGCATTATAGGGTACATAACTACACATTGTGCATTGCAACATTTCATCAAAATTTACAATACATTTACAATACTTTAAGTGTTTCGGTTGTTGCCACGCGTCGCCAAATATTATTTCTTCTGTCGAGACTTAACAATACTCGTAGAATGATAAATATATACATATATATACATAAATATTGTCGACTATATGTATTATTGTCCATTTGAAGAAGAATTCCATTAAACTTGCATTTACTCGTAATTTTACTGTCGTTAAAATTGCCTCAAATAATGCTAGTACAAGGCTATAAATAATGTCGTGAATTACTTGAGATTTTTCGATATAAATAATGCCACTATATTGTACTTGTACATATTTAACAATAACAGCAACAACATCAGCTATACTAACAACAATAATAATAATGTATTACAAGCATCTTGCGCATGAAGGAATGGAAGGGAAGTCATTTAGTTGACATTTTCGGTGTAAAATCATAAAACATAAATAAATAAATAAATAATCATTTAAACTTTTCAGTTGAAATGAATATGTGGCATGTCAATTTGAAGAAGAAATTCCAAATAATACCTTAAAAACCAAATTCCTTTAAATTGTTTTATCATACCTACAATAATTGTAACTATGCGAAAGACACAAAGACGGAAAAAATGTCTTTTCATTACACATTTATTAATATGGTCATCGATTATTTCCGCATTATCTACACCGTAAGATGAAACTTTCAAATGCTTGGTAGATCTAACATTATGTGTTAAGTTCAGCGGAAACTTAGTCCATCACTGAGTTGGGAAGAAAATACTTTTTTTGTTGGAGCTGGATTGATGTAAAAAGGTATTCAGTTTCCATGGGAATTTCTTTCACACAATGCGAAGTTTTCATTCCGAAATCGGTGATTGATGCTATAAATCTTGCAGTTAAAGGCCTTACGAAATGGTTGCAGATATAAAGCCTTTACCTAAAGTCTTTCGAAAATATCTTGCAACCGATAGATTTATCGAAGCAATGATTTCACTTAACTTCAGATGCTCTAAAGAATCTATGAGGATGTTGATCCTATCAAACCTTTATAAATGGATTGAGCTTGCGGATTTCTTATATTGAGAAGCTATATCGAAGTGATTACCTCTAACCACAAAGTTACGTTAAAATCTTCTTGCATCACAAAAATCATACCTTTAGGCTATTCCCTAAACTGGTATGCAATAAACTCAAAGCACTCAAAATTGAAAAATTGCTTATCAGAATTTATATTTTCATTCTGGCTTAAATCTACAAGTGATGTCATAAGAGTTCTGCGTTTTTGAATCTACTAATATGTGTATCAGAAGGGTTGAATGTTTGTTTATTTATTTATTTATTTCTACAAATGTTAGAAGATAGTCCTCCATAAACAAAGGAATCATCCCAATCCTACAATGGGCCAGTTCTCTGAGGTAGATCTTGAAATAACAGCCCAAGTGTGTATTTATATGAAATATGATAAGTCTAATCTAAAGGAATATTCGCGAGAGGAGCAATGCTCTGTGATTATGCATACTAGGATGCCCACAGTATGTCTATGGAGCGTATTAGTTCTCTTTTCCTTTTTACATCCAACTAATGCCAGATATTTCGACTAATGGTACATGACGGTTCCACTGATCATTTGGAGTTAGTCTTCTTTAATGCATCTGATGCTCAGAGAAGTTTGCATGCTTTAGTGTAACTGGGATGATTAAAACGTATCCCACTTAGGTATTATCTAGGGGCGTTCCTCTCTTAAGGTTCTATTTATCGTCTGGAACTAACAGGATGGATCCAGAAGATGGCAGTGCTGTAGGGCTGAGATCAATAGCTCGGAATTATATGTCAGCGATAGCCTAAGTAGGGGCAGTCATGGTACTACCATATGCAATCTTTCAGAGAGCCAGGGAGCTCTGAAATCCTTAATACAATTCTCATTCTAATCAAAGTTGATCTGTCTGGGAGTGCTTCAAATCTCTCAACATCCTTGCAGCAAGGAATTCTGTGGCTCTAATATGGTACCAGGATAAAGCAGGCACTCTCGGTGGTCGAGAAGTTTATTGAACCTCATCAAATCAAATCAAATCAAATAAATGTACATCAAACTCTATGCTGAACTACTGATAGATCAATCACAATCAGTCACAATCGCCCAATTCAACTTAACCCCACAGTAACTACGAGATTTATTGGTAGTCTTGACCTGTGCTAGTGATAAAAATAATAATAATGAATGACGTATTTCTGGAACATGTAATACAGAATACTATAAAGGAAAAGCGCTAAAGAAAGGAGAAAAAATCTCCTTACAGTCGGCTGGGGCCGACCAAACTATACCCTGCATATGTAGATTTATATATAAAAAGTTTACTCGAATATCCAACTTTTCTTTTATTTCCACTTTTCGAGAAACAATTTTTGCATATACTACTAATTTACACCCGAAATATGGTTGACTTTGACGAAATAAAAGAATTTTAAGATAATTCCGAGGCTTAGTATGGGCGTGGCTTATCACTTTCTAGTAAATCCAATTAATTTTTCAATGTTAATCCACACCTTAAATTTGGTGTCCTACGTTGAATAGTTTCTAAGTTATGGTGGTTAACATTTTTGTTTAATTTCCTCAACTTTGTATGGGAGCCCCAATAAGAAGTGGGCGTGGTACGCTGATTTTTCGCCAGACTATTTCCGACTACGATATTAATTTAAGTGTCAATTATGGTTATTGTAGACATAAGATTGCCGAAGTTACAGCTGTTTCAATTTAAAATTTGTATGGGGGCTACGATAAACACTGGGCGTGGTGCGCCCATTTTCTGTGAGCCTAGTTGCTCGTACAATACTAATCCATACCCTAAGTCTCGTTGTCCTAGGCTAAAAGGTTTGTAAGCTATGGAGCTTAAAATTTTAGTTTAATTCACTCGACTTTGTATGGGAGACCCATGAAGGAGTGGGCGTGGCACACTGATTTTCTGCCAGATTTTTGCCGACTACGATATTAATTTAAGTGTCAATTGTGGTTATTCTAGACAGAAGATTGCCGAAGTTACAGCTGTTTCAATTTAAAATTTGTATGGGGGCTACGATAAATACTGGGCGTGGTGCGCCCATTTTCTGTAAGCCTAGTTGCTCGTACAATACTAATTCATACCTTAAATCTCGTTATTCTACGCTGAATAGTTTGCAAGTTATAACCGGTAACATTTTTTTTAATTTCCGCAACTTTGTATGGGAGACCCAAAAAGGAGTGGGCGTGGCACATTGATTTTCTGTGTTAATCTAAGTGTCAATTATGGTTATTCTAGACAGAAGATTGTAGAAGTTACAGCAGTTTCAATTTAAAAGAAGTACAGACACTTTGTATGGGAGCTACGCTAGAAAGTAGGCGTGGCTCACCCACTTTTGGCGAGGTTATATAGTAGTATAATATAACTCTATGTGCAAAATATTGTAGTCCCAAGTGGTATATTGTGTGAGTTATAGCAAGTTAAAGATTTTGAAAATTTCGAGGTTAGTCGCTTTGAATGCTTGGTGTGGGCGTGGTTATTGACCGATCATGCCCAATATCAATCCCCTCCGTACCCTTGGATCATAGATTACTTATGCCAAATTTCATCGAAATAACTCAATATTTACTCCAGTTATCGTGCGAACCAGCCAGGTGACAGACAGACGGACGGACGGACGGACGGACGGACGGACGGACATCGTTAAATCGAAAATTTAATCGACGCTGATCACGAATATATATCCATGTCTATATCTCCGGAGATTCCTTCAAGTGGACACAAACATCTGACCGAAATGAATATACCATGCATATTGCATTATGCAGGGTATAAAAACGGCATGATACCATTCTTAAAATCCTTAATAAGTAAGTCTGGAAATCAAGGCTGTATTTCCAAGTAGGAATGAGTGGAAGAAAGGTGGGATCCTGACCGGTAGGGGTACACAAATTTTCACTGATGGTTCCAAAATGGACTCTGGAGTTGAAGCAGGAATCTACTCGGAGTCCTTAGAAATATCAACGTGCGTAAAACTCCCATCTTATTGCAGTGTGTTCCAGGCGGCGGTATAAGAGATTCTGCAAGCATGCGAATTGCTCCAGCAGAGGAACATAACTGAAAAGGTAATAATTCTCTCCGACAGCCAGGCAGCTATAAAGGCGCTAGCCGCACCAGCTGTTAGCTCAAAGTTGGTCGGGGAATGTAAACAAATAATAACTCTCGAAGTATCAGTTATCTGGGTTCCAGGACACAAGGGAATCGCAGGCAACGAAAATGCTTATGAGCTAGCCCGTAGGGGCTCATCTGCAGACAATGAACGAACAACCAATGCCGATGTGGGCGTTCCCCTAACCGAATCCAAGGTGATCATTCAAAACGCTACCTACACAAAGTGCAGCGGAAATGAACAAGCACCACAACTTGTGCAATTTCCAAAGCCACCTGGCCAGACTACAATGAAAAGAGGACAAGGAGCCTTCCGAGTAGATCTAGGGCCTTCATACACAAACTAACAGCAGTATGCAGAGGCCACTGGGCCATTGGTACACATGCAGAGCAAATGGGTATTCCGCACAACGATCATTGCAGAAGCTGTAACGACATAGCTGCTGTAATGGAGACGGTGGAGCATTTCTTGTGTAAATGCCCGGCCTTAGCCAGAAACCGATTAACATCCTTAGGTAGCTCTTTCTTTGATAACCTAGGACAGTTATCTAAAATAAAGATCTCCCATATCCTTCAATTTATAAACAACTCCGGCTGGTTATAACATATCCTTCAACACTCAGTAAGTCTTAGCGAGATTTATGGCTCAAAACGGCATTTTGTTTGCTACTTGAGCGACCAGGGTCGCAGCCATTTTACATACCTATCTACCTAAGTCTGGAAATAGTTGCAACATAGTATTGAAATAACGTGCAATCTGTTGAAGTCATTTCAAAAGATTAGCGATGAGTATTTATTTGTTGATAGAATCGCATGATATCGACTTGAATAAGTATAAAGATGTTATATGATTTGGTGTAAATATTAAATATTAATATTCTTAAGCCTTCGAACAACAATGCATAAGTTACTTATTCTATGAATATACGATTACATTGTGTTTATACTAAAAGTATTGCTATGATTTGTTCTTAACACTTCAATCCGCAGATAATTCAGCTTAGCTTAAGGTAAAAAAAAAAAACAAACAAACAAAAAATAGAACAAAACAGAAACCAAAATCTATGGAATGCTATTGATACAGTCTCTTATTTTTTTTTCAGAGAAATAAAAATAAATTACCCATATATGTACACGTATGTACAATAGAGAAAAAAAAAAAAGAAATATTTATGTGTGCTTATGATGTATATACGTACTCTCAAACATATGCTACATATCCGTTCTATACGACACGAAATGAATTCATCTATCTTGTTACAGCGACAGCGAAATATTTCCTTCGTTTGAGTTGAACATACATAGAGGAAAGAAAGAAAGACAGAAAAAAAAATGAAATAAAATAATGGCAAACAAGCAAAGAGCCTTCTTTTTTTATTTTTATCACACTACCCATCACAAAGAAAACAATTTTAATTTTGCACATCAGGAAATGCCGGAAAAATGATTTAATATGACTTTGTGTTTCAATCTGTACTCTGAGGCTTGTGTGAATCTTATTTTGATTGTTGTGATTTTGTCTCTCTTGCAAACGCCTGCAAGACAAAACGAAATTAAAATCAACAACAATAACAAGAAAGCATATGTAAGCACTACAACTAAATTCGGCAATAAATGAATTGTGGAAGATTTTATGGTATGGATGATTACAAACTTCAAGTAGATGTGTAGATAGTAGTATGTACCTATATCATTTTGCCTGTCATTATCATATGGACTTAGACCATGTCATGCAATATATCGAATACATGCTAGTTAGTAATAACCTTTTGATGTAAAGTTTAAATTAAATGTCACCAGTTAGTTTTCATTGACTTTTTTTGTTATTTCATATACATACACACACACTCACACCGTAAAACGTATAGTGGTAGTATGCATATAATCAAATTTAATGAACGACTGTATGGTACAAAGTTAAGCATTTTTAATAGCATACACACATACACAAAGAAAAATGTACAAAGTGCAAACATATGAGTATCCTTTGTAACGCGTTTTACAAATGTTTGCGGAAAGTTATCCAAACTCCTACATAACATACGTTTTATATAAATAATATAAGGCTTGAATGCTTTCAAACATATACAATACTTTATACCTACCAACATACAGTTAGTACATGTTTGTATGTAATAAACGAAGAAAGAACAACAAGAAGAAGAAGACGATGAAGAAAAAGTGGAACAAAAAATTTAACTTATTAAATTTTGATGATATCAAAAAAATATTCCATACACAGATAAAGAAAATACAAGATTTGTAAATCCAAATTTATATTGCATATATATTTGCTAAATATGCACTGTCTGTAATGGCATTTGTGGTTTATTTTAATGTCTTATTTAAACATAATGGTATGTGTGTATATTTTTCTGCAAATCTATAGTATGAACCAAATTCAAAATTGACTACATTTGTTTTTTTATTTTATTTTTCATTTTACTTCCAATGCACAGTGGTTTTAATTCACATGGAGCAATATGATAAAAATTTATAAAAACTGTTTTACGGGACAAAAACGTAACTTCCTTAAAACACAAAACCTATGAGTGGCTCAATTTCGTTAAAAATTCATTTGCGCTGTCTTATTAGATAAAAATGTGGCTCAATTGCGTTGAAGCTCCTTTAGGGCTTATGGTTAAGGGGTTACACCACTGTAGAGCACAAAAAAAGGCATATTTCGGGAATTTTCGTAGGCCAAAAAAAAAGGAGATATTCAAATTCTGTAAAAAGTATTTTTTAATGTCAATCTTGAAGTCCAAAGTTGCGCGATTCAAAAACAAAATGGCGGCTGTGCAGCATTTCCCCGCTGATGCGTTTTTTTCACAGCGATGCACGGCCGGAAACCTAGCGCCCGCAATTTTCGATCTGGAACAAAAAGCCGAATATTTTTTGATTCCATATTACATAGCAAGAGACGTACATAGGGGTTTTTGGATTAATTGATTTTTCGTAAAATAGCAACCCTTTGAAGAAAAAGTTCGAAATTTAAACCAAAAAATCGTCAAAAAATTGTTTATAAATAAAAAAATATGCACAATTTCAAAAACCCCTACGTACGTCGCTGAAGCAAATGATTTCAAATGTATTGTAAAAATTTTCAAATCAATCGGTTAAGATTTGTTCGAGTTATGTTTCCGTCCAGCTCAAAAAAAGTGGTTTCGAGAAAAACGCGTTTAAAGTTTAAAGGTGCTCGGAGAATACCTCAGACGTCTTGCGGCAAAACTCGAAATTCAGACACTTAGACATTTTTCCCGCCTTCCACCCTTTAGTATATTATTTTTGAGACTATTAATGACTATTTAAGATAAAAAAAAACTCTTCCATTTTTTGAAAATTCTACAGTGGTGTAACCCCTTAAATGGTTTCTTAGTAGTAGGAAATACTACTTCTTCGTCAGAGTTGACAGTCAGAAGTCATTTCGTGAGATTTCTAATTGAAAACGTTATTGCAGCAATAATTTCTCGTAAAACAAAAACAACTTCCGAGTGCTAGTTACTATAGTAAATCAACAGCTTCGAAATGAAAGTAGTATGGAAGCAATGATTTCCACATATCGCTGATAAGGTTAGGTTAGTTTATTGTGGCAGCCCCCATTCTGAGAGGACACTCTTAGGACACAAAGGCCCATTGTGATACCACCGAGCATCTCTTCCAATACTGTTGTGCATATTAAATTTAGACAGCATTACAAGGGACCTACTTATATCAGCCGCTTCCGAACGGCAGAACCCTTATGACACCACTTTAACTTAGTTTTTTCACAGAGCTCTTTTAAGAAGCATTTTTTTGGCAAATTGTTTGGAAAAATTGTTCGGTACCGTTCGTAAGAAAAATCTCTCGATATTAAATTTTGTTATGCTTCAGCAGAGGATTGAACCCACAACATACAGATCAGAAGGCCAACGCACTAACCACTGAGCTACAACACCCACTATCTCTGATATAGTTTTCTTTTTATTTTTGATGTGATAGTTTCTAATTAAAAATAACATTTTTTGCATAAAGGTTCAATCGAAGTGTGAGCATATTTAATTTAAATTAATCTTTTTGAAAAAATTGAAAATATCTTAATTAACTTCAGATCAGTGAAAAGGGCTTCCAAATAAGTGCTACGGAGAGTTTATGAAGTGTCTGATTAGCTAATGCAAATTGGACTTATAGTCATCATAGGCCAACTTTTGTTATTCACATGCACACGCAGATGTGCGTGATTGATGTTTTATTTAATTTTTTGTAGAGTCGCCTTCCCAAGTAGTGCATTTATAGAGGAAGTAATCATAAAATATTTAAGGTAAAATTTAAGTTTTATTAAGTTTTTTGTAGGACACCTTCCCAAGGGGTGGAGATAGAGAGTTAGTACATTCACTGGTATTGTTGTGTTAGAAAAATTAATGCGGGTCGGTACTATATTTCACTGTTCTAGAGGCGATTTCATAGCAATTGTGGGGTTATGTGTTGGTTTACAAGGTTTTTTAAGTTCATTTACAAGGAAAATCACCTTAGAGAGTAAAACTAGGGACTAAGTTTGCTAAAAAATTGTTGAGAACTTAAAATTGATGAAGATCGGTCATACATTCGACAGCTCTAGGGTCACTCTGAAAGCGGTGGGAACTAAATTAATTTTCTAGGAGACTATCTCTAAAGAGCTCAGATAGATGATATGGTAGACTCTGTTTAAAATAAAACGTTCAGAAGCAATAAATTAATGAAGGTCGGCGACAATTCTGGTTATTTGAATGAAATGTTTAACATTAGTTATTGTTTTTTATAAGTTACGAACGAAATGTGACCTCAACGAGTCAAACCAACACAACGCACTTTTTAATCAGTAGAATCACCACCCTCATATTAGAAATGGAACTACAACGACATTGGTCGGATAAAAACAGTACCTAACGCCAGGAAGTCGTGAATTGCTAAACTTTTAAGCATCTAAAACGTCTACTTCTAAATTAAATTTGGCTATCTCACAGATATTAGTAAAATCAGTTAAAAGCGACATCATTAAACTAATTACAGTAATGACTTTGTTTGATGTAATAGAAAATTGTTTACTTTCAAAAGAAAATGCATAAAGATAAAATGAGCTTTTTCGAAATCTTTTGAAATCACTTTTTGAACACTTTTTAATAATTTTTTCTGTTCAAGTAAATCGTACGACAAATTGACGTAAAAATTACACGATATTCTAAAGTTTTATGCTCTGACTAAACCACTGTGCGGCCATATTATATTCTTATTATTATTCGTATTATTATGATTACCATTTATGAATGCTTTTAGTTGAGGTATTGTGCTGCCCACATATTTACATACTAAACTTACTTGGGTCTGTCCAATGCCAATAATTTTAAGGTAATGTTTAAAGTTTTCTAATGAAATTCAACGGCAGAAAATATACCTATATTAAGTTTCAAGTTTTGACATCAATTTTAGTTATGCCTTAGAATAGATAGATATGTACGACAGCTACCACCCTATATGTATGTATGATTTTATGATTGTTCTCAATGGAACAATGCAATTATTAGATGCAGATTAAAAAAAAAAATAATGAAAACCTCAAAGTTTCTAGGAATTTGACACTTTTCATGATGTCTGTACATTGTAGAGAGTTTATGAAAACTAAAAAACACAAATATACGGATTACATGCATAGGGTGCAGTTTTAAGAGTGTAATACTTTTGAATTACAACAGAACCCAGGGATGTTATTCAATTGATCTGAATTCTAAAGTTTTTCGTTTTTTAATCTGATTGAGGGCATATAGCTGCAGCGACTATCTAGAATATAGTGCAATTTGCTTAATATCATAAAGGCTGAAGGCACATTCCCTGAACAATCATAACTGTGTGCACTAGCACGAACAGTCATCGGATGTCAATGACGTTTAAGAAACAAATGCAGTGTAAATCAAGAGAGTTACAATGGTAAGTAATATCTACAAATTGCCATTGAAACGTTAAAGTTATAATTAAAACGTAATTTTGGAGATCTTGGGTGTTTCAAAAATCCTTTAATGTTGCTTATAGCCTAGACAGACGGCAGCCTAATTCCGGATTACCGAGTTAATTCGAATTAACTCGGGCATTAACTGCAGCTAATCCGCATAAACTCTATGAGTTAAATCTCAAAATAAAAGAGGATTAGGTCAATTTGCGCTGGCAACACCGCTAAAAATTGTCTATTGTGAATTTTTCTCGATCCATTTTACAAAAAATTAGGTGTGTTCGCTAACAAAAAACTTTCAACAATTGTTAACAGTTTTCAACATGAAAAGGGATGGCGAACAAATAAATCTAGCTGTCAATTACGAACGGTGAATGTCAATTTACAAGTTTCTGATAGTTTTCAGTTCACGTACTTCTTGTAGATTTTCTCATATCGAGAGTGATAGATGACAGAAATTGATAGTGATAGTAATGTAAGTGGACAGACCTAATAAAACAGCAATCAGCTGTTTAGTTAATTCGCAATACTGCCGTCTGTCAGGTTATTATTTTATTCGGATTAAGTGCGACGGTAATCCGGAATCAGGCTGCCGTCTGTCTAGGCTATTAGATGCTTTCAGCAATTTCCATGCGATTTTTTTTCCACAATTTTACGAAACTTTATTTAGTATTAACTCCGTTGTGAGGTTAGCATTTCATTGAAGACTATTGCACTCTAAAAGACACCCGTTATTTATATATACACTGAAAACATGAAATTCATACATTTTACGTATGTCTATCTCTCTTGAAGTAACCTCATAATTGAGTTCCAATCTAATACGAGTTGCAAACGCATATTACATGTATTCATTAATAATGAATATTTTTCCTTTACTGACACCACTCAGTTGGATTTGTACATCATATACGTATTGATATATCATCACATGAGTACATACATGCTTGCATGCCAAACTTGTACAAACGAGTACTATACACTTAGGTACAAGTAATCATAAGAACATTTGGTTCAATTTCAAAAAGATTTTCAACTCTAACCGCAAGTTTATGGTATACACTCTAATATGAGTGGGTATATTAGGTAGCTTATGTTGTTGTTGTTGGCTTGTTGCATGCCCAAAATTGCAAACTACGAGTAAAACATTAATTTATGATTTGCTTATCACTCATGCAATGCGGGTGAACCGACAATCAGGCAAACGGACTGATGGTCGAACGCATGGATGGACGAGACGATAGAATGACATGACACAGATTCACTACTAAAGATACTAACATACTTAGAAAGGAGAGGCTAAAATTAATTATGCATGTAACTGCATGAGTGTCGATGTGTGGCCGTACGCAGTCAAGCAAGCCAGAAAACATAATAGACATACTAAAAGTAATTAATATCAAGGACACGAATATATTTAGTAGGTAGTAGATTACTCGTTTGTGTCATACGTATGTATGTATGTATGTGTCATTAGTGATAAAAGTACAATATCTATTAAAATGAATAACTTAGAGAGAAAGAGAAAGAGAGAGTTCCACTTATAAAATACTCATGAAATGTATTCTTCATTTCATGTGCAAAATAATAGAAGAGAAAAAAAAAACGAAAAAAGAAATCTTGTTAATTTAATTGTTATTAATAATTACATTAAATGAAATTGTGTGCAGTTAAAAAGGTGCAGAGAAATTATTTTATTATTACATTTATTATTATTTTGTTTATTTTCTTTGAAATTTTTTGTGTAATTTATGCGGGAAGTAAAAAAAAAAGATTTCCAAAAAAATTATCATATATAAAAAGTAGGATTTAATTCGTTTTTTTTCACAAAAAAAGCTGCCTACTTGTAAGGGAAAATATTTCAATTTAATTGTGTTGTTCAAAGGTGATTGTTTTCCCCTTGCTTTTCAGGTGCGTTTGTTTAGTATAAAAATAATTGTTTAGAAAACTAAAATACACGCTTTGATGGGAGATAGAACTAAAAAGTAAAAAAATAATGTTTAATATAAGTATAAAATAATTAACAGAAACAAATCGATAATATTTTCAAAAAGCGTGAGCTGCTCGAAATGAATTGTTAATAAATAATAGTTTAAAAAACTAATCTAATCTAACTAATCGATTGATAAACATTTAATATTGTTCTTTAAAAGTAGATTTATTATAAGAATATAATAAGGCTTCCAGTGCTTTGTATGAGGGCTAGGTATGTTTTTCGTCCGATTTCGATGATTCTCAAACTAGTACATTTATTAGTAAGTAAAATTGTTTATGCCAAGTTTCATTCTACTAGCTTTATGATTTCGTGCGAAAAGCGTAAAAACAAGTATAGGGAAGCATACTTTTGTATGGGAGGTAGGCTTGTTTTTATTCCGATACTTCTCATTTTCGAGCTAGTTTTTCCATTAACAAATATAAGAATATGTACTGAATTTCAACTCAGCAGCTTTATATTTACATGCAAAAAGTGTGGAAACAAACTCGCGAATATACACTTTTGTATGGGAAGTAGGCGTGGTTAACATCTGATTTCGTTTATTCTTAAACTTCTTCTTCCATTAGTAAATGTAATAGTATCTACCTGGTTTCATTATGATAACTTAATACTTTCGTAGAAAAAGTGTGAAAATAAGCGTTCGGAAGCATACTTTTGCACGGGAGGTAGGCGTAGTTTTACTTCGATTTCTCTTATTCTCACACTGACCCTTTCATTTTTAAATATAATAGTATGTACCAATTTATAGCTTGCTATCGTAATATTTTCGTACGATAAGTATAAAATCATGCATACGAAATCATGCTTTTGTATGGATTGTATATGTGCTTTGATTGCGATTTCACTCATTTTCGAAATCTTTTGTTTTCTGATCAAAAAAGTTTCATATAGCGAGTTTCAGTTCGATAGCTGTATATATTCATTATCATTCAATCCTCATTAATTTGTTGATAAAAACACTGCTGAGCAGTATTCTTTGACAATTATAACATTTATCATGCGAATGGATGGACCTATGGAAAGGCAGACATGGCTATGTTCATTTTTGAACTTTTCAGTGTAATGTTTACAATTAATTTTGGATTTATTATTTTTTAAGGAATCGTTTATAGGCTAATAAGCATAAGTGCCTGCTTCCACTAATCTGTGTATCTGGGACTTAGTGAGAGTTTATGACAAAAAAAAATAATTTTGCGAATGATGCACTCGCACAAGAAAATACTTCCGGTGTTTCTTATATGGGCTACATATTGATTGAGATTACAATAAATGATCGAATACGTAGAGAATGACTTATGTACATATACATAAACTTTCTACTATTTTTTCATTATTCACTTGGTAATTTATAAATTACATTTAATATCATTTCACTGAATTTTTCTTTGTTGTCTTTGATATTTTCAGTTTGTTTGTATTGTATTTGAACTTAATGCATATTTCAAGGGCATGAAGATTATATGGTGCTTAACTTACGAAATATAAAATATACGGAAGAAAACTTATAATTCCTACGGGCTTTATCCTATTGTTAATGGAGAAGTTTTCGACCACCCCCACCCAAAAAACTTTACATGTGCATAGTTCCATCTAGATGAGTTAATATGAAAAATATCGTTTGGTAATGAACTGTATGTACACTTTCTATATGTAGTACTTCTACATACAGGCTGTAGCTTACGTATAAAGGAATATTTAAGTAAATATGCTCTCACTTTCGCAAGTTCTTTTCCAATACGTGTACTAAGTTAAGTATACCTACTTCAGAATTGTTGTTTCCACAACGAAAAAACTTGTACTTTGGCACGTGGTTAGCCTTTGTTTGTGCAACGAAAAACTATTTAAAAGTGAAAGTAGTATTACAGTTTTTAAGTAGTGAGCATTTATGTACATGTTATCGTATACACACTTTATAATGTGAAGGTGTTGTATAAGATGAAGTGAGTGTATACAAAGATCTGCGCTCCAAAAATTATGCTTATGGCCATGAGTTTCATTCTTCATGTGTATTTATTTATTCTGTACATAGTAAAGAGGTAATATGCAAAAGTTTCGAAAATCATAAGAGAATACAATTCTTAACTCTAGGGAGAATGCCTCTTGGATTGGAGCGTTTCTTTTATATTGTGTTTTCTCTTTTCTATAGCATACAATTTTGCTGACTAATGGTTTCGATTATACGATAGATATATATATAAAGTAATTTTTCGTAATACGAAAGTCTTCAGAAACCTTTTGTATAATCATATTTTTTTGGGTTGTGTTAAATTAAAACACATTTCAATATATCTAAAGCACAACAAGAATTTTTATAACCATAAAAACTTTATGCAAAAGAATTTCTAATATTATATGTTCAGTGCTTTACATTTTATTCCTTTTACTCCAAACAACTATGTATAATTTTTTCAAGTATAAACAAACATCGAAATAACATTAGAATTGAATTGGTTTTACAAATAAAAAGAAAAAAAAAGTGAAATAAATACTCTAAAGATTCCATTTTTATCTTATTCATTAAGAAAATAGTTGATGGTTTAATTTAAAAATTTTGCAAAATCACTGTGACTAAATTGTACTCCACTGAGGTCATAACTTTCAGAAATGATAAAAAAAATCAATAAAATCTTGATGAAATTTTAACATAAAATTAATAATATTTGTTCACAATTTTAACATAATAAACATAGAGAAAAATAGATCCAAAAGTCACATTGCCTAATGACTGGGCATAAGCTTTTGAATTACAACGATGGTTAAAACCAAGTAACTAAATTTGATTTGTTTTCGCAATAGCCTTGTTCGATAAAAACTATAACCTATTTTCTAAGCTCAAAACAAAGCTCATTTTGAGAACTTTAAGGATCTCTGAAAATACATAAAAAAAAAAATAAAAATAAATATGTGGCACTTAAAGCCCCAAAGGGCTCATTGGCCGAGCTTCTCTTCCATTACTGTTGTGCGTCTTAAATTTTGGACAATATTAGAAGGGACCTACTTATTTTAGCCGGTTCCGAACGGCAGAACACTTGTGACATCACCTTTTCTGAGCTTTGTCACAGTGTTCTTTTAGAAGCTTTTTCATGACAAGTTGTTACTGTCGGAAGAATTGCCAATTGCTTGCCGACAGGTGGGTACCGTTCGATAGAAAAATCTTATCGATATTAAATTTGTTATGCATCAGCCGGGGATTGAACCACGACCTACAGATCAGAAGGCGAACACACTAACCACTGAGCACTGAAAATACATAGTACCTCGAAATTTGATATGCCTGCCTTAAGGGGGACTTACACCTTGTCACTTTCAAAAAATCAATTTTTTTTTTTACATTTTTCTGATCTAAAGGGTCTTAAAAATCAGCAAGTAAAAGGATTCGTCTCTATTTCGAGAGTATTGGAGATTAATCCAGATTAATCGTAAGTCTCATGATTTACGTGTTGTACTGTTCTGAAACTTTGAACACGGTTTTCCGAAACTTTAATTTTTCAAACTGGTGTACACGATTACGAGAGAACAAATCAACGTATCGGATTAATTTCGTTTTTATTTTTTTCAGAAAACACTTAGCAAGGTTCCGATCGTTCATTTTTAAGAAATTTCGATTTACTGCATTTTGACAGTTTTACATAAGACAAAAAAACATAATACGAAAATGAAATTTGTGAAAAAATACCAGCAATTTTGTGAAAAATCGAAATTTTGAAAAAGTGAACGATCGGGACCTCACTAATGTAACAATAATTGAAAGTCTTCTTGGATTTTTGATTTCAAATAACTAGGGTCGATCTAATCATGTACACCGTTTGACCTTTCACTTTTGAGGCGCCAGCGCGCGCCAAGGTTAAGGTCTCAAGGTCTTGTAAGTCAACATGACTATGGAAAAAAAAAATCATGTGCGGTATTCTATTGTTCTACTAATACATAAAAAAAATTCAAATGAACATTTTTTCTAATTTCTTTACAATAAATTGTCAAAAACTAGCTCCAAAATTGGCTTACAAGGTGTAAGTCCCCCTTAAAGCACTGTTATGAAAAGTGCATAAGTGCCAGTTATTAGGGACTAGGAATTAGCTTTAGTATCATAGTTGGTGTATCATAAACTGTGATTGAAAGACAACATAAATGACGAGTTCCATTCTCAAAGTTGTGTATCATAAACTGTGATTGAAAGACAACATAAGTGACGAGTTCCATCCTCAATCTTGTTGCTACGCTATCAAAATCAGAAAAAAATATGCTCAAACTCATATTTTTATATGAGAGATCAATGTGAATTTTCTTAAATTTTGCATATTCGTAAAATAGTGTGTTTGTTAGTTTATTTTAATCTTATATACAAAGTATTAACTTGATAGCTTAATTTTTAAGTGCATGAATTTAAAAAAAATATGTTCGAAAACATACTTTTCCATGGGAGATCTATGTGATATTCATACGATTTTGGAAATTCTTAAATTAGTTCATTTGTTTGGTAAACACAACCTTATATATAAATTTTCAACACCATAGCATTATATTTACATGCGAAAGGTATGAAAATATATATTCGAAAACAAATTTTTGTATGAGAGATCAACGTAGTTTTTATAAAATTTCAGGGATTCTTAAATTTTTTCATTTAATTGACAAATATAACCCTATTTACAACTCAATTGCAATTGAGCTCAATTGCTCTATATTTACATATGAAAATTAGAAAAATATATGTTCGAAAACAAACTTTTCTATGATTGCTATGCCTGTGTTTTATGCTATTTCGCTTATTTTTAAAACCGATTATTGGCTTACTAAATATAATCTTATGTACCAATTATCACCAAATATAAGCTCGATTAATTTATATTTACTGGTAAAAAGTGCGAGGGCGGTCACAGAACTATTCGACAACAAAGAAAACACAACAAATTTAGGAAAAATATTCTTTATTTCTCAACATAATCTCCTCATAACCTCCTCAGTGGTTAGTGTGTTGGCCTTCTGATCTGTAAGTCGTGGGTTCAATCCCCGGCCGAAGCATAACAAATTTAATATTTTAGTTATTTTAGCCGTTCGGAACCGGCTAAAATAAGTAGGTCCCTTCTAATACTCTCCAAAAACGCGCAACAGTAATGGAAAAGAAGTTCGGCCAAAGAGCCCTTCAGGGCTTTTTGTGCCACATATTTATTATTTTTTTTTTTTAATCTCCTTTTAGCGCTATACACTTTTCCCAGCGATATTCTATAGCTTCGATACCCTGTTTATAGTATGAACTGTCTAGCTCATTAAAATGGCCATCTACAGCAGATTCCACCTCTTCATTGCTTGCAAATCTTCTACCACCAAGCCGTTTTTTTAAATTTGGAAATAGAAAATAATCTGAAGGAGCTAAATCTGGAGAATAAGGTGCATGCTGAAGCAATTCGAGCTTTTACTAATTGATTTTGGCCATCGCAATAGCGAATGTGTGAACTGGTGCATTGTTTTGATGGAACAACACTTTCTTTTTCGCCAAATTCGGTCATTTTTCTTTCTTTCATCACTTAAATGCTGCAACAAATTAGCATAATTCTCGCCGTTGATTGTTTTTCCTTTTTGAAGATACTCAATAAAAATTATCCCACGTGCATCCCAAAAAACAGATGCCTGCAGATGGAACTGCCTTCGCCTTCGTTAGACACGATTCTCCCCTTTCGGACCACTGTTTTGACTGCTCCTTTGGCACAAGTGTGAAGTGGTGGACCCATGTCTCATCCATGGTTACGAATCGACGCAAAAACTCGGCTTTATTACTGTGAAACATCGCCAAACACTCTATAGAAACATCTTCTCGACGTTGTTTTTGTTTTATTGTGAGCAAATGCGGCACCCATTTTGGACACAGCTTTTTCATCTCCAAATTTTCGGTCAATATACGATGTATAGTACTTTTTCAAATGTCTGTAATTTCACCTAGCTCAAGCACCTTCCAATACCATTTTGTGGATTTTTTTAACCGTGGCGACCTCAATTGGTCGACCACTAGAGTGTTAGTCTTGGCAGCTCGTATGAACTCGTTTAAACTCTGCCACCCAATATTTTATGGTCGTAAAAGATAGAACTAGATTCTACTCCCCCAGAGTAGAATCTAGTTCCGCTTTAATATTTGTTGGACTGAGACCTTTCAAATGAATTACATAACGGTGACCGGTTTTTTCCACGTCTACAAATTCACTAAGGTCCTCAACTTTCGATGGCTCCAAAAAAAAAAAAAATACTAAACAACGTGGCGTATTGACACTTAAAACATATATTTTATAAGGTTGCCACTTTTCACCAAAGTAATTTTTTTCAAACTACTGCCGCCATCTATATGTCAGGTCGGGTAGTTCTGTGACCGCTCTGTTTTTTATTCGATTTCGCTTATTCTCAAAACGGATTATTGGCATATTAAATATGTACCAATTATCAGCTCGATAAATTTATATTTGTTGGTAAAAAGTATGAAAAAATATATTAGAAAGTATACTTTTGAATGAGAGGCAAGCCTGTTTTTCATCCTATTTCTTCTATAATTATATCCAGTTTGTTTGCTGACTAAATATCATCTTATGTACTAATTTGGCAACTCAATGCCTTAATACTTAGATGCGAAAATTTTGAAAATATATGTTTGAAAACATACTTTTCTATGGGAGCTCAGCAGCTCAGTTTTTGTGCAATTTTGCTCATTCTCAAAACAACTTTATTCGGTAGTAAATATAGTCTCGATATCTTCATATTCAACCCCTAAATGATCGGATCTAATAAAAATGCTTGATATTTGCAGAAATGATTATGTCAAAAATTTAAGATTCAATTCAAAATTGATATCACAAAATGATAATTTCCAAAAATAATATAAAATATATTAAAATTCTTGTATATACATTCCTTAATTTTTATTAAGTTATTACACTCAACTTGGAGTTTCCTATACGATTACAATACCATAAGATAATCTCTTCAAACACAATATATATACAATATAGTACATTCATATGTATGTATTTACGAAATAAATTGTGCAATGGAGCTTACAACTGAAAACATAACACAAGGATTAACTACATATTATTGTAACTGGGCAAATACTCTCCCATTTACGATTATATGTATGATACATATGTAAGTGTATGTATAGTCGCATGTATGCTTACTAGTAAAAGCTGAAAAGAAAATCAACCAAAACTGAAATGAATTTTGAAAGTTCAAATATTGTATTAAAGCACATTATGACCAAGGTCCTAATGCAAAAATATTCGTATACACTTGCATTTGCATGTTGAAGTATAAATAAAACAACAAAATGTACATAGAAGAATTTGCTTTTCATATTTTTCTATATACCTACATCTATGTAGTTTGAATACAAAAATCAACATTGTATAGAGTACATATACATATTGATAATGGTGTTGGAATACAAAAGTACATACATATTTTTATGTTTAATCAAAGTAACATCGCCAAGAGCAGTAACAAATATTTAGAATGCTGCTTACTGTTGTACTGTTCTACCAATATACAAAATAGAAGAGCAGAAGAAGAAGAAGAAGAAGAAGTGAAATAAAACGATAACGTACCTAAATCTCAGAATCAAAATTTAAATAAAATTGCAGTTAAATGAATGAAAATAAAGCCTTCTTAATGCGTAAGCACGTTTCACTACTTTGCTCACCATTTTAGAATTCAAAGCCAATAACATTAGCGCTTAAGTAACTGCCTGGTGAAACAGCTGTTCAAAATGTGGACGCTACGATATCTTTCTTCATGTAGCCCCAACAATACGTAAAAGCAATAAAAGCAATAGTAATAAGAAGCAATAATAAAGAAAAATAAAGTTAAATAAAAATAAAGAAAGTAGAAAAAAATAAAAATGAACAAAAATTCCACCAGCTATACAAAAATAAACGAATACGAATGCAAGACATTTGTGCGAAATGATAGTAGAAAACCACCCACTTCCCATTGAACTAGTAACATTCGACTGAACGAACCATATCAGCTTAAGACTTTTGAAACTTATTGCATAGTAAATTCAAGCGTCATGCAAGATTCACAAGAAACGTATCGTACGACTTGTATACGAACTTGCATGAAATTTGAGTGAAACCGACCGACTTTAAAATAAAAGCAGTATAAATAAGAAGACAAGCAAATTTATTGTCTATTTCGAGGGTGCTAATGATTTAAGTATTCATTTCTCTTTAATTATATATGTATTATGGTAGAAAAGTCAATACATATGCAAGTAATTTGCAAAATGTTATTTCAATTTAGATAATAATTTGTATAGGGAATAGTACTAAATTGTCATCAAATAAAATTTGTACAAAGAATTAGTTTCGGTTCTATCGAAGCATAGATGCTTTATATTATGGACAAAATATTGTAAAACTAAGAGTATGATTTACAAGTACAAAGTATTTATGAAATCAAATGCTAAAAAAATCTTTACTAACCTTTACTTAAAAATATGCCTTTGTACTCGCCAATTGTCGATTATATTTATTCTATTCTATCCAAAATATTACACTCACCTTCGTAGATTCATATAATCTTACTATGTACCAAGCTTTAGTTCAATAGTTTTATACTTTTCTGACCAAGATCTAAAAGCACACTTAATTTTTATGGGAGCTCGGAGAGATTTTTATTCAATTATGGGAATTTTGAGATTTATTGATGGGCTGGTAAAATTATTATAATAATATATGTCGAGTTTACATTTGACAACGACGTGTTCCTTGATTTGAATCAATTTTCGCAGCATTTTTCCACACCAATTTTTTTAACGTATTTCATATTATGCGAAATTCAATGTGACCAATTTTTAATGGCAATTTCATGCAATATCCTATTGATGGTTGTCATACTCTTGTTCAAGAATGCCTCAATCACACGAATGCCTTGCTCTATCAGTTCACGCATTTCAGTTCACAAAACCCGGACCAACATCCAATTTAGGGTGACTTTTACGACCGTCGACCAAAACTGAATTCATTATTCCAGCTTCCCACAGTGCTGTAGGAATCTACTTAATCGTCATATAGAGAATTAAGTTAATCAATGCATTCTTGTCGAATATTATGATATTATATTTCATCTGGTAACATTTAATTTTGCCTGGGTCAGAAATATAGATAGTAACCCCCCGTATAAGGAGTCAATTATTTTCGACATTAATTCATTGCATGTAAAAAATGGAATCAAGTGCTCTAAAACTCTTGAAGTGAGTTTAATCTAAGTAAGAAAAATGTGTATATGTGGTACAAGCTGTTCCAAGAAGGCCGAAAAAATTCGATCAAATTTCGATCAAATGTCAAGGTTTTGCTCACTGTTTTCTTCGATTTTCATGGCCTAGTCTATCAAGAGTTCTTACCACGAGGTCGCACGGTTAATAGGGAGTATTACCTTGAAGTTATGCGGCGGAATTGTGGAAAAACAACTCATGGATTTTGCATCACGATAACGCACCAGCTTATAAGTGATTTTTTGGTCAAAAACAACACCACTTTCATGCCTCAGCCACCCTATTCACCGGACTTGGCCCCCTGTGACTTTTCCAAAAAGTGCTTAACAGAAGTGCTTCAAGAATTGGAAAAAGCGCTGGCACAAGTATATTATATATAAGGGGGATTATAAAAAAATAAATATGTGGCACTTTAAGCCCCAAAGGGCTCATTGGGCGAGCTTCTCTTCCATTACTGTTGTGCGTCTTAAATGTGGACAGTATTAGAAGGGACCTACTTATTTTAGCCGGTTCCGAACGGTTCAGAACACTTGTGACATAACTTTTTCTGAGCTTTGTCACAGAATTCTTTTAGAGGCTTTTTCATAATGGGGATTACTTTGAATTAAATAGATAACTTCGATTGACTAAAGATCCATTTACAATAGCATGTGGTGTGAGGCGAGACTCGCTTACTCATTTATAACAGCGCGAGGAATTGTAATAACAATTTGAAGATTTTTCATTAATGTTTTTATATTTTTTATATTTTACGTTTTCAAATAGTTTTGAATTTTAATTTTCAATTTTAAACAAACATCACTTTTTTTATTAATTTTGAATACAAGCGAAACTGATAGTTGTCACACGATGGCAATGAGAGATTTTTTCATAATTTCGAAATTAAGTGTGACTCTCGTCGCAAGTCTAGCGTCATTGTAAATAGAGAGGTGCAAACACATAGCACAGAAATTATTTTGACAGCTGCTGTGCTCTCGCTTTCGAACATCGCCTAGCATCAAGCGCTCTTGTACATGGACTTTAAATTGGCATTGATTTTATATATTTTATACATTTCATACAACTGAAGTACTTAGAGATAAAAATGGTATCACAGCTTGGACTTGTGGAACTGTGAATCAGTTGTACCGCATATTTAATATGGACCAAGAAAGGGGACTTACCGGCACTAAACTAACTTAACTTGTGTGTATTTCAATTGTGCCTAGTCAATAAGAGAGCTATTGAGGCCTTGAACTAGGAGCATCATACTACAATTGATGGATTCTATGTGAGTCAACGAGCAATACCAAAATAATTTAAAAGACTTTAAACCAAACCGATAACTGAAATAACCCAAGGATAGTATTGCTAAAATTATGCGGACATGATGAAAATTTTATTAAATATTCATTAAATGTCCTAACAGTTGACATGTTTGCAATGAAGAGTAACTACCCGATACGGATTGAAAATAATAGACATTTTCAATAAATTCTCAAAACTATTGCTCAATATTATGAAGTTTAATTTAAGTATACACTTAATGATGATGGCTTCAAGCAAAACAAACAACATAACAAAAAACCCTTACAAAAGTCAAAGCTTGGGTATGATGCTTTCTCAATATTATCTACTTTGTTCATTATTTACAAATGTTGAAGACCTTATGAAAAAAAGTACAAGATGACTCGCACTCATATTTATATGCATAGCCATTGAAGACGCACAGAATGGTGCCTGGAGCAAATCATATACATACATGCGTATTATCTACATATAATATTGATAAGGGTATTGACTAGTAAGGGTTATGTTATCTTCTATTTTTGGATTTTGTTTTATTTTTCCTTGTTGTTGCTGTTGTTGTTGTTGTTGTGCTGCATAATAATCACCCTTTGAAATTGATTTTACCACAACCTTTTGTGGAGAAATTAAGCAGAAGAAAAAATAAGCCAAAAAGAAAAAAAAATGATGATCGCGAAGGGACTGCAGCAGTTTTCATCGAAATTTAATTTCACCTTAAGGACACCTTAACGTGAATAAATTCGTATAATTTTTCGTCTTCTACCTTTTGCTTTGCGTCTTTTATGCATTTTAAATTTCATATCGTATGAACAACTTGACGCAGCATGGCTTATGTGGATAGTAATATGTACTCTTATATATAGGTTATCACCAGTACAACAGTGGCAATGAGATTGCATTAAACTCACTTTGAATATACGTACTGCGTACGCTTGTGTTATAATTCGCTGGCATTAAAATGGAAAATATTAAACATTGATAAAGTAATAATAGTAACGATGATGAGATATACCAAAAATAATAACAACAACAACAACAACAACAGAATATCATGCACATCGACACATCGTAATTATGCACAGCAATCATCCCTACGTCTAATATCTTCACTTTCAGGGCATTATTTGGGCTTTGGCAAATTTTGAAGATGCCATTGTACATACAAGTACCAACTGCTAAGCCAAGAATGAGCGGTACCTACTAAATGCTTTTTAAACACACACGTGTACGCGTGCTATGAAACAATTCAGATGTTGTTTGTTCACACACAGAGAGAGACAGAGAGTGCTAAAAAAGGGTGAAAAGCTACGCGAACGTATGTGCTTACGAAAGGCTAAATCATCATCTGGTACATTTGGGTGTTTAAATTTTAAGTATTTTCACTCGAAAATGACTATTTTAATTCACACGAATTTCTGCTTGTGCTGCCACATGATGGCCATGGCGGCATTGATGATGACGGCAAATTGTGACAACATACAAATGCACACACACACACACAGAGACACACACAAAGGCGAATGGTAATTAAAAACGTTGAAATTGTTGTAGAATAATGAAAGTAGGTACCCTAAAAATGCGCAAAACATTAATTAGGCAAGTTGTTTGGCTGGCTGGCTGGCTGGCTGAGTGAATGGCTGACTGAATGGCTGACCAACTGAAAGGCTGACGGACTGGTTAACTCGTTGCGGCAAATTGCCACATTTACCAAATGATGGCATGTCATTGTCCAGCATCGTGTATCATATCGTGAAGTTATAATGAGTAGGGTTTGAAACGGAACACAAAAAAAAAAATGAAACAGGCGAATATTTGTGCCAGCATTAATTTAGCGCACAAACTAAAAATGGAAAATTCAAAATAAAATAAAATTAAAAATACAAAAGCATTACTAATACATACAACAGTGACTGCTCTTGCTACTGATGCTACTGCTTTTGCTGTCATTCTGTACTATGTGTGTGTGTGTGCGTGTGTGTGTGTGTGACCTTTCATTAGAGTTTGAATTATTTTCTTGTTTGTTTTCGTTTTTGCTCTTTTTGGCCTTTTGTTTTCGTCTGTACGGCTATCACTCTACAAACAGTATATTCAATAATTGGCTATGCTCTTACTGAAGCTTATGCTTGAATGCATATTAATTCGCTTGAAAAGTAGGTATCAACAAATTTGAAAAGCATAACATCGATAATCTCGAAACTTGATATACTGCACTATGACAGTTAGAGAGAAAAACACCCGACAACACCCATTTTCAAAACATGTTTTCTTATTGATAAAAATAGTTAAATATGACGAGTTTCAATGGTATAGTTTTATTTTTTCGTATGCAATGTTCAAAAACATGCATTCGAATATATACTTTTGTATGAAAAGTAGGAGTTGTTATACTTTGATTTCACCCATATTCCAACTCGTCCTTTTTTTTAGAAAATATGATCGAATGCACCAAGTTTCAGATTGATAGCTTTATATTTTCGTGCAAAAAATTATGAAAATATACATTCGAAAACATACTTTTGTATGGGAGGTAGGCGTTGTTATCATTCGATTCCATTCATTTTCTATCTCACCCTTTTATTAAAAAATATAATCGTATGTACAAAGTTTCATGCTTGATAACTTTATTTGTTTGTCCGAAAATAGTGAAAATATACATAAGAAAGTATACTTTTTTACTGGAGGTAGGAGTAATTTTTATCCGATTCCGTCGATTGGTGGTTCGTTGATAAAAATACCCTCTTATATGTACTTTAGAAACTTTTTGCATGCACGAAATATACAAGTACAAATACTACGAGGTGTTTAGACGTAATTCTCAAATCTAAAATCTATCCCATTTTATCTATTGAATTAATAGAACTCAGAAGAGTTGTTTGCAGAACTTTACTCAGTTAAACAATTGTGCACTTTTTCAGTTCGGTTCTTATAGCTTTGTTTTTAAATGTCTCGAATCACACTGGACTCGTGTGAACTAGTTCAATGACCAGTTCGTCCAATGTCGTAAGTAGTAATTCATACTATTTATATGACTAAATGGGTATCCCACATCTAAAATCTCTTCCATTTCACAATATGAGTGGATAGAAATTAGAACACCGATGCACATCAGATGGCCAGCAAATGAAAAATCAACCGATAGCAAGATAAAAGTTCTGCAATAATACGCAAAATGACGTTCGAAAACTGCTATTGCCAGTGATTATTCGATTGATTTCTAGTGCAAGAGATTTCTGATTCAAAATGTCATTTCAATTAATTTATCAACATTTATACACATAAAAAATGGAAATTTAAATATGAGTATTGAAAACAATAAATAAAACAATATCGAAATTTTAATCAAAAATTCTCTCGCCAATAAATGTTAATTATAAAGTCACACAATCTTAACTCATAATTTCCTACAGCACGTAACAAGATGATATTAATATGTAATATGTGAGATATATTACGTCAGCTGAGAAGAAGTCCATTGCATGGTCTAATTTGTAAATTCAGATGAGTGCTTGCAATAAGGAGCTGAGTAGGTGGAAATTAAATGCAGTTCTGTATCTTGCCTGTTTTCACTCTATGTAAAGGTATACTAATCCTATTCGTCTGGGATACACACAGTGTGAGGCTGTCTCAGTGCTAAAGTTCGACTTAAAAGGTGGACATGATTGATCCTAGAAGCTCAGTTCCAACAATCTCAACCTTGTTCTCTAAAAAACTGTGCAGTAATAAAGAAAATTATCCATGACGTACTCATCTTCAATGAAATATTAACAAACCAGGCCTATATCTGGGCTCTCGTCAATGGTTTAAATGATAGTTCGTCCCATGAACTCAATAATTAGTACTCAATCGGCGTTTTGTGATTAATATCCTGAGGTTCTCACCAGTATTTTGTTAAGTTCTTTCATAATTTTTTTAAGGAACCGCATGATTCGAATGTAGATTCAAACTTCCACAACATTTAGCTATCTAACAATATCAACGATAATGCCAATGAAAAATAGTATACACTAAAACGTTGTAGTCAAAGAGAAAAATATATTCTAGGCTATTCAAGTTTATCTTTCGAGTAATTTGTTTAGTTTCTTAGATATATCAAATGCATCTTTGATTAAATCGTATGTACACTAAACTTGATTCCAGTTGGAATTATGTTCATGTTCATGTGCGAAAATTGGGCTTTCGTACATTACCGAATTTACTTTAATTCCATGATTTCACTTGTATTCTCATATTTTTACATTATTATTATTAAATTTTATCATATTTTCAGCGTCAAGTTGCAATGGCGAGAAAAAAAAAATAACATAGCCATAGCTACTAGTACATATGTATATACATATATATTTTGTATTATGCGTGCGTGTAGTACATGAGTATGACTCAACAGAATCTCATTTTGTATGCAGAACGTTTCTATAATTTTTTTTCCTACACATCAGGTTATTTTTCATTACTTTTATATTTCTAATTTTATTTCTTTGCGTTCGCGTTTGCTTTTTGTCTTATACGAGCATACTTTCTACACACACATTTTCATATTCCATTTTAACTCCTACCCACCCTGCTAGTACTTAAACTATCTTGATTAAGTATCTGTGAATTTTCTGCATAACCATTTTTTGTTTTTGTGTTTTTGTTTTTTTTTTGCTTTTTGAAACATTTTTATCATGCCATAAAAAGAGACCAATAAATTAAATAGAGTTAAAGCGTTTTTAATTGAATCGAATGAATATTTTTGTTTTTACTTTCTTACATAAGATTCTATACATTCTATACTAGTAGAAGAGCACATACTACTCGTACCTTAAATATGTAGCTGTTAGTGTCAAATCCATGTGGAATAGCTTGATTTAATGATAACACGTAATGGAATTGGTGATATTCTACTAACTCACACTATGTTACATAGCATATGATTTACATATATGTATGCGAGTATGCTGTTTGTGAATCACTTCAATATAATTTATAGTTATCGAGGCGATGAGATAATTAAATGTAACTAACTATGCACATCCCATACCTGTGGGGTAATTATTTAGTGAAATGCATAAATCTATTTATGGGGATTATCTTAGAGCACACATCTGGTGGAAGGGAGCTTATATGCGTGCATAAGTTTGAGTGTGTGTGTGTGTGTGTGTGTGTGTGTGTGTGTGTGTGTGTGAAATATTTATTAGGATTACAATCGAATAAATCATTTCAATTAAATGGTTAGCTGAAACGATATTTTGGTGCTTCTAAAAAGAATTAATAAAACCAAGAATATATTGTCATAACGGCCTCTGTTTAGCGAATCTTAAATTATTATGGTAACTGGAAAATATAGAAAAGATGAGATTTTTTAGTGACTGATTATGAGATGCGATGTTTTCAGTGTAATCGCAAAACAAAAGTGATAAGATGTCACCCAGAGAGCCATTATTCCACTTTGAGGAATATCAAGGCGTTTATATGGAAGAATCGACTGGCAAGGTGTCCCTATGTCTTCGATCAAATGGCACGGGTTGGTCGCGTGAGTTATTTCTAGGAATTATTCATAGAAAAGTCCTATGTAAGATTTTTAGACCTCCCTTTGCATTGCTGACGAGTACTAAATCCCAGAGTGCTCACAAAGGTTTAAAACATACAGGTTTACAACAATTTTGCAATATTTTTAGGAAGCTTCCCCAATAAAATGAACTTAAATGCACCCGAAATTCGTCAAAAAATCCCATAATAACTCAGAAATTGTTCCTTGAGCGGTGGAATGTATCGCCGACCGCTAATAATTCTTACATCTTAACAACGTCTTAAGGAAGCCTTAAAAGGGATAGAATGTATCGCCGACCCCAAATAATTCTTACATCTTAACAACATCTTACGGCAGCCGTAAAAGGGTTCCCCTACAAAATTAGAGTAGTTTAGTAAGCGAATTCGGATGACAATGGTGGAGCGGTATTCAGATCTTTTTAACCGAAATTTGCAGGAATTTTTGAGTGGTTTTATCACCGCTGATGAAACCTACATATGTTATTATACATCAGCGACCAAGAAAAAGAAGAAGATGAAGACGATAGAAAATAATAAGAGGATGAAGAAGGATAAGAATAACAGCAAGAATAAGAAGGAGAAGCAGGAGATGGAGAAGAAGAAAAAAAAAAAGAAGAAAAGAAGAAGAAGAACCAAAATAACAAGCAGAACAAGAAGAAGAAACAGAAGAATTGAAGAAGAAGAAGAAGAAGGAGAAAATAAGGAAAATGAGAAGAAGAAGAAGAGCTGGAGGATGAGAAGGAGAGGGAGAAGCAAGAGGAGAGGGAAGAGGGGAAGGAACAGAAGAAGGAAGAAAAGGAAGAAGAAGGAGGAGAAGAAGAATATGTAACAGAAAGGTAAGAAGAAGGCGAAAAGAAAGATTGCGAGGAGGAGGTGGATGAAGAAGTTTAGTAGAAGGAGCAAATATAGATGATGATGACGAGGAGTGGGAAGAAGCCGAAAAAGAAGAGGAGAAGAAGAGGTGAAAGAAGAACAAGAGCTACATCAAATTTTTTTTGTGAGCCATATCATAGTTCGAACTGTGCATTTACATATAAAAGCATCTGTGCTCTCACATAGCTTAATGATTGTACCTGTCAATTTGTAAAGTACATCCTTGCATATATGCATACATTTAAATACACATATACATAGACAACAACAGCAATCACAAAAAAAAAAGGATCAATACACCTATCCACTCGTATTCACTTGTTGACAAGTTAATGTATTGTGGTATTATATTCATAGTAAGTATACGATATGTGCATTTGATGATTTATTATCGATATTCAAGTGATTTACTTCAACTTTTAGACAAAATCTCCATAGCCAATATTTCACTACAATCACTTGCTTTCATATGATTGATGATTTTGCATTAAAATAAATAGTCGTATATTGCAAGTTTGAGGTGAAATGTACGTTTTCCTCTCTCATTCTTTAACCTATATTCGTTTAATATATACGAGTATAGTATATATGTATGTAAGTTATTTGGAAAGGGTCAATATTAATCTGATTGATTTACATGATATGCTATGAGTTCATGTATGATAGTACGAGTTGAATTGCTGCTACATAAATTTTCGTATTAATATATTTTCTTTTTCATATAATTTAAAAGAATATATGATGTAAATCTTTTGAAATCACATGTGTATACTTTATTATATACAGAGGCGAATATGTGCAATACTACATTCTCAGAATGTACATTTCAATATAAATTATTACCTTTTATATATAGAATATCTGGTAGATTGTACCCACATAATATAAATATGTCATACTCATACTTGAACCTACGATTATTCGTGTACATTCCAACACATCGTTCTGACCGGAATCGAATTATTTCAATCCTTAAAAGTCGATTACATTGTGTGCGAATTACGTATTACTCATACCACCTGATGAACAATCTATCAAGAGCTATGCATAGAAACGCCTAGAGGTATACGTCTGAAGTCATGCCTATTGGCATACCGTAAATAAAAAAAATATAACTTGAAGTATTCCTTTGCTGTCAATGTAAATAACTTTATGAGATGTCCATCAGTTCGTAGAACAATACTCATACTCATGCAATACGAAATATCTTAAAATTTTATGGCTTTTATTAACAATGAAAATTAATATAAAAAGACGACAAAACAAAAACTGAGACAATGAACAATATAGAGACAATTATATCGAATGAATATTGTGTAGATGTTTTAACTACTTGCTATTTATAGTATTACTGTTATGGCTATAGGCTGCGAAATTGCTTATTGCCGCCACTACAATGAAATTTTAGCAATTCTATTTATTACGAAAACTTCGCTGGCTATGTTCTTTTTTTTTCCCCTCACTGTATACGTACGTTTAACCTGATTCCCAAATGATTGAATATACGTATAAATGAATAAGTGGTGCGCACGTGGCTAATAAAAATAAAGTTACTTTTGTGTTTCAATAAAGGTCGCTGTGGTGCAAAAATTGATTTTACTTATGTTTATTGAAATAAATTCAATTATATAGAATTACCTATAGAATTGTTTAGAAAACAAAATGTATAAAACAGAAAAAAAAAGAATAGATATTTTGAGGGTTATTAACCTTATAGTTAGCAGAAGATTTTATTTCATATGCGTACACGAGTATGAATCTATTTTTTATAGGAAATGGAAATGTGAATTTTCACAATACACAATACACATATGCATAAATTCAAACATAATTTTAATTTAATTATTTTCTATATTATGCAAATAATAAAAGTGTTTCTCTAAAATAGATACTAGTATTTTAATTAGGTAGTAATAATAAATATTTTGAAAAAAATTTATCTAAACACTTGTTGATTTATCGTTAAATTTTAGTATAATTGTAATGAATGAGCTGTTTTTAATTAGTAGCCACATCATTAGTAAATTAATATGAAATTATTCAATATTCCGTAATATAGAAGTTTAGATACAGTAAATATACTGTAAATATAGTTAATTTTATATGGGAGGTAGGCGTAGTTTTCATTTGATTAAATTCACTCGCAAGATTTTTCTTTCCTTTGTTCAAATCATTCTATATACCAAGTTCGAATATCTATTCGCAAACATGCTCTTGTATGGGAGATATGCGTGATTTATATTGTATTACAACCATTCAAATTAAACATAATTATATAGAGGTTTTAGTTCGATTGTTCTATAGTTTTATGGGTGAAGTCCAAAAATTATATTCGAAAATATATTTTTGTATGGGAGATAGACGTGACTACTATTCTATTACGATAATTTTCAAGATTTTACATTCATTAGTGAAAATAATCGTAAATGTCGAGTTTTATATAGAAAGTTGCATTTTTTCATGTTCAAAGCTACAAAACATATATTCGAAAACATATTGTACTTTTTTACATATAGCAAATAGGCGTACTTTTCATCCAAAAAATCTCATTCTTTGAAATAGTGGGTTTTTAATAAAAGTAATATTTTGCAAATTTTGTAGAATATGTTATATATTCGAAAACATACTATTATACCAAAAGTAAGAATGGTTTTCACTGAACACGACCATATCCTAACTCACATCTTGGTTGGTAAAACTAATCTTATGTGCTGAATTTCAGTTCGAAATCTAAATATTTATGTGCATAGCGTTGGAAAAGATACATTTGAAAACATTTCTTTGCATGAAAAATAGTCCTAATTTATATACTTTTTACATCCACTCTCATACATAACACTTCTTTGAGAAAAAATGATATTATATGCTGTATTTCAATTTCATAAATTAATATTCAAAATAACATACTTATATTCAAAAGATTATATTTCATGAAGAGGTAGACATATTTGGATAGAGTTGTATGTTCAGTTTTATCAGTAATACAAAAATGTAAAATTTTTTATAAAGGGTTTTCCATTAGGGACATAACAATTTTATCTATTAATAAAACACAGAAATATTTGAGATATTGAGTTCAAATTTATTGCAAGCATTACATTTTATGAATGAAATTCGATTTCGGTCATATGACCAATATGAGGCCGTTTACAGCGGTCGATTCTTTGGACCCAATTTTCCACCACTCTAGCACACATTTCGACCGGAACGTTGGCAATTTAGCATTGGATGTTGTCTTTGAGCTCGTCTAAAGTTGCTGGCTTATTGGCATAGACCAGTGACTTGATAAAGCCCCATAAAAAGAAATCCAATGGTGTTAGATCGCATGAACGAGGCGGCCATTCGACCGGACCATTCTCGAGATAACATGTTCACCGAATTTGCCTTGCAATAAATCGTCGGCACCGTCTTGTTGAAACCATATAGCGCTGATGTCAAGTTCATCCAATTCTGGTCACAAATAATCTTCCAACATAGCACGATAGCGCTCTCCATTGACGGTAACATGACGGTCATTTTCATCCACAAAAAAATACGGCCCAATCACACCTCCGGCATGAAAACTGCACCAAACAGTAACTTTTTGCGGATGCAACGGTGTCTCAAGAAGCACTTGTGGGTTTGTTGCTGACCAATAACGCATATTTTACTTATTGACAGGCCATTGAGCCAGAAATGAGCTTCATCGCTGAAGATGATTTTTCGCTCTTAAAGTTGCGCCACCGACTCAGAATTTCGGTGGTAATTTTCAATAATTTCCAAACGTTGCTGGTTCGTGAACTTTACCTTGATGAAAATGTTAACTTTAACTAACGTTTTGACATTGACAGTTGATTAAAAAAGTTTAAGGGTGCGTTGGGTGGGTGACGTAGCTCAGTGGTTAGTGTGTTCGCCTTCTGATCTGTAGGTCGTGGTTCAATCCCCTGCTGATGCATAACAAATTTAATATCGATAAGATTTTTCTTTCGAACGGTACTCACCTGTCGGCAAGCAATTGGCAATTCTTCCGACAGTAACAACTTGCCATGAAAAAGCTTCTTAAAGAACTCTGTGACAAAGCTCAGAAAAAGTGATATCACAAGTGTTCTGACGTTCGGAACCGGCTAAAATAAGTAGGTCCCTTCTAATATTGTCCAAAATTTAAGACGCACAACAGTAATGAAAGAGAAGCTCGGCCAATGAGCCCTTTGGGGCTTTAAGTGCCACATAAAAAAAAAAAAAAAAAACAAATCGAAATGCATACTCAATATACACTTGACGTGTATAAAAATAAGCAAGAGTTGTTCATTAGATCTGTGCTGATATTGTTTCATTCGATATACAAGGACCTAATTATGCATCCAGGCACATGGCTAAACAGACAAATGGATCGACATCGTTAAATGAATGCAAAATGTGGTGGTGACAAATAATATAATTTATAGAACTATATCACCGACAATCTTTTCAAGTGCTTCCGAGCATCATATCGAAATAAATATACCCTCAATATTGGGTGCAGAGTTTAAAAGAATATCATATTGTCATAATAAATTGCCCCAAAGAGAAATTTTTGTAATTATCACAAGCTTTACAGTGGGCATTTCGCGAAATAGGTTTTACGCCTCGTTGTTGTGGTTCCAACTATTTCCCGATTAAATACTACATTGATTGTCACATTTGATGAACTGCATCATCTGTATTCCAAAATATTGCACTATAATAAACCATGCTCTTTTCATACACTAACTTCTCTTTTCATGGGTATCATCTACATCTAATTTAAAATGCATATTTCGAACACGTCAAATTATAATTAGTGAAGAGAAATTCATTAAATTGCCACATATATACTTAGTGTGTAGAATAAACAAATTATATTATGACAATACATTTGAAATATGTAAAATTCGAAATAAGTGTGTTGTTATACATATAAGTACGGACTTTATTTAGTACTCGTATTGAGTAGGTTTGTATTATTTTACAATGAATTACAAATTATGATGATTGAAACCAAATTTGCATATTAGTTATATCATTCTTAATTACATGTGCATATGTATTTTATTTGTATTGTATTCACACTTATTTATAAAATTAAAACAATACAAAATATTACAATAGCGATTTAAATTAAGGGGTATTGTAGTGAATAAATATGAATTGGAAATGTAACATGGTTGCATTGCATTAATTAGTTGAATTCGGTCAAAAATGCCTTAAGTTACAATTTTTGATAGGCTAAAGTTCAATTCTACGAATTCTGTTGAAGATTTTCGCTGCTATTTGATGAATTCATCAACAATATTGAAGGAATAAGTTGTGATCACAGATTTTGGTTTGTCAACATGTTGCTAAAATGTTGCTAATCATTTCTGTACTCCAAATGTACTTATAATGGATGAAACAAAAATGAAAGGCATTTTATATATACCAATTTGAATGATTCCTGGAAAATGAACAATTAAACTTATAAATATAAGTGAGCGTCAACACAAAAGTATGTGGTATATCAAATTAGAATGCTTGCTTATATCAAATAATACGAATACTAACTAAACAGATCATTATGATGAGACTTTGTAGAATAATAAGTAATTGTTGTAATGGCATTGAAAATAATATTCCTAATATTGCATTTCATATAATCAAATCCATATTCATTAAGATGTGTATTTGTTTATCATTCTTCCTCTTATTTATTCAACAACAAGAGCTTGATTAATAGCTAGTCTTATACAAGTGTTGTAATAAGTACGTAATAAAATAGAGTGTACCATATAGTGTAAATGTAATGAATAAATACAAGTATAATATGAGTAAAAGTTTAATTAATTGAATTTCAGAATAACACAAACTCTTTATAACAACATCATGTATTTGGAATATGCATGTATGTATGTAGTTGTAGGAATTTATCATTATATGGTCACACATTCATACCAATTGTAACAACATATTCTATATCATGTGTACTGTTTTTAGTCGTTTTTATTTTATGGTCGGGTTAAACCATAAATGACAGAGTAACATATGTTGAAGCCAAAAAAAAAAAAATAAATAAATAAAAACAAAACGAAACAACCAAGAAAACAGTACACTTGCATTTTCCATTAACCCACATAATATCCATAATCTTCATACTCCACTTACGGAAACCTTCCCAGTAGGAATTTAGAAGGTTAAAGGTAATCAAATTGCATTGATAATGCCATGACAGTTTCATAAGAAGCCTTCTTTGACATTCACACTCATCTCTCTCCCCAATGGGAGTTTATATTAGATCATATAAAAAATCTTCGACCCTAGCAAAAATATTATTGTTATAGACTTCGCAACAATTTGGTCTATGCTGTGTGACGCATGATACCATCTTGTTGAAATCACATATTGTCTCGATCCGTATATATAATTTTAGACCTGAGTTCTAAGGGTCATTCTCGGAAAAGTGTGGTCCATTGATGCAATCAATTCAAAATTCAATCGAGATAATTCCTTTGACTGCATGCATTGGCATTTCTTGAGACATTTAAGAGGGGTTTCTTCACCATATGGAGCAAATATCTATATTCATGTATCGACCTCATAACTGAAGAAAATTTTGAGCGAATAATCATTATCCAAGACCTGTGAGTGCTACAACCAATCAGCGGATTTTCAACTCATGCCATGTCTAGCCAGCAGGCATTAACTCTATCCTCGGTTGAACGTCATAAGAATGGAGATATTAAGTGATGTTAGGTTATACTGACTGAGCCACAGAAGAGGGTTATACGTGGAACCCTATGGGTCTCTAGTGATACCCGATCGACCGGGCCTAATTTCGAGATATCAATGCCTCTAAAAATATCGATTTTTGTCAAGAACTGCAGTAGCGCTCTTTTGTTTAAGGCTGCTGCTTCAATTAGATTGCTGAAACACGGGGAATTCTACTCGGTCTAGGCGGGTTATGTTGAGTGTTGTCCAGCAACAGAGTATGTTCTTAAAGATTTACCTTACATCTAGCTGCTTGTACCTCCTGTAATCAGTGTCTGAATAAGCCCTATTCAGAGACCGATTTTTCTTCTTCTAGTGGTTTTGATTATGAGAGTTATACAATAATTTCTAATACCTCACGAATTTTGCACATTTTTACCACCATTCTATTTCCATCTGGGCTGAAATAAACCTATATAAACATCTACGAGTAGTAAGTATACTACTAGTCTTCATATGATTAAATTATGAATATGACAAACAGCAATTGTATACAACAGTGTAGAAGAAGTATACTCATACTTGAATAAATATGTAAATTAAATTTATTTATAGAATTGAGTAAAATGATCAAATTTTCAAGAAAATACTAGTGCATACAATTACAATATATTTATGCTGTATATGACATACATTATTTGAAATAAACAGATTCCAATATACATATACATATTTTCATTCATTAGCATTTAAAATAATATCTGGCAATAACATTTAATATTAGTTATTTACAGATATTTAAAGATAATAGGCACGTACATAAATATTTACATAAAAGTATTTAAAAATATGTAAATATATATTGTATTTATTATATGAATTTTCAATTGAGTATTGAAAGAAATAATATTAATTAATTTCTGGTTAGATGTGGATAGTATCATAGGTTCGTATTTTAGTTTGCTAAGAAAAGTAATTTAATTATTAAATCATATAAATATTTATATTATTGTATATTGTATAATTATATATTTGTTTGTTTATTTATTTATCTGATACAGTGTTTGTTATTATGATAACTTACAAAGTATTATCATATAAGACTTAAATTTTACATTTAGTTAAATTGTAAACACTTTATTTACTTGAAGTGATTTTTATTAAGTGAACATATGCTCAATGTTGCTGGACTACATTCTCCAACTGAATCGAGTTGAGCAATTTTTGCGGTCATGTTTAAAATTTCTATAATCGATGAATTCTTACCACAAAGCGTCTGATTTGATTCCCGTACCGTTTCAGTTTCATCTTCCAACACCTTCTCCGAAAAAATCAAAACAGTTTGTAGTGTAAAGATGTATGGCATTATCGCCATGTAAAGAATCAAGATGATGTTATGAGGTATTGCATCGATTGCCATGTAATGAATCAAATCGATATGCTATGCGTGTTAGAGAGATATTTGTCCTGGGCAAGGATTGCCTCATGAAGGACTAACTAACTAGGCTAACCAGTAAATATTGTCTCAGTCCAAGCGTCTGTCGAAGCGGTTGCACCGCTCCATCAATTGACAGCTCGTGTGTTGCCACGACGTAGAAAATTGTTTTTATTTTTTTTTAAAATTTTCTTTCGAAATGAACATAAGGTTTCATGGATAGTTCAAACATATTCAAGAATGTTTGCAACTATATAAAGATTTTGCGGCATTGCTGTCAGATTTCATCAACGGTTCAACACATTCAAGAGTGTTTGCAACTTCATCAACAATCCGACAACTAAAAATGAATTTATTAACTGATGTTGATTGCCCACAAAGACATCCAAGGCGACTAATGAGAAGAAACAATCAAATTCCACGTAGAAGAATATTTTGACGGAGCCAATAGTAGTTAATAATAGATATTATTAATATTTTATGATTAGTTACCAATTTATAACATTACAATTTATAACTACTTATGAAAAATTATATTTTAAATTATAAAGATTTAGGAAAGGCATTCTTAAAATATGTCTGTTCACAAAATAAAATACAACAAAAAAAAGGCAAATGTAACACTAATGCGGACGCATTGTCACGCATAAAATTAGACAGCAGCACCCTCAAACAATTAATACCGCCAAAAGAGAGCGAAGAAAATAATACTGAGGAAATATTAATAGTAACAAGGAGCAAGGCAAATTCAAATATCAATAATGCGAGCAATATGAAGGGTACCCACAAAAAAGAACAACAAAAACGTATTAAAACAGATGACATATCTAAAAAGGAGAGTCATGAACTCCATATATGGGAATGTACATCTATTAATGACGTTAAAAATGTTATGAAATTGAAATTCAGTACTGAAATTATGAAGAATGAAAATAAAGATACTAGTATAAAAATTAATGATAAAGCCAATGAAGTGCATGTAACGTGTAGCGATGACCCTTCGTCTCTAGGTTCGATGTTGGAGAAACTACATTGTTTACTGAGTAAATCACATGTTAAGGAGCTAGCCCTTAGTGATAACAATTATATTTTTAAATCGATCGATATAAATGAATTTAAAACTATGTACAACCGGTTGCAAATGAATAAAGACTCGCCAATAAACATTTTAAAATATAAAGCTCCGATAGAAATAAAAAGCATGCTGCAAAAATATAAAATAAATAACGTTAACAATGTTGTAATAGTGAAATTCAATTTAATGCGAATGATAAAAATACCAATGAAATTAAGGATAATAATGAAGTGCAGAAATTGCAAATTATGCAAGAAACTACTATTAAGGAATTTTATTATAGAGCAATGCAACAAGTACTTGTAAGGAAGCGAACGAAACTAGTAACAACATGAATGAGGCGTCCCAATAACGAATAGCCCACTATTGAAGGAAACAATAGTTATGGTGCTTATAACATGTGGTAACGACCCATCGGACCAAGGTCAGATGATTAGGAGAAGCTACATTTTTAAATAATTGTACTAGCCCTCTGTGATACATATTAATTATGATCACTATTGATTGATAATTGAGTGCACATACTATTATGTTAGCGATGACCCTTCGAAACAAGATTCGATGTTGGAGAAGCTACATATATATATTATATTTTATATTTTATTTTTTTGAGGAGCTAATGACTATGGATGATCATATATGGAAAATGATCAATATATAAATGCAACTATTTTGATAAGGAGTAAGACCTCACTTTGTTTCGTTTATGTACTACAACATAACATATGTATAAAGCTCGAATATAAATTGACAACATACTGCAATAATGTACAGACTTGCAAACAATGGGAACAGAACTCAAATATTAAAAGGCAATATCACATTATATATTACATTATATTATATTATATATATTATATATATATAATATAATATAATGTATATATATATATTATATTATATAAATATGTCCTTCGCTTTTCACGGAAATGTCATTCTCGGAGCAAAATTTAGTGGAAGATCTATGTTCCCAAAATTTTTTTCTGTGTTTAAAAAGTGTAACTTTTCGACCAATGATAGTGTATGTATTAATTATTTTGAAAGCAGCTTTTTTTGCGTTAAGTTTTGTGTTTATTATTAAAAGAGGAACACATCTTCTTTTACAGTTTTCAATAAAGTATCCTTTGGTCTATCTATCAATCAAAAGAGATCGTAACTTTGGAGCAAGGATAAAATCCTTGTTCATCAAGTGGACCACGCGAAACCAGACGGAAGTCTTTTAGAGGATATGAGCCCTACGGCTGATACCTCTGAGGACCAACCACAAGTGTTACGGGCACTGCGACCATACGAGGTCTTTTGTACCCAAGCTCGTCTACGACACTAGAATCTCCTTACCTCTTTAAAAAAAGATTGAATTACTAGGTTACTAGGCATAGATTTGTTGGAAGTAGAAGTCACCCTTGGTAGAGTCAGATTTCCAAGGGAAGCTTGGCTTAAAATAGAAGGGCGGCAGGTATTCTGAGTTCACATATTAAGACCGTGCACCCCACGGCCATGCATCTGTCGACATATGTTGTTTCACCTTAGATTTGAGGCATTTTTGAGAGTTTTCATCTCTCCGCCCGACTACCATTTGCCAGCTCTCAAGCATAGACGATTATAAGCTGAATCCTGTTTCTACCCTCCCCCACGCAGAAGGTGTAGTCGAACTACCGTAGTGGACACAGTTACAGCACGTACACTAATGTGTTACATGTAAATCCCCCTGTGTACTTATCAGCTGACGGCCATCTAAATTTTCTAAGTATTCTAAATAAACTAATACAATATTTAATTACTCTTTCTTATATTAAATTGTTGATATAAAAGATAATTACAGTTTTTGGTCACAAAAGTAGACTACACTCGACCGGGAAGTTTTGATACATACATATATAGGATATTTTGGCCTCTGCAAACTCTCTTGATAGAAAAACATCGGTGGATGGAAAAGTTGCCGAAAATTACTTGGCCAAGTTTTCACCACGATAGTTCTATACTGATGGAATTATAAAACTATTTGAAAAATTGCCAAAATCTATATATAATAATGGCACATAAATCGTTGATATTGGTTTTTAATAAAGAATGATATTCTTCATAAATTCACAAAAAAGCTGAAAACACCATCATAGAATTATATTTGACATTTCTTACTTTTTTATATGCATTTGAAATTTAATGCAACAATAGTAATCAAGTAAAATTTGCAATATTTATCGATCTTCATTCAATATGTTTGCTGTTGAAAATTATTACCACTCTGAGAGACCTAGAAGTGGACGACCAGCTGTATCATGATTATGACACTTTCAAATCTCTTCAAATTTAACGGTGTTAAAATTGTCTAAGCCGGACTTTGAACTTTGTGTTGTGCTTACCAGATCTAAAACCTGTACAATATATGACTTAAAAAAGTATATTCAATTCTATCCCTTACTGGCCAAATCAAATCTCTGGAGTATTCATAATAAAACATTCGAAGATGTAAGGCAACACCGGTCTTTGCGAATCTGAGATTTCTCTAAGAAGGAGATGCACGAAATATGATAAACTCTTCTTTATAATAGTGAAAATTATGTAATTGATTAAGAAAGACAATCATGATTTATTGACGGTATCTGAGGAATGCTTCAACTCATAAAGAAACGCTCGAAAAACATGTTAACCCGGCGACTGCTCGGCGGTTCTGTAACACAGATGAGCTATGTCGACGGTTTAAATGCAAAAAACCCCACAGTCTTGTATCATAGAGTCCTGCTGATGGCTTGTAGCTGTCTAAAATTTTATTTTCATATATTTCCATATATTTTTATTTTCATATATTTTCATATATATGCCACTGGAACGCCAACGGCTTAAGCCAGCACCGTTTGGAGCTAATTCAATTCCTTGAATCCAGCCAAATCGACATAATGATGATATCTGAGACCCATTTCACTGACAAAAATTGCTACCAAATACCATATTACAAACTGTACACCACAAATCATCCGCATGGTAAGGCACGCGGAGGAACTGCCATATTGATAAAAAGCAGAATAAAACATCATGTTCTTGAAGATTTTAGTAGCGTCTACTTGCAAGCAACATCTATATGTCTGGAAGAATACATCTCTAAGCTAGTAATATCTGCGATATACTGTCCCCCAAGATACAGTATTACCGAACAGCAATATAAAGAATTTTTCTCAACTCTTGGTAGCAAATTCTTGGTTGCTGGCGATTTCAACGCCAAACACACTCACTGGGGCTCCCGATTAATAACTCCAAAAGGCAAAAGACTATGTTCAATCATCACTAACCACGGCTATGATGTTATTTCAAATGGTCAACCGACATATTGGCCGACGGACAAGAGGAAAATACCCGATCTCATATACTTTGGAGTCGCCAAAGGTTTGCAGATGGAAAATATCTCCACAGAGTGTAATTATGATCTATCATAATTACCACTCACCCACGGTAATATCTATAAAATCACCAAGCCCACAAAGCAATTGCGTTAGAAAGAAAATACACTGGTTAAAATTCAAGAAATATATAAATTCCCATCTTCCTCTGAGTACTGTATTAAGAAATGGACACGATGTAGACTCAGCACTCGAAAAATTCAACCAGCTGCTCTCATTAGCTCTCAGCTCAGCTACCTGCACAAAGGTATGCAAGCAATCAAACTATAGCCCATACACACCAGCTGATATTGAATTGCTAGTAAGACAGAAAAGAAGACTCCGAAGACAATGGCAAGAATTCAGATCACCGAATCTGAAAACACAGCTACAGCACTGCACTCGAAAGTTAAAGCAAGTCTTAAAAAATAAAAACAACAAAGAGTTAGAAGAGCACATAGCGAAATTAACACCTGGTGAAGCGTCAGACTACTCTTTGTGGAAATCAGCAAAAAATCAAATCGGCCAATTCTCACTGATTCCCCCATCCGTTTGAGTGACGGTAATTGGGCTAGAAGCAACTGTGAGAAGGGTTTGGCTTTTGCAAACCACCTAAAAAGTGTGTTTACACCCAATCCACCCTCTTCACAGTCCTCATTACCAATATTAACTTCTCAACCTTGCTCAATAACGCTCAAAATTAAAAAAAAGGACATATTCAAAGCAATTTATAAAGATTTAAACCCAAAAAAATCACCTGGTCCAGATAAAATTACCGGTAAAATGATAAAAGAGCTACCTCCGGCTTCAGTATTTCATCTGATGCACATTTTCAATGCTATCCTTCGTATTAAACACTATCCCAAATGCTGGAAAACTTCAAAAATTATTATGATAGCAAAACCAGGAAAAGACCCTACAAAAGTTGCATCGTACAGACCTATCAGCCTCCTGCCTCTACTTTCTAAAGTATTCGAAAAGCTACTTGTCATGAATATAACTCCATTTATTAATCTCAACCAACTGATTCCTCAACATCAGTTTGGATTTAGAAAACAGCACGGCACAATAGAACAAGTCCACCGCATTGTAACTCTGATAAGGAACACTTTTGAAGAAAAAAAGTATTGCTCAGCTGTCTTTCTTGATATCACTCAAGCTTTCGATAAAGTATGGCACGATGGCCTTATTTACAAACTCAAACTATTACTGCCTGCAAATGTCTCCTCATTGCTTAGTAGCTACCTCACGAAAAGACAATTTCTCGTACATCACAAGGATTACACAACAAATCCATTGGATATTCACGCTGGCGTTCCTCAAGGAAGCGTTTTGGGTCCCTTACTGTATCTCTTATACACTTCAGATATGCCCAACAATAACTATACATTCATATCGACCTTTGCTGATGATACGGCAATATTGTGCTCTCGCTCTAACCCCATAGAAGCTACTAAACTCCTGCAGACTCATGTCGATTCTCTCGAAATCTGGCTAGCAAAATGGCGTATAAAAGTCAATGAATCAAAGAGCGTACATGTAACCTTCACGCTAAGGCTAGATACATGTCCCCCACTTAAAATTAATGGCCAATCAGTTCCACAATGTTCCTCAACAAAGTACTTGGGTATTCACCTCGACAGAAGGCTGACATGGAAAAATCACATAGAGGCAAAGAAAACTCAGATCAAGCTTAAAATGAATCAGTTATGGTGGCTGTTACACAAAAGATCAAAGTTGAATCTTGAATACAAAGTGCTATTATATAAAGCAATCCTGAAACCAATCTGGACTTATGGTATTCAGTTTTGGGGCACCGCATCTCCCTCTAATATCGAAAAATTGCAGCGAATACAATCCAAGTGTCTGCGAATTATTGTAAACGCGCCTTGGTATATGAGGAACGTTAACATCCATCGAGATTTAAATGTATCCACAATTTCTGAGGAAGTTGCAATGTCCTGCAGAAGCTACATTCAAAAATTACACAATCATCCGAATCCCCTTGCTAGGCAATTGTTGCTGAGCAAGGGGCATCGTCGATTAAAAAGAAAAGACACACTGAATATGCTGCAAAATTGCTACATCTCGCGACTCACCAAATTGTGATGGAACGTAGGGGATATCACATAGTTTTATTTAGTTTGTAAGATTTGAATACTTATTGTTAGTTTCTTGTATTTAAGAAAGATTCAATAAAAAAAAAAAAAAAAAAAAAAAAAATATATATTTCCATGTAAATACTTTATTTATTAAAATAATATTACTTGATAATTGCTTAAACTAGGTGTAATTGAATGAAATGTAATCCTTTAATTTATAACGTTTCAAAAAAAAAAATTATTATTTATTTGATAAAGTTTATTTTAGATTTCAAGCTAATCATGCGTAGCAATTGTACAATATGTATTAAATTTGACATAACATAAGTGTCAGCAACAGTACTACCAATTTAATAACAAAGTGTTTCATCAATTGCGGCTCTCCGAAAATTTAAATTCAATTCTGTGGAAATTTTTTGCAATAAATTTTAATACCAATTGCACCGAAATTTTCCAAATTATATTTTTATGAGTACTTTCATGGCATTGACCCAGTATGACGGCAAGTAAAACTCAAAATGAAAAATGTCTACTACATACTTTAAATTTCAGCTAATTAAATACAAGTATTGTATAGCAACAATTGAAATTCAGCGAAAAGTTAAAGTTGAAGCATAAACATTTTTAAAATGTCAAAAACGAAATCTATGTACATCAAGAAGGATTTTGACCTTGCAAAATGTACCATATTAATACGAGTAGGTTCATACTTATGTACTCCGTCAGCAGAAAGACCATTTCAAATGAATTGTTTTATTTTCACAACAAACAATGCATCTATTGCAGCTAGGTATTATGGTGGTGCCGAATTGGCACCATCAGCACAAGTAGCGGTAGCAAAAGTGGTAAAAATTACTGCAGCATGGTTGCAGGTCATCACGGCAGGATTTTGTTCTTTTCGTTTACTGAGTAAATGTAAAAAGCAGCATAGTGGAAGTACTTAAATGACACAGGACATTTCTGTAAACGGGCTTTCACAGTAGTATAGAGACATCAACCATCAGTATAAGTCGTACGCGAACACACATATACAGCACACACACACACACCTTCATAAATGTGCTTTAATACCACCTTTATTGCCATAGATGATACGATAACAACACTCACTCACTCACTAACTGCATACATAAGTGAGTGAATACTTGTTCATGGTATATTCTGTGTAGTTGTGCACACAGCAGTGTCGTCATGCTATCGTGTTGAAATCGGAGTGTTAAAGTTGTTTGTAAGTTGTCTCACTGACTGCCTGCCTGCCTGCCTGCATGTATGTATGTATATATGTGTGACCAACTGCTAATGGACATAAATGCAATGACAAGTTAATAGCATTTTTGCAATGAAACTTAACAGCGAATTATGTAGCTATGTTCTTTGGCTTTTGCCATTCGTACATTCACTGTACATACATATATGAATACACATAGATCTGATTTAAATGATAGCAGCCATACACTGATGTAAAATTAGTAGGTAATAACGAATTACAAAGGCTGCAATATCGGCAATTCGTTTTCACATATGTAGACACATAGACATTACAATTTGTAGTGTCTATTAGTTTGTTGTGTAGAGTTTTCCATTTGGCTAATGTGATTAGAAGTAAAAACTAATGAATAGAGCAATGTCCCTGACAATATTCTGATTTCTGATTTCTGCTCATAGATTTCATGGTTTTGACTTACGGATATTTAGATAAAAATTTTTGCATTGGACTTTTGTTACGAATATTCCCTAATGGATCTCAAACGTGGGAAATGTTCAGACCTCAACTCCATATGTAAGCAAAGTCATACAGACTTATCGATTTTGATTTAAAAAATTGCAATTTTACAACTAGTCAACAATATGATTTCAAATTTGGTGTGGAGTACTATTTTTGCAAATAAATAAGAAACACGGAGCTTTGAAATGTTGTATTTGAAAATAATTGTATATTCCCTACAGATTTCTTGATTTTTGTATATAAATTGCAATTTTTGTATGGGGAGTATGTTTATTTATGATACATATACAGTGTGTTTCAATAGTAGGTCTGGTACTTTGTTATCGAATAAAATCTGCATTATTGACCCTTTGCAGCCATATTTTATGCCGTTGTCATCGCAACAGTATAGGATTTATTGTCGAATTTTTTATTTTAATTTTCAAGTCGATGGTGCAAACGCTACGATAAATTTACCAAAAATGGGGCCACAATCACCACATTAATGAAAAAGCTGTGCGCAACATTGTGAATAAATTTTATCAAACTCGGTCCGTAGCTGATGTTCTGAAGCCAACCAGAGTGCGGAATACACATAGTTCTGAGAATATTGCTGCTGTAAGTGAAAGTGTCGTCGAGCCCCCGGAATGTTTCTTCGCCATCGTTAGCAACAATTTGCCATTTCCGCGATCTCCATGCATCGAATTTTTGTGTTTGGACTTAAAGTTACATTAAATACGCTGATTGGGTTCTACAAATGATTGCTGAAGATGATGATTTTTCCCAAAAATTCATCTTTTCAGTCGAGGCTCATTTCCACCTCGGGGGCTGTCATACCTGAGGCTCAGAAAATTCACACGTCATCCTTGAGAATGCATCCACCGAAAGTCACTGTTTGGTGCGGTTTATGGGTCGGAGGCATTATCGGGCCTGATTTTTTTTAAGATGAGGACGGAAACACCGAAAACGTCAATTGTGAGCGGTACCACACTATGTTGGAGAACTATTTTGTGCCGGAGGTTGAAGTTTAAGGTCTGAACGATATGTGTCTTCAACAGCACGGCGCCACACCGCACTCAATTCGCCTCAATTTGGACTTTTTGCATTGCAAATTCCCGAACCGTGTAATTTCTTGTCACGGTGGTGTGAATCGGTCGACCAAATCATGCGATTTGACGCCGTTAGACATTTTTCTGTGGAGTTACTATGTGAGTGATCCGAAGACGATTCCAGACTTGAAAAGCAATATTCTAACGGTGATTCGGGCCACTCCGGAGGTCATACTGCAAATTGTCATCAAGAATATGGCCGAAAGAGTGAGATATCTACGGAATAGTTGCGGTGAACATATTCGCGAAATAATTGTCAACACATAAACCTATTGCATGGCCTTTGGAAAAATTCCGAACTGTTTGAGTTTTATTCAACACCCTGCAGAATATTATTTTGATGCATAATTCACCTTTCATACAAAATTGTCGATTTTGTTTAATAAAATGAATATAGGTCCTCTGTTTATTTATGATCAATATAATAAAAAATATTGTTTAGCGCACTATTGCGAAGTTATAGTAAGACTTTGAAAGTTTCAGAGAGATTAATTGAGTATTAATGGTAGATGCCATACCATTCCATTCCATTTGTTGATTTTTTTTTATAAAATCATGAACATTTTGTATGGCAATCATGTTTATTTATGAACAGAATGTGTTAAAATTTTCTATGGAATATTATTTTAATGTAGAAATGAGGTGACTAAATTTTCTGAATAAAGCATTAGTAAATAATGGTACGCTTCATACAAATTTTGTCATTTTTATACATAAATTAAGATTTCATATGACGATGATCACTTAAAATTTTATATTAATCATTATTTTGATGAATAAATGAGAGTTCCGAAATTTCAGAAAGACATATTCATATTTAGCGGTAGTTTTCACAGAAAATCGTTGATTTTTATATAAAAAAAATGAACTTTTATAAAAAAGGAATATCTGAAAATTTTGTGTGCCATATTATTATTAGGCTTCACAGAATTTTAGATAAATAATTGTATTTTTCATACCAATTTTCAAATTAAAAAATTAAATCTTTGTATGAGATCTAGGTTGCAGCAATTCCTGTGCGGGATAAAAAAATAAAATATTCACAAATATTTATTTATGATTTTATTTATATTGTTAATATTGAAAAGATTTTCATTTCGAACAGTACCCACCTGTCGGCAAGCAATTGGCAATTCTTCCGGCAGTAACAATTTGCCATGGAAAAGCTTTTAAAAACGTTCTATAATAAAGCTCAAAAAATGTGATATCACAGGCTTCCGCCGTTTGAAACCGATTAATCTAAGAAGATCCCTATTAATACTGTCCTAAATTTAACACCTACTAATTTTTTTATTAAAAGTTTTATTTAGCAAAATTTATTGAAAAAATAATCGCTTTCTTTAGCTAAGCCAAATAACCTTTTGAGCAAAAACTAGCGTATCGACCATATTGTGACAAATGTTTATATCGAAATTAAATTACTACCGTGTTATTACTTATTATGGTATTGCTGCATGACAGCTTGCCAACAATCAATATTACGCTCAACCGCTCCAGACGATTATTAATTAAGAATCTGTCAGTATATGTATGTGATTTTAATTAAACACTTGTAGATTGTACATATGTCTACCTCCTACGATGTACATGTTTTGTACATATACTTGTATGTATTTAATATGCAGGTAGTAATAATTTAGAGTCTATGAATATTTTATTAATATTGTAGTAGTGCTTCATGCATGTAACATGCCACTTTTAATTTGCAATCATTTTGCTTACTAATCAAGATTTAAATGATAGCATTTACTATAGCGTACAGTTACATTAAAATATTTAAGTGATAGCACGTGTGGCAGCTGAAAAGTATAATGATGATAGTAAAAAAATATAATATAAAAACCAGATAAATGCCAGACTTACGTATGAATGCAAGGCTGCATTATTATCGCATTGCATTGCAACAGCATTATGTACTAGTAATACGTAAAGATGAATATTAAGTCGCATATGTTTGTGGTATGCTATGATGGACTATGAGGTACTATAGTTGATGTATATTTATATAATTTATGTCTCTATGCGAAAGTCATTATGCTCATGAGTGTGATGCTAAACAATGCAATGCATGTAGGTTAACAATCGCTGCTGTTGCTGTTGATTATTAATAAGAATAATAATTTAATATAATTTAATTTAAATAAATACAACTAAATAAGAATATAAAGTAGATAGCTTAATTAATATAAATAAAATAGAAGGTACATACTTTCATGCATATTGCCTTCAGAGAATGTGCGCATTTCACTTCTTTAAAATATCGATTTTTGTAAGCTCTCGTTTATTACTGTTATTTTTATTGTTTTATTATCCATATACGAATAGCTTTTGTTGATGTTGTGTTGTTGTTATACATACGCACTACATACTAAAGCGAATGAAGCTGATTAAGTTAATGTAGCATGAAAATCTAAATCTCAAAATCAATTAGCAGCAACAACAGCAGCAGCACCATCATCACCAGCATCACGAGTATTCACCAGCATCACCAATAGTAGCAGTAGAATGAACAGCCAACAACAAATAACTATAGCTGGAGTATAGGCATTTATCATTAATTTTCGCACAAAACAAATTTTAATCGTATAACTTTTGGCCGACTCTTTCAGTCTTGGACAAGTATATGCTTATAAACACATACACACACACACACACACACACACACACACACACACACACACACACACCCGCACACAAGCAAGCAGACATTTTTAACGGTTCGTTAAAAATAACTTTTTAATATAAATTTAATTACAAAAGCTACAAATACATAAGAGAGATGCATAAAAGTTATTTCAGGAAAACTTAGTTTGTTCATATAATTTTACAAAACTTTCATACAACTCTTGTACAGAGTTTTGTGCGAAAGGCTTCATTGATGAACATTTAAGAAAAAAAAAAAAAAAAAAATAACAAAATATAAGTAGCTTCAAATAATTCTTCTTTAGTACATCAATGTATGTGTACAAATGCAATATATATATAGTTGAATATTTGCAAAAAAAAAAAAAAAAGAAAAAAAATCAGATATCAACCTGTACAAGTTATAGCACGTAAAGTTTATTTTATTATAATTTTTTATTTTTATTTATATTTTTTCTAAAATCATTTTTTTTTTTAAACTTTCATTCATTTCAATCACTTCATTCACTAACTTTTAAGGAAACATATTCTTAGATTAGCTTTTTCTCAGCAAATGATTCAGATGCACACCCATTACAAGTGGCAATACTTTATTGTGCAATTGACAGTTGACATACTGCAAGCAAAGAGCAAGCAAATATTTTCATTGCAACCATTGCAGTGTAGCAAAAGTTATTATTGCGTTGTAAAAATTTGTGAAATTACAATAAAAATATTCATTGCATTTTCAACTTCTTCGATGATGAAGGCAACATTTAATGCACATTTTTCTGATCTACGCATAATTCAAAAAAAAAAAAACCGATAAAATATTGCAAAAAATTGCGGAAATCCTTCATATAAGAGGTATTGTAGGTATACTTTAACATCAAGCATAACGTAGTAAGAAGAAGAATTTGCTTAAAATATAGTGAAACAATGCAGAGTAATACATTACATGTATTGTTTTAATTGCGTTTTTTATTGAAATTGCTAATAATGTGTTTTTATATGTAGGCAGTATATTTAAATACAGGCATTTACAATGCACTATGGATAAAATTACAACTTTTCTTGGCCAAAACCTTAAAACCATAGAAAACTCAGTGCTTATTGAAGCTTAGAGGTAAATATGATGCAAATATTTACAACTTTAAAAATTGGCGGCACTCATGGTCTTTTATTAAATTAAATTGATTAAATTTACACTTGTAGTCTAAATTTATTTAATTATAAGCGTTAACGAAGCAAGTATTATAAAAGAGAGCGTAGAAACAATCGAACCATAGTTGTTGCAAAATGAGACGTAGTAGTAGTAGTATTTGAATTCGCACTATCAAATCCATAACTTAATATTAGCTCTGTTTTCAATATAGTATGATTGTGTTTCTTCATACAATTTCTACGACCTCACTTTGCAATACACCAATTCTTGCAACATTGTGTTTCAACAACTTTTTCAAAGGCACTTTATCTTTTGCAAAAGCAAAAGTATTATATATGAGGAATATATATTGCTGCTTCTCATTTTATATTCATTTCTCATTTTTACGTACTGCTGTCTCATAAAATCATTTAGTAAAATAGATAAAATATAGAAAATAGCAAAATAGATCAAGGCTTCATTTATTGAAAAAGCAATTAACTTATTTTCGTTAGAAAAAATTACCCTTTTATTTCAATAGCATGGCTTGGACTTGAGGCGCAGTATCTTAGAATCTCGGCCAAATTGCTATTCCCACTTGTTTTCAGAGTCGATATACTTAATTGCCTATCTTAGTTTTATGCAATGCATTTTAGTGAAAATTGTTTTGATTCACTATAATAAATGAATTTTTTATACCCTGCATAATGCAATATGCATGGTATATTCATTTCGGTCAGATGTTTGTGTCCACTTGAAGGAATCTCCGGAGATATAGACATGGATATATATTCGTGATCAGCGTCGATTAAATTTTCGATTTAACGATGTCCGTCCGTCCGTCCGTCCGTCCGTCCGTCCGTCCGTCCGTCCGTCCGTCCGTCCGTCCGTCCGTCCGTCTGTCTGTCACCTGGCTGGTTCGCACGATAACTTGAGTAAATATTGAGCTATTTCGATGAAATTTGGCATAAGTAATCTATGATCTAAGGGTACGGAGGGGATTGATATTGGGCATGATCGGTTAATAACCACGCCCACACCAAGCATTCAAAGCGACTAACCTCGAAATTTTCAAAATTTTTAACTTGCTATAACTCACACAATATACCACTTGGAACAACAATATTTTGCACATAGAGTTATATTATACTACTATATAACCTCACCAAAAGTGGATGAGCCACGCCTACTTTCTAGCGTAGCTCCCATACAAAGTGTCTGTACTTCTTTTAAATTGAAACTGCTGTAACTTCTACAATCTTCTGTCTAGAATAACCATAATTGACACTTAGATTAACACGGCAGTCAGAAATAATATGGCAGAAAATCAATGTGCCACGCCCACTCCTTTTTGGGTCTCCCATACAAAGTTGCGGAAATTAAAAAAAATGTTACCGGTTATAACTTGCAAACTATTCAGCGTAGAATAACGAGATTTAAGGTGTGGATTAGTATTGTACGAGCAACTAGGCTCACAGAAAATGGGCGCACCACGCCCAGTGTTTATCGTAGCCCCCATACAAATTTTAAAATGAAACAGCTGTAACTTCGGCAATCTTCTGTTTAGAATAACCATAATTGACACTTAAATTAATATCGTAGTCGGCAAAAATCTGGCAGAAAATCAGTGTGCCACGCCCACTCCTTCATGGGTCTCCCATACAAAGTCGAGTGAATTAAACTAAAATTTTAAGCTCCATAGCTTACAAACCATTTAGCCTAGGACAACGAGACTTAGGGTATGGATTAGTATTGTACGAGCAACTAGGCTCACAGAAAATGGGCGCATCACGCCCAGTGTTTATCGTAGCCCCCATACAAATTTTAAATTGAAACAGCTGTAACTTTAGCAATCTTATGTCTACAATAACCATAATTGACACTTAAATTAATATCATAGTCGGAAATAATCTGGCGAAAAATCAGCGTACCACGCCCACTCCTTCATGGGTCTCCCATACAAAGTCGAGTGAATTAAACTAAAATTTTAAGCTCCATAGCTTACAAACCATTTAGCCTAGGACAACGAGACTTAGGGTATGGATTAGTATTGTACGAGCAACTAGGCTCACAGAAAATGGGCGCATCACGCCCAGTGTTTATCGTAGCCCCCATACAAATTTTAAATTGAAACAGCTGTAACTTAGGCAATCTTATGTCTACAATAACCATAATAGACACTTAAATTAATATCGTAGTCGGAAATAATCTGGCGAAAAATCTGCGTACCACGCCCACTTCTTATTGGGGCTCCCATACAAAGTTGAGGAAATTAAACAAAAATGTTAACCACCATAACTTAGAAACTATTCAACGTAGGACACCAAATTTAAGGTGTGGATTAACAATGAAAAATTAATTGGATTTACTAGAAAGTGGTAAGCCACGCCCACTTTTTATATAGCTCCCATACTAAGCCTCGGAATTATCTTAAAATCCTTTTACTTCGTCAAAGTCAACCATATTTCGGGTGTAAATTAGTAGTATATGCAAAAATTGTTTCTCGAAAACTGGAAATAAAAGAAAAGTTGGATATTCGAGTAAACTTTTTATATACAAATCTACATATGCAGGGTATAGTTTGGTCGGCCCCAGCCGACTGTAAGGAGATTTTTATATTTTATTTTTCTCCCTCAAATTAACTTGTTCAAATAAATTCGATTTTCTTCGATCCTTTAACAGTTCGAGGAAATTACTTTTTCACTAATCTTTTTAATTACTGTTAACACACTTCGTTATAAGGATACATTTTTCCAATTGCGAAAAAAATATATGTAATAATTGCTTTTCTCTACAAGTCTCTCATCATGCCTCTACTTACATATGGTGCCGATACTTGGACAATTTCCAACTCAGATGAGAGCATGTTTGGAATTTTCGAGAGAAAAGTATTACGCAAGATCTTTAGACCTATTTGAGATGGTGGCGAGTATGAGCTGTATACCGATACCGACATGGTAAAGCGCACTAAAATTCAGCGGCAGCGCTGGCTAGGTCATATCGATCGAATGGAAGAACACACTCCGGCTAAGAAGGTATTATACTCGGAACCTGCTGGAGGACGATGCAGAAGAGGCAAACCTAGCCTTCGGTGTAAAGATCAAGAACTGGAGAACTTGTGAGCTCAAAAAAATGGGGTCATTCCCATAGTGCCAATTGAAAATCTATACTTACCCTATGAACATATAAAAAAATTATGAACTTGACATAACTATATTTTTTTATTTCAGAACACAATAATTTTTTTTGGTATTTTTGATGCCTTTTACACTCACTAAGAATAATTTCAAAGTTTTCATCGTAATTAATTGAAATTTGTATCATTAAATTGGTAAAATAATATTTCAGATATGACAATGCAACAATAACGAGGTAATGTGATAACTAATGACATATAATGTAGGATCAAAAGGCTGACAATTAATTCTAACAAAACCAGTGTATTTACCCATTACTAGGAGGGTCTCTTTCCCTCAACACCAAATGGTTGTATTAAATATATAAATCTCAGATAAAGAGAAGTATTACAAGGTATTGGCGGCTTTATAGTAGTGCAGGAGTGTCTTTGGCAAAACATGGAGTCTTCGATTTTGGCAACACTCTGTGGATGAAGATTGTGCTAATAAAACTCAATGAATTGTTATGTGAAAACTATCTGAAGTGAACGTAAAGAACAATCCTGCTAAACTTCAAAAAATTGCAGTCATTTGTCTTTCTTATAACTTCAGCGCAATCGATTCTACTCAATTTTATTTGTAATACCGACTGACCAAGTAACCTGGACTTTTGGAAGCAAATACAATAAACTGTACCTGTGCCTAAGTTCTTCGTCGAACCTTTATGGTTGTGTTCAGAAAAAAACCCTTGTATCTCTATGTTTGGTTTACATAATTATTTAATAGTCTAACTTTCCTATCTTGAATAAATCCAGAAATGAATTTTTGAAACTTTAGTTGAGTTGGAAATTCACTAAAAATCGAAAATGAAGCAGAATGTATGGAGTAAGATAGATTGAATGACGTTAGTCCGTAGTAAAGTAAAATCATATTCAATGTAATTATCTTCAATTCCAGTAAAAGAATAATAAATATTGCCTTTACATCACTAACTTACAGAGGTGGTTTTCAGTGCTTTTGCAATAGTTGTGTCAATTGAAATCGGTTCAAATAGCTAAGGTTCCCTCTCATTCTATGCAAATATATTTTAATTTTTAGACAAAAACCTATTTCTTATATACTTCAAATTTCTTCAAATTACTTTATTATATCTAACCTATATTTTTATTCTAAAACCGATTCACTTGCATGACGGTACATCCATATATGTTAGATATTTTTATTTTATAAACTACAATTATTATAATGGTTTATACTCGAATGTACTAAAGTAACTATACCAAAACTATGTACACTGACACAGCACAACCATTCTAATATTCATATGCACATAGTGACATAAGTATATCTGACCGTAGCCGCAAAAAACTTTAGTTGGCAACATTTCAAAAAAAAAAAAAAAAAAAAAAAAACAAGAAAAACCAATACAAACAAAAATTATTTAAACATTTTTTTTTTCTACCTCTTCGTCGAGTTCGTGATTTCGCTCAATACAACATTTGAAATGTTTATTTATTTTTGATTCGATCAAATAAAGTATTCATAAAAGTTTTGAAAAATTGTTTGTGTGTTTTGATGCTAACCTGAATATATTTAATGCATTTATTTTCATGCATAAGGGATATGCATACATGTCTATTTTGCAAAGGTGTACACACATATAGTATCTGTGTGGATATATTATACTCCAACACATAGATGTATACGAATGTGGTTCACCGAATTCATTTGCTTAACTTTTGCGTTTATTTGGTTTATATTCGTATTCATATCAAACTGTAATGGGTCAAAGTGTAACAGTGGGAGTAAACAAATTTTCTACTCATACACGTATGTATGTTTGTATGTATGTATGTATGTATGCATATATAGTACGATATGCGCTTAACCACGCTGATGATGTTAGAAATTTCAAATAGCAACTTAAATGCAATAGTTCATTTTAATTTATTACGATTTACCTTTTACTAAACAGTTTCATACACACTTACACAAACATGGAATGATTTCTTTTTCATTTTTTTCATTTTTCTAACATAAAATTGAATATTTTGTCGATATATCATCGACATCATTTCAGTTAATACAGCAATTGCAAGTAATATAATCTAAATCGAAATATTTGAATTGAGGTCAATAACACTGTTGCAGTTTTATCAATAAAAATGGGTAATTTCTACATAAATTTGCGCTTGAGAGACTCAATATCAATAGCCGTTTTATCAGATTTCGTCAAGAGTTGATATAAAATTTACTTCGATTAAAAGTAAATGATTATTTTAGATGAAAATTGCATAAAAATTTGTGCATTTAATTTGTTTCAAAAAATTCCATCTCACAAAATTTAATTTTTTTAAAGAAAAATCAAAAAATTTTATATGGAATTTGATTCTGAAATTTTACGAATTTCATTTGTGCTTCATAATAGTGTTTTACACAAAATTTGAAGTCATTCCGTTCATAAATAAATATTGTTCTCATACAATGTTGCCTTTTATGATGATCAATTTGTATGGAAGTTACTATTATTTTTGAATGCATCATTGTGGAATTTGTAATAATCATATTTTTTTTTACAAAAAATATTGCTTCACATAATTTTGATATAATTCTGCTCATAAATAAATATGGTTGTCATATAAAATATTCATTTTATTTCGTTTAAATCATCATATATGTATGACAGATACAATTATTTTGGAATGAATCATTCTGAAACTGTGGAAAATTTATTTTTTCCATTATAATATTGTTACATGCTTAATTTGAATTGAATCTGTTCACAAATAAATATTGTCTTCATACTATATTTCAGATTCGACTCTATTTCTGACAGCAAATTTGTATGGAAGGTATTATTTTTCAATTGCAACATTATTCAATTTTATGGATGTTATTTCCGTATCAAATTAGTGCTCCACAAAAAAAAAAATTAAGTCATATCGCTAATAAATATATATAGTTCACATATAAAAATTGCATTTTTTAAATAAAAATCTAGAATATTGTATGAAAAAGTCCAATAATTTTTCAATGCATTATTCTGAAACTTTGGATATATTATTTTTTAGTCAAAATAGTTATCCAAATTAAATTAAATTTTTTTTCTTCTTAAAATAAACATACTCCCCATATAAAATGATAATTTTATTTAAATGGTCTACGATTTTAATATGGAAAATATCCGTATATTGTGAACCTCTATGTATCATAAAGGGTTATCCATTTTGCGGTTTCAAAAGTAAATGTAAATAAAACACATATAAAATACTTTTTATCAGGATATTTCTTTTTTATTATAAAGTTTGAACGTTAACACATTATGTATGAAATACTACATCATTTAAATGACCACCACGCGAATTGTTGCAAGCATCGATTCTTTTGAGGTAATTTTCGACCACTTTTTGACACATATTGGGCGGTATCTCAGCCATAACGTGATGAATGTTGGTTTTTAGGTCCTCAAGAGTTAAAGGTTTATCTGCATAAACACGGTCTTTCGCGTAGCCCCACAAAAAAAAGTCAAGCGGTGTCAAATCGCATGATCTTGGTGGCCACTTGATATCGCCACGACGAGAAATTACACGGCCAGAAAATTTCTTCTCAGTTGTGGCACCGTCTTGTTGAAACCACATATTCTCTAAGTCGTATACTTCAATAGCAGGCAAAAAAAGTCGGTTATCATATGACCATAACGCTCCGAATTGACGGTGACAGTCGTTCCATCGTCGTTTTCGAAGAAGTAAGGTCCAATCACACCTCCGGACCAAAGAGCGCACCAAGCAGTGACTTTTCGTGGATATAGTGGCCTCTCTTCAATTACTTGAGGATTCTCAGAACCCCAAATACGACAATTTTGTTTGTTAACATACCCACCGAGTAAGAAATGTGCTTCGTCGCTGAAGAAAATTTTGTTCGAAAAATCGCCGTCCACCGCCTGTTGTTCAAGCACCCATTCGACGTATCTACGACGTTGTGAATGGTCAGCTGGCTTCAGTTGTTGTGTGAGCTGGATTTTATATGGATGTAGGTGTAGATCCAAATGCAAAATACGCCATAATGTGCCGTAAGACAGTCCTAATTCCTGAGAACCACGAGGAATCGACACATTCGGGTCTTCGGCAACACTTTCACTTACAGCAGCGATATTTTCGGTGGTACGAGCAAAACGATGATGCACAGGCCTTACAATATCTGTAACCGATCCAGTCTCTTCATATTTCTTCACAATTTTGCCAATTGCTTGCGTAGTTGGACGATTATGTAAACCATAATCTCCTCTTAAAGCACGATATGTGGCTGTGGCAGAATCACCATTTTTGTAGTAGGTTTTTACAATTTTAATGCGTTGTGCGATAGTTAAGCGATCCATTTTCGCAAATGTCAGACTTTGAACTGAAAAGGAAAGAAATTGTTTTAACAACTCAGTTTGACAGATGTCGAATTCTAGCCCTATACTTTTGAAACCGCGAAATGGATAACCCTTTATGTTTTCGCTAAAATATTACTCGGCACATAATTTAAAGTAATATTGTTTATTAATAAAATTAAAAAATCTTTATTGTTTTTAAATGTATTAAATCGTTTTGAAACCTTGTTAATATTATTTTTACATCAAAATATTCCCTTGGCTGACGTCTTTGTCACAAAATAAATAGTGCAAATCGTATAATTTTGCCCAGCTTTGGTATTCTCATTTAATTCCTTGGATACTGAACTAACATTTTTCCTTCATATGTATAATAGTATTCCTTATCTACCAGCATCAATATGTCATTTCTCATTAACATAATTCATTTTTGTAATCTTAATCCAAATTATCATATTTGATCATACCTTAATAATTTTTGAATTTCATAATGTAACTCTTTTTTTCATTAGAGTCACATCCTCTACGACACAATCAATAACATTTGCGCGCACGTATAAATAAACTTTGAAAAAATAAAATTAATTAAAAGCAAAGGAAAAATGAAAATTGTCAACAAATCTTTACAATTTGTTTCACCCACATAGAAAAACCTTCTCTTCATTATTAATACCATTTAGTTATTATATACTCACACACGTAGTACCTACTTACTTACCTATGCATACAGAATTTAAGAGTATGTGAATATATGCACACACACACACACACCTAAATACACACAATTAATATCATTCGTCGTTTTCCGCTTGTACGTCATTCATTAGCTTGGTAAGCATGAATGATGATAATTTCAACGAATAAGGTATTATTTTTGTTCTTCACATACTTTTATTTAATGACGGTGTCATTATTTTAATTTCATAGCAATTATGAACACATCTCGTAATAGTCAAATACGTCGTCTACATACTTATGCACACCTACACATATGATTTTTGTTTAAATAAAGGATTCAGGAACTTAATGTCACTTTTCTATAAATGAGAGGATTACAGTACATATGTGGGGATAGTATAAATTTATGTGCGCAGTGTAAGGGTATAATTAAGTAAAGGTATCTTTAATTAATGAAATACTGCTAGAAGACATGTATAGTAATATTTTAATAATAATTTAAATATTTTTAATTAATTTCTATATATTTAAACTCACCACATTCGTTCTAGCAATTCGAAGAATTACTATACCAAGAGTCTTCTAATCAATGTAGACCGATTTGATAAACATTTTTGGTTAAGCAAATGATAAAGATAAGTACCTATAGCACCATAAGTACTATAATTACTATAGATTTTCACAGGTGGCAGTTTAAAATTCATTTTTAAATAAAAGCATTTAATTTTTTCGCATCTGTTTTAAATTATGTAATGAAGAAGGCGTTACGACGTTGTGTGAAGTTTATATGGCGATGCTCTCTAAGATCGTCAGTGCTTGAGATTTTAATGTGAACGATGCTCGTCGACCGATATGGCCAACTGAAAGCGATATCGACTAAATGAAATAGGTAAGCCTTCATACGATAACTTGTGACATCGCAGAAAATTTATGAATTAACTCATCGTTTACGAACATTTTAGATACCATTCAGAATGCTCAATATTTTTCTTTCTCCTAAACTTCAAAAAGTCCATCTCTTCAACCGCATCTATGGCACTACCATCAACGATGAAAAACGCGTACTTCTATGTAGGGCAGACTGGAAAATAAGATCTATTTCGAAGGAGAGATCCCCTAAAGTTTGTAAGAAGGGGGTAAGCATGTTCTAGTAGAATATTGCTCACGAAAAATTTATTGCCCTTATATTTCATCAATCTAGAAGTAATATCTAGGCAGTTATCGCAAAGTTTGTCAATTCTCACTCATTTTAGATTTATTTTCTAGTGAGCCCCTATATGAAACAGAATTTATGTATGTTCAGGGAAAATATTTAGGACTTTAAAGCCGCTCTGAATGCAGTTGAAGCGAATCTATATTATCTTTTAAGAGATGAAGATAAGTAATAAATTTGTTTCGAGAAAATGTTGGGGAAACCAAAAATTAATGGGAATCGTCCTCATATTTTACCGCTCTGGAAATTATTCTACAGCATATGATTAGTTATTTGCAATTTCCAGGTGTTTTTGGGTTTATTTTGTATGAAAGCTTTTGTTAGGGGTGGACATACGAGATTAAAATGTTGATAAGAAATGTTTTTGTGAATAAATGAATGGGGATTGGACTATTCTGGTGGCTCCAGGGCTCAGTAGCGGTAGTTGAAGTTTAAAAAATATCAATTTTATAGAAGAGCTCACCTAAGGAATGGAGATATGGGATAAGAATGTTCTAAAAACAAATATTAAGAATAGAATAATAATAGGGGTTGTTCATACATTTTACCCCTGTAGTAGCGACTGCTATTTGCCGATTTTTCTTTTAATTGTCTGAATTTTGTCCTCAAGGAGGAAAAATTTACCCTCATTACACCTATACGGAATAAAATTTGAACGAATTATGAGCAGCTGTGGTGTGAGATTTGTAGATTTTCCTTCAATTTATTTGAACTTTAATCTCAAGTCGGCACTAGTTGATTGCATTCCACTCCAACCAATTAAATACACATTTTTGCCAATTTTCGAATCAAAAACTTGCTAAAATTTTCACAGTTTCCCTAAAATATTACTCAAAAATGCGGTAAAAATGTTGTTAACATGTTATTTAAAAACGTTACACAATTGTAGAAATTCTCCAAATTATACATATATTAACACTTTGTATGATGGAATTGCAAGAGTGTCGTTTTTTTTTCAAACCTCTAACATATAACAAAAAAATCAGTTCCTAATACACCTTATTAGCATCAAATATATGATTGAGAATTCTTATCTTGTGGAAAAAAATGACAAAAACTCATTAATAACAAAGACCACAACATATTCACCACGATAATTTGAGACCCCATAGATGTTTAGTGACACGTCGAAAGTTGCTACAGTTTGAATGGGAAATATTTGCATAACCATTATACTTACCTGGCCTTGATCCATGCTACTATTGTAGTTTTTTATTAATTGTGAAACGATTTGATCGTGGTGCTAATGACGAAGGTACGACAATCGATTCTGATGAGCCTTTCAGCGAACATTTCATCCAATCCACTTCATTAAAGAGGAACGGTCGTTACAAGAGCGCGAAATCAAGCGGGTTTCATAGGTGAAATATACAATATTAAAGATCAATAAAGCTTCATATTTGAAACAATATCACTAATGATCAATATATTAGCTTTCCGATAACATTGACATTTCATTACAACATTATTCACTTGCTATGAATTCGAAAGTTTACTTTCACTAAAAGAAATAATTATATTGGATGAATGTATATTGTAATGGGAATGGACTGCACTTGTATCGTCTGTTTGTGCCATCATTACAATAGAAATTGTGTATGATATGAAGACAACAGTAATCAAACAACAGTGTATTTTGTAATAAAATGAATTTTTATTAATTTTGATTTCACTTTGTTTGTTTACCATTATTATTATTGTTATTATCATTATTATTATTAAGATTTTGTGATTTTTTGCTTTTGTTTATTTTTTTATGTACGTATGCATACAGTTAAAGGAATTTCATTTAAAACAGTTTCATTTCACTAAACTAAAAAAATAGTAGTTAATTATAATATTTAATTGAAATATGAATATTACTACTTAATCTCTGCATCATAGCCTTTGCATAATTTTTCTCTCACATTTTTATTATTATTATTATTATTATTATTAGTATGTATGTATATATAATTTTGTTTTTTGATTTTTTTTTTTGTTTGTTTGTTTTTACATTAAACAATATGTCTACAGTGGTTTCATTTTCATATTACTTTACATACTCGTACATATATGTATAATTATCTCATTTTCAATTTCATCATATTATAAATATTTATGTAGATTATCAATTATGCAGAATTGTAATTTCCTTCTTTAACTTTTTATGTGTATTTCTTTCTTATTTCTTGTTTTTGTTCTTCATCTACTTTGAATTTTGGCTTACTTACTTACATACTACGAGTATTGCGGAAAAGTTTAAACATAAGTTGATACTATGTACATGTTCACACAATATATGCACAAATATATTCATATCTATATATATATGTAAGTAGATTAGAGTGTGTCGGTATATCGCTATATATATGTAACATACTTATACGTACATAGTCATTTGATTTTACTTAATTTCGAATTATGCTAAACTACTAAATACTAAGTACATACAATTTTCGCTCTCTCTCTCTCTCTCTCTCTCTATTGTGTATCGCTGTTTTGTTTTGTATTCATTTAAGATTTAGTTCAGAATTACATACTAATACTAAATTCTTAAAGCAACAGCAGCGTTAAGTTGAATGGTTTTGTATTAGTATCAGAATTGAGAAAACCGAGTGTTCATACGCGTACTTGTACACATTTGCACTTACTCGCTCTCTGTTTCTTGCAATACTTTCAATTTGTTTAATTACGAAATACCACTACATTGAAATACACATATATACATACTTAGTTCTTATACATGTTAGTTTCATTAAGGAAGGCACTTAGTGTTTCAACAGAAGACATAAAACAACAAATGCATGCACACACGCACTCACACACGCACACAGTTTCGCACGCACTCATTTATACATGCTCATAATAATCATGAATATTCAATGACACAAGATCCATTCAACGCACTTTGTAACGTTTATTTTTTTTTTTTATTTAACTAGATTTCAAAACAAAATGAATATACACAAGAAATAACAAAAAAGAAAAAAAAAACAACAAGTAGAATAATGGTAATAATATAATCAACAACAACAGGGAACAAGTTAAAAGTATAATAGGAAAAATATACAATTACGGAAGTACGTAATGTAAAAATTACACCAATAACATTTACACTTACATTAAATACTATACAAACACTATCTTAAAAAGTATGCATTTATAGTATGGAGCTCATCATTGATTAGTAAGTATGCAATTGGCACTGTTGCATACACTTCTTAGTTTCTTGAAGTTACAAAGATGTGTTAGCAATATATTGCATGACAATCAGTTGCATTACAGTACATATTTGCACGCAGTGCTTAACAGATCAGTGAGGGCATATTTCGTAATAATTAGAACTAAAATAATGTGCGAAATAATTTTTTAAAATCAAATGACGAAAATTTAAATTTTTTCGCAAAATTTTAAATTTAATGAATGAGTCATTTAGACTTACTTGTACACGTGTGTGATAACTATTCAATTTAAAAATAATATAAGTTTCAACAAACATTATCCATTTCTTTTGCAACAAATAACAAATGTTCACAATTTCAATGTGACAAATAGGAAATGGAATAATTTTCAATAAATACATATGATAATTATATGTTACTCATACGTTCGGGTGTCCACTGAAAGGGTATGTTTTTATAAAGGGCACACAAGTTTAATGGTAAATTTAATTTGATCAAATTTTTCTCACCACTCAAATGAAGCTAGGGAGGTGTTTTAAAGTATATGTTATATTTTTTATCAGCATAACCAACATAGTCAATTTGTATAAGTATGTCCGTCAATTTGTGCTTCTACTGGGCCGCAAGATATCTTCAATAAATATTGCGATATTTCGATGAAATCTGTCAAAAGCTATCTACTATAAATGGGTAAGCATGCTATAGAAAATGGGCATGATTGATCAACTAACAAAGGCATACATAGCAATGAGAAGGAGTAAGCGGGAAATTTTAAAAAGTTTAAAACGATATAATTCCCTTAAAATTCCATTTAGGGCCACAATATTTACTATATAGATTAACATTGTGGTTAATTATATTCTTGTAAAAAATATGCCAGCTACTCCCACTTTTTATTGTAACTCTCATACAAAGTCAATAATTTTTTGAAAATTTTTAAACAACCATAACACACTGAATTTCTTATTTGGAACATCTTTATTTGTTAAGAATCCTAATAGTGTAATACAAAATAATCTGGCAAAAATTCAGAAAGTTATGCCACATACTTAATGAAGCTCCCTATCAAAATAAAGGTTAAAAAAACATTTTTAACCTTTATTTATATCCTAAATCGACAGAACAATCATATTTGATTGGCAGATTAATATTAATACATGTTAATAATTATGCTCGCAAAAAATTAGCGAACTATGGGGAATATTTCATATAGCATCATGGTAAAACGTTCGATTTTGAACCACCATAACTAACCTATTATCCCATCTAGGACAACGATATTCAATGAATAGATTAAAATTTAAAATGGTCATATTTTTGAAACTATTGGACAAGTAGTACCCACTATTCAATGTAGCTCTCATATAAAATCAATAATTTTTTAGAATTCGTAATCGTCATAGTCTAGTTAATCTTCTGAACAGAACCTCTAGAACCACTAGCACCAGATAAAGACATATATGCATATATGTACATAAATTCTGCACAGAGGATTTAAAATGTAGTATCTCTATATGTCAGGGAAGCGCCAATGATTCGTTTCGACATCTAAGAGAAACATATTTGTAGTGCGATCGCAAAATTAAACTAAAAGCAATATCGAAGTGGTCCTATAATGGTATTGCATGAACAATTCTTATTTCAAAACGCTTCAAGTTGATTATGAGAATTTGGATATGAAAAAAATCTCCTTACAGTCGGCTGGGGCCGACCAAACTATACCCTGCATATGTAGATTTATATATAAAAAGTTTACTCGAATATCCAACTTTTCTTTTATTTCCACTTTTCGAGAAACAATTTTTGCATATACATACTTCTAATTTACACCCGAAATATGGTTGACTTTGACGAAGTAAAAGGATTTTAAGATAATTCCGAGGCTTAGTATGGGAGCTATATTAAAAGTGGGCGTGGCTTACCACTTTCTAGTAAATCCAATTAATTTTTCAATATTAATCCACACCTTAAATTTGGTGTCCTACGTTGAATAGTTTCTAAGTTATGGTGTTTAACATTTTTGTTTAATTTCCTCAACTTTGTATGGGAGCCCCAATAAGAAGTGGGCGTGGTACGCTGATTTTTCGCCAGATTATTTCCGACTAGGATATTAATTTAAGTGTCAATTATAGTTATTGTAGACATAAGATTGCCTAAGTTACAGCTGTTTCAATTTAAAAATTGTATGGGGGCTACGATAAACACTGGGCGTGGTGCGCCCATTTTCTGTGAGCCTAGTTGCTCGCACAATACTAATCCATACCCTAAGTCTCGTTGTCCTAGGCTAAATGGTTTGTAAGCTATGGAGCTTAAAATTTTAGTTTAATTCACTCGACTTTGTATGGGAGACCCATGAAGGAGTGGGCGTGGCACACTGATTTTCTGCCAGATTTTTGCCGACTACGATATTAATTTAAGTGTCAATTATGGTTATCCTAGACAGAAGATTGCCGAAGTTACAGCTGTTTCAATTTAAAATTTGTATGGGGGCTACGATAAACACTGGGCGTGGTGCGCCTATTTTCTGTGAGCCTAGTTGCTCGTATAATACTAATCCACATCTTAAATCTGGTTATTCTACGCTGAATAGTTTGCAAGTTATAACCGGTAACATTTTTTTTAATTTCCGCAACTTTGTATGGGAGACCCAAAAAGGAGTGGGCGTGGCACATTGATTTTCTGCCATATTATTTCAGACTGCCGTGTTAATCTAAGTGTCAATTATGGTTATTCTAGACAGAAGATTGTAGAAGTTACAGCAGTTTCAATTTAAAAGAAGTACAGACACTTTGTATGGGAGCTACGCTAGAAAGTAGGCGTGGCTCATCCACTTTTGGTGAGGTTATATAGTAGTATAATATAACTCTATGTGCAAAATATTGTTGTCCCAAGTGGTATATTGTGTGAGTTATAGCAAGTTAAAGATTTTGAAAATTTCGAGGTTAGTCGCTTTGAATGCTTGGTGTGGGCGTGGTTATTGACCGATCATGCCCAATATCAATCCCCTCCGTACCCTTGGATCATAGATTACTTATGCCAAATTTCATCGAAATAGCTCAATATTTACTCAAGTTATCGTGCGAACCAGCCAGGTGACAGACAGACGGACGGACGGACGGACGGACGGACGGACGGACGGACATCGTTAAATCGAAAATTTAATCGACGCTGATCACGAATATATATCCATGTCTATATCTCCGGAGATTCCTTCAAGTGGACACAAACATCTGACCGAAATGAATATACCATGCATATTGCATTATGCAGGGTATAAAAAAATATTTTTTGATAGTATGGCGAAAATCACCTCATTCTCACGCCGAATTATTTAACACGTTAATCGCCACGATAATATCAGACAAATTTTCAAATGGGCCATGGTAACTTTATTAGATCATTTAGTTTAAAATGTATCAAGGAAACTTAATGTATCACAGAAAAAAATTTTTTTTTGCCAAAATTTCCGGAAAAACACTAACATATATGACTGACATGGCCCTATATTAAAACTTTTTTTCTCAACAAACCATGTCAGTCTTCTGGCCTTCTACCAAATCGCGTACGTCAGACATATATGTCTGACATGGCTCATGTAGAACTTCTTAGCGTCAGACACATATGACTGACATGGCGATTAACGTGTTAAAAAACAGCCAATATATGCCATTGTTCCCTTATTTCCATAATGGGATAAATCACACCGATAATCTGAACAATTTTTACCTCATATTGTGAAAGGTTTATTATGAGATAGCTGAGTTAATCTTCTATAATAAATTCCACATGTAAATATCAGACAGAAAATACTAGGAACACTAGCACATACCACTTGAGGAACCAATGTATTTTTAAATTAATGGCACTAAGTTAGATACTCATGTGAAAGGAGGGATCTTCTATGACACTCATGGGGCACATATAGCATCATCTCTCAGAGAGTAGTTCTAGCAATTAAGGAGGTAGCCATGCAGCTACGTTTGCAGTAAGGTCATCAAACAGATTAATATCCACTTTATATGCGTGCCGGGTCACAGAGGGACAGAGTGGGGAACGAAAAAACACATGAACTGGCAAGGGAGGACACATTGTTAAAAAATATGCCTCATATGATGGGCATCGGTATTCCAATAGCAACGTGCAAACTTCTACTAGCATCATCTGCAGTTCAAAATACATTAATCCTGTGTGTTAAATCGAAATCTCGTATCACATTAATCGAAATATCTGTCATAAGTTGAAAAAAGAATGACAAATTAACTACAAGTCTTTATTAGACCACACTGGAAACCATTTCACAGCACTTATGTGTATGGCCGGTACTCATACAAAAGATACATCTGGGCAGTTACTTCAAATAGGGCATCTGTAAACTGGCCCAAGGCCAGCTAAGCGATTTATATCCCTTCTTCCAAAGTTCAGATTCAATATCGGGATGATGGGAAGACCCAATTTGTGTTGTGCCTATGGAAGATCTCAACCTAATTTAATTTACTGAGAAACACACACTTTATTAATAGACACGTATATTTTTGTATTCATTTTTACGCTTTCAAATTTATCACTGAAATATTTTCATTGTTGTAATTGCTTAAATATGAAAAAATATTCACCATACCTTTTTGGCATGAATTATTGGAAAAAAAAAAATTTCAACAATTTTAACCTGCAGCACATAGTTCACATATTAAATATTACTTCTTGACTGAATATCATCTATAACATACCAAATTGGTATGTACATAGTACATATGTAAATATGTATTGTATGCGTAGTGTATGTATCGTGTGTATGCATGTGATCCACTCATGCATATAAGATGGGTACTTTGAGATCCGATTATTACGTTGGGTTATTAATTAGGCTCATTTGTTACTGCAACATGTCATTCCCATACACAAGCGTTATTTTAATGTGCAGCAACCAACACGAACAGAACGATGTTTATAAGAATATCCAATGTCAAACGAGCATATAGGTATTATACGATATATGTATCAAGTCTATGTAAACGTATAGTACCATGCTCATGCATATATGAATGTCTGTAGTATACATTACCAGTCCATGTATGTACTTACAAACCGACATACATACTTATGTCTACATATATCAGCAATACCATCTACGCATAGATAATCGCTGAAAAATGTCCTGCTGACGGTGTCTTGCTATCGTGAACACGTTCGTATCGTCATATGGTACGTGCGCGAATGTTAATGTTCCACCATATATGTAAGAACAAGAAGATCGTTTTTTTTTTTATATATATATACCATATACCTACTACATTACATATGTATGTATGTGGGAGTAAGTGTATGGCATATCGCTTTATTCACACATCTTGTTCGTTTGGACTGTCATTACAAGCTATTAGTATGGATGTATATTTATATGAGTGTGCAAAAGTATGTGTACACGTATTTGTATTGTATGCACATATATATATATATATATATATATATATATATATATATATTTTTATGAGTTTCCATACACACACACACACACACATGTATTGACATTACGAAACAACCAGCTCATCTTCATTTGAATTTCTTTTTTTTTATTTATTTCGTTTTTCTCTTTCCTTTTTTTATTTTTTTTTTGTGTTACTTTCCTTTCGTTGATAGTAGCTTTGCTACAGCATCATACATGTAATGGCGCCATCATTTCAAATGGATTATTGTGTTATGGCTGTTGATGATGCGCTACTCTATTTATACATACATGTACGTACTCACACATACAAACATTTATTTCTTCTGTCTAATTTGTTTATGTTTTTCACTTTAACATAGTTCCTGTGTCACACACGTACACACACACAGATAGACAATTTCAATGAAAATCGCTTATTTTTATGCAAAATAAACAAATAAACAACAATAAAAACAACAACAACAATAGCAATAGTAATAATAGTATAACAAAACAACAATAGAAATTGGTAAAACTAGTAAAAACAAAGCAAAATAAATATTTTACGATCTATCGAGCGATTCTACCTAATCCTATCAAGCCAAGTACTCGTACATACACACGGACTTATATATGTTAATACATTTATATAAGTGTGTGGTTATATGGTTCAGTAACAATATATGATACGGTGTTTCCTGTGCGGTTTAAAGGTACACAATATAGGTACACCAATATACTTGTATATACAACTTGTTTGCGTACACTACTCATAACTACTCATATAACATACCATACTCGTACAACATCACACACATACTTGTGTATTTGTATGAATAAAAGAACTGCCAATAAATGTTGATGTATATCAATTTGGCGCCAGTAGCACCGATTCGTTTATAATTTCCATTAAATTCGATTCAGTCATATTAAATTATTTGATTAATTTTTGCGTCATTATTCCATATGCATCGAAGAAGGTTGGGAAACGTCTCATACAAAGGAGTACATTTTCAATTTTTTTTACCCAAAATTGAAGCGGTTACCTTTCGAAATGTTTTACTAAATTGATCAAAATTCTTGCCCCCATACGTACGAGTGGATTAATGATTCTATGCAAATTGAAATAAAAAACACTATTCATCATCCTCCTCTACACGATATACATAATACATAGCATATTGTATCGTATACAAAGGCATGCGAACCTAGTGTATAGGACAGCTGGGTTCCACTTGCTTCCACAAAAACCCTTGAGCCAGAACCTTGTTTGGTACTGAAGCCATCCACGAAAATACGGAAACAAAGTTTACCCAGATTAGTTGTAGAGTCAAACCAAGAGCTGGCCTCTGGCAGCAGGACTCTGAAGTGCTTTTCTTGTTCGGTACTGAAGCCATCCATGAAAATACGGAACTAAAGTTTACCGGGCTCAGTTGCAAAGTCAAACCATGAGCTGGCCTCTGGCAGCAGGACTCTGAAGGGCTTTTCTAGTACGATCCTAGTCCTGACATGAAGTTAGAGGGCAGTCATAGTCAGTATATATTTATATAAATCATAATATTTATTTTTATCATAATGGAGGAAAGTTGTACCAGTGTCTACTATGTATCAGTCTGTAGATGGATTCTCCTTGGACGAATACAACTAGTGGATTGAGGTTCACCATCGTATCAAGAGCTGCGCCAGATGTCGTAGGAAAAGACCTAGCAAAACATAGATCCATAGAGTTTACTGCGGTCTAGGCATGGTCTTCTTGACTTCCACAACTTAACCAGACTGCCAATGCATAGGTTATAAGGGTCTGATCATGGTAGTGTAGCTCCATAAGACTCTGCTAGGAGTCTTTCGGTGTTTTCTGTTCGTTGTGCGATTTGCTAAGGAGTTTTTGTCTAGGATTACTCCCAAAAAACTGAATAGTGATTATTGAAATGATACCATAAGTTTTTCTTCTTCTGGTAAAGAGGATCAAGCCAGTGTTAGCGGGATTGATTGATACTCCATTCGCCCTGCACTAAGTTTCAATTATATTCATTACATTCTGCACTGTCCTGCAGACATTTATCAGCGAAGGGCTAGTGACATGACAGTCAACATAATTCGCGTAAGCTTGGGCGTAGATATTAAAGCTATTTAATGACATAAGAAGAGAATCGAACATCATGTACCAGAGTAAAGGATACATCTCCTGTTTACCAGCACTCCGTCTATGCCATGCTGCCTGGCAGACTCACACATGCTATCGAATGTAGGACTATCATTTTGATTTTTGTCTTAATGACAACATACATAAAAGCAAAATTGGCGTATTTATGCTAAAGATCAACCTGAAATCGTTCAAATGCAACATTATATCTAGACTAAACAATGGGTTGGTGTGGCTTTTCGATCCCTCGCGGAACTATAGGTGTGTATATATATTAAATTTAGACAAAATAAAAAGTTCAAAAAGTTCACCATTTATTCCTTCGAGGAACTATATTCTGCCTAAAATTGAAATCCTTAATCTCAAAGACTTCTAGTTCTAACACAAGAGCGCCACTTGCGACACAAACCCCTGAAACCAAAGCATTTTTGCGAGTAAAATTGTGGTAACCATTCGGTAAATACATTTCGCACCGACAAATTAACCATCTAGATTATGGTATAAAACACCTCTAAACTTTCTACTTTCAGTATACGTATTCCAAGTCCAAAGTCGATATGGATAAGTTAGGTTAGGTTATGTGGCTGCCCTCTCTTTGAGAGGACACACTTAGGCCAGAAAGACCCATTGTGATACCACCGAGCTTCTCTTCCAGTACTGATGTGCGTGCTAAATTTGGACAGCATTAGAAAGGACCTATTTATATTAGCCGGTTCCGAATGGCAGAACCCATGTGCCATCACTCTAACTTAATTTTGTCACAGAGCTCTTTTAAGAAGCATTTTTGGCAAATTGTTACTGCCGGCGATATGGATAAGTCGGCAAGGACAAAGCTATAGCAAGTCAAAAATAAGAAAAATTAAGAACGTAATTCACCAGATACCACTCGAAATGCTCGAAAGCTTAACGAAACTAAGAACCTTAGAATGGACTTCTTTAAAGAATTAATATTTTTAAAAAGTATATGTAAATTCTTTCGTATGATATAAAAGACGGTCAGATTAAATTAAATGAATTTTTTTATTCATTTGGAAAAAGATGAATGAAATTGTCCTGTAAATAAGCTATCAAATGCCAAAATTTAGTACAAACATCGCTTTGGTTATATTTAGAATGGTATAAAATAATTTAAATGCTGTCAATGTAAGCTTTCCATTAAGAGGTGCTCACTTCATGTTGCACGAGAAGCAATGCAACCTATTTTACATAGGCGATAAGGCAAGAATCAATTTCATTTAAATTTCAAACATTTTTAGATTTTACCATTATGCTGGTATCTAGTAAAATCTAACTGGAATGAATTGTTGTTGCAAATCGACAACAAAATTTGGACACTCTAAAAAATGTATGATTTCATATACGGCCTATATAGTAACTATCGTAGAATCAATGACCTTCAATTTTCTCATATGAACGATTTTTGTGTGCACATTTGCGTGCGATAAGCATGTAGTTACCTACATACATACACACAGTAAGTATATATTTGATGATTATCAAGTATGGCGTCGTGTGTGTGGGTATTGTTAGTAGTCATCAATGTCAATAGTGACTCATCAAAGAATCAAATCAAGTATTCATTAGATCGATTGTGGTTGTTGGTTTCTAATTGCATTACACATGTGTATGTGTCAGTTTCACTATCGTAAATGTATAATATATGTACTATATGGATTGTATGAGGATACATAATAAAAAGGAAGCACATAATACCCACATAATATATTTGCTGGACTTCATTTTCAAAAAATGAAATGTACTGTTTGTGCCTACATATATTCCACATCGTACACATGTGTTGCCAAACTTTAAGCATATCCTAGTTGAGATAATGTATTTGTAAATGTATACATAGAATGCATACGCATGTATGCATGGATATACGAACGAGCTTAATTAATATGCATACAATGTAACAAACTGGTCTATCCTCCTTCATGTTGTGCGCTGTTGTGTTATCTTTGTAACTTTTCGGAAACTGATCTCCATAAATTTAAGCAATCGAACATTTTAATTTATATTAAACTCCCACTGTTACACATACCAAACATACATACATACAAGTATACACATCCATTCACGTTCACTCAATGCTGACGCACACACACGCACACACGCAAAATGTACGCAACACAGTGCCAACACAGTTACATACATAGAGCTCTAAAAAATGTTTTAACTTCTCCTAACATCTCTCTCTCTCTCCCAATCACTCTTCATCCCAACAATTTCGACACAACTTTTGTGGTGGGGGGGTTGGGGGAAATGACAGAGAGTGAGAGAGTGAGACATATACTTAAAAACTATTTTATTAGTGGGTATGCGTATATGTACATAGCTCCGGATGCTTGTGCGTCTCCCGCCGTCTCAAATCTTGCTAGCTACACACATCCGCTCACACAATATATTTACACACTCTTTTAAAAACAGTATGTTCTCTCTGAATTACTAATGGTGGTCGTCGCTGACGTTGATGGAGGCTGCTGCTGCGAAGAATATTGTTTGGCTTCATTCATGGGATTGTCGCTTGTATTAGTGGTGTTCGTGGTATACGCACCGCCATCCGACATCAGCAGATTTTGCGATGTTGTCAATGCTGGCGTATAGGGACTAGTGACAGCTGCAATAACAGCGACACTGTTACCACTTCGTGTATTGGGCTGCACCATCGTGTCGCTGGGATAGGTGGCGGCGATGTTTCCATTGTTGTTACTACTACTCGTGGATGTGCTGTAAATGTGCGGTGACGATGTGACGACAAATTCATTCTCATATGGATTTCGTCATCCATAGTAGAATTCAGAGTTCACCGGCACACCGGTCGATAGGGTCCGCGGTGCTGTGCCATCATATGACGATTGAGGCTGCAACATTGGCGGCGAGGCAGCTGGTTTCATGCGACGTAATGTCCCCGTGCTAATCACAGCTGTGCCCAATGGTTGATGCAGCTGTTGTTGTTGCTGCTGCTGCTGCTGCTGCTGTTGCTGCTCAGCACTACTGTTCGCTGTGGAGAAGAATGTGGGTGGCGTACCGGTATTAATTGGTCGTTGAAGTATATTTTCCGCATTAATAATATAGCCAGCACGGAAAGTTGGCGCACTTGTATACTGGGCCAATGAGGTTATTGGCACCATTGTACCTTATGGATGAAAATGAGAGATATCAAAAACAAATTAAGGATAAATTTAAAGAAAAAAAGTCAAGTGTAGTTGGCAAAAATTTTGATAGGTCAAGTCAAGTCAGGATTCTTAAAAAAAACTAATAAAAACTAAAATTAAAAGAAAAATGGCCCATCAAAAGAAAAACAAGCTAACATGAAAATTTTGTTATTTCAAGGTTGCTTCAAGTCACCATTTTCCTAAAAAAAAACAACATTTTATATTTGAAAATAGACCAAAAATCAACTAACCCACATTTTTGGCCAATTTTATCAATTTAATATTTATACAAAATTTTCTAAAAGTGTGTGTATATGTTTCGAAAATATTTTCCCAAAATGTGCAGACAATTCAGTAAATAGTTTTAGAGGTATCACTCAATTATTGAAGACTCGGACTATACACAGAGCGAGTATAAATCTGTTATATATTTTTCTGGAAACTATCCACATATTCCACATCGGTGACCGCTGTAAATCAAACATTATTCGACAGATTTTAATGAAATTTCTATATTTTTGTGCAAATGAATCGTCGACGTTTGATAAAAGATGGCGCCACCAGTAAGTTATGTTTATAAATGTCAAATATAAAGCTATATATTATAAGTTTCATTACGCGACCCGACGATCTTGTTTTAGAAAAACTTAATTTTTTTAGTGCTAAATGTTGAATTTTGAGCCTAATATAAGTTAAATGCGGAAGCTTTTGATTTTTTGCATTAATTTGAAGAAATCTGTAGCAGAGGTGCATCAATTGATTTTATGTAAGACAAAGAACCTAGCGGAAGGCCGAAAACTCACGAAGACGCGGAATTGGAAGCAATATTGGAGAAAGATTCCTGACTGTCGTAAAAAGAACTTGAATTTACGTTAGGAATGACTACACAGGCCATTTCACATGGTTTACTATTGTTCGCAACTATTCAGAAGCAAGGAAATTGCTGACGAACGTTGAATGACGGTTATAGATAAGCAAACTGCTACTTGTTAGGCATAAATCTAAGAATTTATGCATTGAATAGTAGCTGGTTGTGAAAAATCTATCCACAACGATAACCCAAAGAAGAGGATATTATGTCTCCGAACACTCATGAAAAAAACACATGTTCTATTTTTGGTAGGATAATTATGAGTTGCTAAAATCAAACGAAACTATTACTGGGGCTCTTTATCGGACACAGCTACTCCTCCAGACAAGGGAAAATTATTATCCAATCAAAACACACTTGGAATAATAAATTGCGAGGTTTTACTTCATCTTGATTATATGCATCGATTTGTAGGTATACAGATAATGATTGGCTCTACCGACAGAATTATATGAACCCAAACGATCAACTCGAGAGCATTGTAAGAGTTCAAAAATGTGCAGATTGTTTGCGGTAATAATGATTACTTATAATAATAAAATAAACAATATAAAAACCGTTTATGATTTTCATTCATCCTTTTTTCAGTATCTGATTTGGAGGCTGTAGAGTTAAAGATTTAAAAATATTTAAAAAATTTATTATTTGCAGTAGAAACTATGTAACTGCATTATACTGGGGGTTTTAGGATCGACGAATCTGGATCTAGAGTTATTTTTTAAGAATTCTCACAGCAGAGAATGCTACGGTATGAAAAAAGAGATAAAGCATTATTTTTTAAGCAAATCTTTCCATAGGGACTAAACGGACAAAAAAATGCGAAGCAATGTTCTAAAAAATTGTTCCCCGGGAAGTAGTACTAGGGACGTCAAACAACAAAATTACCCTAAGCCTCCTGTTTTGTAGATAAACAGCTCGAAGCTCTCCTCTTTCCTAAAAAAAACGTGAGCTTGAGTATCAAAATGGTATTCACAGTACTCTGAGGTACTCCCTTTTTCAAACAAGATTTCATAGCTTAAAACACACCAAATATATCAAATACTCATTGACAATGCTTTGAGGCTTTGGAAAGAAATATGATAAAATTGTACAATAATAATAAACAATGCATCTAAATTGCCTTCAATTTTAAAACCGTAATTTCACTTTGTCTCTGTGTCTGCAAACAAATATCTGGGAACAAGTGTCTGGAAACATGTGTCTGCTAACAAATGTCTGGACACTAGTGTCTGCTAACAAATAAATATCTGGTATCAGTTATCTGCCAACAAATGTCTGGCAACAAGTATTTGATAACAAGTGTCTGGCAACATTTGTCTGACAAAGAGTGTCTGGAAACAGTTGTCTGCCAACACGTGTCTGCAAAAATTTGTTTGCTAACAAATGAATGGACACTAGTGTCTGCTAACAAATAAATATCTGGTAACAGTTATCTGCCAACAAATGTCTGGCAACAAGTATTTGACAACAAGTGTCTGGCAACATTTGCCTGCCAACAAATGTTTGGAAACTATGTCTGGCAACATTTCTCTGGCAACTAGTGTCTGGAAACAGTTGTCTGCCAACACGTGTCTGACAACATTTGACTGCCAACAAATGTTTGGAAACTATGTCTGGCAACATTTCTCTGGCAACTAGTGTATGGAAACAGTTGTCTGCCAACACATGTCTGGAAACAGGTATCTGGAAACATTTGTCTGGGAACTAGGGTTTGCTAACAAATATCACTAGTTGCCAGACACGTGTTGCCTGACAAATGCTACCAGACTCTTGTTTGTAGACATTTGTTGGCAAACAACTGTTTCCGGACGCTTGATTTCAAAGAATTTTCGTTTGGCAATGGCATAAAAATATAATGTCTCAAGCGTAAATGTGAGTAATTTTATACCTTTGGATAAAGTAATTTTGTCAACTAACTTATGTTCTCCTATCCGCTACATGAATTCTTGAACCAACACTCAATCGAATCACATTAACGTTTTCTATAACTTTTGTATTCTAGCTCTCGTCATCAAAATCCTTCAATTTTACGAGTTCACTTCAACTAGTTTAAACACTTGCGTGATTGTACTTACCAATTGCTGTAGAGCCGATACTAACTGGACCACCAATACTAACTGCACCACCACCACCACCAACAGAGCTGCCAATTACAATTGCAGGAGCCAAAATGCCACCCACAGTAGAAGCAGAGGATTTTGCTGTACCACCACTACCACCACAACCACCACCGGCTGCTGCGTTATTTGATGAGATTCCGATGATGTCAGGTGATTGTCTAGTGCCACAAATCAGTGGATTCGCAATGAGACCACCAGGCGCACCAGAAGCAGCACCTGAATCACTCGCACCACCCTGCAGCAACATTGTAGATGAATTGTGTGAAATATTCGATGGGCCAAGACTACCATAGATACTCGTAGCATTACCATATGTAATATAATTCTGGAGTAATGAAATGAAAGCAAAAGTAAAATGAATAAAATGATTGGATTGGCGTCCGTATTTTTTTTTTTTGTGTGCTTTTCAGTTTTTATAGTGATAGCGTCAGTTTATATGCGTGAATCTTGCAAAATTGCATCATAAAAATAAAAAATGCATATTCAGCACAATTTTCCACTGAACACAATTTACTGCTCACCTCATTTTTTGATACGCTTGGCAATGGAATTGGTGTTGTCAAATCGATATCAGCATCAATCTCGGAAATGGTGTCATTGAAGCCGTTCGGTATCGTCGTCTCCTCTCCTCCATCACCACCACCACCACCACCACCCTTTGCTGATGATGTGCCACGTCCATTTATGCCAGAGCCATGCCGCTTTTGTAACAATACATGCACTGCGACACTAATAATACAGATAATAACACCCAATGAGCCCGATATTAAAAGGTATAAATACATTCGCTCTTGATCGCCTATGGAAATCATACAAAAGTAAAATATGTAAATTTATAAACGCCAATGATAAAGTTAAGGTGTCACACCTTCCAGGCTCAAATCTGCACTATGTGTCATTACAGGATTTATGCCAGTGTTATCCGACTCGAAAGCCATTGAATTATTGCTATTTGCTCCATTCGCACTGGTTACTGTAGTCGCCGTATTTGTTGCATTACTGCGTGCTGATGTTACCGTTGTGTTGCTGTAGAGCTTCGGTATTGCTTCAGACTCCTTATAGAATAACTCATCGTCATACAATTCGTTTATGTCGCCCTCAAAATCTTCCGGCTCATCCGCCTCAATATCCGATTCGTACCGGTCCTTAAGTACTTGTTTCGGTACTGCAGCACGAATACAAATGCAAGAGGTGTCACATTGTGCAATTAAAGTAAATTGAAAACAATGCAAAAAGGGCCATTTCAATAAATGATTTGGCATTCATTCATGTCGGTGAACCAATTTATCAAGAGCTAAAAAATTTACCACTTACCGCATGTGTAAACAACTTTCAGATACATTCGTGAATTCGGTTGACATGGCGTACCAAATGTATTGGCATCAGCAGCTAAATTGCAACGACGGCGTCCATGGCAAATTTGCATAACGGTTTCTGTGGCATACGAAGCTAAACAAGCTGTATAAATGTGTCCCACAATCGAAGTGAAATCCACCCGAAACCAAACCCCATTCCAATCGAATGCAAATGTAAATGTTGTGTGAGTGGTGAGAAAATAAAATAAAAATCTCAATTGAATATCTGGTGGTCTTTGCAATAATTCGTTCCATTCGTCCATTCTCAGTATGCATACTCACTTTCTTCACGCACACCCTGCGGCTGAGGGCATTGTATACTCTCGTATTCGGTACGTCCAAAGCTAGCACTGTAGACCGCAATGCGGGAATATGGGTTACACTCCAGCTGGGCGACGTCATTGTGGCAAGCCACTTTACTGCGGAATTCATCTGAAATCGACAATGCCAGCCACAGTATAAACATTACATACGCAAAAGTTAAATCAAGTAAAATGAGTTGTTTGTCAACTGTAGTCGAATGTGTATGGGTGTGAATGCACTCATAGTTTGCATGTTAAATATGCTAAAGCTATTTATATGTACTATGTACGACGAGTAGGTAAATATGTTTTCGTATTTGTAGTCGCAGCAGGATGAACTTTATGTAATGTAAAATAGTAAATCAGCTCATTGCATTTGTTCGATTGGTTGTTTAAACTTGTTTATTCGATAGTAATAAAATTGAAATTTGTTCTTATTTATTTTCCACAATGTACCACCCAATATTTTTATTTTTAGGTTGCTAGGTATATAGTACAAATTATATCTATTTAATGCATTTTGAAGAGGAGTGTGCTGAAAATTCTCTAAAAATCATCAAAAACTGTAACTGGTAGGCGAATTGACTCTATTGGCAGGTTCGTAATAAATTCAGGAACTAGCTAATAGTCTAAAGCTACACACTTTACTGCCTTGAGGGTGATTCTTAGGCAGTTATGGCATTTATGATCGACTTACTGGGTAAGTAGTTTCGTAGCAAATGTTGGAAAGAAAAATTTATTGGTGCTCTGTCAGATTTTTCACTGCTCTGAGAGCGATTAATGAGGAACTATAGGATTATTTGTGATTTTGTGTTATTTTTGTTTCCATACAAAAATTCCCCCTTACGGAATAGAGATAGTAAGTAAACATGTTCTGGGGAAATGTTGAGAAGGAATCATTAAAGCATGTCCAACATATATTTCATCTCTCTGAGTGCGATTTTTGTCAGTTATAGGGAGAAAGCATGTTCAGCGAGGATGTTCAAGAGGACAAATTAAAGGGTGCTGGTTATACATTTCACCGCGCTAGAAGCACATTTTTATCGCAAATTTTAAATTTCCAAATGATCAAATTTCATATTTTTCTCAAAGTCAATCAATTTAAAAATCGAAGTTTAATTTATATGCTCCGAAGAACGTTTTCGCCAAGCAGTAATGTTTTGCGTATTAAATTTGCACAGTCTTGGAGAGGACTTACTTAAATTCGTCGATTCCAAACGGTAAAACCCTTGTGACATTAAAAGATTTTTCATAAAAAATTGTTACTTACAGAAGAATTGTCACGGCCTGTATTAGAACTCACGACCTACGGCTTTTACCCAGAAGATCAATTCAATTGAGGTACGACATCTACCTAATTACCACTTTAAAAATCATTTAAGCATTATTCTTCTCGAAACACATAGTACACCTATAATTCTGACAAGGCAAACTTATGTGCTTTCCAAGAAGATAATCTCAAACTCTACAAAAAACGGTATTACTTATTACAATCTAAATTTTTTATATCAATATATTATGATAAGGTTACCACAACAAGGCCTAAATTCGAAATATACGTAAATTCAAATATCTTTCAGTTTATTAAATCTTGAACCAAAACGTCTTTTGTTAACTTTTAACGACAATTCACAAAGCTCACGACATATCGGCCCTTACTGGCCTAATAGAAATTGAGATAGTCTCCATTTATGCGACAAGAGAATGCTTAGTGTGTTCTTAGTGCCCGAAACGAAACAGAACAAAACCTCCTCCGAATGCATCAAGTACTGCAGTATTTGTGTACCCTTGGGACTGGCATCATCAAACGAAAAATAGAAACGACTGTCGAAAAGTTATGAATGTGGCTGAAATCATTAGGCAATTGTATAGCTTAGTGAGTCAGTTGTAGAGCTCAGTTGGTAGTAAAAGGTCAATCAAATATAGAATAGAAAGTCAAAATTTTGTTCCTTCAAATGATACAGATCCATTACACGAAATGAATGATTCTTTAAATAGTAAAAATAGATTATGAAAGAGATCAGAAAAATACTGCTAGGAAGTGATACCAGAAGAGCTATTAGAAATCGCATAATATAAAATATAACCGAGTTTCCCAAATACATCACACTTTTTTGGAACCTCTGGTGCTCCATTTTTATGCCTAAGAAGGACTGGAGCCGAACTGCACATACAAATAATTTGTAAGCATGGTTTGTAACATTACAACCAGATCTTCTGAAGCTATTGTTCAAGAACTCATGCAATAAGGTTCACGTCTACGAGCAAATATTTCGAATTTAGCGAATTACTGTTGTGCGTGTTAAATTGTGGACAGTATTAGAAGTGACCTACTTATTTTAGCCGGTTCCGAACGGCAGAACTCTTGCGGCATCACGTTTTCTGAGCTTTGTCACAGAGTTCTATTAGAAGCACTTAAATAGCAAATTGTTACTGCCGGAAGAATTGCCAATTGTTTGCCGAGAGGTGGGTATCGTTCGAAAGAAAAATCTTTTCGTTATTAAATTTGTTATGCTTCAGCCGGGGTTGAACCCACGACCTACAGGTCAGAAGGCCAACACATTAATAACTGAGCTACAGCACCCACGATTCACAACGATTCCCATTACATCTGATCTTAAAATACGTCGACTCATTCTGACGAAGTCTGCTAAAACACAAAGAAAATGCAGAATATCTACACCTACGCTTGCCTATTCCTGCCATATGTTGTTCCCGTGTGGTACGCTCATACTCAATTCGACTCAAGACCCTTCCTTCTTAGTGCAAGAAGTAAGGCTGCTACTTTATCGTTTAGGGTCTTAAGGAATGAATAGGGAAGAAAATCGTTTCTGGAATGTGTTGATCCAAAGCTTACGAGCTTATCACTTATTTCGTTCCTCTGAACCCAGATAAGTTCAAGCTCGTTCATCATTGCGTCAGAGTAAAGTGTTGATTTACATTCATGGTTAATCTTTGAAGTGTAGATCCCGATTTTGAAGGCGTTTCATGCTGCTTAGCTGTCACTGCAGACTTCAAGCTCTTGTTAAGGCTGCCGAAGTTTTGAGTTTTCATTTACTCTAAGGCCCACCAATCGTAGATTTTTCCGGTTTGCTAAGAGTGTGTTTGATTGCCTAAATACTACCTAAATGCCATGAGAGCGCAATATTTCGCCTTAAGTATGAATAACGAGTTGATAATGCTCTTTGAATTGACAATCATCGAAAATTAACCAAATAATATTCTCAATGTGTCAATTACAGATAAAGTGGCTCACACTTATATTATTTTATTGGTTTATTTAAGTCGTGCACTTAGGGCAACCAGCTCTTGCCAATTGAACAATTTATCAATTTCGATTTCTGAAATTTATCTATCACATCTGCATTAAAGAATATTATAAAAAATAAAAAAAATGACGCAGACACTCACAAATGTATAACGAAAAAGGCACCTTTACGAAATGAAACATTTCCTGTTGAGCTGCAACTAAAAGCTACACATTTATATGTGCCAACAACTTGTGCTTGTGTACGATGTAGAAAATGTTACAAGCTCTTGGAATATGTAAGTGAAAATACTTCTGCCCGGAATAGATTTTTAGAACGCATTAATCTGCAAGCAGTGCAAGTAGTATACTCGTACAATATGGCGATCAAGTACAGACAGCTCTTTTTACTTGGTTTATTGTTTTTGTTTTTCTTTTTTGCTTTTGCATATTTACCTACCGACATATACTACATACTCGTGCATACTTATAGATACTTAGAAACGCGTTAGCACACTCGTTAGCGGCGGCTGTGCTTAGACAAATGGAAGGAGTTGAGGGAAACAAATTTCTACATTCCGCTAACACATTTTACATTCCAAACGGCATAATGTTAAAAATGCAAAGAAGCACTTGCCTACCGTTCTCTTTGTGCTAAGAGTGTCGAATGTCAACAACAAGTGGCGGGACCAGAATTGCACACACACACACACACACGCACACATTACCAATAGCTGAAGCATGTGAATTGTATGCAACGAATTCACATGAAGTTATTTTAGCGTAATGTCTTCTTCAGATACAGTGAAAACACAGTCAATGGAAATATCACGGCACAAAAAAAAAATGTGCATAAAAAAATAAAAGAACATGAAACAAGAAAGAACAGATTCGAGCACCATCATGCACAGATACAAGAGAAACACAGAGCAACTTAACTTCACTCAACTCAACTCAAGTACGAAGTCGGTTCCAAAACTACCCGACCTAACAAAGAAAACATAACAAATTTGAGAAAATTTTTCTTCATTTCTCAACATAATCTCCTTTTGGGTCTATACACTTTTCCCAGCGATATTCTACAGCTTCGATACCGTGTTTATAGCATGAACTATCTAGCTCATTAAAATAGCCTTCTACCACAGACTCCACCTCTGCATTGTTTGCAAATCTTCTGCCACAAAGCCATTTTTTCAAATTTGGAAATAGAAGATAACCCGAAGGAGCTAAATCTGGTGAATAAGGTGCATGCTTTAACAGGAGCTTTAACTCATTGATTTTGGCCATCACAATAGCGGATGTGTGAACTGGTGATTTTGTTCTATTGTGAGCAAACGCGGCAGCGATCTTGCACACAGCTTTTTCATCTCCAAATTTTCGGTCACTTTTTGGAATGCCTGTAATTTCACCTAGCTCACGCACCTTCAGCCGGCGATCATCCACTACCATTTTGTGGATTTTCTTAACTGTTTCTGGTGTGGCCACCTCAATTGGTCGACTACTACGGTGTTCATCTTGGCAGCTCGTACGACCTCGTTTAAACTCTGCCACCCAATATTTTATGGTCGTAAACGAAGGAGCATACTCTCCCAGAGTAGAATCTAGTTCGGCTTTAATATTCGTTGGACTGAGACCTTTCAAATGAAAGTATTGAATTACATAACGGTGACCAATTTTTTCCATGTTTACAAATTCACTGAGGTCGGTAACTTTCGATGGCTCTAAAGAAAAATACTAAACAATGTGGCGCATTGAAGCTTAAAACATATGTTTTATAAGATTGCCACTTTTCACCATAGCAATTTTTTCCAAACTACTGCCGCCATCTATATATCAGGTCGGATAGTTCTGGGACTGCCCTGGTAGTAATGTGTGAACCGCGAATTTAATAGAACAAAAAGCACAAACGATTTTTTCAATTTATCCAAGATCCAGACTAAAGCACAGACAAATGGTCGGACGGGGATGGATAGTGTGAAACGGTTGAAAACGCATTCTTACCAATGTCGTTACCAATGCAAAGTAAAGAGGTGGAAGTATTTAGCTTTTTAAGTAAGCCATTGAGATGTGATTATGTTATATGTACGAATGTATTTCGCACAAAGAGGATTAGAGGATTGACCATGATAATGATTATAAATGTGGTGCCACAATATCAACACACTTTTCATAAATATTCAGAATTCTGGTGCATTCTTATAAATTAACAATTATTTCAAAATAATTTAAAATAATTCTAATCTATTCAGATTTTCTACAATACTCGCTAATATTTCAATTCACTTTCGATAAAGAAAAAAAATGTTCAATGGAATTGAACTTTGATGTATTTAAGACACGTGTTTGCTCTAAAATTTCTTGCAGATATACAAAAATTATTTAACCTTTTTAATAAAGTTTTGCATTCCATTACCCCTACTACGACCAGAACAAAAAACACACACGCAAACTCAAATCAATTCAACAGAAAAGGTTTTCACGCAGTCAAACAAACGAACTTTCACAAAATGAGAAAGAGTATAAAAAAGAAATTGCATGCAATTATTTATGTTCATCAAAAAAAAGTTTACCCTATTCACAAAAATTCATTGAAAATTACTAATTTATGTACAATAAATGACAGAACTTCTATTTGCACTAAGTGATTCTCATTTAGGATTGAGAGCAAAATAACGTAAGGCAAAAGTGGGCTAAATTAAATTTTCATTTCAAAGGACACATAATTTTGTTTTTTTTTCCAAAGAAAGTATATGGGTAGAGTCCTTATCCGAGGTGCGGTTTGATTTTTCATTGGGTGAGAATTTGTATGCGATGGGTCCCAAGCCCAACGCACAACCACCAGACCTAAATCGATTTTCGGTTGTAATGGCCACATAAGTATAAGATGGTTAGTGTGGAAATATATTTGTAAACCTGAGAGTGTTATAACTTTAGCTCTTTAAAGATAATGATAATGTAATGATTAACCTAAATCAGTGCACATATTTATGTACAGAATAAACTCAAAAAACTCGTATTATAAAAGATATTTAAATTATGAAAAATTTTAAATGCTTAATTTTTTGGTAATACTGAATCTTAGATACCCTGCACTACGGCAGACAAACCCATCATATGTTCGAATGAAAGGTAGGCACGGTTTTCATGCAGTTCATGTATTTCATGTGAAAACATCCATATGGAAACATACATTTGTATGGGAGGTAGGCGTAATTTTCATCCGATCCCATAGATTCTCAAGCATTTATATTCATTAGTAAATATAATTGTGTGCTCGAAATTTCAGCTTGAGAGCTTTATATTTTCGTGCGCAAACTATGAAATCATACAAACGGAAGCATACTTGGGAGATAGGCGGAATTTTCATTCGATTTTCATTTATAATAATATAGAGTGAATATAGAGTGAATTTCAGCTAAAGAGCTTTGTATTTTCAAGCGCAGAGTGTGGAAAAATGCATACGAAAACATACCTTTGTATGTAAGCTAGGCGCAGTTTTCATCCGTTTTCATTCATTCTTAAATTGGTTCATTTATTAGCAAATATAATTGCATGTATTAAGTTTCACCAGCATAACTTTACATTTTCGTATGTAATAGGGTGAAAGTATGCATGCAGAATCATACTTTTGTATAGGAGGTAGGTGTGGTTTTTACTCGATTATTGCCATTCTCATAGGAGTGTATTTGCTCAAAAATATAATCCTGCTTACTAAATTTTACCACGATAGCTTTGACTTATCGTGTGCAAAGTATGAAAACATGCTTACGAAAACATATTTTTATATGGAAGGTAGGTGACTTTTAAAATGATACTTTTACATTATGTAGCTATATGTTAAAACCTACTTTTTTATGAGAGATACATGAATGTGGTTTTCATCTGATTTTGGCAATTTACAAATTTATTTATTCGTGGGTAAAAATTATCGTGTTTTCTTCAAAGTCGGTTCGTTGACGCTTTGGCTCTGAAATGTGCAATAATTGTGCCATTTGCTTTTCATGAAATAAAAATGGAGCCTCGAGGCAATTAGAGGTAATTATGTGGCTGTATTTTTTCGAAAAACCCAATATCAGATTAAGTTAGCGCGTATGTCCTCTCAATATGAGAGCTCACCTCGGCCAAAAAAGGCCTTTTGTCATAGCATGACGATTGTTACTCCTGCCGTTTACTTACTGAGCGAATCTGTGTTCTGGATGCATTTGAAAAGGTTGCCTATAGCAACATCTGGCAATGAGGTCAGTTCATCTAGGTAATAATGACTTGGGTATTGTTGACGTAGATAATGAAGGGAAGATACACAGTCGATGCCGTAGCTCAGTGGTTAGTGCGTTGGCCATCTGATCTGTAGGTCGTGGTTTCAATCTTCTTCTGCATCATAAATTTAATATAGAAAAGATTGGCGATTCTTCCTGCAGTAACAATTTTCCATGGAAAAACTTCTAAACGAACTCTGTGTCAAAGTTCAGACAAAATGTGATGTCACAAGGGTTCTGCCGTTTGGAACCACCTAAAATATGTAGGTCCCTTCCAAGTACCACATATTGATTGTTTTTTAAACCGAAGCGAACTCTGCTGATTTTGAAGCATTCCTAGATCACTCCTGGGGCATTCAGTTTGCCATTACAATTGTACAAAAATCGAATTATTGCACAAATAATTTCAAACGTCTTCGACAAAAATGTTTTTTTTATAATTTATCCAATTTACAAAAGTCTACATCAGTAATAAATTAAAGAATTAAATTGTATCAATTCAAAAATTTCACTAATTATTATAAATGTATATACTGATAGTTTACGACAATGTCAAATAGGATATCATTAAATTATCTCAATTGACTACATTTACGGAAATGACACCAATTGCCATTTCACATGATACGTACACTTATGTACATATTAAGTCAATTAATAGAGTTTATATACATTGAGGGAGGCGGGAGGCATGAACAAACCAGCATGAAATCCTTTTGCTTTATTAACCTCTCTTACGAAAGTAATACGCCATTTTTCACCGATTAATATCATACTAAACAATGTAAGTAAATATAAGACCCTGGGGCATTGTTTCTCAAAACCAACTCAACTCACTCAACTCGTTTCTTGTTTCACGCACAAACGTATATTCGCAGTATTGTAACTACTATCATCTCATTCAAAAGATAAGGAGTTATTGTTTTGATAAAAGCAATCTCTAGTAGCAGTTATCCCTTACCATTCATGGTGTTCGTGGCAAGAAATGAACACCTCTTTTCATTTGCTAGGTTTCTGGATGGGGGCAACAGTATCAGCAGCCGTCGCATCAAAGCGTTTATGACTATTTGAGAGTGACTTTTTGAAACTTTTTACTACAATTCAATTATGTGTATGTGTGTGCTAGCAAGTATATAGGTATAAGAATAATATTGTACAAGTATTGTATGTACATACATACATAAGTAAGTGTGTATGGATGGAAAAACAATTGCATTGAAATTGGTTTTTATGAGTTGTTTTACTGAGTGTTTTTATTCGTTCATTTCCATTGTGAATATTATATGTACAAGTACTCGTATGTGGGCTCACTTGTGCTGCTGCTGCTGCTATTGTTTCTATTATTATTATTCTTGGTGTTTCAAGTTGTTTGCAAACTAAACTCATTTAACAATTTGTATGATTTTTTTTTTTGATTTTTTGATTTTTGTTTTCATTTTCTTTCTACGTCCTACATACATTGTCTATGTAGATTTTTGTATTGGTTTTAATTTGTAATGTTTCACTTGCAAATGTTACATAGAATTATTGAAAACTTTGTATGAGCAAAATTCTAAAGTGTTGTAAAGCATTATAATATATTGTGTATAAATTTTAGCAAAATCAAATGTCTCAGGTGTTTTCTGTATGTTGCCTATAAATTTGCTAGATTCAAAATTATTCAGTTAGAAAAATTGTTTAAATACTTTCTTTCTAATATATCTTATATAGATAGAATGACGATAGAAAACTTCGAATTTTAGGCATTCTTAAGAAGAACATATACTAATTAAATTATTTAAAGAATTCATGGGAATCAAAGAACATTTTTCAGTTTCTTGGATTTAATTGTTAGCTCGTATGAACGCAGTTATAAATTCAAAGCTTCAATATTCAATAGCATTGGCGCTTTGAATACAACAATAAAGTTGCTGGCCGGAGGACGTACTAGATCTTTTGCGATACCATATGAAATTTTTTTCAATATTCACGATAGTAAAGATCATTGCAAATGCCATCTTAAAAGAATATCATACACGAAAGGCCATTTGAGGTCTCCCAGTTTCATGGATATTAGGGATCCATTAGGCGCATCTTGGATATAGTAGGAAAGCAGCATGTTTTTAATTTCTCTCTGAACTTTCTTTCATACATTTATTACAATCTTCAATCTGGACGACAAGCCTCAAGCACACAATGCCCACGTAGTAGACCAATAATCGATTTATTATCTCTTTGAAGGAAGATTGATATAATGGCATTTATAATCTTTTTTTTGTGAACAGTTCAGCGCAAATACTTCCGCCTAGAATATATTGTAATGATCAGGCAACCTCAACAGTTGAATGCTCCAAAATTCGTTGCAGTATATTACAGCACCAATTGTCTCTGCATTTGGCGACCATCATTTAATATATTAAAAGTACTGCGCCTAGATTTCATACCTCTAAGTCAGCCAGCTGCTACAAAACTCAACTATGGAAGTATTTAGTCGTAAAAAATTCTTTTATTCCTGTTTAGAGAAATATGAGCGAAAAAAATTGTTAACCACCATGAGAGTCCTATCTTAAGATCCGTTTATGATCCGTCTTTGGAATACATCTCAAGGTTCCCCTTATATATATAATGTGTCGAGACGTTGAATATTTTCTATATGCTTGATATAGGATTAGTTATGTCCATCATGCCATAATATGTATAATACAACAGACAGCAGTAGTACACAAGAAAGCAAAGCAGACTCTTACGTCCTTTCACGCACATTGCCGGGGTACTTGGTGTGGATTTTGAGATTGAATGGTATTACGTTCAGTTCAGGTGGCTCTCATGAAAGCACCTTATCATTTTTAATGAAAAGTAAAAGGTGCATTTTATATACAATGATACTCAAACCAGCCTAAGTAGACCACTTATAGATGGTTTTCAAATCGTCGCTAATTGGTGCGATTGTTATTGTTATTTTTTTATCTTTTATAATTTTCGGAAATACACTACACCTTGAACAGTTTGAAGACCTCAAGTAGACTATCTCTCAAATAAAAATGTAATTAAATATAAATGAAAAAGCTACGTGGTGTCGCCACGAGATCACAGCCTTATAATATAAAAAAAATATGATATCTTATAAGTCACCTTTTGTTCTAATCTCAAAAATCTAGCAAAAAATTACAAAATAACAACCAAAAATTAGGATCCAGCGACCAAAAGTTTATGGAATATGACATTTCTAGTCCGTTCGCCATCACACTTTTTTTATTGAGGGGTTAGGTAAGCCTAGCATCTATAACATACTTCTATGATCTACAACAGATGGATGGACTCATCCAGAGAACCTAGGTATATATTCTCTATATATTCACAATAGAAGTTATGGACGGAGAACGGGGAACTCCACTCATTTCCTTTGTCAGAAGTTGGCTTTGGTATATAGAAAGCTCAAAATATTTACTAACCTCACTAACATCACTCTCACACCGAATAACGGAATAACGTCTGAAATCTTTTTAAAAACTGTAACACATATAAACGAAAATTAAATTGGAATAAAATCCAACTCAGCTCAACTCAAAAAAGGCTTAAAACTGTTAATTGTAGAAAACTTTAATAGAATCGAAACTCATAGGGGCCAGCTGCTAGGTAAACACTGTACATTTTGCGACTTTATTAAACAGTTTAAAAGACACCTGTAGATATAGTCTCCCTCTTCCAGGTATGGGACCGGTTGGTATATTCGGAAGTAGTTAAAGAACTTACATAAAGAATAATATGGAATCTTCGTTGTTAGAATGAAATTGTAATAGAAAATTACTTTTATTGAGCATGAATATGTTATGTTAGTAAGTTAGGCTCGCTCAGTACCGAGAACTTACCATCACTCCGAGCATTCAACTTTCATAGAGGAGGAAGGTAATGGGAATGGTGACATGCTCCATATTCTGTCAAAATCGATTTATTTAATGCCCGATTATGTAAATAAGATATTCGAAGATATCCTAGATGTGTGACGGAATAATATAATAGTCGAGGGAGTTTACCTCCTTCACAATCCATCACTTCTAGCAATGCGTAATTAATTTAAGTTTATATATGCAAATAACATATTTGTTTAAGAAATTTACCTATACATACACCATCAACTAAATGCATATACATACTTAGTAAGTCAATACAGTAATAATGTGCTGTTGGTCTCTCTTGAAATTATAATAAGCATAATTTACGCATTCGCATTTAAGCTGTTAGAGTTTTGCACTTTCTTACTTAGTTATAAAACTATTATCATTTTGTGATGTTAAAGTTTACAAAACTAAATATGCTTTATGATGTAAAATTTTGTTGAAAATTATTATTAACTAATATCTTATTCATTGCGGAAGTCCAAAATACGCATATGATTATACTCCAACTCTGCATATATATGTGCATATGTATGGCTTCATGTGTGTAGTATACGAGTAGTATTATAAATAAATTTATTCATGCTCCACATCAAACTTTAAATAAATAATAGTGTTGCTCAAATACCTAAATATTATCCCATAGGAAAGTTTCATGATAATTTTCAAGAATTTCTTTAAGTTTGCTTGCCAAAATATTCTATATATACTTGTACTCATATATGTTATTTTTTAGGGGGTAGGGAAGGCGTATAAAAGAACCGATATTTGAGAATTCTAACAGTCTGATGTTTCTTCTTATTCTTCTTAATTTAATTCAACGCCAGTAAGAACAAGCTTCTGCATCATCTTTATCTTAGCAGATCTTGAATACTTGTACGCCTTCCTGGCTACTAAGACATTCTATGTGGAAATTTCTTTGAATCCATATGTGTACCTACTCATATTTAGTTGTAATACTGTGTACTGTGAAATTACATTCACATCACAATGTATTAGTTCCACGAAGTTGCATTCTAGCTGCGCGTATTGCATAAAATAAAAATGTCTCTTATGTACTAGTTGTTACACATCTTCATAGAGTGAATTCCTATTTATTTCAATTCTAAGGCTCTTTTTCCCTTGTGCTTTGTTTGCTTTCTTATTTATTTTTTTATTTCTATATTTTCTATATATGCACTACAGACTTCCTGCTCCTTTGTATATGCCCCTTTTCTTAAATCTGAATTGTGCTTGAAAATATCTATATAAGGGATGTTGGGGCATAGTTGAATGTGAAGAATTGTGAGACAGGTCATTTTTCAATATCTTGCTTTTAATAGTTTTTTAAGAATTTGTTATGGAAAAACACTAAAAGAAAAAAGGACACGGCCGGCCAATAAATAATTTGCACATGTATACGAAATCATGCGCAATTTTTGCTTTAGAGCTTCCTTATATTTTGTATATTTGTATATTCTAGTATATATCTATCAATCTTTCAATAAAATTTTGCCTGAGGATTATGTCGAAAGCTGGATCGCTATATACGAGGTTAAAAATCTGCAGAATTTTGACAGCCTCGAATATCTGGCAAGTTTATGAGAGATATTATTTTGGAAATTCTTGAAAATATCATTCCATTTGTTTCTTAAGACCATTTCGCGTATTTTCTAAACATTTTAATTTTAATTTTAATTTTTTTAAATTGTTCGGTATGGACGTTTCTCAAGACAATTTTAACCGTATATATTTTAATTGTTTCCATGGATGCTACATTTTTGGCTACCTTAAGCACGACTTCTGCAGAAGCTGTAGAGATGATGATGAGAAGGAATCAACAGTATTCTTGATAGTTTGACGGGCCTATCCTTGGTCATTTTGAATAAGCATGATCTGATCTGAGTTTGGGTATGGACAAGGGTAGAGACTATATGTTTAGAACGCTTCAATAACCTTTTCAGAACAAATATTTTTGAATACCCATTAAATTATATGAAAATTATTAGTTATTTTTTTATCACAATATTAAAAGCTTTTTTTTCGAAAAATTAATCCAAAATTTATGAGAGATATTATTTTGGAAATTCTTGAAAATATCATTCCATTTGTTTCTTAAGACCATTTCGCGTATTTTCTAAACATTTTAATTTTAATTTTAATTTTTTTAAATTGTTCGGTATGGACGTTTCTCAAGACAATTTTAACCGTATATATTTTAATTGTTTCCATGGATGCTACATTTTTGGCTACCTTAAGCACGACTTCTGCAGAAGCTGTAGAGATGATGATGAGAAGGAATCAACAGTATTCTTGATAGTTTGACGGGCCTATCCTTGGTCATTTTGAATGAGCCTGATCTGAGTTTGGGTATGGACAAGGGTAGAGAGTATATGTTTAGAACGCTTCAATAACCTTTTCAGGACAAATATTTATGAATACCCATTAAATTATATGAAAATTATTAGTTATTTTTTTATCACAATATTAAAAGCTTTTTTTTCGAAAAATTAATCCAAAATGTTTCAGCTTTTTGGAATTTTTTTTTGGAATTTAAACAAACTGCGAATGTCAAAAGTTAAATATTTATACTGTTTTTCTATCTGCCTTTAAAATTTCACTAAAATATCACTTTTTATGCAAGTTTCGAACCAAAAACCGAAGTTACATATGCCATTGCATCCCAACTTCCCTTAAATATGCATGTACATATGTACTCGAATATACATATATATTTGATCAACTTACATGGACGGCATTTGTATGCAACTTCGACGATTTTCCTTCGCTTTGGGCATGGATCCACGCTGATTGCTATACTGCTGGCTGTGCTACTATGATAGCTGCTGGTGCCACTAGCATCACCCACTCCACTAGCACCAATACCATAGTATTGTGGTGTTCCATTGAACTTACAATGTTTCTTCTTTTGGCATGCTTCCACAACCGTCTGCAGCAGTGAATACTGTAATATGTAGTAAATAATATGTTTATGAGTATGAGTAGTAGTATATAACCATACATAGTTCTTTAGACAAATGCAGTCTATGCCATACATACATTCATAGTACGATATGTGTCGTACAATATGTGTCTTCATAGTTAGAGCGAAGCAAGCAATTGTTACATTTCGAATTGAAATAAAATATTTACAACAATACCAACTAGTAAACGGCACAAACTATGCTGAAATAAAATTAAAAGATCTCGACTACCCTTTTGTCGTCAACATCTCAACGTCGTCTTTGTTGCTTCTTTTTTGTTTTTTTTTTTTTTGGGTGCACGTGCTTAAAATGTTGTGTGTAGTAAGTACTAACACAATTTCTACTAGTTGATGTTATAAAAATATGTATTTTATCGTTTTACCGCACTATTAACAATTGGTACAAACATTGTTTTAAATTACTAAACAGTTTTGTGCTCGATACAAAGAAATCAAATAAAAACATTTGGAAAGAAAGAATATTGTACAAAAATTAGAACAAAAACAAAAAAAAGAAAAAAAATTATATTACAAAATATTAAAAGTAATGTGACCGTAAGCAATTTGGCCAAGAAAGTGCATAGCTGAGTATATTTATAACTTAATACTACGCGTCATAAAATAGTCTCGTAACTCGGGAAAGAAAAGCAATCTAAAATTTGAGCCAAGTTGAACAAGAAATTTGTTCATTTGGAATGGAAAGTTTTTTTATTTTTAATTTTATTAAATTCTCCCCATGGTTTCTTAAATAAGTATTGTATTTAAAATTAGTGTTTGAATTAGTATACTCTAAAATATTTAGAATATCATTTGAGAGGCCATTGACATCAAATTCAAATTATTTTCGCAGGGTTAGTAAACTTTCTTGATTACCATGTACCCCATTAGTATTCGAATAGGCTTTAATGTTTCTCTTTTTGTATTAAGGGGGGAGTAAGGGATAATTTGAAATAAAAAACACTTTTTTCGCTGATTTTTGACGGAGATACATTTTATACCAAGAAAGTATGTTTCGAGTTCGAAAAAAATCGGTTTAGTAGATTTTGCAGAATCGTGTTCATGGACTTCGAAAAATTGGTTTTCAGAAAAACACGTTTGAAGTTTTTTTTTATCAAAAATTTTTTTTTGTAACTTACACTGAATCATCGATCCCAGATCCATAAAGTACATTTCAGGCAGCAATCTCGTTGTCTTGGAAAATGAAAAAAAAATCGATTTTCCGAATCTGCTTATCCCTTATCCCCCCTTAAGATAAGGTGTAGTAAATAAAAAAATTTCTATTTTTATTAATTATTGCAAAAATCCAATAATATATATCTGGAAATCGTCGAGTCGAACTATCCTATAGCACAAATACCCCTTTGGAATCGCTTAATTAAGGATGGATATCATATGAAGCTAGATGTATGGGTGTCACACGGGTTAACGCGAAAAACACCTCGTGAACCAAAGTTCCATCTGCTAATTGCTGGTGAAACTCAACAAAATCAACCGATTTCTGAAGCAGATGGGGACTAAAACGAAAAGTGTATCACTTATGACATTGTCAATCGAAAACGGAATGATCGAATCGCGGTGAACCGGCTAAAATGCTGGCCTAGTCAGGATTGATGATCAGAAAGAGTTTGCTGTGCGGTTGGTGGGATTGGAGGAGAATGATCTACTATTAGCTGCCCCCTCTTAATTCGGATATGTACTGTACACAATTGCAACACCTAAAGGAAGCAATTGCCCAGAAGGGGTAACTTTTGTCCAATAAAAGAGAAATTGTGTTCCATCCGGGCAACGCCAGACCACACACATCGATAGCGACTAGCCAGAAGCTCCGAGAACTTGATTTTAGCCACGTTATAGTCCAGACTTGGCACAAAATTCAAAATTTCAACAAGTTATAGAACAAAACTGTGTATATTTGACCTAAATCCCTATAGTTATATTATACTATACTACGTTGTAAAGATCTTAAGAAATTAGAAGCATTCTCAGATCAATTTTCATTGAAAATTTTACTATAGGTTTTAGAGCTGCCTAATTGTATGAGAGAATAAGTATTTTGGTTACACGAGTGGCCCTACATAGACAGTACCAAGTACCTGCCTTATAACAAGTGGACTTATATACAGGGTGATTTTTTTAATAGCTTTCGGATTTGATTTAAAAAAAAAATGCCAATAATTTAGAGAAATATATGAAATCTTTATTTGAGTCGATAGAATGATCGATGTACAGTGGCTCCCAGCTTATTTCGTACAGTGACAGTTTAAAAATTGCTGCAGTCGTAATTCCTAATATAGCAAAAATTTGAACAAAATATAAATGCCATTTTTGAAAGGAAGGTTTGTTTTTTATTTTCCAAAATTTACTTTTTCAAAATTTTAGTGTTTGACACTATAAAAAAATAAAATAAGAAAAAAATAGGAAAATTCATGTCACAGCTTATTTCGTACAGTCTCTTTAAGTTCAAACTAAAAACAAAGTAAGTTGATTTTAATATTTAGTATGACATCCCTTAGCGTTAATGACAGCCTGGAGTCTACTTGGCATTGAATCCACCAATTTTTGAGTGATGTCTGGTGTGATTTTTTTCCATTCCTCCATCAGTACCTTCTTTAGGTCTTGCTTATTAGAAATCTTGTGTGTTCTTATTTTATTGTCCAAAATAGACTAAAGATTTTCAATCACATTCATGTCAGGTGACTGTGGTGGTGGAGACATCAAGTGTGAGCAGTTCAAATAAGCCAAGATTGCACAATCCCAGATTTATGTTTTGGGTCATTATCTTGGTAATACCGAAATTCTTCCCGCAAACCCAGTTTGTCTGCACTTTGAAGTAAATTGTTTTTCAGAATCTCGAGGTACTTCATTTTGTCTATTGTTCCCTCAATAAAAACCAATTCACCTACTCCGGCTGCTGACATACAGGCCCAAACCATCACGCTACCGCCACCATGCTTCACTGTGGGCTTAAGGTTCTCCTTGTTTAGCTCGGTATTAGCTTTACGCCAAACATATGACATTCCGTCCGAGCCAAAAATATTAAACTTAGACTCATCCGCGAAAATAATTTCAGCAATTTTTTGCACACTCTGACCTTTCCTAAAATTGTTAATTACCAGTTTACGCTGTTCCATCGTTGTACGATGACCCATAAAGCTAAATGTTTAATTTACAGCACTTTAACTATTTAAAATAATAATAATAAAAATTGTTATAATAGTTAAAAAGGTCCAAAAACTCATACAATTCAAAAAAACTTTGTAACTGCGCGGCAGAATGAAACTTACCTACATTGAAGTTTGTGTACGAAATAAGATGTGAGCTGAAAATCAGCTGATCAATAGTTTTTCTCTCTTGCATAACAAAAAGAAAAATTTTTGGGGTTCCCCGTTTTCTTATTAGGTTTACTAAACACATACACAGACATCTACATTCAAAACTTATCGATAAGTTTTTTAGTTTCGATGTTACAGCCATGTACATAAAAATATATACACTGTACGAAATAAGCTGTGAGCCACTGTATATAATTCAATGTTTAAAGATGATTTCATGTAAATGTTGACCGTGGCTGCGCTTCAAATGTCCATATGCTGGGTTTAATTTTGGCATACTCTCTCCACATATCAGCCGGTATGTCACTAATAAATTCTTCAATATTGGCTTCCGATGCGTCAACCATTGCGAGCTTGTCGCTATAGCCATGAGCCTTAAAAGAGACCACAAATATAGTCTAAGGGCGTTAAATCGCACAATCTAGGCGGCCAATTGACCTGAGCCAAACGTGAAAAAAACTCTTCACCGAACTCGCTTCTCAATTGGACCATTGTTTTGCGTGCTATGTGACATGTGGTACCGTCTTGTTGAAACTACATGTCAGCCAAGTCCAGCTATTCCATTTTAGGCAAAAAAAGTTTGTAATCACTCACAGTAACGTTCCTGCCTTCATCGTCTTTGAGAAAGTACGGTCCAATGATGCCACCGGCCCATAATCCACACCAAACAGTGCATTTTTCGGGATGCATTGAAAGTTCTTGCAATGGTTCTGGCTGCTCTTCACATCAAATACGGCAATTCTGATTGTTCACTTATCCATTCATCCAGAAATGAGCTTCGTCGCTGAACACAAAAAATTGCACGATGCTTTTTCTTAACCGAGCTTGAGTTTTGAAAATAAAATTCAATAATCTGTAAGCGTTGTTCGTTTGTAAGTCGATTCATGGTTAAATTATAGACCAAACTGAACATGTTTGACAGCAACATGTTACACGCAAACAGCTGAGCTGCCAAAAACAGTGTTGCCATAGAGAATGTTGCACCCCGTATTTATGAATTAACATCGAATATTTTTCGCAATCATTTCGAAATTTTATTGTGTAGAAGAAAATGTATTTTATTTTTTTGACATTACATTACAAAAGTAATTTCATTAGTGTCGAAAATGTAATTTAAAAAAAAAGTTGTATATTTTTTTTGAAATAATGTCGAAAGATTAATAAATATATTGTCGACATTAATTCATTCAATATTATTTCATCTATCATCAAAAATGCTATTCTTTTGATGAAAGCATTCTATTGGTTTGACAGGAATGTGGTTTAGCCTATTAAAAACATTAGTAAAGGAAAGAATATAATTAGAAATAGTCTAATGAGAGCATTATAATGCTGCTCTTATAATGCTGATAATAAAATGACTTAGTGAAGCACACACAAATTTTGAGCACAATCACCACCTTGCCACTTTTTACCAATAATTGAAAAGAACAATTAAACATTAGAATAGAATATTTCTATTTAAATGCAAATGTCATACTTAAAATACGAAATAAAACCATTTATTTTCTAGAAAATATTCTGATTTTTAGGGTTAATTAGATGTTGGGGATTTTTACGTGCTGTTAACTACAATCTATGAGTATGTCTTGACCTCACTCAAATGACAATTAGCTATGGTGAATGGTGAATAAGAAAACTTGGAGAATACAATATACCGTCGCTTCTAATAGACATTCGCATTAATTCGATGAAATAATATTAAATACATATATTGTGTTTCACATAGTATATAGAGCAAACTACATAGACTCCTATAGACATTGACTCGCTATTATTTAAGTCAACATGGATAAAATGGTTGTGTTTTGTATTCGCTGGGTACTCATTTTTGCCTCTATTCGCTTCATTACAGTTGACATACACACACACACAAAACAAAATACCGCATTGCAACACATACAAAATTTGTTGCCTCAGCTGCTCCAAAAAAAAAAAAACAAACAAACAAACAAACAAAAAACATAAAATGAAAAACACTGTTCAACCGCAATTTAAATGTGGGCGATTTGAAGCTATTTTCTGCTTCAAAACACCACCTCGACAAATGTTGCTATTAGCGCGATCCTATTTAATAAATTCTGCAACAGTCATCGTAGTGGTTTTTTGTACTATACTTTTTTTCTTTTCGTCCCACACCACGTACTTGCCTCTATTATTTCTTGTGCACCAAAATGGTCTTTGCAATTTAACAGCAAACAAGCACAAATAATGACAATAGAAGTTCTACAACAAAAGCGTGAAATGAATGAGGGTATGCAATGTGGCATTTGCCTTTTTAATATATACGTATTTTTTTTCTTCATTTTTTTGTTGCCATATTTACAAACAACAGTGCCGGACACATCGTCTACTTAGTACCCGCCTATTGCTTTTTGCCTGCCAAACAAAATCGACTTAATAATGTGTAGTACATACTGTGTGTATTCCTATGGGATGAATTTGTCGTCCTTGAGTTAATTCTGCAGGGTACATTGCACAGCGAATTATAGTAGACCCGTATGTGAGCAAAAGAGCCAAACAAAAAGGTGGCGACAACTAGTAAATTTATGCGATTCTTCATATTTTTTTATCGGTTTTGTCCATTTCTGTTGCCTACCGAAATTGCTTCAAAGAGGCACCAAAAACAGAAATGGCGTGATACCTCCGAATGCCCATATGTTGGTAGGTATGGATATTTTGAGGTATTGGGATTTGCATTATTTCATTTATGTTTTTCTACGCTTTGACATTGTTGTTGTTGTTGTTATTATTTTTATGGACGTATTTAATGAGGCAGAAATTATTCATGAGAAATGTGCGATGACTTAAAGTCTTTGTAAAAAAAACAATTCCGACAAAATGAGAACATTAAACAAAATAGTTACAAATGAAATGTAAAAAACGTCATAATTTTGTATAGAAATGTAAATGATGAAAATGGCTATACCTTAATTGAGAGAATTACAAATAATCATTGCGAATTTAGAGGGTGGTCTTGTGAGACTTGTCTAACTAACTATAATATCAATTGAATGTCAATAAGTCCATCAACAGTAGTGCAGTCATTAATAAGTTGATCTTGCGTAAGTAAGATTGCCAGTTCGACGATTCTCTTTTACGAAAGAAAATAGATTTTTTTCACACGAGGGCCACTATTTCGAAAATCTTGCTCCATGATAATGTCTCATGAATTCCACAAATCAGAAATCGACTTCTACCAGTAGGTCCCGTCCAATGCCATCCAAATTTAACATAACAAAGATTTCTCGGTGTGGTTGCCGCAGCTCAGTGGTTAGTGCGTTGACCTTTGCACCTGTAGGTCGTGGGTGCAAACCTTGGCTGAAGTACATCTTTGATATCCAAAAAATTGAACACACACGACAGTACTGGAGAAGAAGCTCGGCCAAAGGGACCTTTTGGTCTATAAGTGGCACATATAAGAAAGAACTTTATTTAAAATCATTCGATTCTGCTAGTGTCAACTATTTATTTCTCATCAAATTTGGCATCGTAAGTGTGATTTGTACTCACAGAGGCTTGCCATTTCATTAGGGAAGAATTGACACCGAAACAATTTGTCGTATTTATTTGGAAAGCGGGGTTCTGTCGCCGAAACTATATGCAAAGTCGTTTCGTACATATTAAGGTAGATCAAATGACCCAAGGACGTAGATGGTAGAAAGAGCGTTTAGAAAGTGAATTTCAAGAACTCATTATTTATGCATCAACCAACGCTTTCATATGACCGAAATCATATGTAGATAGTATACTTATGTAGTATTGACCAATTATTCAGCTCATTGATACTTCAATTCAAAACTAATGGAATTTTGAAAAAGGTCACCCTTTATATACAAGTAGTTTACACAAAAATAAAGAAAATCAAAACGAAATAAATATAAAACAAATAATAGAAATAGTGAGAAAATATACCTAAAAAGGTCACCCTTCATATAGAAGTAGTTTACGCAAAAATAAACAAAATCAAAATGAAAAAAAACATAAAACAAATAATAGAAATAGTGAGAAAATATACCTACATCTGTCCTATATATTCTTGTCGTTTAATCCAATTCAATCAATCACTTCGCTCCTCATGATGACACTACAATCGTGTACGTTACTTAAAAATTGGAATGTTAAATGAATTTTACCTGTAATGCATTCGGCCACATACAATTCTCTGGTGTATTATCATTAGCATCCGATGTGACATCACCAGTATTCAGTCCATTAGCAGTGGTTGCACCATTCTCACCACCTCCATTATTTTGTTGTGTTGCTGGTGCTATACCATAGCCACCGTTTACATATCGATTAGCTGGCACTTTTTGTATTGGTGATCCAAATGTGGAGCCACGTAATAAATGTTTTGCTTTTGATGGTATTGGAGTACCAACACCTCTAGCACCACCACCACCACCACCAGCACCACTATTATTCTGACTGCTGCCTGTGGGACACAATTCGTCGATACTAATGCCATCTGTATAGAATGTGAATGGAATAAATGTGACAGACAGGGTTAAATTGTGTTAATTGTATACTCAATTTATTCAATTTGCAAACTTTTCGTTGACAATGCGCACAAACACAAACATTCAATCCATCCTGTAAAAACTGCCAACAAATAAATACAAATAAAATGAAACTGGTTAGGAGGGAAAACTTTTCACTTTTCACTTTTATTTAAGTTTTAATCTTGTCATCAACCATGACAATAAGAATGGATATCAACAACTACAACAGCTACCGAAGCCACAATAACAATAAAGACATTAATGAAATCTAAATAGGAGATATTTTGCAAATATTTATGAGGTGGGAGTAAAATGAGCAAATGAGGCACACAGCAAATATGCCAGATGCCAGATACTTGTATTAGTATTTTGTAGGAATGACGTTGAAAATAACAATAACATTAATATATAATTTCTTATATGGAATTTTAATTGATAAACAGAGTGTAGATCATACAGAAAAGGAGTGCTAAATTTATGAAGCACTGAATTCGTTTAGGCATTTGATGAGAATGACTTAAGGTGATTGTCCTCTTTTTTAATTTCACCCTGAAATTCTTTTGACGCAGTAAAAGTTTGTCATACTCAAAGAAGTTTATGGAAAAAGTTCCAACATTCAGAATGAATTAATGTCATTCGGTTCAAGCAAGTATCTTTGGAACCTCTTGTACGGAATCGTATTTTTCAAAAAAATTAAGTAAATTTGCATAATCTGTCTTCAACGAACCATGAAAATATACCAAGATCGCAATCTTTCGTTTTTACACCTAAATGGAAAGCCATGGATTATATTATTTACCAGAATTTTCATTAAAGCTGTTTTTTAAATTTTTATTTCACGTAAACATTGGCTGAATCCAGGTATACCTCCTGTATATATACAAACTTATTCTTCCTTATGTATGTTTTCATACTATTCGAACGAATAAACAGAGATATCAAGTTGAAACGTGGTACATACAACTAAATTATCGGAGTCGAATCAAAACCACCTCCCATATAAAAGTACGAGCTGAAATCAAAAAGCAAAGTGACTTTTCGAATTTCCCGGGCTTCGTACATTCAAATTTCAAATTTTTGTTGTTGTTGTGTTGGTACACTCATTACTATCATATTTTCACAGTTTCGTCTATATAACATTCTTTGTATGTTTGTAAGAGGTTATTAAGGTTAGAAATGTTTGGGTGCTCTGCGAATTTCTGCTCTCGAAAAAAATTGAGCAAAAGGTTTGCATTAAATTTGTTGCAAAAAATGGAATCAAGTGCTCCAAAACTTTTGAAATGTTGACAGTAGCACTTGGTGAGTCTACTTTGAGTAAAAAAATGTATATAAGTGGTACAAGCTGTTCCAAGAAGGCCGAGAAAATTCGATAAAAGCTCGATCAAATGTCAAGGTTTTGCTCACTGTTTTCTTCGATTTTCATTGCCTAGTGCATGAGGAGTTCTTATCACAAGATCGTACGGTTAATAAGGAGTATTACCTTGATGTTATGCGGAGTTTTCATGAAGCGATATGAAAAAACGCCTTGAATTCTGGAAAAACTATTCATGGGTTTTGCATCACGATAACGTAGCAGATCACACACCGTTGCTTGTAAGTGATTTTTTGGCAAAAAAACAATACCACGATTATGCCTCAGCCACCATATTCACAGAACTTAGCCCCCTGTGACTTTTCCTGTTCTCAAAACTGAAGAGACCCATGAAAGGACGGAGATTTGCAACAATTGAAGAGACAAAGAGTGCATCGCTGAAAGAGCTCCAGGCTGTACCAAAAAGTGCTTCGTAGATTGGAAAAAGCGATGGCACAAGTGTTTTATATCTAAGGGGGATTACTTTGAAGGGGACAACATAAATATTGATGAATATATAAATACTTTTTGATAAAAATGAAAAGTCACCTTGCTTTTTCATCACACCTTGTATGTTTTCAAATGTATATTTTCACACTTTGCCAAGGATTAAATTAATTTATCAAAAATTGTCTAAATCAGATGAAAAGGACAAATACATACAAAAATATTTTTTCGAATGTATGCTTTCATATTTTGCAACCGAAAATAGAAGGCTATGGAGCAGAAACTTCGTATATATGATTACCTTTTCCATATGTATTGTGTGAAACTGAAAATTTTATGCTAAAAGCTTTAAGAAAAATGTTAATATATAAAATGAAATATTTCAATAAGTCGAAATGAAAAATTCTGAAGCTCACAAAATCACAAACATTCATATCGCACATACTCAATTTTAGCAATAATATTCAAATTTTCCAAGAAATATACTGGCACAATGTATAACCACACATACATACGTGTGTGTGAAAATAGAGATGAGCGATATCAACAGTTTAAGTTTGGTTGACAATAAAAATTAAATATATTAGCGCGTATTCATAGTCAAAATTAAATTCCAACTTAAATTCAGTATCAGCTTTTTCACAGAATTTTGTATGGGCAATTTGTCAAAAAATTCGATACTATTTTTTAGTTCGAACTTACTTTTGACTCTGAATACGTGCCATTAACGATAACGATATTCTTTCATCAATAATTTTCTAATTAAATTTATTTTCGGACTTTGGTTAAAAAATTGATTGTTTTTATTGTATTTTATATAGTATTTACTGAATTTAAGAAATTTGTAATTCTATTTATTTCTATAAACATTGTTTAATTGATTTATTAGCACGAAAAGAAGAAAAGAAAAGAAAAGAATATCAAAATCTGTTGTTTTAATTTTTTACTATCTCTCTCTTCGGTATAACTCTTTATTTTAATACAAAAAATTTCAGTAAATTCTCTCAAAAATACATTCGATATACAATTTATCGATATATATTACTCGATACTATTGTGTATTCCAATTGGTATTTTGAATAAAATTCCTACATAATTTATATCAATTAAACCTCCAAAAAATTGTCCGTATATCGAAACCGATATATTTTTTTGGTATCACCCATCTCTATGTGTCAAAGTGTACAAATAGAATTAATTGAAAAATATTTATTTATGTTCAGACGAATAAACACACTCACCTTTGGCTATGAATTTGTTGTATTGTGCAAATTCAATTGATATACTGGTGCCACGAGGACACGCTATTACCACTTGATCCGTGTCACAGGCGGCTTTTTGATATGTGCGCAATGTGGCTGACAGGAGAGCTGTATAGCATAGCATGGGTGTATGAATATTTTCATTTAATATCATTGTATCCAATGATCATATGAAGCATGAAGAATGTATGGTGTTTTCACAATTTCGCAAATTTCAATTCATTTTATGGATGTGCAATTTTTAATATTTTCATTTTCAGTTTTCATTTTTTGTTGCGCGTGGCGGCACACGAATGCACACAACAATACATATGTACGTAATTTTTATTAGTTGTACAGTGTCGCATTCACAACACCCATCCACCCATCATAGGAGCAGATTGATTGAAAATCAACGGGCATAGCAATGAAACAGCAACAATTCCATTGAGGATTCAATCGGTATATCAAGCGTAACGTTAATGTTATTGTTGTTGTTTGATTACAACGTGTTGCGCGTCGTTCGTCGTATGTTGATGTTGATTATTTGTTACCACACAGTTAGTGTCGTGGTGCAGCCCCCACATAGAAGAATAACAAACACAAAGAGCATACAATTCGCATACAGCCATAGTACGTGGCATTCAATCAAAGTGTTGTTAACAAGTCGGATCACAAATGATGACGCAATAGCAGTAGCAATAGACGAAGCAGCATCACCAATACAGTAGGTATACATTGCAAGGTGACACGAGTGTAATTTCCAGATTAATGTCGTGCATTCATCAGTCGCAAAGTGTATGGGAGTATGATCCAGATTATGTATGAATGTGTTGGCATTGTTGGGCGTACGTCATCGTAATTACACATTCAAATCCATCCAAAGTTGACAGGTGACAGCACAGCACAACAACATACACATATTCATATGCACATTTGAAGAGAGTGAGTAAAAGATAGACCAAGAGTGTACATGAAAAGAAAAAAAAAAGACAAGAAAATGGAAAATTTCAATTAGAAAAGTGATGGAAGAAGATGTTAGACTTTATTCTTAAACAAATATGGTAGAACGAATTGAAATGAATATACAAAGAGCCTGAAAAATGATTTGATTAAAGCCATAATGGATTTTGAAAAAAAAAAAAAAAACGAAACAAATTATGTACATCCTATTATAAATCCAGTATTATGACAGTATTAGTATTAGCATTATAATTTGGTAGATGGTATAAAATTTCACAAGTAATATGCAAATACCTTGTGTTTTTGCAATATGTCTGTGCTTATATTTGTCATTTCTCTAAGATTAAGTTCTATGTAAATAAACAGGGCCGTAGCCAGAAATAAACATATTCAACTTATTTATATTTTGATTTAAAACGAAAATAAAAATAAATAAATATCTACGATAGCACTTATAAGCCCCGAAGGGCTTTTTGTTCGAGCTTCTCTTCTAGTACTGTTGTGCGTTTTAAATTTTGGCAGTACCTTTTTCTGAGCTTTGTCACATAGTTCTTTTGGAAGCTTTTCCATGGCAAATTTTTACTGCCGGAAGAATTGCCAAAGGAAAATCTCTCCTATATTAAATTTATGCTTCAGCCGAGTATTGAACCCAGGATCTACAGATCAGAAGTTCAACGCACTAACCACTTAGCTACGGCACCTTTCAATAAATAAATCATTAATAAAAAAAATAGTAAAACTTGATGGATTTGTCATTGCATTCATTTTAAAAACTGTCTTGATTACAAAACTGAATTAATAAATGATAAATTGAAAATTTATCGAAAATATACGAAAATACATAAGACTTCTGCATATTATATCTCAGTGTAGATTTCTGTATTGGACACTTTCGTTGAATTTTACAATTTCACTGAAAACTCTCCACAAAATAACTCTCTTGAGTTCTTGGAAAGCAATTTGTTCTTTATGCAAGACATGGGAACAGAAACCCAAATTATTAAGCTCCAAATCAAGACCATAAAATTATTTTACATACACTTAAACTGCATGAAACACAAACAGTAACTGGGAAGAGAGAACTGCAGACCAATTGTAGTAGAGATCAGTGATTCGATTTTTACTTCTGATGAAAAATTGTAGGTTAAACGAGTTTTTCTCATATTAAAAATACAAAAAAAAAAAAATAGACATTTTAAAAATCTTTTCTCTTACTTTAAAGTACTGATAATATTTCAACATTTTCAGTACAAGAATTACAGATACGGAAATATTTAATATTTAAATTAAACTCAATAAAAGACGAAGAAGTGATGCTATTTTCAAGGACTCAATCGTCATGCTTAAATAATTTTATTGACATTTATGTGACAAATAAACATAAATAAATCCAATGAACTGCAATATCGAAGAGAAACAATAAGATTTACTTGCTTTCCCTTTTAAATTACTATGTAATGTATCACTTTGTAGAAAGTTACAATTCTAAATTGTAGATATTCCCAAAATAAGTATCTATCTCTTTTATATATACTTACAAACAAATAAAAAATTCACAATTACAGAGAACAACCCAAATTACAATGAACATTGACAATATAGTGTATGTACAATATTATATTTGCTTGTACTAACAGGTACAACCCTTTTATGGTGAAAATGAAAATAAGAAGTACAAGTACAAAAAATAAAAAATTAAATAATAAAAATAAACATGTATATTAAATAAAATGGCAACCGACCAACAAAAGGAAGTACTCATTACAAAAGGAATCATCCTTGTACGACAAGATGAAAGAAATTTACTTACAAATTTAGGTGATGACACCTGCTAAGCAACTTAATACTTGTTTGTTGGTATGTTCATTTTATACCTACAAACATACACATTAATATGCCTGTATGTACAATATAAATACTAGGATGGGTCAATTTTTTTGAACTCAATAAAAAACATAAAATTTTCATAATTTCATTAATTTTTCTTCTTAACAAGCAAGCAGATATGTTAGATTTGGAGCCATCTGTTTTCTTGAAATGAGTTTTTTCGAAGTAATTGCAGAATATTACACTCTGAGAAAAAAAATGAATTAGCTCATAAGGAGTAATTCAAGGTCGAAGTATAAAATCTCCATTTCCCAAAATTCTCATTCATTTTTCATTTCCCACATTCCCATTTTCTATCTTTACCTATTAAGAGGGTTTTCATAAGAAATGAACACAAAAACCGAAAACCGAAAATTGACAAATAAACCGAGGAACCGGTTATATAGTAGTGAAAGGGATGATTGATCCCAATTTATTTTTCTTCCTCAAATTTACTTACTTACTCTCTATCTTCACGTCATCCTACAAAATGAATGCAAAATAACCAAAAATCAACAAATTACTTTTATAGCAGTGAAATGTGTGAACAGCCCCAATAATTTCTCCTCCCCAAAATTTCTTCCCAATATGCTTACTCCCAGCTCTACTCCGCAAAAATAACTGAAAACCGGCAAATAGCCTGAATAATTACCTCTAGGTCATTAAAATGTCTCTTTCTTTCTCTTTCCTCACCAATTTTTCTTCTTCCAAACATACATATCTCCTAACTTCCTATCTGAGGGCAGCTCCCTTATAAAATGCACACAAAAATACCCGATAAAAAATATGTACAATATAGATGCACAGAGATCGCCTCTAGAACGGTGAAATGTTTGACCGGGACCCAATAATTTTTCCTCGACAACATTTCCTTGGAACATGCTTCAACCCTATCTCCACTGATTAGTGGAGCTCTCATACAAAATTGATGCTTTTAAAACGACTGAAAAAACTGAAAAATAAGCAGTTCCAAATATAGAATTTATATTTGATTCTATTGGAAAACAGACATTTAAAATACTCCACATTTCATATTGCCAGATTGCCAAAAATTTCCTTCGTATAATTTGACACACTCTATTGTATATTGTTTGTCTAAATTTAACACTTGTACATTCAAACTCATTCGTATGTATATTCTTTTTGCATTCTCTTCTTTATCTTCCTGTTACTTTTACCTACTTATTATTCTTACTACCGCTTCTTTGGTTCTCAACACACAAATAATATTTACTCGTACATACCATATCATGGTTGAGATATACATATACCTTATTGTACATAACTCCCTTGACAGTGATGCCATTGTATGTTCATATGGATTTTTTCCCTTTTATTCTATTCTTTTAGAATTTGAATAAAGGTAAAATTAAACATGGGCCAACATACATAATTCTTACCTGTAGGAGTTATGGTAGAATTGTACGCATGTATATTAGGGTAGAACAAATTCCTCAATAGAAATATAAATTCACGCGAAGATATTCAACAATTTAATTTACCATTGATATTGAAGAGAAATACCATTAAAAACGTAGATATAAAAACAATTTCGAGCTGTCGATAAAGCAAGGGAAGATTGATAGAATTATATTCATATTCTTTCACAAATATTTTGAAATGGAATGCAAATGGAACGCATATTTTGAATCATAAATCACTCGAAAATTTACGCCAATTTGATTAATAATCTTTTGAAGTTATGCGAAGAACCAGCCCAGTAAAAGATCAAGAAAACTCTGGTTGGGCTCTCAATCTCCTTTAATATTACAAAAGACTTGGGTCTCGCGGGTTTCAATAGATATACTAGATTTTAACCTAAAACGAGAACTCAAGCCGAAATAAAAAGAAAGGAAACGTGAAGTGTTGATGAAACGGCTTACGTACTCATTTTGAGTGTTTAGTAAGGCCATCATCAAGCCTCACTTATATGATAATTTGGTTGGGAGCAATCTACCATATCGTCTTCAGTATTAACTTTTGCGCAAAATACGTTAAATCAACAACTATTATTTTGCAAGCAAATATTCTAGAGAGTGTTGTTAGTCCATTCAGTCAAACTATAGTTGTAAATCAGCCGTAGAACTGTAGAAAAGTGTTTGCAGCAAAAACCATCCAACATGTCGTTGAGCAAAATGTATCCGTCCGACTTTATTACATCTGAAAAAACTATCGAAAAGTATTTAAAGATTGGGTTGATCGGACAAACTTAAGCCTTATGTGAAGACATATAGTGCCATAGTGCCAAACAGACTCAAGGGTTGAGTGAAAGCAAATGGTAACCATTTTGATTCCTGGCTAAGTAGATTTAAGAATTATTTGAAGACAAATTTTGAACATTTTGATGACTGCCCAAGCATATTGAGAGCTTGTGTGAAGGTAAGTCGCGACCACTTTGATGCCTGGCCAATACTCTTAAGGATAAGACAAATATTTGTTTGAAGATAAGTGGTGGCAATTTTAAATATTTTTTTTTTGAATATAGAAATTTCCTAAGAAAATAGTTTAAAAATATAAGACGGCTTGCATATAACGGTTGGGTTTCATTCAGAAACCGACAATATTTTTATTTGTTTAAAATTTCTTTTTAAATGTTATCATCACTAACAATAATTGCTGAGATATATATTCGAAAAAAGTTTTTATTTTATTTTATTGTTTTTTTTTTCCACAGAAATAAAAATTTGATCCACCCAAATATAAGGTGAATCCTATATGTGGCTTTACCGGAAATGATAATGGCATTACTTGTATGTTTTAATGTACAAATAAATATAAAAACAGCAAGGAGCATTCAAACTGACAATAGAATTATGGCCGACTTCTCACTAAAGCCATAAAGGGCATATTTCTTGTTTTTTTTTTTTTTGTTTTTTGAGGGTGCTGTTTGCAACAAATAAAAAATTGTACCCACATACACATATATTGAGGTGTTTTTTTTCACTTTGCTATTGTTGAATGATATTTTTAATGTTGTCCGCATAAAGTTCAGGTTTAAAATTTATTTTTATTTTATACGAACTGACAGTGGGTTGCGCTATCTTCTGTTAATATTTGATACTAAAAAATACAAAGGTGCGATGTATCAGTCAAAAGATACATAATATAAAGAAAGGTGCCTGCATGTGTATGTGACCGAGAGAGAAATAAAGCGAGAGTTTTATGAGATATATGTATTATTAAAAAGTTTTTCTTGAAGTTATTGATAAATAAATTTCATTTTCATTTTCATTTTCATTTCATACAAAAAGGTATTATCAAAAATTACATGTGTATGATATTCTTTCGCCGTTTTATTCGTCGTTCAAATAAAAACCTATAGTAAGGACATATTTTCTTATTCATTGAATTCAATTTGGCGTTCAATCATGCATAACATCGTGTAATATTCATCATAAAAGATGCCTCTCTCTCTCACGTTTTGTGACAGTTTTTAGTCAAACTCTGCAACACACCGCTCCCTGTACTTCGTATCTTTGGGTTATCCTCACAGTTCATTTACACATCATCCTCATCACCACCAAAAAAGTTTTAAACTGGACTGATGATGATGATGAAAAGGGACTTTGTCATGTTAATAGTCAATTGATTTCAGTCGGTATCGTTGCCATCGTTGGTATAGTCGTCGTATTATCATAACGAACCATTTGATGATATATAGAATAATTTGCTCGTTTAAATCGTTTAAAAAGTTTTTGCCTCATTTTTCCCTTCCTCAATTGTCACGAATACTAACTACCTAACTTATTTAAGTTACCTCATGGTTGCATGCGTGCTTGCCACCCATGATGTCTTCTCTTCTTATTCAATATCTTGTAAGTTAATCATATTTCAAAGTTTCATGTGGTATGTTTGTATGTCTATGATAGTGTGGTCCCGTAGTGTTGTATTTATATAAATGGAAAATTTGAAAATACATACATACATACATATATACTTAATACCTACTCACAAATGAATTCAATTGAATTTTATTTCTTTTGTTGCTACGGAATTTTATAAATATAAATTTAAATATTTCATAAATACTTAAATTGGCTTTTCAAAAGAATATCAAAAAATGCAAATCAATGGAAATGTTGTATACTCATTTCCATTGATTTGCATTTTTTATGTACTCACATTTGTATATAGAAAAATATATACAGAGGTATCGTACATATATATATGTTATAGCATATACATATAGAAAAATATATACAGAGGCATCGTACACATATATAAGATAGACATATGGAGAAAACATTGACCGGTTCAGCTCCGCCAAATAGTTAGTCAAAAGAAAGGCTTTATACTTAAGATCAGAAAATCGATTTGCATCTAATTGCTATGAACAACTTGCTGAATCAAATTTCGAATCAATTTTATGAAAATGTTAATTTTATAGGTGATAGAGGTAGGGGATAAGTAGGTAGGTATGACCCGAAAAAAGATTGAAGATGAAAATTCAATATGGTTCTGTAATGTATTTTCTCCTTCTTGGAATGTTGTTCTTCCCGAGATGTTGTCCAGTAAGTTATCGATTTTAGTCCAATTTTTTAGACTGTAACTTGGATTTGACACCATTTATCCCATCCAACAATACAATACAATATTTTTTCCCTCAAAAAGGGAGACTCACGGGTACATAAAAATCGAAAAGTCAACCGTGGTTACCTACAAATTATCTACCTCATTTCGATTCAGTGAGAAAAATGAAGACAATTTTAAATTTCTTTTTATAAAACAACGATATCTAGGAAAAGACATGATTATAAAAAAAGTTTTACAATTGATATTTCTTACGATTTGTTTATAACATTTTTGATAATGATTTTGTTCCAAATGAATTTTGGTCCATTATGCGAAAACCACTAAAACTGAACTCGAACTGAACCATTCTAAAAATATTGATTTATATTTATTTTTAAATCCTTTATAATTAGATTCATTTAGTTTGTTGCTCGAGATATATTTTTTTTTTTGGAATATACCTATAAAAATTGTTTCTCAAAAAATCGTCCATAAAAAATGTGTTCAATGCGATTATCGAATTTTGGGAGGCCGTATGATGGTGGAGGCAAAGGAGGGTCTGTTGACCAACAAGTATATGACGACAGTTTTTTGGGATGCATGCGGTGTCATTCACATCAATTACCTTGAAAAGGCTAAAAAGACCACCGGCTAATATTACTGTCGATCAAGCCCGCAGTAGCAATTGCAAAATTGTATGAATTAGCTTACGAACTACTAACTCATCCAGCGTATTTTCCAAATTTAGATCGCAGTTTTCAGTTTTCAAACCTAAAGATATGGTTTGGCGGTAAGAGATTTGGTTTGAATGAAGAAGTGATCGATGAAACAAACTCCTATTTTGAAGACCTTGAGAAAACCCATTATTTGAAAGAAATAAAAAATACCTTGGGAGCCTCTGGATTGAATGTATCGAGCTAAAATCAGGTTATGTTTAGAAATACAACGCTTTTCTGCCGAAAAAAATATCTTTTATTCAAAAAGCCGCTGACATATCTAACTATTGAATGTATCCAGCTAAAATCAGGTTATGTTTAGAAATACAACGCTTTTCTGCCGAAAAAAATATCTTTTATTCAAAAAGCCGCTGACATATCTAACTTTCCTCGGATAAGTATGAAGTATATGACGATTTTATGCGGAATTGTCATAGTTCAATGTGTTCCATGATGAACGGAATGACACCCATATTGAGAAGCTTGAATAATGAGCACTAAGGTGAGTCGGCGAAATAAGTTTTAAATGTCCAAATGTCATGTATTAAGCACTAAAACCTTGAACTACTGTAAAACGCTTCAAAGGGTGGCATTTAAAAAATTTATCTTTATTATGCACGCTGTGACGAGTAGAGAAATATTTCAATTTAAAAATTGCATTCTGGTTAATCTGTCCTGGCTTGAGGTTTTCTATAAACGCCCTTAAGCTGAAAATATAGACGACGACTACCTATACAACCACATTTTTGATTGATTGATTTTAATAAAGTATGTAAAGAAATACTCAAGAGCTGAGGGTTGAGGCCCTTGAACTGGTCATATCAGGTGAATGGAAGGATACCCTTAATTAAAGAAGGTGTTTTAGTCGGTAACCTGTGGTACATAGTGACGAAGTGAAAGACCTCAGCTTCGGCTGAAAAATAAATTTCTGGAGAGTTGGCCAATGCTTGAAAGTTACAACTAGCATTAGCACACAAATATGCCAAGTGAAACTCTATGCAAGCGCCCAAATATAATTATCGGTTGTAGTGGTCACAATTAATGGTTGCGATATAGAAGCAAAAGTGTCCTCAATCCATACATTTTAAATGGACAAATACTGAATTAAGGAATTAAATAGAAATAAGTCAATTTGATATGTTTTTTGTTAATCGATATTAATTTAGATATATGTATTATTGCATACACAAAATACTTTGTAAATAAACATATGTTCTTTTACTTTCATACGTCAAAGTCTCTCTATTGAAATGTTAAAGGTTCTTTGAGCTTTTATGTATTCACTTTTTCATCATTTTTAATCACTATCCATTCCCTTAATTATTTAGAGCATTCAAAATAGAGAATTAGAGATTGAAGGTATGCACTAATGCAGAAAAATGAAAGCATTTGCATATCCTTTAGGATTATAAATATGTTTGCATACGAAAATGTTGTAAAATTTGTGAAAACTTTGCTAAAAATATTATTCTCAAAAATTAAACATAGTCATTTTTAATTACATACACATGCATATTACAAGTATGAACGTTCACTCATATACAGTATATCCTTAGAAACCACTATTCATAAAAACTTCATACTATAATATGTATGTATATATGTGTTAGTTTATCTACATGTCATCAACATTCTAAGCAACACTACTGACAATTAGAATAGATGTAAGTGCGTGTGTGTGTGTGTGTGTGTGTGTTTTTGTGTGTAACAATCTCCAAACACATGCAAAAAAAAAAAAAAAAAAACCTTAATAGCATTTTCCATTAAATATAAATTCAGTATTTGCTTATCACATAAGTGTAGTTATGTACGTATGTAAGTACGTAAGCATTCTCCCTTCCGTTGTCAAGTGTGCCAAATGCACTTATATATGTACATTAAGGACGGTCAGATGTATGTAAGATGAGCCAACCTCAGTGAAAATTATACTTTTCGATAATTTTGTCCAACAGCCAACTTTTATACATCAACCTTTTCTAGAAAATGGTTAAAGTAGATATTTTGGGAAAAAGCAAAGATCATTCTATCCAATTTCACTTGACATTAGTCGTCGAAAATTTCGCTCCATACAAATTGACCCTTCTTAATGCAGTTACATGATTACAGCATATCATTGGTCCTCTGGATGTCATGTGACGTTTAGGAAAATTGTGCAAACGTTTCCCAAAAAGGATGCAGCAACATGCGGTATGCAGTATGCAGCAGCATTATGACATTTATACAAATACTCCTATGTGGTAGTAGTTCAACTTAATTCCTGTATTCATCAAAATTTGTGCTTTTGGCTAAATTCACACACACACACACAAACAACACACTCAGTTATGAGTATGTTTAACTGCTGACTGGCATGTAAATATATTGTATCGATGTTAGATGATGACACACGTGAAGATACGAGTATGTATGAAATGTAAAACATTAGCCATGAAAATTGCAAATATGCATTTGAGTACTAATTACATAAAACTTTTCACAATTTAATTGATAAACACAAAATGACTATGATTTTTGATACTATTTATATGGCAGTTTATATGAAATCACATTCATATGAGTATGTACCACCATACCATGGAGTGCTGCTGGTAGTTTTAATACTTAAACTTTCAGAAAATTCCATCTTCCCTTTGGCAGAGATGGCAAATCATATTCTAATGCGGTAAGATTCTACAAAATTGATGAAGAAATTATTTCTTTTTTGTTTTTTTTCCTCCCTTTATATCAGAGATAATAGAAATTTCATCCATTCGGAGAATCAAATCAGAAAATCCAAATGAAAATTCAAAGCTTATATACATATTTACATACAATAATGCCAATGGAGTGAACCTAATAGAAAATAATCAGGTGGAGGTGGCACAGTATGTATGAGCAATGAAATAATACCTTGAAAGCATATAAGATAAATGTATGTTACTTTAAGAGAATCTACATTAAACTGGGTCACGAAAATAAGTTTACAATTACGCCCCCTAGTTTTTTCATAGCTCTCTTTTTTATTACTCGATTTCAAATTGTGATATATTTTTAAAAATATAATTTTACCTACTGTATAGCTTTCTCAAATCCTTTTACCCTCGAATACCTTCTTAAACTACTAAATAAATAAAAATTAAATACAACTTCACTCTTCATAAAATTAAGCTTCTCTCATATATCACGATATATCACATTTTGGAATCGAGTAATTAATAAAAGAATTATGAAAAAAACTCGACTTTGGTTGTGTTTCCGACTCGCCAAGGACGAAAATGTGTATGATACTAAAATCCTCTAAAAGTAAGCTTTCAAACTAAAGGCGCCAATTGCTTAAATTATTCTATCGTATGGGTACCGACCCGGTTGAGTGTACATATAAGAATGTACCAACTAAAAATCAGATTAATATACAAAGAGTTATATAGCCTGTTTGATTTGAATACAATCTATCAAGAAATATATGTAAGAAGAGTTGTGTGATTACTGAATTTGTTGGTTCGATTGTCAAAAAAAAAAAATTAAAAATAGATCGTAACTAGCATCACTTATGATAGTAAGCATTCTTATTGTATTTAAAATAGTAAGCATTTCAAATGAGTTCGGTTACAAAACTCAAAAATGTATTGTCTTAAAAAGTTCTACTATTCGGAATTGACCACTTTTCGTATGTAAATATAATAAAAAATTTAATATGCACAATAATACTGCACAAGAAAACAACATCCAAGATTTCTCGAAGTCTCTAGAATGAAATATTATTGTTCAAAACACAATATTAAATAGAAATACTAGAAATATAATGTATGACCGAGATTAGTATTTTCTTCCCAATATTTTTCACAAATATTCTTAACACCTATCCTTGGCATGCCTTTTTCTCTAAAAAAAAATGTTCATAATATGTATGACCAAGCCCCAGTAGTATTTTCCACAAACAAATATTCTTAAAACCTATCCTCGGCTTGCCTTCTTCTCTAAAAAAAAATGTTCATAATATGTAAAGAAAACCAAATACAAATATGAGAATGTTAAACAAATTTTGTCTGGTTTATGGTCAAATATGTATTTGATTGAAAATAGTAATCCATACAATACACTGCACTCGAAGAATATATCAAGTTCGTTCTACAATTTGTAACACCCATAAGGAGGGGTGACAGATAAGAAGAAGATTTTACACAATTTTATTTATCAGAATCAGCATTTGAGTTGATTTCGCCATATTTCTCTGCCTTTCAGTCCGTCTATTCGCAAAATAAATACCCTAATTAAAGAGCCATCAAACTGAAAATTGATACATAAGACTACTTTCTTTAAACAACAGATGGCTAAGTGTGTGTATAAGTAAAATCGGATGAAAAGTACGCCTAACTCCCATACAAAAGTATGTTATTGAGAGTAAATTTGCACAGTTCACGCACGAAATTTTGAAGATATCAAGCTGAATTTTTATTCCAATGATTACATTTACTAATATAATGGACATAGGAATATGGGCTAAATTGGATACAAATCACGCCTACCTCCCATACAATTTAATTCATTTTTGCAGTCCTTATGGAGCTCAAATGCTGACTCTATTTGGAATTCATGTTGAGCAGAATTCCAGCATTATAACAAATAGTTTTACAGTTAAAATACATCAGAACAAACTGCACATGAAAAAGATTCCGTTACCTTTTCTCTAACTCCAATATCTTCCTAGAATCGGATAAGTAATATAAATACATATGTCGATTTAACATTTTATGTTATGTTTTATAAAAGTTTAGAAAGTTTCTTTTTCGGATTATATTGATGATAAAAATTTCATACTAGTAATAATAATACTCATAATCATAATAATAATAATAACACATAATAATGACAATAAGTAAAGAATAATTGAAATGCGGACCAGCCTTTTTCATGCCGAAAGGCATAAATATAAAAACGAAAACCAAAAAAAGAGCAAATGCGTATGATAATAATAATAAATGTAATATATTTAGGTATATAATATAAAAAAAAAAAATACTACACATACAACCTTTCGTTCATTACTCACCACAGCTCACCATCTACTCTGTTATCTCATTAGGAATTTTGCTGTGTAATGAGGTCAAAACATGTAAAAACCACATTTTAAGTTGTATGCACAAGCACAATACACATATATATATTTCTCATATATGCATAAATGTCCTTGTATATGGGTATGCATATATTTCATACCACACCCTAGCGCAAAAGGCGTGGCAAAGACATCGCCATCGTCAGTATGAGAACAAAGAATACTTCTGGTGTCCAACTGATTTATATGTCATGTAATAAATTTAATTCAAATGATGCTTTCTCTCCCTCTCTCATTCATTCATTCTGAACTCTCCTTTTTGTCCTGCTACGATTGTTGCAATTATGAGACCAATAACTCTTATTAAAACTACGCAATCGTTACGCAACAGAAACGCAACATGGCATTTAGTACAACGCGAACATGTACGCACAGGCTTGTACATACTACTATATAACGGCTTAAGAAGCCTTCTTTTGTACGCCCAACGTTAATAAATTCCAACAGTGATTACCCGCATCCCCTACATCACAATTTAGTGATTCTCTAATGAGCATACTCTCACTGTCTACCGTCATGCCTAGCATGTCGCATTACCAGCTATTGCGACCAAATACATCGTCATCACCACCGTTAGTTCATCCAAACGTTTTACTTAAAGAACAATCTTCGACCCAACTACCATTTGCCGGCGGCAAAGTTTCTTCGACACACATAAATTTTCCATGATGACTTTCGTTTTCTTGCACACAAAAGGGTAAAAACGATTTTGGTATTCTAAAGAAATTTCCAACTAGCAAGTGTCAATGGCGGCGGGGAAGATTCTCACACAATTGATGTTGGAGCCATACTGGCGTACGTATACACATAGATACGATACGAGTATTAACAAAAAAATGATATAAAAAAGTTTTTATTGAAGTAATTCCACTCGAAATCGATGTTGCTTACAAGCGAGGAATAGTTGCGGTGGTGGACTAAAGTGCGCGATGTTGACTATGAAATACTACTAGATGATTGCTTATATGCGAGCTACATGTAGATTATAAAAAGGGTGTTTTTTAAGTAACATAAAATAAACAAAATATCAAAATGATGTCATTTATGGGTATTAAAAAAATAGAGATAAATTGTCCCAGTGGCGTTGGTCGTATTAAATTTGATTTTTATTGCGATGAAACTACCTTTATTAAATAACTTGGAAGCAGAACACTTGTGACATCCCTTTTTGCGAGTTTTGTCAGACCTCTTTTATGAAAATTTGCATTTTGCATTTTGAAAATTTTGGTCACTCTGACTGAGTTACATTTTATAATTTTATACCATTTGATATTTCAATATGACCATGGTCCTTCTACCACATCGACTGGCAAGGACCACATATAGGCTAGAAAATTTAATTTAAATTTATATTTCCTGATTTTTAGCATATTTGGCCCATTTTATGTTCAACTTGTTCCCATAATCCAAATAATAACTTTAAAATACCTTTCATTTTTACTACGAAATGTATTTACATGCTTTCAACTTTTGATGAAAATGCTTTTCACTTACTCATTCACTCATGCACTATTTAACGAGATGTAATTCACTATTCAGTGAAAGGTAAAATTACAGAATTGAATAAAAATATGTAAATAAAAAAAAATAATAAATATGTGGCACTTAAAGCCCCGAAGGGCTCATTGGCCAAGCTTCTTTTCAATTACTGTTGTGAGTGTTAAATTTTGGACAGTATTAAAAGGTAACTACTTATATTAGCCGGTTCCGAACGGTAGAATCCTTGCGACATCACTTTTTCTGAGCTTAGTCACAGAGTTCTTTTAGAAGCTTTTTCATGGCAAGTTGTTACTGTCGGAAGAATTGCCAATTGCTTGTCGACAGGTGGGTAAATGCGCAGAACTGCTTCATCGCTACAAAAATTACAGCCTGATGACACCCTCAGCCCATAGAGTACAATATAAGGGAGTTCTTTTGCATTGCAGCTTTAGGTTTTTCGTCTCACCCTTTGGGATCTGATATAGTCCAAGTTCCTATTAAGAATGCGTGAAAGAGTGTGCTCTAGAAATTCCTCTACCTTCAGGCAGAATCTATAGGTAATATTGGAAAAAGAGCCCATTTTTGTTCTTGTTCGTCATCCGTCGCGACCTTTGAGGTCCTGTGAAAGAACGACCTTTCTGTGCTGAAGTGGCAATTCAGTTTTGTTGGACTCATTCACCTTTAATCTTCACTGAAAGTAGAGTCTCTCAAAAATAAAAGCACCCTCTATAAACATTTCATTCATACTACATGATGACGCGCTATGGAGCATTTTTGATGCTAGCTAAAAAGAGCATACTTAGTTCTCAACCAGGCGTGCACATACTAATTTACAAAGAAGGTCTCATTATCCATACTACTTTTTACATATACATATTGAAGCATGGAAGAAAAGAAAGCATAAAGATGGATGTAACCTTACTTGACCTTGTTGCTGGTTGAGCCATAAAAAAGTTTCTTTTTATATATGTATGTGGCATATAAACCCAACAAATGCAAAGATTTAAATTTAAGAATAATTGGATCTCATTATGAAACACATACGCGACACGAAATACTCACGCACCCATGCGCGCACAAATTACCACAGCCCGAAGGTTTAAATAGATTGATAACACTTATCTTCTATACCTTACACACATACGAGAAGTTCTCACATTGCATTTATTATTGCACTCAAATTGAATCCACTCAAAACTAATTTGAGTAATCGCATTAGTAGAGAAAGTTTATTGCTGGTGGTGGTCGTAGTACGGTGTTGTTGCTTCCGTTGCTATTAAATGCGGTTAAAATGAATTACCTACAAGCAAAGGTGATTATGATGATTATGATGATGATGATGATGATGATGATGATGATGATGATGATAATGATGATGATGGTAGTGGTGGTGGTGGTGCTGGTGGTGATAATAAAAAGTGATTCCTTTTAGCGATGACTTCCGAATGATGTGCAACAAATGGTAGTGGCAGTTAAATTGACTTATTCCTTTGCACGCAATATTATGTATTCATGTGGAAAGTTGGTAAATAATCAATAGTCAAACAGTAAGTACATACTCAGTCAAAAAGGAAAGATATACATATGAAATGTGTTGAATTTTATATCGCATACCATTTGCGATTATCTACTTTATATCCGGTTCTGTTATGTATGATCAATTTAGAAACATCTATCTATGGGTTTGTTCAACATAACAAGTTATTGAGGAATCTCAGCAACTTTGCTATTGAAATCGTAGACCTTCAGCATTTAATTAAAAATGTACGTGTTATTTAAATTAAAATAAATTTTTATTAAGCGAATGTAAGAAGATATTTTAGGAAGATCAAATATCTGGTAAGAATATCATCTTTCTATTACGGCAGCGAATTTTATAAAAACGTCAATTAAATTAAACCTCTTAAATCTGTATGGAGTAAGTACTAAGACAGAATACTTAATGGGAGTCGCACATACATTTCCTCACCCAAGAGGCAATTTTTAATAGCTAAAGGGTTATTTGTCGATTTACTGGATATTTAAGTTTATTTTGTATGAGACTTTCCTTAAGAGGTGAAGATGGTACGTAAGAATATAAGAAAAATAAAAGGTTGTCTGGCAAAAATCAATGGGTGTCGATCATATATTTTACCTCGCTAGAGCCATTTCTGGAGCGTTGCGATGTAATTTTATGAACACATAAATTTTGTAGAGTCTGTCAATTTTTTTTTTATTTGGCGTCGATGTGATAAGTTTCTCATAATTGAAATCAATTTTTCATTTGTTTACAGATAGAATTTCATGAAAAATTACTTTCATCTACGGTACAAGTTAGGTTGGGCTAGGCTGTGGTAGATGTCCGCTTGCTTGGACTCACATAAACCAAGTAAGGTCTGTTGTGGCAACACCGCAGAATACCCCATTTGAGTTGGCAACCTACCCGAGCTTCGAGTGAAGCGTGACAGTGATCCAGCTCCGCGAGGTGGTGCCAATGAAGAAATTGTCTAAATAAGTCATTCCGCGGCTAGCGAGAGCCGGGCAGTCAAACAGATGGTGAGTTGTGCACTTTGGTTCCTTCTTATTGCAGCAACTCTGGCAATAATAAATTTCTGTTTTGCGCATCCTGATTACATACTTCCCTATCAGGCAATTCTTCATCTTATGTGGCCATATCAACCGATGATCGATTAAGGCCGAACATATAATGCGGCTCCAGCCTTCTCTGTTCTATGCTTGCTGGCGCCAATTGGATATTTCAAGTGAAGCCTGGTTACCCAACACTTGGTTCGTTCCCCCTAAACACCCTCTTCGCTGGAGCGTCTTCTTCCATTCGCTCGACATTACCTAGCCAGCGCAGCCGCTGGATTTTGGTTCGCCTATGTCAATGTCAGCGTACAGCTCATATAGCTCATCGTTGTACCTTATTTGGTACTCGCCATCAACGCAAATAAGTCCAAAGGTGCTGCACAGAACTTTCTCTCGAAAACTTCAAGCATCCTATCATCCATGGTGGAAATTGTCCAGGCTTCTACGACAAATGTTAGGACAGAAATAATGAGGGACGTGTAGAGTGTGATTTTCGATCTTCGAGAGAGGGCACCAGTACTTAATTGCTTACTCAGCTCAAAGTAACACCTGTTAGCAAGAGTTGTTGATGCTGGTTCGAAGATAGACGAAGTCCTTCATCACCTCGGAAGTGTAATTGTCAACAGTGAAGTGTTGTCCAAGACGCCGGGACGGTTTGTTTGTAGACACTAGGTACATCGTCTTGCCCTTGTTCACCGTAAGACCCATTCGAAGTGACTCTCCGTTACTTATAAGGAAATACTCTGTAATAATTCCTACCAGAATTCTGACAGCATGCCTATTAAGCGCTTGTATGTCTTTTATTCGTGTTATATCGGCCCAATAAGTTGGGTAGTTGCAGAATAGTGTTCTACTTCTCATCTGGATCTTATCCTATGTATTACGTCGGAGGCTAGAAGTAGCTTACATGTCACCATTAGAATGCTAATAATCTCCTTATAAATAAGTGTTTGCAACGTTGAACCCTTCTTTGTTAGCTCGTTCACGATCTGATTTCCTAATATCTCCTGCTGCTCTGTCACCCATATGAAATGAATAGACATATCGGTTCGGGTTTAAAAAGAAAAGATCTTAGAATAAAATTAATTTATGATTTAATTCAATTTTACTGATTCTGGAGGAAAATTCTACTCGAATTAATAAAAATTACTTCTAACCGCAGGGGCATCAACATCGTAGACATCACTGTTATATGCTTTAAAGAAAATGTTACACTTTGCACGTCAAACAGTAGTTGTCACTATGAATGTCATTTATCTTTCAGCAAGCAACTGAAATTGCTTAAATGTTTTAATAAAAATTTTATTTGCAAAGCAATTCATTTAAACTTCCCAAATTATTTTATCATTCTGAATTTGACTACAAGTCTACTAAAGCTAGTAACGTTTCTTTCCAACAAATACACTATATTAATAGACTGCAATCTCAAGAGAATATTTAAAAGTGTCAAAATGAAAGTGACTATAATTCTTTCATAGATGACTATATGTATTTTGGGTCTAACTTGTGGAGTGCAATCTAAATAAATAATAAAGAGAAGATAAACAAAATGAAAATCCATATTAAATGCTGATGAAGAAGCCACTGTATTGTAAAACATTTCTTTGACCATGAACATGACTTGTTACTTATCAGGTTTCGATTCTCGCAATGATGTTCAATGGAGTGTGATTTATTTCGAAGATAGAAAGAAAATAAAGCAAAACAAACAAATACTAAACTCATTTGTCCTTTCTGAATTCAATTTGCCATGACTCAAGGTAATAAGTATACCTTATACTTCTTCGAAAACATTTTATATTAGATTATTGCAAAATATTTTTCATTTCATCCAATAATAACACGACACACTCTAGATATATTAAGACATGCATATGAAAGTATATAATATATATGTATGAATGTCGGTGACATAAAGCCACAAATACCCGCAGGAAACAAACAAATGTCGGCATCAATGCATCTGTTCGATGTTTCTTTACTCCCCCATGTCTATATGTATGTAAGTATTTGTTCAATAACTTTAAGTTATTTTATACCTACCAAATTGTTGATATTGAATCAATGGTCTTTCTTGTTCTGATTTGTTTTTTTGTTTTTTTTTTTTGTTAGCTGTCGTGTATTTCATTTCTCGCATATTTATTGTTCGCCTCGCATCCCTTGATTATACATCTTTTATTTCATATCAGCGATATAGACACTTCACAATCATCATAACCAATATACGATAATCATACCTACATACATATTTACGTACACAATCTGCGTAAATACTGTTCATACGCATTGTACGTGTATACTACATACATACATATAACATGTACATCACTTTGCATTGATTTCTTTGGGGATTTATATTGTTTTTGACTTGTTTTCTTCAATTGTACATGAGCATTTATGTAGTAGGTGTATATACGTTATCACTGCGAATATATATATATATATGAAATATACGTAGTATATTTGTTTATATGAATTGTTTTTATATGTAAAACTGAAAGTAATATTTACCAAGAGTGTCTAAAGAACCAGTTTGATATGCCCCGCTGTGAATTATTTCCATTTAATTTGTTCTCATCCCTGAACTATGTCTATGACTATATATACCGTTCAATCAGTACGAGTATATTCACCAAGTCTCATATATTCGTACTCAACCAAACCCAAATAATTTTACTCTACCTTTCCATTGCTATAGGCTTTATTTGTATCGCCATTTTATTCTGTTTTACTTTTTTTTATTTTTTTATTTCTCTTGTTTTCCATATTTCATATTGTTAGAGTACCTAAATTGATTTTCGTTGGAAAAAATAAATAATGAAATTTGAACATTTCCATACATGCCGCATATTACATACTACTATATTTTCATATATCATATACATATATCTATGGAAATTAGAGTGGTCCTTAGCTCTATGGAGCTCTTATGTGTATGACCTAGTTTTTTAAATATTGACCAAATTTTAGGTTACAATAACTTTCGTTCGACAACAAACTTTTGTTTGGGGAGTAGGCGTGATTTTCATCTGATTACGCCCATTTTTAAATGCGTCTATACATTAGTAAATACCATAACCACAAATATGAAATTTCAAATTGAGAGCTCTATATTTTCGTGCGTAAGGTGTGAAATCAGACATGCGGCAGTATACTTTTGTATGGCAGATAGGCGTGATACTTCTACGATTCAGCTCATATTCGAATATTTCTCTTGTGTGATCAGTATAACTATACATACCAAATCTTAGTTGAATAGCTTTATATTTTTTGCCCATGCAGTGTCAAATCATACTAGCGATACAAACTTTTCTACGGGAGGTGTGTGCATTTTTTATACGATTACCCCAATTTTCTAATAGATCAATTTTGTGATTAAAATAACTAGATATGCTAAACTTTACTTCGAGAATTTTATATTTTCCATCGTAACGTGTAAAAACACACATTTAACACCACAATTTTGTACGGAAGCCAGGCGTTGCTTCCATCCACTAGTGAAAATAATTATATGCACCAATTTTTAGATCGATTGTTATGTAATTATGGCAGTTATCGTGCAAAATGTATCAGATCGTATCTCCGATCAATAACAAGTTTACATATTTTTTATATTTATATATATTTATCATCTTCTCCTTATGTGTATTACAAACAACATTGCAAACTCTTTAACTCCTTGTGTCTAAGGTATAAAGAATATCAAATTTATAGATTTCCATTGTTCGAATAGTATACAATTCTTCATTTTTTATTTTGACTTATTATTATTATTATTACCGCGACCTGAAGATCCTTTGTGCAGCCTTATCCCCTAACTAGCAGATCTCAAGACTATTTATAACTCTTGTTATAAATAGTCTTGAAACCATGAATCCGTTGCCTGGGCAGTTTAGTCTGCGTCTAGCCACAGCTGGGCAATTGCAAAGAACGTGTTCTGCTGTTTCCTGCCCTTCAAGACAGAGTCGACAGAGATCGTTCTTTACCACACCCATTTTCGCCATGTGATAATTAAGTTTACAATGACCTGTTAATAGTACAGTGTACAGCTTGATGTCATTTCTGCTGAGGTTCATGCATGTCGCATGTCTGTTTGGGCTCTCCAGTAATCGGTTAGACTACTTTTTTCCTCTTCACATATTAAGTTATTCATGAAGCTGCTGTTTACCCCGCAGAAGGGTTCTGGGCCTATGAATGGAGTGTCTGCTCCCTTCATTCGACGCTCAATAAAAATAGATCAAAATATATGTACATGAGGCTGTTATAAATGGGAAAGTTATTGGTATATAAGTTAAAGAAGTCGTGTTTTTTTATGACTTATAAACAAACAAACAAACAAAAGAAAAATCTTGAAAAATAACCAAATTACCATACAAATAGGAAACAGAGAAAAATAAAAAAATACAATAAAAGTCGAAATACAAATGGACAAAAAAAAAATTGAATACAACAATCCTAATTATGTAAATTAATTTCAACCAAAAGACTCTATTATCATTTTCGATACTCAAGCAACAATGATTACAAGCTACTTATCATATATAAATGTAGTCTCATTTTTCATATAAAATTATACAAAATTTATCACTAAAATGCTACAAAATCGATGGTAATAAAATGATCGAAAAATAGGTATATGGTGGGGTTTATGTTGTTGTACATATGTATTTGAGGTGTGTGAAATATGTTAAAAAAAATTTACGACAAGATGTCGAAATTGAAGCTGATGAAACATGTAATAATGTGTTATGGAAAAAGTTACTATCTGGAAAGTTCTGATTGGGTACTGGAGACTTTGTCTTAAATTAAATGTATAGCAGGAGATCAGCATGTATAATGTATAGTCTTCCTAAAGACATGGAACTCCAGTCTTCAAATGAAAGCCGTTTAAAATTTCACTAAAAAATTGTCTATTGATTATATAGATTATATACTAAACTGTGCTTTTGGATGGTTTTCGTTAAACCATAAGAAGCTAATCCATAATTTAAATCCTTCAAAATTATTCCATGAAAATTGTTTAAGAAACTGTATTTTTTTGCAGAGACTACAAAAGGTATTTATTAAAATATAATAAAAAAAATATTACCATGTTCGAAAAGCTTTTTCTAGCCTAGTTTAGTTGAATGTTTTCTGGAATGTAATTTGTTTGCAATCCCCTTGTCTCAGTCAACTCGTGTGTGACCTTAATTAAGCAAATCCAAATGCATAATTATTTATAAGGAAGAGTTTGCCTTTAACGATAATGAATGCTGAAACGCTCTAACTACATCTCCAATGTCCAAGTTAAGGCTAATTAGGTAAAAATACTGAAAATTAAATTCTTTCCCATTTTTAACCGAATCGGTATACCACGAAGTGGTGGTTTAAATAGTACCTAAACGGAATGAAATTATTAACAAAATTAGAAAAAACGGTTATATTCATATATCCCAATAAATTTCTAAGAGTCGCCTATAGAGAGAAGAATGTATGACTGACTCCCATTAATTTTTTCTCCACAATATTTTTTTGAAACATGGTTACCCTTTATCTACGACCGTTATGTGGCTTCTTCTATAAAATTGACATCTTTAAAACATCACTATCACCACTCCCAGGGTGTCTTTATTTTTCTATTGTTTCTATTGAATAGTTCCTGAAGCAAAATGTCTATTGGCTGTCCATCCGAAACATAAATTTGTAGAATTTTACACATTTGGATTACACGGATTAATTAGATTAGAATAAATATACATACTGTAATTATCCTCCAAGCAAATCAAGTAGACACACTGACCTATTACGTCTGCATCGAAAGAAAGCAATTGAATTTTAATAAGATGACCACATCAAATGGACTGAATTAAATAGATCTATAGATATCTTTCTATATGTACAGAGATATTTGTTTTTCTATCTGTATTTAAATTTTATGAAAATTTTGAGTGAGAACAGAATCATACTGAACTAAAAACAAGTGATTGGGGAAGTTATACATATCAAAATAGAGGGCACATTCAAAAGAGATAAAGGAAGAGCAAAGACCCAAAAAGCAAGAGCAAATGCGACATGAAATAAAATCATAAAATCTGTTAAGCAAACCCGAAACGATGACAATCAAAAAAATCATAAATCTGGTCATATACTCGTATATAGTACACATGTAGATCCTACATACATAAATTCCGCTTTGCTCAAGTGTTGTTTACTTCATGACATTTTATGATGATGATTTTATTTTTGTTTTTATTTTTATTTTCATAATTTTTGGTTTTTTTTTTTCTTCATAATCATTGTTCTCTTGTTTTGTTTTGCAATATGTATTTTTGGCAAAACTTTTCTGCAAACTTTGCTAAACAAGCAAAGAAGAAAACAATAACAACACCAGCAGCAGCAGCAGCAGCAGCATATAGAAATGAAGAAGGATTTTGCTTATTCAAACATAAATATTAATTTCATTCTTTATGTTTAACTTGTCAACGAATGAGGGTTGCGCAATAATGACAAAAAACCGCACCGCACAACAACAACATCAACAAGAACGACAATAATTACAGCCATATACAAAACAATAATAATTAAATACATAAGCAAATGAGATAGAAAACAGGAGCAAGTAAACATAAGAAATGTATAGTCGGTAGTCATTTTGAATTAGTGGCAATAGTAAGTAGTAAGTAAGTAGAAAATTAGAAATTAAAGCCATATTATAATAAAATTCATTAAAATGTACTAATGAGCAGATTAGTAGAGCTTAAATTATGTCTAAAATTGTGTGATGAAATAATATAGTTTTTATATTATTATATTTTGAAAGTTCATAGCCACAATTGCTTGCAATATGTATGTACTTATGTACATTGTAAAAGAAGCATTAAAAGGTTGTTATATTTTTAATTGAAAAAGAAAAATATTTTTAGTCGGTCATAGTTTCTCTCGAAAAACTTTACCGGCAATGTCACTTATTGTACGTGTTAAATTCATTTGAATTAAAATATAATTGTTGAAAATTAGCAGACGGGCAAAAGCCGCGAGAGATTTTATAAAAATCAAAATGGCTACTTAATTCCATTTTCAACAAATATTATTTTAAAGCAGCACCATACTTAAAAAATTATCTAAAAGAATATTTTTCTAAATATTTGAAAACTAAAAACGGCACTTGAATTTTACATTATTTCACCATAAACTGGACATTGAAAAACTTTAATTAGGTATATTCTACTATTTTACAATGGGCCTTTCTGGTCTAAGTGTGTCCTCTCAGAGAGAGGGCAGCCACATAACCTAACCTAACATATTCTACTAGAGAAGGTACACAGATAAATAAATACACATTTCTTAAAAACTTTTTAAGAATTTGTTTTAAAATTTAAAAGAAATATCATAATTATATTTGTAATATCAGGCAACATTCTTTATAGCCTAGACAGACGACAGTGTTAATCCGGCCCACTTAATCCGAATAAAATACTAACCTGACAGACGGCAGAATTGTGAAAACTGAAAACAATTGTTGAAAGTTTTTTATAAGCGAACACACCTATTATTTTGTAAGTTGGATAGAGAAAAATTCACAATAGACATTTTTCAGCAGTGCTGCCATAAAAAATTGCCCTAATCCTCTTTAATTTTGAGAATTAACTCGTATAGTTAATGCGGATTAGGTACAGTTAATGCCCGAGTTAATGCGAATTAAATCGTTAATCCAGATTAACGCTGCCGTCTGTCAGGGCTATTAGAATAAAATATCCAAGTGGATTTAAAATTTTAACAATGAAATTTTGAAATACTCTTTTGAATGCACTGAAAATTAATAATAAGAACAAAAATATCGGAATTTGTGATCTTTCAGGAATTTACTTTTACTGCTTTTGGCACCAACAAGGTCAGATCTAAATTTGAAAAGACGGTTAGATGTTGCGTTGTTTTAAAACAAACACTACGCTCCATAGAAATGTCGTCGGCAAGTTTTGTTGTTCACAGCCTCTAAGCTTTATTAATTTGGCCAAAGCTGGATATTATATGGATTTTTAAAGATATTTTCCATTTTGTTAAATTTACGATTAAGTGATTCGAAGACGCTGTACTGCATTAACGTCGAATGAATAAATGTCGAAAAACATTTACATAAAATCAAATTTATTTCATAATATCGAATTCTAAGTAAAATTTTGAAGCTCATTTTATACCTTATTTGTATGAAATTTCAATAATCTCTCAAAAGATACATACAAATTTCCATCACTGTTACATAAATTGTTTGTCCTTAGTACATTCGACCAGCTTTCATAAATCACCGAAGACACATTTTGTACCAAAAATGGCCAGCCCACCAAATTACCCCTAATTGCATGCCATCAAAAAACATTTACTATATTGAGCAATAATACGATGGAGCATTTATTAAAAGTTTCAATCCAGCCATGACATCTGCAGGCCTTCATGAAATATTATCGTTTAAAATATCACAAAAATTCTTTGAAATAATGTCGAAAAAGTAACTAACTCTTTTAAAATTAAAATAATATCGAACAAGAAATGGACTGTGTCGGCATTATTGTGATTTCGGCAATTTATTGCAAACATTTTGGCAAATTTTTTTTTTTCGTATAGTACATTTCGACATTTTCGACATTAGTACCATAATTTTGAAATAATGCCGAAACTAAATTTGATTGTAGTTTGGATTGTGGTTAGCTTTTGATATTAAAAATCTGATTCAAGCCTATTCTTTAAGAAATATTGTATATATTTTAAAAATTTCTTAAAATGGTCCCGAAATCCAAGAAGAGCAAACAGAGACAAATCAAAATGAATTTTTATAATTTGAAAATAGATTAAAGGTTAGAAATTTCGTCCCAACTTTCTTGAATACGAGCACTTGGAGACTTTGTCGAAACGAAACCACACTGTTGAACAAATCGAAACGAACTTTTGTATAAATTCAATAAACATATTATTTGCATATGACTACAATCTTACCCAAGGGATCTATGCGTAGAATAATTTCACCATTTGCTGTATTCAGTACGTAGAACAGCAATAACATTAGCAGCATATATTTATTTTGTGATGGTGCATCCGTCATTATTGTAGACGTTGGAGATGTCGTCGTCGTTGTCGTCGTCATCGTCGTCGTAGTCGTTGCCGCCGTATTGGTGGTGATGTTGATGGCGTTACTTGAATGCAACTCAAATTGCTTGTCGATGAATGTTACCGGATGTCGTCGGTATTGCATCCGATGAGTAGCAGTAGCAGCAGTAGCAGCAACAACTGCAGCAACAGCAACGGTAGAGGCATCAATGCATTTCGATGTCATTGTTGCGTCGATGACGAACCGAAGGCAAAGACAAAGCATATGGGTAGATCAACATCAAAATCGTAAATACCAACAGCAGAACCACTGCGACAATTGAAAATAGCAGCGATGGTAGGTAAAGCCGCCAATGTGATGGCTAAAAGTCGATTGCAATGTTACAGTAACAACCATTAATATTTAATTGCCAAGTGTTATGTAAGCAATTTCGGCTACGTGTATCAGCGTGTGATAATGTTGGCGATGGTGGCAATGGTGGTGATGATAACGACAATGATGATGATGATGATGATGGTGATGATAATGTTGATGGTAATGGCATATGTGTCCGTATCCGGAGCACAATGTCGTCGTTGCTTTCGCTCAATTGGCACTGTATACACGCACCACACACACACATACACTTACACTATGCACCAGTGAACACATGTACTGTTATTATTATTATTGTTGTTTTTATTGCCAATACTCTTCTGAATGAATGTATATTGGTACTATGAATAATATTTCATTCATATGCTCTTTTTCTTTCTTTTATATGTTCTTTTTCATTTTTTTCTTTTTTTTTAATTTAAACTAATTTTTCTCTTTTATCATTTTTATTATATTTCTATTTTTTCTCTGTTACTGCAATTTTTCACCCATGAACCTTTATTTTTATTTGCATTTTATACGATTTTCTCAATTGAACTATTCTTTCTTATACCATTTTTTGTATGTAATACAAGCACATACACTCGTATATGCAACACGAATTGCAAATATTTGTTTGAAATCATTATAGTCGATGGTCGATCGAATGCTACGTCGACTCACACATTTATACCACATGATTACTGGACACTAGTGCTTGTTCCAATGGTTGAACATTGCATGCAACCATGGACATGGTGCTACAGTTGCTGAACATTTGGTGATAGTGGATGATGAGGGGGAGTGATGACATTCAGCAGTGAATCCAAACGACATGACATGATTGTTGGTTGATAATTTAAACAATTTACAGCACGTGATGCAAATCTTAATGCATCGCTCAATCAGTGCACCACCATTGCATCGTATAAGTAAGCTGAACACATCGATTTGTATTTGAAGTAAGTTTTACTTTTATTTTATATTTCTTCTTTTTTTTTTTTCTTTATCTACACTCAATCTGTTGTTCTATAAATTTCTTATTACACTTTGTATTCTCAAACTGTTATCTAAACTTTAGCATTGACGAAATTTTTATTTATTTATTTATACATTTTTTTTTTGTGGATATTTTTTCTTAAACTATATGTATGAAAAAAAGAAGGTCACCATGAAGGACAAATTGAAGATGATATACTAAAGAATTTCTTAAAATAGAATGTATTAAAAAATTTAAGTAAACTTAGAATTATCCATCATTAAATTTGAAGTTTAAAAAAATATTACTTCAATTTAGAATTTCAATAAATATTAAATATATTCAAATATAGACGATGTGGTGCGTTAGATTTACGGTCGACGATTTTAAATTATAAGACTGTATAATGCTCGGATACAGTGATAACACAAGATCTCTACTGTAAGGAATCGGCTTGTGGCTTCCTTCTAATAATCGAAAACAATGAGCAATGTTGCGGGTGACTAAGAAAAAGCTTTCAAGACACAATGATCAGATAAAGTGATATCGAGAGAGCTATGCTGTTCGGAATTGGCTAACATTTCTGAGCCTCTTCCAATACGGTCCACATTTAACACGCACAAAAAGGCTGCGAATGAAACTCAGTCAAATTTCTTCTGAACTTACAGGTAATTCACTTAAGAACTCTCTCGATTTTATTGTAAAACGTTCCGCATCGGATTTAAATTTGTCAGATAAGATTTAAAATTAGAATTTGCATTTTAAATGACAATGACTGAAATTTATTATTTTTTTTTTTTTTGACTGAAATTGTGAAATATATTTTGTTACTCAGAAAAAATTAGGAGAATATAATGTGGGGACATCCAAAATGGTTATATTCAATTTTAACAGAATTGCTACAATAAGAAATGAAAAAACATTTGGAAGATGCATATTGCATATTTCTTCCAAATTTCAAATTGGTACAATTTTTTTTACTCCACTAGAAGCATGAAATTGTACAATTTTCAACGAAATTAATTAGTAAAAACTTTTTGATTATTTTACTTTTTTTGTGAATCTTATTGTTTTACCCGAAAAAAAAACATCCAGAAGAAATTTCAGTTTATAAAAATGACTTGTATTCTGAGAGACGCCCCTAATTATTTTTTTTTTTTGCACAAGTCTAATAGAGATTGGTTCATTGTACCGCGTAAAATTCCTAAGTGATTAGTAACTAACGCCCGTACATTATCCTACAATGGAGTGAAAAAAAAAGTAAATTAATGCCAATGTCCATATCATTTCACATTATGGAAGCACAGAAATAAAAAAAATTAAAAAAAACTTGACACAATGAAACAGATGTTGTCAAGAAATGGACACATTTACACCCCAATGCGCCTATTTCACTAATCAGTGTGCGAAAAACTAACACCGACACGTGACAGACCATACAATGCTTTAAGCAGCAACACTGCCAAATGGCGTTAATGTGACACTAAATAACAAACGCTTCATCATAACACACACAAAAAAAAAGTGAGAAGAAAGAAACGCGAATGAAATGCGATGCGCATTCATTGTTGACAGTTTTCATATTCGATGTACAACATACAAATGTAGGGGAAATAATATGTATATGGTTGGGGCTTTCATAGGATACATACATTTGATTTAATTCACAATTGTTATATAGAAAATTCAAAGATTTTTAATGTTAGAACGTTAGCAAAAAGTCATAAAAAACATTAAAAATAATAATTCGTGTTCTTAAGTCATATATAAGAATAGTTAGAGGATGTTCAAAAATAAGAATATACTACGAACACTCGCTCTAAAACCTCAAAAATAATACAAAATTATGATTGTTTTTGAAATGATATTTATAAATACTCAAAAAAAAATTCTAAATAAATTTTATTTTTCGAATTCATAGTTTAGAGAACTCAAAATCGGGTTTATTGTGCAGCTTTAAAATATATAAAAATGCCATACTCTAGAACGTTTTAAAAATATTCGGAAATATGAGAATACTTTAACAGTAACAAAATAAAAATAATTAAAATTTTTTTTTTCAAAATTTTTCAAACAGGTTAAATTAGAGCAATAATACTTAAAATTGGACCCTAGTGAATTTAATGACAATAAATAAAATTTCCTTGGGTTTCTTCCATTTCATGGAGCAAACATATTACTGATCGTGTTTTGATGGAAATGCATTGAAGCAGTTTTAAGATTAATTTTGAAGCCTTAACAAACAATAGAAGAATTGTAATAATATATTCAAATTAATTAATTTTCAATTTCCAAATAGAGATTTAGTAAATAATTCTGTGTACTCATAGTCTCATAGTACTCATAGATTGATAAATTTGCCCCACATAAAAATCTATCGAAATTTGAAAAATATGTTTTAAGCAAATTTTTACTAAAATCTCTATCTTTCCAATGGAGTCATTACATAGAAATGCCATAGTAAAATTTTATAACCCAAAAAAAAAACCAAGATCCCACCAAATCAACATTTCCCCTACATATCTGACAATTGTCAAGTCAACCGCTGTTTTGCGTGTTGAAGTTGGAATTGAAATTGCTGCAGGCTGAAGAATTTTGTTTTTTGTTTTTATTTCTTTATTGTTGTTGCCGATATTTTTTTTTTGTTAATGATATGATAAAGTATTGTATTATACTGGTATTTTGTGTCACATTCTGTGTTTCATTATATACATAACCACAGGCAATCTGCTCTTCCAAGCAACAAACCTTAGTTCGCCGTAGTTTAGTGTTGAAATTAGAACAGTCTGAACACAATTTTATTTGCTTAACACACAGTACGATAAATAAATATTTATAGAGGAACATCAATCACATCATGAAGACGATGATGAGGACAATATACAAACAATTAATTTTCTTCCTTTTATTTTTTTTTTTTTTATTTTTGCTTTTTTCTTTTGCAAAGAGAAACATACAAAAAATGAACCAAATCGAATTAATGTAGGTACATGTGTGAGTTTGGATTTATGGACGATACACCGGCTATACAAATACACAATCAATATATCAGGTATATGTACATAATATATATATATACACAACTCAAACATAAGATTATGCTGTGACATTTAGCACAGTGGGTTGTGGTTCATCAATGTCAAGTGCCTATTGTACCAGCAACAGCTCTGCCAGTGCGATACGTGTGCACATGTGCTTTTGTGGTATCATTTTGCTGGTAGCGGTTAGCAATTGAATGTAATTAATTATTTTAATTAAATAATATATCGTTGGTATAATTTGCCACCTGATAATTACTACAGATTTCTATTATTATTACGATTATAATAATAATGTTTGTTTTTTTCTCATTTCAATAAACTGCAAATTTTCAAATTCAATTTAATTAATTTAATATTGTTAGATAAGCAATACTTGATAATGTAGTATGTAAAGTGGTTGTTAACCACAATTGTGTAAATAACAAATTTTGTGTTTTTTTTTTTAATATCGAATTGAAAGCAGTGCCAATCTGTATGTTTTAATATCTCTTAATGTATTGTAATATTAACAAATTTTGTATTATTCAAATGAGCAACTGACAAGTGAAAATTAAAATTTGTAGTTTTTTCAGAATGAATGAACTTTGTTAACTTGGACTTTGTTAACATTTGTTTTCTTTTCTTTAGAAAAATAAACTAAGATGATTTGTAGAAATGGGATATATAGGGTTAAAATGTTTCTCAAAAAAATTTCTCCTTTATTTATACCAAAAATGTCCAAACACGACATTTGGCTCAGAAGCACATTGATACAGTTTGCGGGTTAATTCACACAATCCCATTTGAGTCAAAGTATAACCATTTGGTTCCATTGCACAGCTCGACCGATATGATCGAATTTTTTGAGTAGGAAAACAAAAACATAAAATTTGTTTGAAATTTGATAATTTTTCGACAATTAACATTTCTTATGAAAAATCTTAATAAAATGACCCTAAGATGAAGTTGAGAAAATGCTAAGACAACAAAGTTCTGCTGCTTAGAATCAACTGCTATAAGTAGGTCTAGTTGTATACAAAAATTTTCGAATCTTTTAGCTCGAAATATGTATATAATGCATTAAGCCGATACAAGAATCATCCAGAAGCTCCACAAAGGCAATTTTGCACAATGATAACAAAAAAATGTTTAAATTATCAACAGAAAAACTTCCGATTTCGAAAAAAAAGTATTTACACCAGTTAAATTTTGGCCTACCTCATGAACAATAAACAATTGTAAGTCTAAGAGGCCACAAATATATGAAAAAAATATGAACTGTGCGACTGGAAATATTATTGAAGTGAAAATCACACAAACACCCTTTAAAATTTTCTTTAAGACTCAAAATTTACTAGATATGATGATTTTAGCTTTGAAAAAATTTAGGGAAAAATATTAAAAAAAAAAAAGAGTTTTTGCCAATTAGACTCTTTTGTCCTGTTCTACATCAATTGCTTTTCACATTTCCGGTATAGTTTTTTCTTGTATTTACTTAAAAATTGAATAATGAATATTTCTTAAAAAATTTAGCAATATTCTTTTACAATCTACTAAAATGATTAAATGATTTAAATTCACATCCAATCTCTGAAAAACTACATATTTCAATAAATCTCGACAATACCCTCATACATATTTGTCTGAGCTATTTTTGAAATGGAAATCGCTTGTAACATTTAACAATCATAAATAAATCAACAGGTGGGTGCGGTCAAAGAGAGTCAGTAAAAATTATTCGTGCTGAAGAAAATATTATCAAATCAACCACTTCTTAATCCAATGACCTTACTCATAGCAGTCGAATGTATTAAATAACTACATTGTTAGCATTACGATAATATCCCATTTAAAATGAATAAAACTTATAGTAATGTTATCTTTTCAAATTGCAAATAGTACAAATTCGGCCAGAATTGAAATTGGAAATAAGCTTAACATCAATAGCAATGGGTGGTCCCTGGGTAGTTTCTAATATTCAAAAGAAAATATTACTGATAGTGGTAAAATAATAAAATGAAAATAATGAAGAATATTATTTTAGCATTCATTTTATATATGCATCAATCTTTTTAATAATATCCTTAGGATACATTGCTGCTTCCTAGGAATTCAAATATTTAAAAAAAAATTATTTATCACATCACAAATTTGCTTTGTAAAATTTGTTTCTCTTATATATTTTCAATTTTGTATCATTCGTTATTCACTAGTATAACTTGCACCACATCATATCGCGTTCAAATAATTTTAACTTGACAACGAACTACAACAACACTTGAAAAAAAAACAACGGTGATGACACCCTAAGGGGAATCATTTTCACAGCTCGTTTACTGCTGGAACTTGCTACAGAAATTTAATTTGTCAGAAAAGTCACAGAAGCAACAGCAGCAGCAGTTACAAGAACGAGGACGACAACATTACAACCGTCACCGCATGACGCAGTAGCAACAAAGACAACACCACATTTTACTCTTTTTTTTATACATTTCTTTTTTTTTTTAAATATTCACCAAAGCCGGAAGCAGCATCATTGCCAAATGCGCCACATGATTGTTTATTAAAAATTTTCAATGCAATATTTGATTGAATACACTCTACACAAGAACGAAAATTTCAACGTGTGGGTGGGTAGTTGGGCACCGAACCCTTTGCTCTGTTAATCCAATTGAGCATATATAGGTTACCCACTAATTTCTCACTTGATATTGACTTGGTAGAAATATTGTCACATTAAAACAACACCCTAAGAAGCACGTATTGTTTGAAATAACATAATGAGAGGACGATGAAATCTCCAACAAATAACCACTTCCACTTCTTTCCAATTTATTTTCTCTATTTAGTTTTATTTTTTTATAAAAAAAAAAATTGTATTACTTAATGTTTTGTTTTTACGCGTCACGTATAACCGTTAAGTTTTCGTTCTGGTTATTAACTGAATTGAAATTGTGCTAGCTCCTGATTTTCATCTGAATCTAAAGGAAATAAATGTATATATTATAAATGGCTTCAATGGTAAATTTTCTCTGTTCACCGAAGCAGTGATAGTAAATTGAAAGAGAGAATGAATGGGATATTTTCATTGAAATGTAAATACAACTGTATAACAGTTTATCATAGAGTTGTATTTAACGGTAACTCTTCAGATTTCAATTTATACAGTAAAAGAGAAACAGAATTGATTTAAGCATATCTCTTATATAGTCGTATATATTGAAATGTAAATATATCAGTATAGCAGTTAGTTATAATATTTCAACAAAGAAATTAAAATAATTCTAGTAATCTCTTATATGGTTTTAACAGATGTTACATGCACTTGCATACATTTCTCTCTCATAGTTCTCATGTTATTTGCAACATACTCCGTACTCTGTATTCCATTGTTAAGGTATTAAAATTATTCTAGCAATCTGTTATATGGTTTTAACAGATGTTACATGCACTTGCATACATTTCTCTCTCATAGTTCTCATGTTATTGACAACATACTCCGTACTCTGTACTCCATAGTAATGATATTAACAGAACTCTGTTAAAATGTTCATATGAATAAAACATATTATACTCGTCGTGTTATCTATATGTTTTATATTATTTTGATTGTTATTTGTGGCATTACATTCAACTTAGCAAAGCATTTGTTTCAATATACTTGAAACACATACATGCACAATCTCTCTCTCTCTCTCTCTCTCACACACATTCATTGTCTCTATCTCTCTCAAACTGTCTCGTATAAATAGGTCAGTGAGCCTTCATTTAAAAATTGTTTTGTAACATCATCAGTACTATACCGCTAAGTATTACAGATTACACTTAAATTCTATTGATATATTCTATTGATATAATTTCTGCAATTTAATTATTTTTTTAAATCTAATTATTCAAAATATTAATTTCTACAATGCATTTAGTGCATTATTACACATTTGATGCTAAGTGCAGAAAATGATTATGAAAATTCAAATTCAATATCAACGAAATATGATTCCATTTGTTTTTTTTTTAAACTGGACCATATGAGTTTTAGATCCACTTCAGCTATGATGGTACTGCTGCGAATTATATACCTTAAAAAACTTTTGTAAAACTCCAATTTTGTTAATTCTACAACGTCATTATGATGTTATATTTGACTTAAAAGTGACAAATTTAAGATCTTCTTACAAAACTAAATATCTTTAACCTTCAATTTTTGGAATCGGTTGAAAATGATTGAATTATTGATTATTAAGGGGTTACACCACTATAGAATTTTCAAAAAATGGAAAAAAAAAATTTTATCTTAAATAGTCATTAATAGTCTCAAAAATAATATATTAAAGGATGGAAGGCGGGAAAAATGTCTAAGTGTCTGAATTTCGAGTTTTTCCGCAAGACGTCTGAGGTATTCTCCGAGCACCTTTAAACTTTAAACGCGTTTTCCTCGAAACCACTTTTTTTTGAGCTGGCCGGAAACATAACTCGAACAAATCTTAACCGATTGATTTGAAAATCTTTACAATACATTTGAAATCGTTTTCTTCAGTGACGTATGTAGGGGTTTTTTGAAATTGTACATATTTTTTTATTTATAAACAATTTTTTTACGATTTTTTTGGTTAAATTTCGAACTTTTTCTTCAAAGGGTCGCCATTTTACGAAAAATCAATTAATCCAAAAACCCGTACGTACGTCTCTTGCTATTGTAATATGGAATCAAAAAATATTCGGCTTTTTGTTCCAGATCGAAAATTGCGGGCGCTAAGTTTCCGGCCGTGCATCGCATCAGCGGGGATATGCTGCACAGCCGCCATTTTGTTTTTGAATCGCGCAACTTAATTGATTTTTTGGACCTCAAGATCGACATTAAAAAATACTTTTTACAGAATTTGAATATCTCCTTTTGTTTGGCCTACGAAAATTCCCGAAATATGCCTCTTTTTTGTGCTCTACAGTGGTGTAACCCCTTAAAGGACGCAGGTGACTCCATAATGGGTTTAAATGGTAAATCAAAATTTGAGGCTGCTAGTATTTATACATTTTCTAGTGGAAGCTTATATATACATGTAGTATCTTCAGATATACCACATTTTCTCAAATAAAATATATTGAAAAATATAAGACTGAAACCTTTGTTTTTCAGCTGAGCACTTTGGCTTGATCAAGATCCGGGACGTTTTCTCACTAGACGTGAGAGTTACAGAGGCTTATTTTTTTACCCAATCCTTCAAATCCCATCCAGTCCGAGAAAAGGGGTCGAACATGTTAGAATTACAAAGCAAGATTTCGTAGTGATGTAAAGAACTCCATCACCAACTATGTGTACTTCGTCCACAACCTCGTTTCCATTAACCCCACTACAACCTGTAATCCAAATCAAAGTGACTATATTTAATACAGACAAAAAATCTTGTTTTGTTTCAAATCACCATACTACAAGATCAAAGGAAAAGATACAAGAGTAGTGAGTCTTAATCGGAGCATTACTATCTGAAAAAATAGAGATTACAGCGCCTTTTCTGATTGTGCATTTCATGATTTATTGAAAAGATAACTCAAAATATCCTACAGAAGCAAAAGTCCATAATCATTCAATTAGTAATTGTGCACATTGAGATGTTAGGTATTTCTTTGAAGAACTTGGAACGATACCATTCACATAAAGGAATCCTAAAACTGTATGAATTATAATCTAAATAAGAAATTTCGTTTCTATTCAATATGTTCAATTGTTGAATATTCAACAATTCCATATAGAATATACCGAACGGCTAACCTCACCCGTTCATTAAATTGATTACAGTACAGTACAGTACAGTAGAGTACAGTAAATTGAGTTCTGCTACGAGATTCGTTAGAGTTATCAGAGATAACCAAATCCATCATATCGACTGATAAAATAATTTAAAAATCATTTATTGTTCAACATGTTTAACCCGGATTATATTTCTGTAGTAGTCTGGATACTTTTCTTCACTTGAAAATATAAAATATCTCAAAATGCATAAATTTTAAATACATAAACTTGCATTACAAATATATTCAATTATTATTAAACCAAATTCTTGGTCTAACGTTAAAGATGACAATTTTCTCATTATTCTTTTGCTACTGCAACTTTTTCATACATAACCGCTGAGGTGATGCAAGTATTCATGTCAACACTATTGCCAACTAACAAAACCAAAATAGAAAGAACAAACAGTTGAAAAATAAAACCTGACATGAATCCATGCGGGGACTAAGTATGAAACTTTTATGCCAATCTACATATGTATAAGACTCTTTGATAGCATTTCACATCATATTGGCATGTTCGGCATGACACTGAGTTACACAAAGGCACATCAAAGTCACCTATGACAGCATTCATGAGCTAGTGAGCGTATCAACGATAGTTTATGCATTTTACATATATGAAAATTATACAGACCCTTACACACGTCCTACCATTACATGTACACGCACACACACACACACATCAGTAGTGAATGAATAATTTAGTAAGACGCTAATATACTGAGCGTGTGTACACGTAGAAAACTAAATACGCTCATTTTATACGTAGTAATTAGAGACTGTTTAAGAGTGTCAACAATTCTGCTTGGTATTGATTGACACTGTGATTAATTGTATTGATATTGATACATACAAGTCATATATGTGAATATGATACATATACGTCACATCACTTAGTGATTGTTACTAAAGCGGACCACTTTCATTTGAAATTAATTAAAAATTATTTCATATCAACTCAACGACTTTAACACACACATACACGCATGCATAGTTACACCCGCATATATACATGCACATAAATATGTGCTGTTGAGACGAATGTCCATCGGTTGGTTGGTTCATTTCAATTCAATGGGGCTCACTTGTATGCTTATACATATATGTATACATACATCAACATCGTACATCAACATTTCATAAAATTATGCACTACATGGCGTATACATGACTACAATGCTAAGCAATGTCGAATGTTATAGCATGCAACATAGATACTAGGTAGATGATAGTGGAGTCTGAAGAAAGGTGGCTGGCTGACTGGTTAGCTGGCACAATCAGCAAAAATAACGCTGCCGTCATCAGTAACATTAAGCAAATCACACATTGGACATTAGTATGGATGTACGATATGTACTAGATATGTATTTTGTAGGAAGGAATATACATGACTGCAGTATCATCAGCTACTGCATGCAGCACGTGCTCGTTGTCAGTCTATCAGTTGAATGCATCTGAGCATTCGTGTTGTATAGGGTGTTACTTCTACGACTTTCTCACTCACATACTCTCCCGTTCTATCTCTATTCTGCTTCTCTCTCTCATCATCTATCTCTTTGTTCAGTAGCATGACGACAATGTCGAATTGGTTCTCATGTGACTCAGAGATTCGTGAATAACTACACATACATATACGTATACTATGTATATGTATGTAGAATAGTGATTTGGTGAAAAAAAAAAATGCTCAAAATTCACATGTGTATTTGTATGTTTGTGCATCCGGACTAAAATAGTGTACACGAACGATCAAAGGCACGATTGACGCTATATAGGAGAGTGGGCAAAGATGAATGTACGGTTGGACAGACAAACGGTTAGATTCGGAAAGAAGGATGTCTGAAACTGTTTGAACGGTTGTTTAAAATAAGCTATCAACACAACAACAACAAAAATAAAGCAACAGCAACAACAAACTATTGTGCTATTCATCCTAGAATGTATATTAAGGTGTTTTCCCAAAGGATGGGAAACATTTTTTTAAAGCGAATTCTAGCTCAGATATATCGCAAATATTTTATTTAATAAAAAACAACAAAATAGAAAGTTACTTACTGGTTAATGAAATTTAAAAATCACCTACAAGCCCTGAAGTTAGAAGAAAATGGTTTTCATCGTTTTCTTATTCTTTTACCATAATATCTCACCTCTAGAGGGATAAAAAATAAAACGAACCCCTATTAATTTTATCTCCACAACATTTTTGCCGCCTATCTCCAGCTATTTAGGGATCTCTCGTACAAAATTGATGAATTTGCTTTGACACACTACCGTTAATATTTCTATTATAAAATTTTCCCCAAATATTCTTACCCTCTGTCGTCATAACTAAAGGATGCGCCCGTACAAAATGAACCTAAAAACACCAGAAACCGATAAATAGCTTTGAAATTGGCTGTAGGAGCGTGAAACGTAACTCCGTCCTCTGTTACTTTTATTTCCACAATACTTTTCTGGAGCATACTTACCCTCTATCTCCATTTGCTTAAGGTGGCTGTCATACAAAATTTTGAAAAACTCATGAAAATTGAAAAATTACGAAGGAGTTGTAAAATAAACTTCTCTAGGAGGGCGAAATGTAAATCCGACCAACATTAATTTTACCTCTTCAATTATTTTGTCGAACATAGTTACCGTCTATCTGCACTTCCTAAAGAGTTCGCCATACAAAATGATCTAAAAAATACATGAAAATCGACAAATAACTCCAAAGCTGCTGAGTAATCACCTCTAGAGGCATCAAATGTAAGCTCAACCGCAAATAATTTTTTCTTCCAAACATTTCGTTCGAACTCACCTACTTTTTATCTCCATATCATGTAGATTTCTATCAAATCGATTATTTTTAGTGTTTTAAATATGCGCCACCTTAATGTACATATGGGCAAAAAGTATGTGTGATTGAATATTCTGAAATTTTAAATGAAATGCTACGCTTACTGTGGCAATAGATTGAAGTAACTACTCGTACATAAATGTAGTTCATGTATGTATGTAGGTATACATGATTGTAGTACAAGTTGAACTGTAGTATTACACACGAGTGGTTCATTACATTCCAAACGGTTTAGGGAGCAATAAGATATTTTTGGTTTGATTTTAATTTTTTTATTTTTACATATTTTTCATTCAATACAAAAAAATGGAGCCAAATTAAATAGTTTCTACATACTTGCTGACTGACATTTATAATGTGTCTGCTGCATTGCAAAGAAAACACATTGCTATGTGTATATGTTATATGGACATTAATACATATAATCATTATTAAGCGCTAACATTGTCAAGACGTGAATTTTTTGCGAAAACCTGACTATTTTACGTATGTATATTACTACATATATTTTTGGTCAGATAGTCGATTTAAAGATTTTCATCCATTTATTTGTTACCTGGATAATTTTTTTTTTATTCCACGTGCCCTCCTTTTACTGTTGGGTATGACAGTTTTGTGCACAAATCAAATACATTCGGTTTTTTGTAATGTGGTAGTTTCTGGGGTAGTGGTACCAGTTTAATAATTAATTGATCAGATAAATTGACAGTGAGCACAATGACGTAGAGTTGTACACTAAATTAATATGTGTTTGTTGGTATTGGTTTTGGTTATCACTTTATAAGAAACACATCTGCTTTTATTGCACAATTTAATTGCTACAATTAGATACACTACTAATTTACATCACATCGAAATTCACGGATAATTACCATGGATAATAACAGGATTGAGTAATAACTCAATAGATGTTTATATCCACATATGCGAGTATTTGGTTGTGTTTTTTTTTTTTTATTATATAAAATTTACTTACAGATGATGTCTTTCTCTCAAAGTAATTATAGAGATTGTGTAGAAATATTTAAGAATACAAATATGTTGAGAATAATTGCTACAATAATATTGAGAAGACTATGACGCATATTGATAATCAAAAATAGGTTCCAACTATTGACAGAATTTTGTATGGGAAATTTGTCAAAAATTTGTTTTTATATTCATTATATTTAACTTAAAACAATCTTTATTCACATTAGCGTCTGAGAAGCGCCTGCTTCGTTCAAAATTACAAACTGAATGATATTTCAATTCACATGATAAAATGACAATACAATGTTTATGAAAGATATAACTATCTATTTACAAAAAGATAAGTTAGAAATATGAATAAAAGAAAGAGAGAATGAATAATCCCTAAATCTTTATAATTATTCTTAAGTCAATGAATCTTATATAGTATATGATCATCTTACTCGTGCACATTACGATCTGCTGTGCGATTCTTGGTTTTCGTTACTTATAGTTTTAGTATTGGCGCGAAAATCTATTGAGTTTGTTAATACTGCGCAAAAATTATACAATCATATTTTATTTCGTACACTTTGTGCCATTTCGTGCCATTTCCGTTTCCAATAACGTTACTTTGGTACTATTTCTGATGCATATAGTTCAAAAGTTGATCTAGAATAAGCGGTCAAAGTTATTTCAGTATAATTAACACTATAAAAAAGCGAAACATGGTAGACAAGATTACTTTTCTCAAGAAATGATGAAATCTTTCATGAGAAGAATTCAAAATTATTGTAATATTTTTAAGCACAGCTCATAATATCGTACGGGTTTATGCATTGCTTTCGGGCATTGGGTTTTCAGTAAAGCAATTGGACTGGATGCTTCCTTTTTGCAACAGAGTTAGTTTGTCATGTCTATCATTTTGTCTATCTGTCTGTTACCATAAAACTATCTGTAATATTAGAGCTGGTATATACATAATGTTCTTTGCACCACCAATCGAACAAGATTGTGGAATGGAGAAATCTAATAGAAACCACTCCTATCTCTCATACATAAATATGGCGTTGAATATATGGTATCATACTTTGCGCGTTCAAATATAAAGGAATTGAACTAAAATTTAGTGCATAACGTTATTCTGATCATGGAATAGATATATTAGAAAATGAGTGAAATCGGATGAAAATTTCTTTTACCCCCCATACAAAAATATTTTGTTGAATATATGATTTCGTTTATTTCGTAAGAAAATATAAAGTTATAAATCTGAAAATCGGTGCATCAAATTATATTTAATAGTTAATAGATATATTTGGAAATGGACTAAATCGGGTGGAAATCACGCCTATCTCCCAAACAAACTTTAGCTTCCATATGCATGTTTTCACATTTTGCGACTGAAATTTTCACATTACCAAGCTGAAACCATGTACATATATATGATTACGTTTATTAATTCATGAACATATTTTAAACTGGTCTTAATCAGATGAAAATTACACTACCCTCTTATACAAAATGTTTATTTTAATTGAAATTGTGTCTGTCTAGCTGCGGTATTAACGAAGTTAAATTTTTCAAATTTTATTTCTTTGAAGAATATTGTCCTCTATATAGGATTTGCTTCCAAACTTCACTGTTTGAATATACATATATGTATTTTATTTAATCTTTATGTTTTTCTGTATTTGTTTTTTTTTTTTTTGCATTTTATCTCCCATGACCCTTACATCATGTTTTAACATACACTTCATTTAATTTTCTTTTATTCTTTTGTGCTATTTGTTTTAGTCTGTTCGTATAAGTATGTAGATAGAAAAAAGTCTGTCTACATGTTTGTCTGTCTCTTAAAAACTATGCATGTTGTCACTTGGTTTCAACTACTTTTACTTGTGCTACTGTTGATCACAAGCAACATTAGTTACATTCTACATATGGACTATGTGTATATGTATATATGAATTGTATGTATAATATGTAAGTATATATGTGGTTCAAGTGTAGTTATAAGCAAGTTATCGTATTTGACCAGAGAATAGAGTCACCCATACATACATATATAAATAACATACATTCAGGTGCTTCAATGTATATGCTTCAAAGTATATACCCTTCAGTGAAAAATACTAGTTCGGAACAATCGAATTCACTAGTTCAAATTTCCTTTGTTACAACTGACGAATTTAACATGGGAATGTCAATGGAAGTATCGATGGAGCTGTTTAAGCAAATTAAGTTCAATCGATTTTCATTCATTGCATCATAATTCCCATCCATATATTAATTTAAATTGTTTTACAATTTACTCATTTTTTTGCTATTCACCGCGATTCGAATCTGGGTATTCACTATTCACTATGTCCTGCTATCATATGTTCTATTATCGTCCCTCCAGCAAACACGCCAATCTATAAAATATTATCTATAAAATATCATTCCATTCAAATAAACTAGTGAATTTGAACATCCAAGTTTCCATTGGACTAGGCCAATTACTCTAGACACAAGACTAGTACAAAATCGCACTAGATCTTAGTTTTACTGCAGAGTACTTATTCGTATTTGTATATTCGGTTGCTAGGTTGGTTGTTTGCTTGGTTGGTTAGTCTAGTACGTTACCTAAAGTTAGAATTCCAATATGAACGTTGTTATTGTTGCGAAAAACCTTTTAACGACTTGTTGTTGTTGTGATGGCTGCTTGTGTCTAATTTTAACAAAATTTCGTTATTTGAATTTCAAATGTTTTCGTGTGGAAGAATTACGTTTATGTATATGTGTATGTATGTATATTTGTGATTGAGTGTGAATGCAAACAAAAACAAAAAAATTGAAATATATATTTATCACATGGATTTAGTGAAACTAAGCGAAAATAGAATGAGTGTACTACAATATTTTCCGTAAGCAAAATATAAATCTGATATATAGATACATCTAGTATATACCTACACTTACATACATATATGAGATTTACCGTTACTTATATTAGTAGCTCATATAAGGATTGAATGCGCATTAATGCTTAAAATAAATGTAAGCACTTATGCATACTGTTAAGAATAATTTTGTTCCATTGGTTGCATATACAATATTGCAAATCTGAAACTGATGAAAGAGATTAAAATAATTGGAAAATTTCTCCAATAGTAGATCAATAAAAATTTAATTCTGCAATACTTAACTTAAATTAAATTAATTAATTACATACAAGCAATTGGCACCGTTCCAATTTTAAGTTGTCAGTGCTGATGTCCATAAAATAATCTTCTAATAAAGCTAAACATTTTATTCACATAATATAGCAAACAAGCGAAAATTATTTGTTTTCTGAAAGAAGGACTTATGAATGTAATATTCCTTGTCTGCCATAATGTTTAGATCAATTCGTTTAAATATTCAAAATGAAAAGATAATATTTAATGAATATAAATAGCCTATAACGTAGCCATATTTAGCACGAATATCCAGTAGTTAAATTTGTGGTAGTATATTCAAAAATAGATACTTATATGTACCATGCCATTTAGTACATATGTTGTAGGTGAATTTGTTATTAATATTTTATCTACAACTTCAAGTCGCTTTGGACCCATTTTAATACTCTTTTACACAATTTTGTAATATTATCTTTTCTGTAAATACTACACCTTTTCTGCAATTTTTTTTTATTTACATTGTCGAATTTTCAAATTTTTATTAAAAAAATAAATTGACTAATTCATCTTACAAGTTGGTATGGGTAATTAAATTTAAATATTAATCTGCATTTTAAATGAGTAATATGACTGCAGTAGAAAAACTAAAGGATATTTTTATGCTATTTTTTATTCTTCTATCACAATATCGTTGATTTTCTCATGTGGGCAAGAAAAAGGTAAAATTTGTCAAAATGTATTATATGAATATATGAGATGATATGTCCCAAATGTGTGTGAGAATATGTGAAATTCACAATTTTTAAAGAAAATAAATTCAAATCAAATAGATTTTATGCAAAACAATATTATCAGCAAAAGCAAAAATAAAATATCTACGCATATAGAAATAAAATAAATAATAAAAAAAAGTTCAAAATATAGATAATATATATAAAACTCAATTTGGAAACTTATAAAACATGTACGATTGCAACCTAAATATTAATTAATGAAATTATAATATGCGAATTATCTAAGTCACAGACACTACTAATCTCTTACACAAAAAACATGGAGAAAAAATGCTTCTGAACTGAAATTAGTTCTTTGGACGTCTATAGTAAAAATTTACGACTTTTTCGTAGAACATTTTAACCCATCATAACCCAAATTTTATGAATCATATCATACTTAAAATCAAATGTCACAAAATTGTACGTCTATAATAAAAAATTCACTATGAACTTTATCGTCGAATATTTTAAACCATTGTAACCCATTTTTAAAATATCATTGTAGAAATTTTCTTTTAATAAAATATTCAAAATTCAAGGATTGAATTGTTCTGCAAATATGTTCTGCAGCAAATATACTTGGGCATTGTCTAAGGCGATAAATATATGCGATAACAAGGAAGAAATTTTTAATATCAATATTGAAACAAAGTGACATATGCGGCCAATTGTCAGGTGAATTTGTTTGATGGTATATGACACAAATTAACACGCACAACAGTGTTGGAAGAGAAGCTCGGTGGTGTCACAATGGGCCTTTCTGGCCTAAGTGGATCCTCTCAGAGAGATGGCAACCACAATAACATAACAACATGACACAATCTATCTGTAACGATTTAACACTTGAACTATTGTGTTTACACCAGAAGCATTATCATATTATTTATTGTTGTTGATTCATTTTCGGTGTTTCCGCAGGCAGTTTTCATAGCTCGATAACACCACACTCGATAATTTACTCGTTGCAAGTATATTTAATTTATTTATTTATTTATTTATTTATTATTATTATTATTTTTTTTTATTTACATAAATACATAAATAATTACTCTGAAAATTTTTGAATCAATTAAATCTTTTTAAATAAATTAAAGACTGCACAACTTTTTAGCAAGCATTATATTATTTATTTGGGGATAGGAGCTGACAAACTATTGAATGCTTGATAGATTACCCTTAATTAATAGCATCAAAAAGACAATTTAAATGAACTTTGGCAACGCTTTGCTAATTACAATAGAATAAAATTGTAGCAAACCTTCCTGCATCACCACTAATTCCTTTCAGATTGCGAGGAATAAAAAGATGTGTATTTTCTCCAAGACAGGCGAACAGAAAAAATAACCAAAAACGTTTTGGAGAAAACAAATGACCAATTTGGATAAAAAATAACCAACACGGCAACACTGGTTAAGATGTTCGTCAAAATCTGTCGAGCTGTTGAAAACGACGTCGACTCTATACATTTTTGGCTCTTCTTCCTTTGCGATGGATTTTTCACATTATGAGCTAATATTAGGTCAATATTATCCATAAGAGTCAGAAATCCGAAATAAATTATACCTGCTCAGGTGGATGGATGAATGGAGGTGGGCGAAGTGCTCTATAAGTTTCATCTCAGGAACAGCATGAGCAATAGTGCAAATATTTGGTATGTGAGCTACGTTGAGTTGATATTATATCAAATATATTTTTTTTAATTTAGAGTTGAGAGTGGCACCATCCATAGAATTCAAATACTACATTTAATATTCATTATTTTGGGGGAAAATTTCATGTGACTTATTCATATACGTTTATAAAAATATTCGTATATTTAAGCTTTGTTATTGAAGCATAACACATTTTCAGTTTTTCTTTTCTTTTTTGAGTGATATTTTGTGAAAAATGTATACAATACATTTTACATACATTATACAATATAGTGTATATTGTATGCCCACTATTCGATGTGAACACACAATTCAATAAAATATATAATTGTAAATTTATGTACATTAGTACAATTCAATGCATATGAAAGTAATTAAATTATTGCTCTCACATTGTATTATAATCATGTATTGCCAATGGTGATAATGTACACTACATGGTCGATCATTAAAATGGTCAATTTCATTATAATTGTCTCTGTTCTCACCGACACAGGTCGGTACATATGAATATGCATATACAAATTTTTCCATAAAATTGAGAGAATAAAATTCATAAAGGAATAATGACAGAATGAATTTCACTCGATACTGCCTCGCCTATAATACACTCGCTCACACATCACCACATGTATATGTGTATGTTCCTTATCGTCTCCGTCGCCACACAACCGTCTCGCTTCACTGCTATGTCGATACTGCCCGCTTCTTCTCGCTCGAACATCCTCCGGCCTTGAGACTCGATGCTTCTCGAGGCTCAACAGATTCTACTGGTAGTATACAAAGCCTCTGTACAGGGCGACTAATGGTGTTGTGACCAGTCCAAATAGATACATTGCGGACTAACCCGTCGCTGCCTGGATGTAATGCGGTCACTCGTCCCATTTTCCATAAAGTCGGTGGGGTAGCTTCATTTTTAATGACCACCAAGTCGCCTATCTTCATATTTTGCCTAGCCTTCTGCCATTTGGGACGCTGTTGAAGCTCGTGGAGATAGCTATCGCTCCATAATTTCCAGAATCTTTGCGCCATAAGCTGCCGAGATTGCCAATAGCTGAGCCGATTCTCCGGCCGTTCTACTGGAATTTGCTCACCTAGAGTTGGAACCAAGGCTTCTCCAATTAGTAAATGCCCAGGTGTAAGAGGATTTAAGTCCCGAGGGTCTGCACTTTGGGCACATAATGGACGTGAATTAAGGACTGCACTGATCTCTGCCAGTAATGTCTGTATCGCTTCAATGGTCAATAGTCGAGCCCCCATAACCCGACGCAGATGATGCTTGGTCGCCTTGACTGCCGCTTCCCATAGACCTCCCTGATGTGGAGCAGCTGGAGTAATGAAGTGCCACTCGGTTTGTCGCGCTGAAAGTTGCTCAAAGAGGTCTGAGGTTCGCCAAGTCTGTAACATTCGACCCAGCTCTCGCTCTGCTCCTACAAAATTGGTGCCATTATCGCTCCAAAGATGCTGACAGTGACCATAACGTGAGGTAAAGCGAATGAATGCCATCAGGAAGGCATTGGTAGACAAATCTGATACAAATTCTAAGTGTACAGCCTTGGATACCATGCACACGAACACCGCGATATAGCCTTTGATGATCACATTTCCTCTTCGACGATCTGGGCGCACTTGTATGGGCCCTGCATAATCCACCCCGGAATGCAGAAATGGGCGTGCTGGACGTACTCGGCAAGCCGGAAGGTTTCCCATCATTTGTTCGCTCATCTTTGCCCTCAACCTTTCGCACATTATACAACTCTTGATCAAAGACCTTGCTAGCGCTCGTACACCGATGACCCAATAATTTCGTCTTAATGTCGCTATTATCTGCTGTGCTCCGCAATGTAGTAGTTTCAAATGTATTGAACGAGCTATGAGCCAAACCAATCTTCCCTTTCCGGGCAGTATCGCGGGATTCCGCTGGCGGTCAGGCAAATCTGCTTCTTGTAAGCGCCCACTCATACGCAGTATACCATCTTGAAGAAATGGAGCCAATATTGCAATCGCGTTCGATAGTCGAGCATCCTCCGCTGAACCTTGGCCCTGATCAGAATGGTTTAGCCGTCTAATGTCATCTTCGAAATAGTCCCATTGCTCTTGTCTGATCCAGAAATTCAGTGAGTCATCGAGTTCCTTAACGCTCAAATGTAGTTTACGTCTGTTTGCGAATGATGCTCGACAATTTTGGGCGAATCTAAACACCCAAGCCGTTACCCTTATTAAACGAGTGATCGACGAGTATCGGTGCACTAAGGATTCATCCTTTATAACTATTGCGCCGACGTTTGCGATGAATTGCTCATCACTCTCTGTCTTGCCTTCTGATTGAAGTATATTTCCTCGCCCGATCCTTACCAGGCGGCATTCCTTTTTCACCTCTAACTCAATATTTTCGTGTACCCCTTCTGGCAGCTTCGGCCACATGGCCTCCGGCAGCCGAAGGAAATCGGGGCCCCGCCACCACAACTGGGAAGCGATCAACTCATCCATCGACATTCCTCTGGAAATCAGATCGGCCGGATTCACGTCGGTGGGCACATACCTCCACTCGCAGTTTGCCGTGTTCTTATTTATCTGAAGTACTCGATTCGCCACAAATTGTTTTAGGCTACCGCTGTCTCGTTTCAACCAGCACAGTACTACCATAGAGTCAGACCAGCAAATCGCCGAACTGACCTTGATGCTAAGCTGAGTTTCGCAATTGGATAGCACGCGCTGCATTAATTCGCTGAGTAGCGATGCTGCACGCAATTCGAGCCGCGGTATAGTCTCCGTTCGTAAGGGCGTCACTCTAGATTTTGTTAGCAATAAATTGGACGTCACTACTCCATTGTCCTGTATGACCGCATATATGGCCGCTCCGAATGCTCGAGTAGACGCATCGGAAAAGCCATGTAAAGCTATATTTAGCCATCGTGCATATCCTATCCAACGCGGTATACGAAGGCTACTGAACTGTTGCATTTGAGAGAAAATACTTTGCCACACCATCCTCAGTGGTCCAGGTAATCTTGTATCCCAACCTAATTTCTCCTGCCAAATTTTTTGGAGTAAAACCTTTGCCTTTATTATGAATGGTGATGCCAGCCCGATGGGGTCATAAATTCGCGCGGTGATGCTTAAAATCATCCGTTTAGTCCAACAAGTAGGTTCCACCACCGGCAATGATTTCACTGCGAATGTCAGCTCGTCCGCTGAGGGAGTCCATTTAAGACCCAACACTGATGCTTCCATATGTGTGTTCAACCAAGCGTCGTCCGCATCCGATTGTCGGCCTATAGAACGGTGCATGTTATTCGAATTTGATCGCCATTTAGTAAGCTCGAAGCCTCCAGCTGCCAAAAGCTGTTTTATCTGCTGGCATAAGAGCAGCAATTCCTCTTCCGTGTCAGCACCGGCCAAGCAGTCGTCCATATAAAAATTATTCAATACAGCCTGAGCACCTCGTGGCCACCTGGACGCGTTATCTCTAGCACACTGCTGCATTGCCCTAACTGCACAAAATGGTGCTGACGCCATACCGAATGTCACTCTAGAGAGCCAATATTCGGCTATTTCCCCTGTCTCATTTCTCCAAAACATTCGCTGCAAGTCCCAATGTTGCGGTGCTATTTTTATCTGAGGAAACATCTGCTTGATATCTGCCGATACACCATACGCGTGGAGACGAAATCCCAAAAGGATATCAATTAAGTCTCGTTGCAATTTGGGCCCGATCATTTGGACATCGTTCAACGAAACTCCGGTATCAGTTGAACATGAGGCATCGAACACTACCCGAAACTTTTTCATGATTGCATGATGAGGAATATAATAGGATTTGCCTTCTGGTGGTCTCGTTGCCAGCCTTAGCCAGTCATTCGCTATATATTCGTTTACGAAGGTCTGGTATTTCTCTTTTAATTCCGGCTCTCTTTTGAATCGTTGCTCTAAGCGTAAGTATCTTTGCAGGGCTGTTACACGATTAGAACCAATGCGATTCCAATCCCGTCGTAGGGGAATTTGAACAACATAGCGCCCTTCCTGTGCGTCGAAGGTGTGAGTCTCCAAGAAATGGGTTTCGCACTCTTGTTGCTCTGCTGTCCAATTTGATTCATCGCCTGGTAAGCTCTCTGAATCAAAAAACCGTCGTACTAAATACTCAAGATGATCGTCCTCCGCTCTATCCATCTCCTTCATTATGTTAGCCGCAACAACGCCTGAGTTTGTCGGAATCTCGCCAAAAAGTAGCCAGCCTAAGCGAGTCTCTTGTGCGACAAAACTCGAAGATAATCGCCTCATATTTCCCTGCATCAGTTGAGCCCATATACCCACCCCCAACAGCATTTGTACTGGTGCTGGTTGGTCGAAAGTGGGGTCTGCTAGAAGGTTGGATATATCGCTGGGTAAGCTCTGCATCTGTAAGCGTTTTTGAGGCAATAACATTTTCCCTAAGATCGATGGAACTACCAGGCATTTAAGGAAAATCCGAAGCTCATCATTGTAAAGTGACATCAAATGTCCCGAAATTGATTTGTTGCAGACATGAGACTCCACTCCAATAGCAGAGGAAACGCCAATTCTTGTTCGGTACATATAGATTTGATTATGCGTGACGATATCTTTACTGATCAGGTTTACTTGTGCACCAGTGTCGCATATTGCACGAATTCTCACCATCATTCCATTATGAGCTACAAAACGCACCTGAGCGGTAGCCAATAAACTAGAATAAGACTCGCCCGCTCCTCCTTGTATCATCGTAGAACCGTCTACTTGCGCGGATGACTCTGACGCATTGAAAGTACTGAAAACCCTGAGGCCGGTCTCCACTTCGGTCACTGATTGCTATTGCTCCTCACTCGGACCCGCCTCCACTGCTGCCAGCATCGACCTCTGAGGGACCTCCTCCATAGGGTTCGTTGATAGCTTCGGGCAAATAATGCTGTTGTGGGGTGCCCTTGCACACCTGGGGCAACGATTTGACAAACAGTTTCTCGCAGTATGACCCTTTCGCAAACAATTTTGGCACAAACCCAGTTCAAAAATTCGTTTAATTTTCCCTTCACGACTCATGCGTCCAATCGTAGGACATCGGTGGAATGCATGATCTCCGGAGCAGTTGAGACAGGGCTTGTAATTAATGGTTGATGAAACGCTCGACCTCATGCGCTGATTCATTGAAAAGGAGTTCATTCGCTTCTCGCTGTCATTAGTGACAGGCTGTGTTGTGCGATTTAATAGTCCGCTACTGCGACGCTCAAGCCAAGAAAAGAAGTCTCTTTGCAAATTTGGGATTCGATCTATAGGCCGTACCATCTCCCACTGACTACGGGACACGCTGTCTAACCGGGACTCCAGAAAGGTTAATATAAACAAGTCGCGTTGCTCCTCGGCTTCAAGTTGTCTCGCCACCATACGCATGCTGTTGCGCGTAACATCAAGCATATTCCGAATCGAGGCATGGGTAGCCCTTGGCCAAACTGGCAAATCATAGATTGCTGAGCAATGCACAGCATGGCACAAATACTCATTATCGTATGCTAAACACAGTGTTTTCCATGCGTCAACAAAGCTGTTGTCTTGCTGCGGCCAATAACCTAATGCTCTAGCTGCCTCCTCCTTAACACAGCTTTGGAGCCGACGAAGCCGCTGCAGATTCGTGAGATGGGGATTTTGTATCACCTCAGTCGAAAATACGTCTCGAAATTGAATCCACTCTCGATGGTTACCGCGAAATATTGGAAGCCGATCTGCTAATGGCAATTCCGCAAATTGAAGTTGTAGTGAATGATTATTAGCGTGGTTGCACGATGCAGTAGGAGGTGTTGGTTCCATTTCTTTTATTTTCTGACATAGCTCTGCCCGGACCTTGACGTAGACATCTTCAACCTCCTGCGCACGTGCGAGATCATCCGCCTGTTGCAACTCATCTCGTGAACACTGCTGCAACTCACAAGATTTCAATTCAAATCTTTCCCAAGCCTTAGTTAAAATATCGAGGCGAGTCTTAATAATTTCGACGTTCATATCATCAGATGCAGTAGCTGCCAACCAGTCGGACTGACGCTGAATTTGGGATACAATATACTCTATATCCGACCGCATATTCCTACCCTCTACCACGATTGCCATTTCCGAATTTTCTATGCTTGCTGTGGAGTCCTCCACGCTTATTGCTTCCTTCTCCCTCCGTGTCACGGTTTTTCGGCCACCACCTGAGGAATTAAAGAACATCAAAGACGCTTAAAGAAAGTCTGAATTGCCTAATCAGTATTAGAATTGTTCAATAAGTTGCCCTAAAATGTTCGCATGTCATTTGAAGTGCCTGATCAGCAATAGTTAAATATTATCGCAAGCTACTCAAATCACCGCTATGCCCTAATCATAATGCGCTACTATAACTTCTCATTAAGGTGCTTCATGTCGCCGAGTCGTTGCCTTTCAAGTCGCAGTGGATTACTGATCCCATATTACTAGTAACACATAATTGCCTAACAAGGCCTAAAGCCGCTGATATGTTACGTAGCAAGTCGCAGATCAATTGTTACATAAATATTCGCCTGGCACTTGCAGTGTTTGATCAGCAATTGTTAATTAATATTGCCTGCAACTCAAATCGCCGCTATGCCCTAAGCATACTACGCCACTATAAATTCTCGTTAAGGTGCTTCAAGTCGCAGAGTCGTTGCACCTCAAGTCGCAGTGGATTGCTGATCCCATATTACTAGTAACACAAGGCCTTAAGTCGCTGATATGTTACGTGTTACGTACATAAGACGCAGTTACCATCTAAATCGCAGTTACTATTTAAATCGCAGTTATTATTTAATTCGCAGTTACAATTTAAATCGCAGTTACTATCGCGCAGCGTATCACCTTCTAGTTTAACCTTAAGTCGCGGATATTTTCCGTAGTAAGTCGCAGATAAATTGCTACATAAGTCGCAGTTATACTATTTGAACGCAGTTACGATCGCGCATCATGAAGTTTATTTATTTGACCTTATGTCGCTGTTACATCTTAGTTCACCATTATGTACCTATACACATCGCGAATACAAATATACGCACCCTTCGCTTTTATGGCTCTTTTTCCATTAAATATTTCTTCTATCGACACTCTAGCACGTTTGCTTGTACCCGCCGCTGGGCCACTCGACTCTGTTCCCCTCGAAACCCTCGCTCTCCTCGATCTTTGCATTCTATTTAATTTTATTTAATTGTATACGCAATCCAGACAATTCAATTAAACCCAGCGACCTTTCTTGTACGCAGTGAATACAGAACTGTTGAAATTTTTCAACGATCATACAGTATTACGTTCGCCCGCTCACCAATCAACGAATGAGTATAACAGAACTACAACAGTACTCTAATGCCCTTATCTATATACGCATCTAATATACACTATCTTATAACTGTTCGTATAGGATGACCCGCTGAAATGCATATCGCGCGGCGCCATATGCCAGCACAACAGAGAAACAAATGAAACCAGCCGTATGTTATTTGCTTTCAATGGCGCCGTCGCCTATGCATACACAGTCGTATAACTGTTCGTATAGCATGATTCGCTGAAATGCATCTCGCGCGGCGGCATATGCCAGCACAAGTAGTAGAAACAAACAAAACCAACAGTAAGTTCTTTGTTTTCAATAGCACCGTCGCAGATGCATACACAAACCTCGAATCATATCGACTATATACATTGGAAATGGAATATTCAATGTTATCCGTATGCGCTGTATTTAGATTAAACCAATGACCTAACCGAAAACATTCTGTTCGCAACAACACTAATATACAATCATACCGAACATATATCCATTTTACCCGTAACCTATACTTCAAACCTGTACAACATTCCCTTCGGCTCGATGGACCAAAAAATGTATGTTCCTTATCGTCTCCGTCGCCACACAACCGTCTCGCTTCACTGCTATGTCGATACTGCCCGCTTCTTCTCGCTCGAACAATATGTGTATAAATGTTGCTACTACATACGTATACAATACATCTAGCCACTCATACATTAATTCAATTGTGTCGCATTGTAGATGCGCTACTGATTCAATATGTGCGCATTTATATGCATATATATATTGTATGTATCTACATGCAAACCTATACATATGGTAGATGTGTGTGTGTGTGTGTGTATGGATGTGTAAAAATATGTTTATATATGCGTTGCTTGAAATTGTATGCAAATTTATGATATACAGCGAGTATATGTAAATTATATATATATATTTTTTTTCTGCGTGTAAACTATGTACATGCATACATATATATTTGTTATTGTTGTATTTTGTTGTTATTGTTATTGTTGTATGTTGGCTATTTCCATGTAATAAAAATCAATTTGTTAACATCAATTTTTCTTTTGTCAATTTTTTTTTGTTAATTTCATTTATTATTACATTTAATTTTTTTCCACTGAGTAGTATATAAAATCCAACAACAAAATTTGAGAATTTAAATACAAATTTGTTACTTTTTTGCTGTTTACATTGCCGATATAGTTTCTGCTGTAATCGTTGCATTATAAAATTGCATGCATGTGTGCATGCAAACATCTATGAACTCATATGTACATATACTATGTATCATATATACATATGTATGTATATTAGGGTGGGTCAAATTTGTATAGCTTTATAATCGCAACAATTCGTAAAGCAAAAAAAAAAATGAAACTACCATTGATTATAAGCATATTCGCTAAGGAATGATAAGTATCAAATAAAATATGTTTTGTCAAGTTTATCATACATTGAAATCCTCTAGTGGCAGTGCCTCTAAAGCTATGTGCTTATATATCGATTTTTAGATGTTTTTGCTTTCATTCCTTTTGGCAGCACCCTTAAGTGACGGTGATGAAGGATAAGTATAAAAATACAATAAAGAAAACCAATAATTGAAATCGGAATTACATTTCGCTCTTCTAGAGGTAACTGATGGGCAACTATGGAGTTATTTGATAATTTTAATATGTTTTTCGTTGATTTTGAAAGACAACTCCCTTAAGGTGTTCATATAGAAGATAATTATTGTAAGAATATTATGTAGGTAAAACTAATTGGTGTCGGAGTTACTTTTCATCCTCCTAGAAACAATTTCTGGGCAGCTATGGAGTTATTTGTCGGTTTTCTTGTATTTTTAAGCTCATTTTGCGCGGGCGGCCCCATATAAGACGGAATCAGGGGTTAAGAATGCTGGGAAAAAGTGTCATAATGAAAAAAAAAATGAGTGCGCTCATAGACTCTACCTCTCTAGTTGTAGCATGTGAACCGAATTTTAAGAAAATGTGAATTTTATAGGGGATTCCCCCTAAGGAATTTAAATAGGCGGTAAGTTTGTTTCAAAAATGTGTTAAGTCAAGAAAATTAACTGGAGACGCTCATGAATTTGACTCTTCTAGTGGCAACTTCGAGGAGTAATGGATGAACATTGGATAAAAACATATATTTTGTAGGGATGTGAAGATAGGAGGTGTGGAAAATCAGGAAAATTATTGGCCAGACCAAAATGATAAGAGTCGATCATATATTTGATCTAATTGTCGGCGATAGTTTATGATTAAATACTAAAAATATCATGAAAAAGCACTGCTTTCTAAATTTAGGGCTTCACATTTTGTAGTTTTGTGCCAAATCAAATATTTCTCGAGTTTGAGAACTAGAATTCGTTTTCAAAAATTTTCTCCCATACATTTGGGGTCTATATGGATAGAAAAGCTTATTTGTAAAAATGCCAGAGGTCAAAATTGATTTTAAATGATTGATTTTTTGGTCAAAAGTATTTAGAATAACCAAAAAAAAAATTCGACTCCACCTAATATATATATATATATAAATGCTACTTACTATGTGAATTTTTGGTGTTTGTTTTTAATGTGACATCCTGATAGCGATTTAATATCCTGCCTGAATATTTTACATTGATTTTGTACATGAATGCATTCGTTTGGTATTAAGTACATCTTCATACCATACATACTAGAATTCACATACATGATTACATACCAACATTCGTTTACATATTCACTTTGATTTATACATATCATTTTTTCGGCATACATAATTTTTTTTTTCTGCAATTTTATTTAATATACTCTTCATCCACAGCGGCATCATTATACAGAGAACAACTACTTTAACTACGCTGCATATTATAATACATTTTAAACGTGATATGCTTGAAAGGGGGCATACGTAAGTGTACTTATGTATACATATAACACAATGCACATACATAGTGTGTGTGTGTGTGTCTGTGTAAAGAGTACTCGCATTGTTGATAATAGCAGAAAAGATGAATGTGATGTGTATTTTGCATAAAATTCAAAGATTATACTATCATCAAGACAGTTAAATATTAATAATATTTCTTACTTTATTTCATATACTACAATATTTGTTTACTTATTGTCTTACTTACTAATGTGCTCAATACAGCCAGTAATGGCGTTCTTTTCAAGCACTGATAGGTTCTACAGCTTTAGATCTTTGCGCCATAAAATTTTGCATTGGAAATCTTCTTGGCTGGAGTATAGTTTCCATTTGTTTTATTCATATGTATTTTTTTTTAAGTTGCAGCTTTGCTTAATTCATAAATTAGATAGAACAGATTCTACATTTGAATACATTGGTCGAGAATCGTGCTATAGGATTCTGTAGTGTTCTCTCCGCTTACTTGTTGAGGATTGCACAAAAATCTTTCGAAAAGTTTTTACCAAACTAAACACTGGTTTCAGTCTTAGAGTTTTTAGATTTCACATTGATGAAATGGCTTCAGCTGAAGGGTCTTGAAAGCCGAGGAAACTCTAGTCATATTCTTTGCCACTATCCAACACTATCTCCTCACGCAAGAGTTGAGATTTTTAATATTGAGTAGTTTGTTTGATAAATTTACGTTTCTGAAGGTTGAGTGTTTTTCTCATAAACTTCAAAGATATTCTTGTATTCTATAGCACAGTTCATCAAATGTGGAAATCTATTAATGCGGTTAACTCATTTTCTGAATAGATCTCTGAGAGAGCTCTCATCGGTGTCAGCTTTAATAATGACATCATCATTTTTTCGCAAATAAGTAAGCTCTTCGAAATATCACTTTGATCAAAAAGTTCTCGGAATAACCACCGTGTGACGCTCTCATCGTTCCAATTTGAGTTCTGTTTTCTTTATTAAGTTGATACATCTGTTGTTGATATTCCCTCTAAACCTTAGCGTCATAGCTTGACATTTGCAAAAGTTACGTAGCCAAGAGTACTTCTATCTCAGTGCTTCCTGCGATTTTTCCATTACTTCCTCTCGGATGCTGAAACGCGTTCCCCGTAATAGTTTTTTTAACTCGATTGAACACAAACAAGTCACAGGGATCCAAATCAGGTAAATTCAGTGACTGTTAGATGGTATTTGTTGCATTTTTCGTCAAAAAATTACGAATACTGATGGCACTGCACGACGGTGCGTTATCATGGTGCAATTCTTTTAATGAATGTGGGATCGGATTCAGCCTCACAAATAATGTCTTTTGCGACGTCAACGTCAACTTTTGCAAATATCAAGCTATGACACTAAGATTTAGAAGGAATATCAACAACAGATGTACCAACTTAACAAAAAGAATTCAAATTGGAACGATGAGAGCGCCACACGGTGGTTTTTCCGGGAACTTTTTGATCATGGTGGTAATACTGACCCACAAATTCCAATGAGCTTATCAAGAATACTATAACATATATAGACAAGACGTATTACCGGACTGTCGTAAATCGCTTTATAACAGTCAACTAACTACTGATTATCAATCTATTTTTCTTGTATTCACTTGAAAATTTACAGTGGTGTAAAATCCCCTTTCGACGATGGATATCTCTGAAGAAGGACTCAAACAACGCAAAAGCATATATTGAAGTTGGAGTTTGATGGATGTCTGTTTAATAGTATGTTCGATAAAATATTATGTTTGATGATGATAATACTTATTTCAAGGTGGTTAACATAGAGCAAATAAAATGTGGGAGCTGACTCTTGTCCTTTGTTTTAGATAGGGGCACCTCACTGTGGTGATGCAACACGTTTCATTGGATTAAATAGTATAAACTCCATCGATTATTAGCAATAGATTATTTTCAATTAATCTGCTTATATTCATAATTTAATATTAATTAATTGAGCAATTAGGGAATATGAACTGTATTCACATTTCCATTGTTTTTAAATGTATATGCAAAGTTACCGTATGCTAGAAACATATTAGTACATCAAACAGCTATAGGCTTATAAATATCATAAGGTCAGACAAATATGTAGGCACTTTAATTAAATTAAAGTGCTATATAGTAAATGGGTATGTAAATATGTGCTTATATAAAGTGTATGATGAATGCCTAGTGAGAAAAAATATTCGAAATATTTATCATTGTATGTAAAAATCAAAAAATATATATATTCCTTAAGAGAAATAAATAACTTTCATCTGTACTTCATGGTATTGAAAATATTTTTGAAATAAATATGAACATTTTTCGAATATACCTAAACAAGTGCAACTATTTTTACGCTTGGTTATTTATTCTTGTATTTATAACCATATGCAAAAGAAGTATCACAAATGCAATCATATACATAGCTATACACTATTATACATATATGTATATGTATGTGCATGAGTATACGACTAAATGAATGAATATGAATTCACAGGTGTGTTCAGTATGCGTGAATATGTTAATGGACACGCAAATAATAATCATTCAACAATTACATGAGAAGTGCACTTGTATAAATAATTATGTACATATACATTGTATAGCTACTCTTAAGGTCCTCGGGAGAATATTAATATGTATTATTCACATAAATTTAAATGTTTTCGCGTTGATTTCCTTTTGAAATACATTTTTCACTTTCAATATTGTTATGACATTATTGATATAATGAATTATGCTTGCAATGTGGTGACATATGTACATTAAAAATACAGTAGCACAGCAAAGCATTTAAACGCGATTTCTACAATGTTTTCAAAAATTGTTCTAACCATGTATGTAAATATTATACAATATATGAAGAAGCCATATTAAAATATTAAGAAAACCACTGATATAATAATATATCTTTGAAAAAGAAAACTTTTGTATGAGAAGCAGTTATGGTAGCAATTCCTGAATTTTCAATCTCGTCTATTCATTAATAAATATAATTGTATGTGTTAGGTTTCAGCATTAGTAAACATATTTACGAAAGGATTAGTTTGTATGGGAGGTATGTGGTGGTTTTCATCCGATTTAGCCCATTTTCGAATATGTCTATTCACTAGTAGTATTTACCAAGTTTCTACAGGATAACTTTAGATGTTCTCCCGCAAAATGTAAGAACACACATTCAAAAACATAGATCCAGTCCTACATTCACATCACTTCTCTTTTTCTCCCATTACTGCAGGTGCGACCTCGATATGTAGGGTATTTTTTTTTCTATCCATATTAAAATTGCATCGGATAAGAAGAAAGATTTAATTTTTTGGTATATCGTACCTATGTATATCGTATATTTTATAGTTTATATTTTTTATTAATTCCTAAAAACCATAAGTTTCTTATATCAATCGTTGTAAAAATGCTCGCTATAAAAATAAGAATTATCCACCATCCACATGCTATAATAATGTAAAAGCTTGCGATGTATGCTATAATAAAAGCTTCGAAAAATGTCAATGAGAGCTTACAATACACACGATTCGTTTCTAACGGTAATTGCGAATATGCACTGTTAGTAATAATTTTATTTATGTGTAGGTAATAAAAATTGTTAAAATTGATGTCTTAAAAACATAAACTGAAAAATAAGAGGAAAGTATAATCAAATTGGAAGACTTATCACATACTATACCTTACAGCTTATCTTTTCACTCATCGTACATTAAGTTTATTATAATCAAATACTAATAATTAAAGACTTATCTCCATACGTATCTACAAAATATACCGATAAATAACAGTCTTAAAATCCATAATATAAATGTGCCATAAGCCTTAATAAGAATTCTATGACTTTTTATAGTACATTGCCGTTATATCTATTCATATTATTGTATAAAAATTTCATAAAGCTTCATGGACATCTATAATAGCATAGTATGGAGTTATTTTCTTTAGATTTAATATTTCTGCGAAAAGAACTCAAAGAAAACATTTGAATGCCTACGTACATATTATAGCATATAACCGTTATGTTTAGCCACAATAAAATGATAACCAGAAAGCTTTATGACTATTTTGGGACATTATAACTTACGATTTGTATCAAACTTCCTTCATGTTGAATGTTAACAGTTTGACAAGCTTTGATATTATATATTGTATACTTAGATTGTAACATATTAAAAAAAATATTGACATTAACGACTTTAGTTATTTCTTTTTCTATTTCTGTTCCTATTTTTGATCATATAACTAATGAAATCACATGCATGAAAATGTAAATAAATTGCCATTTCAATAACTATCTAAATTAAATAATTATAATGAGGAAGTCGTGTAGTATTTGTCATTTTATCGTTATGCTCATATAGAAGAAATTATTAAAACACAATTATATTCTAATAATACTTCTGCTTCGTCATTTTTATTGGCGATACCATAAACGAAACTTATGGAAATGCTTTCGATGTTTATAATTAGGTTTATGTGTAGTAAATAGTGATGTTGATCCCGCAATTCCGGTATACTAGATGGTGCTTTAGCAATATTTTTCAATTAAATTTGTAAAGACTGAAAAAAGTCGCATTACATTTTAAGTTTTCCAGAATTTTGCATAAATTAAGATTTACGTCAACAATTCCAAGAATTAAAAAAAAAAACATTTTTACTAAAATTTGTAAGATAATGTTAATTTTTTCACCACAAAAAATCATAAATGTCTTCAGCCAACGAAGCTTAGTTTTAGATGAAAAAGGTTTTCAATTGTCCACTAGCCGATTATTAATTTATTAGCTTCTCACTTTTTGAACTTGATTTGCATTTAAGACAAATGAGATTATCCACAACTGTTTCTTCGTCAATTTTGTATTAGAGCTCCTTTAAGTGGTATGGATAGGGGAGTTAGGACATCCAGGAGATTTGTTGTAGAGCAAAAACGATTGACCGTTAGCATTATATTTGATCTCTATAGTGGCACTAGAAAGCAATCTGAGTGAATTTTATAAAAATATACATTTTCCTGTGGCTCAGTGACTAGTGCGTTGGCCCTCTGATCTGTAAGTCGGGGGTCCAATTTCCGACAGAAACGCAACTTGAATATCGAAACTTTAATATCGGCAAGCACTTGGCAATTCTTCTGGCAGTAACAATTTATCATGGAAAAGCTTCTAAAAGAAAACTGTGACAAATCTCAGAAAAAGTGATGTCACAAGAGTTTTAACTTTAGGAACTGGCTAGTATAAGTAAGTCCATTTTGAAAATGTTCAAAAATTTAACCGTACTGCAAGAACAAGGTATCATCGGGGCCTATAAGTCCCACATAATTATTTAAAAAAATTAATTTAATTTAAAAAAAAATTAATTTAAAAAAATTAATTTGGAAAAAATGTCGTGGAGAAAAAGTTAATAGGAATCGGTCATACAATTTACCTCTCTAGATGCGATCCCCCAGCAGTTGTGAAGGTATATAGATTTTAAGGGAGTCACCATAAGGGGTGAAGATAGAGGGAAAGTATATTCAGAAAAAAATTTTAGGGGGCAATAACAAGTCATATTCAGTGATATATTTGAACCCCCTTGGGCACAAATTTTGTATAAAAGCATAAGTAGAGCGTAAGTGAGTTGGAAAACCAAATTAATAAGCATACGTCATACATTATATTTGACCTCCCTAAAGCCAGCTCGTAAGCTGCTTTAGGGTTATTGCCATTTGTTTGAATTTTAACCTCTAGTCGAAACGACATAGTTCATTTTACAAAGGATTTCATTGCTTACTGACATGAATCCACAAAGTTTTTATTTACAAATGTTTGCATTTGAAACAAAATTTTAGTTTCAGGATTCCTTAATTGTATTGTGGAATATATTCAAAATTACGCGATCAACAAGAATTCCGAAAATTGGCATCCCTAATAGTGATACAGCATTCTAGGTCAATAGACAATATATCACTTATTGATGACCACTGAATCCAATACGAATGACTAAAGGAGACATTTGCAGCATATTAATTTGAACAATACATAATTACAGATAAATATCAATGCAATGTGCATTGTGTGTGTGTGTGTGTGTGTAATGTGCATTGTAAAGTGACAATTTTGGAATGAAACATTTCGGATGCATTTGACGCTTGAGATACATATCACATTAGCAGTTCACATTGTTTGTTGGCCAAGTTGTACTATAATCTCAATGCACAATGCAAAAGAGATTAAGAGACCATACGAACATGAATTCGGTTATGGAAATAGACCACCGCCATGCAGAGGCGTAGTTCAACAAAGAAAGAATGTAGTATAATTTCAAATCGATATGCGATGCCATTCATTTCCACCCACAAAATGTATTAGCAGTATTTGCTTGGAGTGCAGCAAAAAGCAAACTCAATCTCTTAAGCAGCATAACAAAATAAGTGTGTCATCGTGTGACTGACTGACTGTCAGGTGACAACTCAGAACTGTTGCCGTTCTTGAATTGAATTTTCATTTAATTCTCATTAGAAATCATCATTATGACTGCTTTCCATAATTCAAATGCGTCATTAATGTGTTGAGGTATTGCAATTGCATAACAATAAGTACAATTGAGAATTGCCATAAGAATATTCTTAACGCAAAGAATTTAATACGGACTGGGGAATTATATGGAAGAGCGATTGAGTGAGAAATGAAAATGAAAATTTAAAGGGAAAAAAAAGTAATTTTCCGCTTGGTTACTATAGTAATTTATGCGAATTACAACACAATCACACAGCCAACAACACAGCTATTGTTGTATTGAATTTGTTCTGCATTCCAAAGCAACTAACTCGCAAAGCCACAATAAATCCATTTACTTAGTGAAGGATCGAATGTATCCTATGCTTCACCCAACTACTTATAAATACAATACTTTCTGCTTCGCTCATTAGCAGCATATCGGAAATGGAAGAATTCTATATTATGCATACAATTTTATACAGACAAGCATGCTTATGCATTTTACAACACATTATTATTGCTTCACAAATTTATAAAAAAAAAATGAACTCACAAATACATGTACATATACAATATATATTGGGTGTGTGAATTAGTAACCGGCCTTTTTTAATACTCCAAAATCTTTTATTTTTAAGAATTCTGTAAAAAACATGTCATTCAAAGTATTGTCTATCCATCTATAACATTTTCCCATCTTTATGGCAATTTATGAATTCCATCCCAAAAGAACTTCGCTGGCTTGGAGGCCAAAAACGCATCGAGCCAATTGTTGATTCCGTTGACTGAAGTGAAGCGTATTCCATTAATGACGTTCTGCATGGACCGGAACATGGATCTAAAGGCGCCAGGTCTGGGCTATAAACCGGGTGGTGTAAAACTTCCCATCCGCTATTAGTAAGATAGTTTTTGACCGGAATAGCAATGTGTGACCGTGCTTTGTAATGATAAAGAATTACCGACTCGTGTCTGGTCGCGTATTCCGGCCGTTTCTCGATCATTGCTCTCTTCAATCGCATCAATTGTTGTCGGTACAGCTCTCTCGTAATGGTTCGACCAGGTCTTGATTGAGTAATGTCTCCATATTCTCGATTTCAAACTTTTCCCGCTATTGGATAGAGAATTGTCGCCAGACAATTCCACAAGCAAACGATGACTTTCGGTCGCACTGTTCTTTGCAAAAAACTAACCCAACAAAACTTCCCGAAAACTTTTGACTGATTTTGACTGCAAGTGAATAGAGATTTAAAATGACATTTCGGACAATGATGTACGACATAGTGCTTACGCTTGGCGCCATCTAATGTAAAAGGCCGGTTACTAATTCACACACACACAATACATAAAATGACTTGGTACCTACTATATTCTTTCTAAATGCCAAGTACATACATATTTATTTCTAAAGAGAAACCATTCTCTGAAATCAAGTAATGAGTTGAGAAGCATATAAATTCATATTGCAAAGAATATTTGTTGTTTGAAAATCTAAGCAATAAAATCTTAGTTAATCGTACTTTGGTTTCTGTTAGTGAATAATAGCTGATTTCAATTAAAGAATCACTTGGGATAGAAGAATTTCATTTGCATGAACCGTAGTGTACATGTTAACATATCCTGGAGTATAAGAATAAATTATTGAAAATTCGAGTAAAATTTATATCCTACAAAATCAACAGTTAGAGGGATTGTAATGTGAATTGGCTAATAATATTTGATCTCATGCCAAAATATTCAGCCTAAGCGATATGCTCAAATGACACCTTCACCAAGTAAGACTCTCTGTATGGTTGGACTACAAGAATGTCATGTTTTTTAAATTATCGCAGAACCAGTCAATTTATTCGTCAATATCAATATTTATTATTAATATCAATATCAATATCAGTTAATATCAATATTATTATCAATATCAATATATATTGACCACAGCATCATCCACCGCAAAGACGTAGGACCGTACGTATAGTCAAAGTTATAATCATTTTAAAGTTAGAATAGCCCTTTTGGTAGATGTTTGTATGGGAAATGTGTCAAACAAGTTGATATTACTTTAAGATGATTCTAACTTTGACTATCACTACTGGCCGTAGTGTCTAATGACGACAATGCGAGACCCCATCCAAGATTGATGACCCATCAGAAGTTGTTGCAGGTTAAATGGCAAGTCTCTCATAGGCGCCACCCAACTTCCATTTACTTTGTTCATTGTATAATGAGATGAAGATTGTTCTATTATAATAAAACTATTCAACAGCATCTCAGTCAATTCTTCGGCAGAAAAGACCGGTCTTACTATTGAATTTTATCTTATATAACGTCAGAACTATTCCGACATCTAAGACTCAAAGGAAATCTGATTGAAGTTATTGGTTATTGCCAGCCATTGCTTTTCTCATGCTTCTTGCAGCGGATGAGCTCCATATTGGAAAAATGAAATGTGTTATAATGATAGGAATTGGCCTATTTATTGGGTTGATTGAAAACAACTGTAGGTATGGTACAGAATAATAAAATCTGAGTTAGTTGACTACACTAATAACAGGGCATGACAATTTCGGATACCACCTCAGCAAATGGACCTTGCTGTAGGAGAGAATGCTGATATTTGTAGATCTTACATAGAAGAGATAGAGACAGTGGTGCCCATAGTGTGCCAGTGTCCTGCATTGGTAAGCAGCAGGATGTCTACATTGGATCGACAATTTTTAGTCGAGCTCGATACTCTACAGAATCTCTATGTGGTTCAGCTACATATTTTTTATTTGAAAGTAATGCAATATATAATAATTCCCCATAAATGTCCATTAATTGCAAAAAAATTTAAATTTCGGAAAGTTAAATATATATATATATATATATATATATATAAAAAATTATCGTTTCCACTTTGGCGTAATGGTGGACCTTAATGTTGAAGTTAATTATATTTTTAAAAGTCACTAAGTACGTAGGGAAGACCTTCTAAGAAGTAGAGATAGAATTACGTTCCGAAAACAATGATGGTGGTCAATCGTATATCTCATCCCTCTACGATCAATTTCTAAGAAATTGTGAGGTAAGAAAAATATTGCAAAGCAAAAAATAATGAAGGTCAGGTCATATATCATATTTATATTGTATCCCCTTAAGGGCATTCTGGGATTTTATAGGGCAGTTATACCAAAAAGTGGAAATAGTGGTTTAGTATGCTGTAAGAAATTATTAGGGAAATAAAAAACATTAATGATCGTCGTTCATACATTTTATCCTGCTAGAAGCGATCCCTTGGAAGTTGTGTAGTTATTTACCAATTTTCCTTACACTTACCCCTGGAGTGGAATAATTTGGCACCAACAGTCACTCGTAATAGTATTCATTTATATATCAAAGTAATCGCGATTTCGTACATCATTGTCTGAAATGTCATTTTAAATGTCTATTCACTTGCTCTCAAAATCAGTTAAAAGTTTTCAATTTGATTGTGCGCATCATATTTTTTTTAACGATGGAAAATTTTGAGAATTGGCGAAAGATGAGAAGTGTCATGATTTCTGATGGACAATACTTTGAATGACATGTTTTTTACAAAATTCTAAAAAATACATGATTTTTGAGCACTAAAAAAGTTCGGCTGGTACTGGAGAACTGGAGAACCTGACGGCGCTTGGAATTTCTAACTGGCGCCAGCTAAGCGAAAAACAGAGATGGCTGGCGAAGCATCTTATATTCGGCCTAAATCGATATTCGGTTGTTATGGCCACATAAGTAAGTAAGAACGTAATAAAAAAAGGCCGGCTTTTAATTCACATACCCAATATAATCTTTCTAAAAAATGTTATGCAATATTAGAAAATAATTCGAATGATATGGTTAAAAACATTGTGTTTTGCTACATTCCTTTGGTTTAATGTTTTGCATACCGCATTGTTTTAATTAAATCTTAATTTTTTTCATTAAAATATTGCAATTTAAATATATACTTTTTTTCTGTAGTTTTCTATCATTGAAGTATAAGTATTTAACAAGTTTATGCATTGCAGACATTTAAGTATTTCCGTATATACACTGGCACTTGTTAGCATGCACTATTCGTTCATATATATTCGCATGTTCTTCATACTAGCCAAATCGAGTTGCTGCACTATCGTACATAATACGGATATCCATTCGAGTATGCTTTAGAAGAACATTTAGAGCGTTACAATTATATATATCGTATATGAAAATGCATATAAATGTGTACATATATAAGCCATTTAGGGATTATGTGAAAACCACATTTGCAATCGATACACATTCTCTCGTTCTAACTCTCTTTCATTCGCTTATGAGGATTTTACATGAATAATTAATTAGATGCAAACATACCGATAGGAGGTCGGTTTTACGGTTTATCATTTCATTTAAATATATACAAATAATTTATTTATTTAAATATCCGTGTTCATTGTGTGAAATTTCACAAAAATATATGAAATGACAATATTTGTCGTGGTTCAAAATGGAGTGTTAATATCTAATTTATTAAATATATAGAGAAATCAAATGTATATAGTGATGTGACAGTGATTCCAACAATATTTTTTGTTTAAGTAATATAAGGTCTACTAAAAAGAAATACATTATTTTTGCATTAAATTTAAGGTTTTATTTAGCATAGTTAGAATGATCCGATTTAGGTAAAATGTACACCATTTTGTTCGATAACTTGTTGCCGTTTTGAAGAAAATTTTATAATCCCACTCTCATATAAACCCTCGTCCCTATTTTCAAAAAACTGGTACAGTCGATTTTCACAAGCTTCTCTTGAGGCAAATTTTTCACCAGCAAAATCATTCGCCATAGACTGGAACAGGTAGTAATCACTTGTTGGTGCCAGGTCCGGACTATAAGGTGGATGCATAAGAACCTCAAAACCAAGCTCCCTGAACTTCTGGGGAATCCCTATCGATGTGTGTGGCCAGGCGTTGTCCTGATGGAACACAATTCTTCTCCTGTTGCCCAAAGCTGGCGGCTTCTGGGCGATTGCTACCCTCAGACGGTCAAATTGTTGGCAGTACAGGTCTGATTTAAGAGTTTAGCCGTAGGGAAGCAGCTCATAGTAGCTGATTTCATGCCAAACACATAGCAAAACCTTCCTGACCGTCAATCCTGGCTTGGCCACCATTTGCGCCGACTCATCGTGATTCGATCACGACCGTTTTCGCTTGATGTTGTCGTAAGTGACCCACTGTTCATCACCAGTAACCATCCGCTTCAGAAATGAATCAATTTTGTTGTGATTCAGCAGCGATTCGCAGATGGAAATTCGGTCCATGAGGTTTTTTTGCATTAACTCGTGTGGTACCCATACATTGAGCTTCTTTTTGTATAAATCCTTATTTAAATGGTTCCAAATAGTTTTTTGTGCAATGTTAAGCTCCTAGCAAATAGAAACAGTGCTTAGATGACGGTCAAACTCGACGATTTCCATTATTTTCGACAATTGGCATTTCATCTTTGACATCAAAATTACCGTAACGGAATAGACTAAACCAAGATTGCACGTGATTGACTGTTACAGTATCAAGACCATAAACACTATTCACATTTTCAGCCGTTTGGCTTGCGTTTTCGCCTTTATCGAAGAAAAACTGTAAATTGGCGTATTTTCTCTTTACTGGTGAGTCAAGCAATCACAAAACTGCCTTAAACGTTTATTTAGTATGAAATCCTATCTTTCTAACGCCATCTAGTGTAACCCGATTGCACTTATACGACGCGATAAAGCCATCTATTGGGAAAGTAGTGGATTTCCTTTTACTACATCTAATATTATGCTGATTGATAATCAAGTTTATACGACAGAATCACATATTCTGATATTAGTTCATATAAGTTCTATAGAAATTTAAATAGTGCCAATAACGTTTTTGAGATCCACTTGTATGCTTTTTGTACAAACAGCATTTAATAATTACAAGAGACGTGCAGGTATTCAAATGTCACAGAAGCTCGCACGTACTAAATAGTAATTTGCAATTATTCAATATTATATTCAATGTATATTATGTTAATATGATTTTGAAAAGGTTTGTATTCCTTCTGCAACTGCAAAAAAAAGGTGATATAATATTTATTCATCGATTGAATATAATTCGCCATTCATTTCATCAATATCTATTTATTTATTTATTGAGCTCCTAAAGGGCTATACCTGCTATGTGCTAGGTACACAACTTTCAAAGTGTGTCGTTTGTGAAATAAATTATTTTACCTTTTTTGCATTTAGTATATCATTTGAGGTGCACTTAACGAGTCCCAAAATGGTATTAAAGCTATTTGTTGTACACACACACACACACACACATTTATACACCCAAGTGTAAAGGATGAAAAATCCTGTTCGCAGTTCATTTAACAATTCGTTGAATTCCAATTTCAACGAAGGTGCAGATGAAATTTTTATTATCGTAATTAATTTTAGTAGTCATCACGGTCGTAGTGGCCGAAATGCGAAGTATTTAATGACATTAACTGTATAGGTACATAGATATATGTATGTGTGTTGGCTCAAGAGTTGTTTTGTATGACATACATAGTGAATATTCGTGTATATCAGTTTACAGCCGCACAGACCCCCGCATGCAGTAGTTAGTCATCCACTCGGGAATGAATGGATTTTAATTTAATTTCAAATAAATGATTGTATTTATTTTGCCTTTCTTTCCTCTTTTTTGTTGTAAATATTTATATAGTAAATTACAAAAATATATATCTACATACATACATACATACATACATGTCAGATTAACAATTTATAATTGTGCCCGCATTCACATTCAGAAATGGACTCAAGGGCTCTGCTTACCTGTTTGCCAGCCGGACCAGCCACTTTAGAAGTAATTTAACTAAGTGCATTTATGCTTTCATCACTTGTTTATTGTACAGATACGATTATACTCGTACTTATGTATTCAATATATATATATATATGTAGAGTAGTAGTAGTAAAATAGAATAATATGTTTCAGAGTAATAACCATGATGGCAGCAATGCTTTAACTTACCTGTAATGAGAAAAAATGCCATAATTAAGTATATTCATTATGAATAATGTAAAGTACATGCTAGAGGGTCTATAATATATAGTATGTACATTGAAGACTTTAATTGAAAAGATAACTACAAAAAATCATAAACGTAAGGAAACAAAACAAATGATGTATGCAAATGAAAAATAGACGGATTTAAAAATTATTAATTTAACTAAGGGTTAATTATCCATTTTATAATATTCAGAGAATTGTGGTAGTAGAAGTAATAAAAATGATTGATTGAATAACACGGGGATACAGCTCTAGTCTTTATCACAGCGAATAATTTCCTTAAAATATTTTTTTCTATGAAACAACTCTCACTTCAACTCATAGAGGTTCATCCCATGGTCAAAATTGCACGGTCTCAAGACTCCTGTTGACATAAAAAAAAATACTTCATCTGAATAAAGTTAGTGCGATTACAGCAGGTCCTCAATAACGAAAAATGTTCCGTAAAAATTGAAATTTGTAATCCGAAACCAGAATAAACCAGAACGATCTCGAAACAGAACAATATTTTAGGAAATCATTATTTTTCACACTCCCAATCATTAAAAACCAGACTGAAAACATCTACAACCCCTATTGAAAAAATTCTTGGTGTAAAGTAAATCAAATGTTTAACTACGACAATTTTGACTAGCAATTATTTCAATTTAAACAAACCTAATTTATAATTACTATACCACAAATAATATGTCTTTTTGCAAAGAATCTTTAAACTTCCAACAGAGACACGCAATGTCCCAGTGCACTTGATCTCGATAGATATTTATATTGAAGAGACATCGAACATGAATACTTTAAGGCTTAGGGAAGCTGGTAGTTGAAATGAAAAGATCTGCGGCAATGGAAGTTTGCTCATACCATGAAGGCGATAAACTATATCCAAAACCATGATTCAACAAAAATTACACAGTTCTTTATTCGGCCCTTTGGAAGTCGAGGTTGAAACGCGCTGAAAACGACCTTTGGTGATCTATAAGAGATGTCAAAGTAAATGATGTACTGCCAAACTCAACTAGACCCAACCAAAACTGAAATGAAAAGATGTTTTCAAAGCAGTGCTTGAAATCTAGCCGAGTTCATGGGATCTTGTACTATTTTATCCAAACACCCAATCAACTTTCAGTATGGTAACACTTCCAAAACCATTGTTGTTGTTGTTGTGAGCAATAGCAAAAACGAATCTGGTGCTTCATCTAAGTTGCAAATAGCACTTGTACTGTTCTGGGTCTTAGAGCAGTTGAAGAAGAAAATGGTTTTCCAGCCTCCTAGCATCAACTTTGGACTTCTTCATTGTTATTATATCGAAGAGCTGATGATATAGTATCCTCTTCAGGTATTAAAAGGCATATTCAGTTGTAACAATAAAAAAATTGCGTACTTATTTTAGCCGATTCCGAATGGCCGAATTCTGAGATATCATATTTTCCAAGAAACCGTCAGTGAATATCCATTTTGTATTGTTTTGCTAAAGAACATTTTGTTTTTTTAAATAAATAGAAAAACTTAGAGCAGCCCCAAGTACGAAAATTCATCAGTAATAAAATTAAAAATTTTAATTTATTTGAACACCACATCCGTTTTTCAATGATTTTGATCAAATGAAAAATGCATCGCCGGTCGTTGCTGTTAATTAAGATTCTATATTATTCGAGCATGTTCTTTCAATCGTTTTACTGGTCCAAGTCAGCGTTGCCGTGGGATTTTGGCGAGCTTAACCATGTTCATATAGGATATATATCAATATGCTATACCTTATTAATTACTCACCATCAACGCAAATATATTGAAATGTCTTGTTACTGACTCCTCTCTTGGAAACTCCACGCGATCTCTCATCTGAAGTATAAAAGGCGTAAGCTTCAGTGTCATATATTGTATAAACATATGCACAATGAGAGATTTGTAGAGTGTGGTTTTTGTTCTTTAAGAGTGTTTTACTACAATAACATTTCTAGTTAATGAAGTTCATATTGTAATTTTGTATTTAGTTTCATTAATCGTACTAAGATTATCTATTAAAATTAATGTGCGCACTTCTAACAATCTTTTATCATCTAATGAGCATTTAGAAGTGTGCCGAATATTAACAGATAAAAGCAAATGCTAAGTGATTTAAACAGCAGTAGTTGCCTTGTATTATTAACATTATAATCGTATGTATTTATTATTATTATTATTATTATTTTTTTTTTTAATAATTGATTCATTCATTTCAATCATACGATAATTGCCGCATCATCACAATATTGTGCCGATAACATTTTCAAAGACGTGACTTCCAATACTAAATACTCGTAAATATCAAAATCCCAAATGTTATCCTACATATTAACAATGGATAATGGAAGTAGGCACATCCGTCTCTTCGTTTTCGATATGTTTCTTTTTTCGTTGTTGTCTGCCTTTCTCTACTATTTCTATTTCCTTTATCCTTTTTATTCATTTTTTTTTTTCTGTGTGGGATTTATTATACTTTTATTTTTTGCTTTTCAAGAAAACATTCTGTGGAATGATAATAGTACAGAATTTCACAAAAAAAAAAAAAAAAGCTGAAATATGATGCTTCCACGCGTATATCATTTATTATAATGCTCAAACGAAAAAACACAGATTTATTTTTTCAATTTCATGAAATTCTCATATATTTAAACATTTTTTGCCATAAAATCGCTTTCATGCAAAATATACTTGTATGTAAATGCAAAATAAGAGGGGGAAATATATTGAAAAAGGATCGCAAATATGTAGGCGCAACTGCTTAATTAGGAAAATTAATTATAATCAACATAAAAAACCATGTCTACATAGTATATGTTTATATATTGTATATTATTGAAAATATTAAAAAAAAATATCTCTTTGAAAATGCTACTCAAATGGTCCTTGAATTCTGTTGATAATATTTTTTTTTTATGGATGTATTTTTCGCACGTTTATGTTCATATTCGTATTTATATTACATTTCAAATGTCAAACCAAGATAAGGTCAACCTATTAAAAGAATGTCTCTAAATATTTAAAATACTCGGTTATTATTAAAAATCACCCTAAATGTTAAACGCAAAAGTCAGTTAGTTACGCAAGGCAATAATTAAGTGGTAGATATTTACTGTACATACTTTAAATATGTATTACTTTAAATACACATTTTACTTGAACCTCAAAATAATAAATATAGAATGCCTTTCATTTTTGTTTCATCCAAAGCGTACACTAAAGATGAATGATGAAACGTATTTAACCACTTCAAACTTTGGATGAAAGCTTCAGTCACCATTTGATTATTCATTCAAATTAATGCACTGACCAAAATGTATACAAAACTAAAGCTGAAGTTCGATAAACAGGATTATTTAGATTATCTAAAGGACAATTTTGAAATGTACGTAACATGATAAAGGCATAGCCTCGTCGAACTCAAAACATAAACTTTCAGATTTTTTGGACAGAAATACTAAACTATCGAGCTCAGACGCGCTACATATGATTAGGTTTATCACTGAAGGAATGAACTTCAGAATGCACGTGGTCCGATTAAAACCTAGATATACATACTTTTATATATCCTCTAGAGGATTGGTTCTTTACCAATAAATGAAATTTTATTCTAGGATTAATGTTCTTAGACTTTGCACATGGAAATATGAAGCTACTTGAACTAAAACTCGGTATTATTTTTTTCGACAAAAGGACTTTCTTCAGAATAGGCGTAACCCGAGAAAAACAACGACTACTTCTCATATAAAAGTAAGTTTTTAAGTAGTTCGATCAAAGTTGAAGCTTCAGACAAAGAATTATTTTTCCAAATAAACAGATAAGCTCAAATATTGGAGCTACTTGCTTACTTGTGTCGCCATTACAACTGAAAAACGATTTAGAATGTTTCGCCAGCCAACTATTATATTTCCTAGCTGGCGCCAGTTGGAGATTCCAAGAGCTGACAAGTTCTTCAGTACTTGATTTTCCACCGGAGGTTGGGTCTGCCTCTATGTCGGTGTCAGCATACACATCATTTAGCTCATGGTTGTACCTTATTGCATAGTCGCCACCAACACAAATAGGTCCAGAGATTTTTCGTAGGACTCTTCTCTCGAACACTCCGAGTATTCTCTCATCTGAAGTGGAAAGTGTCCAAGCTTCGACGTCATATGTAAGGACAGGCATGATGAGAGACTTGTAGAGAGTGGTTTTGGTTTCTTGAAAAAAGACTCAACTTTTCAATTGCCTACTTTGCCCATAGTAGCACCTGTTAACAAAAGGGAACATGATGTCATTTCTGGTATTAATGCTAGTTCTAAGATAAACAAAGTCCTTCACTACTTCAAAAGCGCCTCAAACAGTGAAATGCTGTCTAAAACTCCGGGACTCTTTATTGATTGACACTAGATACTTCACAATGCCCTCGTTTACCGTAAGACCCATTCCAACTCTAAGAATGCTGCTCCATGACGATTATGTCAATTGTATCGGCATACGCCAACAGTATGACAATTTGATAGAGGGTTGGTGTAATCATGTCAACACTACGGTCTCTTTCTATGTAAAAATATGTTCTCGAATGAATGTTTATTGGCTTTGCATACACAAATATAAAGTTATTAAGCTGAAAATCGCTATATTAGTTTATTGTGATGAACAAATATTTGAGCTGTTACATGGGAGCCACCCATATAAGATGTAAGTTTTCGAATATATTGTATATTTTTGTTTTTGCAAAGAAATACACATATGATGTTATCGAGCTCAAACTTGGTAGATAAGATTACTTTTATTATCAAATAACTTTACTCGAAATTGTGTGAAATATGCTAAAATTAACGTATACTCATGCCTACTTCCCATGCTTCTCTATGTAAATTTTTACACTTTACGCATGTGTATATAAAGTTATCAAGCTGTAATTTGGTAGATATGATTATATATACTAATACGTAAATATTTCCCAAAATGGGCTAAATTAAATGAAAAATACGCCTACTTCCCCTACAAATTTATGCTTCGATATATATGTTTTTACACTTAGCGCACGAAAATTTAAGGTTAACAAGCTGAAATTCGCTGAATATGATTATATACACTAATAAATAGACATATTCGAAAATGAGAGTATTGAATAAAAACCATAACTACTCCTCATACAAACGAATTGTTTCAATAAGTTCATCTGATTGAATTCGATATGTACATAAATTCAACTTTGTTCAATTTGGTTTCTTACTTCAAAGACAATTTAAGTATTACTAAATTTGTATAAATATTGTATAAATTTCTCCATAAATGCCGAAACATACTGAGTAGTAGAATTCTGAAACATTGAGATAATTTGCAATAAAATATCATATTTTGCACAATTAATAGCCGTATGCTGAACGATAACAATTTGCTACATATTGAATATTGGAATTTACATATATTGAGAATACAAGTAATACTAATAATATAAAGATCTAAGTATGCATGTACAATACAATACTCGTATGTATACATAGTTCAACTATATAATTCCACATTTATTAGTTTATTATATTGGACATACCAAAATATAATTAATTACAAGAAACGGATGAAAACAATTTTTGATACTATAGTAATGTGACAGTAAATGAGATAATTTTAATTAATAACATACACTTACAACCACATTTACATGTTAGTAGTTATTATGTGTATGTTGTATGTAGATATGTACAAATATGTACCACAGACCACATAAAAATACTAATACGACACACAGCCACAGCTACCCGTATACTTATGTGTGATATCACACATGACTTGTGATAGAGTGTGGTTGTGTGCACACGAGTATATATAATTGTTGTACAAATAAACAAACAAGACAAATAAATATTTTTTTAATAATAAGGATATATGATATACTATAAATTAGGCTTACATACAAATATACTTATGTATGGTATGTACATTGAAACTCATGAATAGTATGTATATACGCAAGTATACCAAAAAGATCAACCAGTACTAACAGCAACAACAAAAACAATAATATTGTGGAAAACCAAAGAATATCAACTTTTTTGGGATAAACTGACGTTAAGCATTCTCCAACAACGAAGGCGTTAAGAGCCAATGAAATATGTATTCATTTGTGTGCGTGCGTTTGTTTGTGTGTGTTGTGTATTGTATTATCAACACATTCATTCACCATACCAGTATCATACAACAATATTAATATATTTATCTTAAAGATAGCCTAGCCTGGTTTGGAAGCTACCAATGCTATACCATAGACATTATGTTGTCATATTTTATTTGCTTACACTTGCTTTTTCATATCTATGTACCATCGCATACAAATATACAAAAATACAAGTTTTAGCATTTAGATGCACACATACTTGTATATACATTTGTATATCTACACATTCATACATATATTTTGAAAATTAATTCTTAAGAATTGTTGTTGATGGCGTTGACTTCAAATGTCTCTTCGACAACAAAATAATCACACATATTCACATACTCGTATGCTTCCGAGTACGTTGGCAATTCGAAATTCAAAAGTTTATTTCTTGCCGAATTAGCTCTTAATTATAGCATAATTATCTGCTGCTGTTGCTGCTCAAAGAAATTCAAGTTTCATACATACATATGTATTTAAGTAATATACAATATATATCATAGGTATAATCATATAATTAATACGATAATAATGAGGGCTTCATTGTCGAAAATATTGCTTTTGTTTAATATATGTACTTTACATAATCCTTTAGAAATGCATATGTATTGCTAATGGCATTTAATGAATACAAATATCATAAGGGTTAAGCTTTTTTATACAAATCTTCTTACTAATTTCATCAAATTAATAATTATTCATACAGCAAACACATTTAAATCAGAACACCTTCAGGCCGTGCTCTGTGATAGTGGTGGTGGTGGTGGGAAAGAGTGGCATACAGTCGATAGAAACTGACTTATTTATACCCTACACCAGTGGAGTGAGTGAGTGTGGAATAATTTTGGAGCATAATTTTAAACTCTTAAAGTACCATACAATGATATTTTTCAGGGGGGTAAACATATCGACTAAGCACCTTACGACTGTTTAAATTTTTAAAAATTTCCTTGAGGTTATATGAGAGCTACATGAAATAGTATGCGTAGTTCATTTAATTCTTGTGAGATTATTTCAAATAATGGAATTAGTCCACATGCCAATTAAGGTTGTTGTAGATGGGCAATTAAATGAGTTATGGTGGATTAAATGTTTTTAAAATTGCTTAACCTTATATGAGAGTTATAGTAAATAATGGCCGTGCCATACCCACTTCTAACAAAACTGTTATTCACCACCACCATAATCGATTTAGCTACTTTAATTGTTCCGAGTGGGAGTGATAGTTGAGCGATCAGACCCATATTAAATAACTTACAAGCAGTTGAATCGTAGGCAGTCTATTCAAATTTTTGTCGAAATATCGCAACATTTGTTCCAGTTATCTTATGGATCAATTAATTGTCATAGAGGCAGACTGTTGGATATATTTAAATCGACTCTGGAAGTGACGCAGAGTACATGTACATATTTTTTTTCAGTGCTTCCTTCAGTTGGTTGTGAATTTCTGCACTTATAAGCTTTTAAAAGAGCTTCATGGCAAAGTTCGTTAAAAATTATCTATTATTCCCAATATTTTAGATTAACTACATTAACTACTTAAAAATATCAAAATTTGTCAGCGATTCTTCGTGGCTAAAACGATATGTATTCAGCTAATTTTTCGTGAATTTTATCAAAGAGCTCTCTCCGAATTTATTTTATGGCAAATATGTCCAGTCCGATGAATCAATCTGCCTTTTTTCACAACATCTCCATGCTTTTCAACTACTTTGTTCAATATTTGGGTCATCACAACACCAATTTTAGCAAATATTACAGTAAACCACATATGGGATGTATAACTATATGTAGGTACTTCAAGAACTAAAGTGTACTTTCATTAAATGCCGGATGGTACCACTCATAATGTTTCAAAAGTTATTGTAAAGAAAAAATGGAAACCATGCTAACTAAAAGCACGTACTCGTATATCAGATCTGTCCAAGAAATTTATGTAATTTCGCACATCTCTGAAAGGTGTGTGCAAGAATAATATTCAGTCTTATTAAGAATTTCATGCCCATAATGCCTAGCCCGACATAAAGAGTGTTATAGAGCTCAAAAAATTGGGGGATTGGGTTGAATATTCATCTGGCATCACCGATTTTCGCCAACTCTCCCCATTTCGCTCAATATTCGATTCTTTTTTTTTCCCACTGTCTTCTTCTCTCTCGTTGATTTTTTTTCTGTTTTTCCTTTATTTTTTTTTTTTTTCATCTAATCGTTGATAATTCTTCAGATCTATAACCTCCTCAGAGATGCGCGCCTCTCCCTATAACCAAAAATTAAATAAACCTAAGAATATAAATAATAATAAAAACAAAGACTTTAAATAAATGTAAACAAGAAAAGGTGAAAATATCGAAAATAAAGACAAAATCTAAACTCAAAGTAATTAACACACAAAAAAAGAAATCGTTTTTATTTTTTTTAATTAAATCTAAAACTAAATTTGAAACCAACAGTTAAAAATAGACAAAATCTAAGGATAGCAAGTGTTTGCAATTACAGCGGCAGCAGTAACACCAACAGGCAGCAACAACGGCAGCAATAACATCAAGAACAGCAGCAGTAATAACAGCAACATCATCATCAGGCAAGCCTTGTCACTTAGCGGCCCACCGGCAATCACTTCTCCACATACTCAAGCTTCATTTTGCAAACGTAACGAATTTAATCCAATAAGTCTCTCGTCACATCTTTCGTAGTACACAGACGCAATGGAAATTGATTGGTCAAACCAACACAAGTGAAGCAACCAAGAAGACTAACTTCGGACCTCGTCTAGAACATTTACTGCACTAGATTAGGTTAGGTAATTGTAGCTAGGCCTAGGCCAGAAACGTCCATTGCGATATCACCGAGCTTCTCTTCCAATACTACTGTCCGTGTTAAATTTGCACAGCATTAGAAGGGACCTACTAATATTAGCCGGTGCCGAAAGGCAGAACACTTGTGACATCACTTTAACTTAGTTTTGTCACAGAGCTCTTTTAAGAAGCATTTTTACTGCAGGAAAAATTACTTGTTGACAGATGGATACAGTTCGAAGGAAAATCTTTTCGATATAAAATTTTTAATATGCTTCAGCCGGGGATTGAAGCCACAACCTACAGATCAGAAAGCTAACGCACTAACCACCTACTAGTTGCACTAACTCATATAATTTTCTATTTGGCACAAGGATTAATTTTGTAGTGCGTAATAAGTCTACAGGAGCTGGGTGAGCCTATTAATTGTAGTTGCCGTGTAAAGCCACGGAATTCTACAATTAAAATGACAGATTTTTGTTAATATTTCTAATCATTCATATTTGATTTTTGGATTCACTTTACAATAATTAAATATCTCTTAAGAAATAGTTGAGCCACACCCACTATTTAATGTACATCTCGTACAAAGATTTTGAACACTATAAACCGCCATAACTTAAGTATTTCAGTATTTTATATTGAAATAGAATTGCCAAAAATAGAAGAGCCGTGCCTATATATTATCAGAGTTCCCAATGAAGTCTCATAGGATTTTTAAATATTAAACCCCCATTACTTACTTAATCTTTCATTTAACACAATCATTTTTGACCTTGGGATTAAACATATAATGAGTGATAATCTCTTTAAAAATTGGTTAGCCTCGCCCACTATATAATGTAGCTCCCATACAAAGTATCTATTATGTGCTGATAAATAATGTTGCGTCATGTTGTTTTAGCAAAAATTTTGCAAAAATTTCAATCAACTTTGCAATTTTAGCTTGAATTTCATTTGTTTCTTTTTTTTTTTTTCCTTTGCAAACTTAGATTTAACAAGTAATATTCTGAAAATGGCATGTTCATATTTGAACATCTCTAATATTCATATACATGTATTTATAACCCACACCAATTTGGTAATATAAAGAATACCAAGTAAACACTTATTATATACAGAAAATTTCTCATTAAATCCGACTTTGAAGATGTGTAGTAGCCAGCTATTATGATTACACTCATATGTACGTATGTAGTATATGAATTCTTATCTAAACATCATAAATAATGAAACCCTATGGCAGAAGAATGTATGCATGCCATGAAGTAAATGGTTGGTTATTGAAATTGTACAAATTGCACCCCCTCCCCCACCAATGGAATATACTAAACAAGTATAAGCTTTCAATGCTTCAACATTAAATACAATATTTGGAGTAGGTGAAAGTAAGTTAGAATCAGAGAAGAGGGGAGACAGAGAGAATGAGAAAGAGGGATAGCGTAAATAAGCGATGCTCTTTTTGTAGGAAAGTGCTAACAAATATATTGTTTATGTTGAACAACATTGGGTTAGTGAATGAATAAATGAATGAACGCATGAATGAAAGATATAAATGCGTAATGGGATTAGTTAGATACGTGTCAACAACATCATTTGTACCTTTCTTTCCATTTGCCTTAGTATTGTTCAGATTTTTGCCCCATCCTAGTTATAAAAGAGCATGAATTATGCTACCCATTGAAACGGTGTACAATGGATCCTTTACACAAGGGAAATTCCCGTATGTGCACGGTCAAAAAGTGAGTTGATATTTGATATATGACCATTATGAGCCCAACACCATAAAAAGTTTTTTTTTCGCCCGTTTGCCATAACAAAGTCTGCTAAAAAATAACCAAATATAAAAAAATCAAATAATATTATTTTAAAAAAGAAATCTACATTAAAAATTCCAGCTGTCACCAGCTTCTGCTGGTTTCATCTTGTTAACATGTCTTATGGTAGTTTGTTCTACAAGTATTCCTTGTACATTTGCCATTCTTATGTTTCTTGTAAATATGTTTCATCTCATGTAGACGATGACGTGCTGACACTAAGCAGCTGACAACCAGTGACGCCGTCATAATGATGTCCTTACAAAATGATAACAATAGCAGACGCAATCAAATACTACCTTACGCAGTTAGTAGTTGTTAATATAGTTGAAATGGAATATGATAGAAAAGAAAAAGTAAAAGATAATAATACAAGTTTGACACGCAATAGAATGTCGACTATTGTACAAGGAACTGATGTAAAGAAGTTTCGTACAGAGTTGTCAACTCATAAATTGCAAATGTCGACAATCAACATAGTTTTCATGCCAACCAACAAAAAAAAAACAAACCAACCAAGCAACGAGCGCCACTATTGGTGACTTGAAGGTAATTATTTCCACAATACCACTATATTTTATACTTACATTTAACATATGTATATTGGGACGGGTTAATTTGTTTAACCCACAGATCGTCAAATGTCTAGTTAGTTTGAATTCAAAGCATATTTCTCCAAGAAATCATGGACTTAAAATCAATTGTGACAAATAATTCTTGCTATTCATACAAAAATATATTTTTGGAAATGTTTTTATGGTTAACAATACTTATTTGTCATAACACAGCGGCTCAAAATTGAACTAAGGTCAACTTAAAATCAATAATATTTTGCTATACAATTTGGTATGTATATTTTGCCGTACTAATATGACCTGTTTCAATATAAATATATACTTATATTTTGAAGGATTACTATTAAATATATTCTTATATTTTTAAGGATTACTATATCACAAAAAATATAATCAAAGTATATATTACTTAGAATATTTTCCACGGCAACAATGTGTATTGTATTGTAATTACAAATATCTATTACGCATTCAGAAAATAATAATAATACGAATACTTATCATTGCTAAGATGGCACGGTTGTTAAAGTAAGCAATATTAGCTTTATTATTGTGGGATTATGCTGATATTTCCAAGGCAACATCCAAATATAATAGATATTTTTGCTTTGCCATTTATTTAGCTGTTTTATATGAATTCTCTCTTTTTAATTAATCTAATTAATATCCATAGTCGATATTTTTTCAACAAAGAATAGAATAAAAATATCAATAAAAATACGTAACTGTAGCAAGAAACGGATTAAACTTAAAAATAAATTCTATCACTGACCAACAAAATTAATAAGTTCTTAGCAACCAAAATGATACGATAGAAATGATAGGGTAAGTCTTCAGTATGGTAAAGCCAGGCTACATGCTATTATATCTGCTCGCAACTATTTAGATGGAATTAGGAAGTTTTATCACACACACTACCATCTGCAGTTATAGCTGCTTCAGATTATGTGTGATTCTTTTGGTTGTTGCAGTTAGATATGTTAAAGAAAATGTACCCATATCCGCGATTCTTTCTTTTTTCTGGAATTGACATTTTTTTCTTGCCACAAAGTTGCAAAATACACATAGATAATGACAAAAATACTTTGCAAAACAATTAAGTCCATCATTGTTTTTAAATAAACTTATTTTCTAGAAGCAAACGTTGTTTGTTGTATTTTTAATGATTTTTATTTTAATTTTCTGATTTGTTAAAAGATTATTAAAAAATTTTTTCGCAATGCCATTAATCTAAATTGCTCTGTATTGCTGCAAAAACAAATATAAATATATTTTATACTCCTGCCTTCTACTAGGGAGAGTAGTCGTAATGAAGGACTCTTCCGGAAAGACTACTGGAGGAAAGGCTCGTATGCTTAAAAGAGCATATAATATGGTTGTACCCTTCTTAAGGCAATTGACGTGAATGACGTAGTACATATTCCAAAAAACAGACGCAATGACCTCTTTGGCTTACAAACCCACATTGTTTTCCTTCGGCTTCACAATGAGAAGTCCATTGTATCGACTATGTAGCCCTTGGTCTCGATTACGAAATGGCTCTAAAACTCGATCAAATCGCGATTGAACATCGCTAAATACTCTGTTGAAACAATATTAACAATACCTTACTTACTTACTTACTTCCATTCTTCCTAACCAGCGCAGCCGCTGGATTTTAATGCTCTTTACTATATCGGCATACAGCTCGTACAGCTCATGGTTGTACCTTATTCGGTACTCGCCACCAAGGCACATAGGTCTAAAGATCTAAAGAGGTGGAAATTGTCCAGGCTTCAGCGCCATATGTTAGGACAGGCATGATGAGAGACTTGTAGAGTGTAGTTTTCGTTCTTCGAGAGAAGGCTCGACTTCTCAATTGCTTACTTAGCCCAAAGTAGCACCTGTTTGCAAGAGTTTTCCTCCGCAATATCTCCAGGCTGACGTCATTACTGCTGTTAATGCTGGTTTCAAGATAGACAAAGTCCCTTACTACTTCAAAGGCGTAGTTGTCAACAGTGACGTGCTGTCCAAGACGCCGGTATTCTTTGTTTGTTTACACTTGATACTTCGTCTTGCCCTCTTTCACTGTAAGACCTATTCGACGTGACTCTCTTTCCAATTCTGAGAATGCTGCACTGACTGCTCGCGTGTTCATGCCGACTGTGTCAATATGGTCGGCATACGCCAACAGTATGACGCTTTTGTTGATGTTAAAAATACCTACTGCTGAAGTAATCAATGATATATTTTTTTTTGTAGACAACTCTGGGGACTTCTAATACTGTTCAAAATTTTACACGCCCAGCAATACTGGAAGAGAAGCTCGGCCAAAGAGACCTTTAGGCCCTATAAGTGCCACATATATTTTTTTGTTTTACTTGAATGTCGAACATCACTTAGAGCATGTTCAATGCAATGCAATGTTCAAACGTTTTCAATTCATCTCTACTGTCGACAAATTTAGCATAGATAATTTCGAATTATATTCCCTAAATTCGAATTAATTTCCCTAGACTAAGTGCTAATGGCAAAATAATTGCAATTTTAATACTATTAAGCGTTCATTACATAGTCTCTACTTACATGTTGAGGATCATCCAATAATATAAGAAGCCACTACCCACATACCTATATATGAACTTGTTGACAATGCAATATCCATTGCTAGAGAGTCAAGTACAGTCACGTCCATATCAATGATACGAATGTCTACCAAAACTCTCATATTCCCAAAATATATACAAATGAAATGATATGTACGTAATATGAATTCACACTACGTGACCCTAAACGATTTGAATACTTTGATTTCTGAAATATCTATACAAAATTGCCATATAACGTGTATATACACATACGTAAATATATACACATGTTTACATACATATGCCACAATTAAACAGTAAGAGTTTAATTAACGCAAATAATGAATGAAAATGTAATGAAAATAATTTCGATACGTGTTAGGATTATTCATCTGTGGTTTGCGTATTTTCTATTAGTTAAGTGTTATACAAATGTGTGTTACGTACATACATTATGTATCAGCATGTATCTAATTGATTCAAATAACTGGAATTCAATATAATACATTATTCATATTTTTCGCCAATTAAAATTGTTTGTTGATGTATGGTATGATAAATTGTGATTATAATTGATTTCCATTTATTTTAACAAGTCAAATGTTCGTTTTAGTGGAATTCTGCTATATAAAAATCACAACAATTGAGAGATAAAGGGAAAGATATTCTCATAGGATTTAATTTAGTCTCAAATGATCATTTATACTAAAATTTTAATTAATCCATAAAGTAAAGCTATATGAGTGCAGCGTCAAAGTGGTTTAGAGTTTTACAAGATTCTTAAAAGAACGTCGACCAACCGTTCTTTCAAGTATTTTTGTTTGTATTAGAATTTTAATTGGAATCGTTCAGATTATATTAGCTGATTCTCTACAGTAGAACATGTTATTGAAGCTACTCCCTTAAAGTTTAGTAACAAAGCATGCCAGAAGTTTATACATGGAAAATATATAATGTCGAAAGAGCACTGTTAACAAGTGTGCATTAGCTGTGAGGTAAGAGCATAGAGAAATACTTAATATTAAGATATTAATGCATGGGAACCTCCTATTTTGGGTGCCGCAATTTAAATGACGTCGCATTGAAGTGAATGTTCACCAAACTTGGAGCGAAATCGACAAAATACGCCATTACTGCTATGGAATCTCTTTTAAATGTATAAGATATCCCCATTATTTTTGTCTAACCAATATTATTTAGAAATATGCTCACTTCTTTTTATTCCCCTTAAGAGTGCTTTCATATATAATTGACATTTTTATTAAATTGACTACTACAGCTTTCCGGGCTGCTCTTTAAAGGTATAAATATAGGACCCAACCTCAATTCGTTTTTCCATTCCAATATTTTTTTAAAAACGAACTTATTTCCCACCTTCGTTTTTAAAAACAACTGAATTTCGTCAACATGACCTCATAACCATTCAAAAGTAGCCTCTTAAGTATGAACTATGATGAATATTTGTCCCAACTCCTTAACGGAGCTCTCATACAAAATGAACAAAAACACCTAAAAATTTAATCACAATCATTTTTGCTGAACACACTTACCATCTATGAATATCCATCTCTTAATTAAGTTGCCATACAAAATGAACGAAAGACAGCCGAAAATCAAAAACATAACCCGATAACTGTTGAAAAATAGTCTCTAGACTATGAAGTCCTAAGTCCTAGGATTTGTCTTACTAAAATTTTTCCTAACTCTTTCGGGGAGCTGTCAATCAAAATTAACGAAAAACATCTGAAAATCAATACCTTCCTCTTTAACTTCTCCATAATCAAATCTAGCGGGCTATAATGTAAGATGGACTCCCATCAGTTTTAACTTGCAAACGTTTTTAATAAATATGCTTACTGCCTATCTCCATCTCTTAATGGAGTTGCCATACAAAATGACGGAAAGACACATGAAAATCAATAAAAATCACTGAAGCTTCCCAAGAATTGCCACTAGCGGGATATATTTTATATTGTATTGTATTTGTATTGCATCAAATAGGCTCTCACTGCCCACATTCATTTTTCCACCGAAACGTTTTTCACGGCCAATCATTTTTAATGCAATTCTAATTGAGCGAAAGTAATGAATGATATTATTATTGTTGGAAAATGGGCAATATCAATTAATGTTTATTCTTGGTGTGGAACATATTCCTTGCCATTGGCGCAGACGACGAGAAAAAATTCTGTTTCGACAGGTTGTTATAGTTTTCCATAAACTTCAATGCTTTTTCGGGAGTGTCATTGATGCGAGACCTCACAAATAATATTCATGCTCCGGTACGGATAGAATGCTTAAGACACTGCCTCAGTTGTCATGTCCAGTAAGTGAACTAAACAAAATACGAAGTATTGCAGCCGAGAAATCTTTTCAAAAATTCATATGGCATTTCAACTTTTCCAATATTCTTATCAATTTATTTTTAATAATAATTACAAAGCCAGAGCAGCTTTAAAACTAAAGTGCTTAGAAATGGGCTAAGTACCTGCAAACAGGTGCCTTTAGTCTGAAGTCTTTCAAAACTTTGCTTACATCATTCTATCGGATTACTATTTACTTAAACGAAAACCTACAAAAAAATGGCATAAATAACCTTCAGTTACTTTCGTCCCACTTCAAACACGTATTAAATTCCATTGAGTCCAAGTTGGGCGAAACGACATGTCACAAATGGGAAGGGAAAAAATTCAGCAAATTTACACCTTTTCAGCAACAATGCATCGTCGAGCAGAAGAGTCAAATGGTGAGTGTACATATATGTACATACATGTGTGAATGCGTTCACAGAAAATATCAATTCATTATGTGCAAGATTTATTTTGCACTAAATAGTACGTACGAGTCCATATAATACATATAAAAAATGTGCACGATAAGTAAAGCGTCACCTGTAACCAAAATGAACTGTGGCGCTAAATTTATAATGTTGCTACAGATGTGTCTGTATGTGAATATTACTACATGCATGCACGTACTCTTCACCACACCAACAGTATTAATATTCATCATGTTGGTGTAACCACAAGAAAAAATAAAAAGAAAAACAACAACATCATGCATAGAAACTATGAAGGGAGACCACTAAAAAGTTACCGCTGAACACAGACGCAAAGGGAATTTCAGTATTACACACACATTTTGGCCCGGCCATTGCACTTCAGTTGCCACTGTTGCAGCTATTAGGTACGCAAACAAGTTGTAGTTGCAATTTTATGAGTGCAAGGTGTGTATGTAAAAATGCCAGAGTCCCTTTTTGGTATTGTGTTTGTGTAGTTTTCTTTACCTTTGTTGTTGCTTAGGGTCTTATAATTTGCAACTATGTAATATGTAGGTCTTTTTTTTTTTTCTTATTTCAAAGCTTTACTAAAATAAATACAAACAAAATATAAGCAGCTCAATGCAGTCAAACCCTTTGAGGGGAATTTCATTAGCAACACTTATGTATTGCACTTATGTATGTCGTTGAGCAAAATGGTTTCCCTTATTCACTCGTTTGCACTGAATTGGTTCAGTATATAATATTGCACGTTCCAAAAGGTGTTCACTCATTCGAAAATACTCATGATGATGATACAAATTATGATGATGATGATGATGATGATGATGATGATGTCTTTTGGGTAAACATACATATTAAGATGTTTACTTTACTGATTTCTTTTGCATGTGAAAATAAGCAGAAAAGTAACATTAACTTAGAGAATACTCATATGCCCATGATATGAGTAAGATGCAATTAATTTGGAAAATCTAAACAGTGAACTCATACACTCTACATAATTTGATTTAATATCATATTTAAAGATAAAACGTTTCAACTATATTTAATTTCTTATTCATCAAGTTTATATGGTTGAATGGTTATATGATTTTAGTGGAACGATGACAGATCGCAACACATCACCTATTCGTCGATTATAAAGCCGCTTTCGGATTACCTCTACACAACTACATATGTCTGAATTGGGATACCTGCAAAACTCATTCGACTTTGCAGAATGACACTGCTTAACTCTCGTTGTGCAGTGTAAATTGGGAAGGACCTCTCCCCTCCGTTCAATACCGAACGAGATTTTAGACAAGGTCATTCGTTATCGTGTGACTTCTTCAACTTTATTATGGACAAAATTATGCGAGCTGCAGATTTACGACATAATGGCACAATCTTCAACAAAAGTGTCATGCTGCTGGCGTATGCCGACGATATTGACGTAATCGGTATCAATTCGCGAGCAGTCAGTGCAGCATTCTGTGAAATGAAGCGAGAGTCACGTCGAAGACCGGTAAGTCGAAGTAGCTGGTATCAACAAACAAAGAGACCCGGCGTCTTGGACAACACGTCACTGTTGACAATTACACTTTCGAGATGGTGAAGGACTTCGTCTATCTTGCAACCAGTATCAACAACTGTAATGACGTCAGCATGGATATCATGCGTAGGATAACTCTTGCCAATAGGTGAACCTTTGGGCTGAATAAGCAATTGAGTATTCGAGCTCTCTCTCGAAGATCGAAAATCACACTCTACAAGCCCCTCATTATTCCTGTCTTAACATATGCCGCAGAAGCCACGGATAAGAGGATGCTTGGAGTTTTCGACAGAAAAGTTCTCCGCAGGATCTTCGGACCTATTTGCGTTGATGGCGAGTATCGAATAAGGTACAACGATGAGCTGTATGAGCTGTACGCTGACATTGACATAGTCAGGCGAATCAAAATCCAGCAGCTGCGCTGGTTAAGTCATTTCGTGAGAATGGAAGAAGGCGCTCTAGCGAAGAGGGTTTTTAATTCGGCACCTGCTGGATAAAGCAGAAGAAGAAAAATACCAATCCTCAGTTGGAGGCACCAAGTGTTGGGTAACCTGACGGCGCTTAGAATATTCAATTGGCGCCAGCAAGCGAAAAACAGAGAAGACTGGCGCCGCATTATATGTTCAGCTTAAATCGATCATCGATCATCATAAGAAGAAGACGAGGATGACATTTTTTTTTTATTATAAATTTATGCTTTTGTTTGTAACACCCAAAAGGGGAAGTGACTTTTTTATAACTGGCGATGAAAAATGGATTGCTTTTGATAGCGTCCATCAAACACGATCATTGCTCCGACATGATAAGCTACTACAACTAATTTCCAAAGCCCAAATTCATCAAAATAAGATTTTGCTGTCAATTTAGTGTGGTGTTGCTTTATGAGCTGTTTCCAAGTAACCAAACGATCAATTCGGATGTGTTCTGCTAACAACTGCACAAACTAAATGCAGCAAGAAACAGAAAACGGTGTCATTTTCCATCAGCCTTGACCAAATTTAGATTTTTGTAAAAGAAAAATTGCAAATAAAATTTCAAATGATAATAACCCTGTGAAATTGCATTTGTTCAGATTTATGCCGATAAAGACCAGAAGTTCCATGGACGTGGATTCATAAAGTTGCCACAATGATGACAAAAGCTCAGATCAATTACACAACGGATTACTGAAAATTATATTGGTGTTGTGCCACATAGTTCATGTTGTTGGACTAAAATAAATAAATATGTGGCACTTATAAGCCTCGAAGTTCTCTTTGGCCGAGCTTCTGTTCCACTACTGCTGTGCGTGTTAACATTTTAGACAGTATTAGAAGGGACTTACTTATTTTAGCCAGTTTCTAATGGTTTAACTCTTGGGACTTCATTTTTTTTAACTTTGTCACAGAGTTTTTTTTAGAAGCTTTTCCACGGCTTGTGGAATTGTTACTGCCGGAAGAATTGCCAATTGCTTGCCGACAGGTGGGTACCGTTTAAAAGAAAAATCTTTCCGATATCAGAGTTGTGCTTCATACCGGAATTGAACCTACGACCTAGCGATCAGAAGGCCAACGCTCTAACCACTGTGCTACGGTATCCACGTTTTTGTAGGACTAACCACACAGTAAATATACTCGTATCTAAGGAGTGATTCAATAAGAGCTTCTGGAAGGTTTTTTTTTAAAATAAATCGCATTAAAATCAATTTAATCGTCAAAAATTGTATTTGACGTGTAAGTTCGGTTAATGACATTTATTGTTTGAAAATCATTTTCTGCAAATGTTGTCTGTAACTGGCTCTTACAAGATTCATTCCATGGGTCCAATTTTCGAGCGCTCGTTCGAGCACTTTGGCCGATATTCCTTCTTCTCTTCTTCTAATTAACGGGTCCATTTCTTGATAAAATGTTCTCATTAAAACTGAACACTGATTTTGGAAATAAAAATCCACAATTTGTGACGTAAGTCTTTTCATGGCGAAATATCAATAAATAATTAACAGAATGTCCTATGAAGCTGATGGTTATCACGCGTGAACAAATAAACAAAATCCGATGAACTATTTCAATCTTGCCCCTTACGTATACGTACCGGACTACTATCTATGTTACATATATGTAAGTCACATGTAATACTAATAATAAAATTTTTATTCCCCATTTGATAAAATCCTCTTACCATTTTTATAATATTTGTATGTACATTTTCTTTCATATAAATATTCATAATTTTTATTGCTATTCAAAATAAAACTTATCATACAACAATAACAACAATAAGCAAAATATCCAATAAATTTCATAGAAAACAACTTTTTCAATTTACTCCATGGAAACATGTTGTTAATACAGAAGAAGAAAAACAAAAACAAGATTAAAACCACTAAAGCTACATTCATTATGTATACTAAAGTGAAGAGATGAAGATAAAAAATTACAAAAAAATTAAAAATTTAATTTATTCACGATGATATATTCGAAATGCTGGTTCATTAAAATATTTCAATGCGATATTCTCCATAAATTCTAAATCTTCATATTTAAAGCTTGTTGTAAAACGATAATTACGTATGAGACCAGTTATAATCACTTTCATGGCGAAAAGTGCATAACGCCAACCTTTTTTTGAGTATATTTTTTTGGAAAGAGAAAAGTAGAGAGAAATAGTATTAATATAATTGCATATTCGCATTTAATACTTTACCTATACAATTGCGCAATCCCTTTGAAAATGGTATATAAGCATAGGGATGTTTACCAGCCATATTAGCTGGTAGAAAATTATCTGGATTAAATTTATCAGCATTGGGCCCCCAAATGTCGGTGCGTCGATGCAGATGAAATATTGAAATGATTATCTGAATATTGCGTGGCAATACCAACTCTTTACATATTCTCGTATCCTTGACCGCTTGACGGCCAATAATCGGTATGGATGGTGCTAGACGTAATGTCTCATTGATGACCATATCCAAATAGGGTAGCTGTTGCATGTGCTCATATTCCATTTGAAATGATTTCTGTGGAAAAACATTAACGATTTCCTCGTAGAGTCGTTCTTGTACATCCGGATGCATGGCGAGCATTACAAGTGCCGAATATATACCATTTGCAGTCGTTTCAAATGACTGTAAATAAATGTGGGTAATAACCAAAAGTCTTTAGAGATAAACTGCTTCGAACTCACTGCAGCTACAATGGTATTTGATTCACTTATAATGTTGCGCCACGAAAATTGATGCTTCTGATAGATTTGTATAGCCTGATCAATAAATATATTCGGCGGTTTCTTGAGGCATTCAACCGATGCGACATTCGACACATGATCCACACTATCGGTTGCAACTCCAATGTTGTTTTGTGTAGAGCTCAGCTTTTGTTGTATTAGCTATTTAGGAATTAAATAGATGATTTCGAAATTCAAAGTTATATCTTTATTCCCGCCCCTTCGGCACTAACCTCACTGACAAAATGATGCATATAGGCTTTGCTCTTTTCGAAACGATTATAAAATCGAAATATTCCATCCAAATTGAGAAGAGATAAAAATATTTGTGTTGCCGTTTTTTCCATAAGACTACACAGTATGGAATGAGTAAACACCGATTTCATTAGCGAGCGAAGAAAATCAGAAAATCAACCACACAAATAATTTCGTATGCTTACAATGAAAAATTTTTTGATAAATCTTCTGCAACTGGATCACCATCACTCAATGGTTGACCCATTGTAGTCTCTATACGAATAGAGATTATTTTGAACATTGCACAAAGTTGCATTCACATTCACAATTATATACCCACCCATCGAAATGCTAAGCGATAAACGATGCAACATTTCCGATAATTTATGCTCCACATTATCTTCCATTGTATCCAATTTGCCAATGGCTGTATTTTTTGCCTTATTGAAAACGGGTAAGAACTTCAGCAGTACCTTATGTTGAAATGATGGGCTAATCATTTTACGATTATGATGCCATTCCGATTCTAATTTAATGGTCTCATTATAAAATCATATAGAAAAAAATATAAATATATTGTTTATATATAAACCACTTGATATGTATGCACAACCTGGACTAGTAATAATACCACCTTCGAGAACTTTATACAATGGCAGATATATTGCCTTGGCCTTATTCAATAGTTCCGATGATGATAAGATTTTCTCTATAAAATCTGGATCAGCCGAAAGTACAACCGGATATAGACCCATCCAAATACAGATTGTTTGTCGTTTGCATTCCTCAAACATTTTGCCAAATGCTCGCAGAGTATCTGTAACAAGTGATTTTGAATTAGTGGATGAGATCTTTTCGTGCGTACAAAAGTCCAATTCACATACATTTTGTATGTTTAATTTTATTGAGCGCACCAAATATGGGTGTACCCAGAAATCCAGGAAATTTCATTGAAAATCTATACAAATTTCGACGTGTCCACAACCAATATAACCACAAACCAATTGTAATATTCCATAGTAACGATTTTAATATCTGTATCTTATCGGTTTCCATCTTCGAATACTGTGTGTTCTGTATTTAAAAATTTAAAACAATATCAGTCAGTCCATATGAATATCCTCTATTTATTGAGTTATCAAACTCAAACTCAAATCTCATATACAAATATATGTCCGCATATTTTAATATGGAAAGTAGAATAACATGAAGGGATCACATAGGTCACATGTACGTACAAAAGTAAGTAAGTAAGCTGTTCAGTCAACTTTACTGATGACAATTTGTTATTGTGACAATTATAGCTAGTGGATTTTTCAGTCATGTCGTCAATTTGACTCTGTTAGTGCTTAGTTATTTTTCACAAACATACATTGTCGTACAGAGGTACGAATATAATGCAATTATAAGCAGGGTACGAAAAACAAATGATACGATAAGTGAATTGTACATCGTAGTTAACATTTGTTAATATGTATATAAAAGCCACAAACGTAACGATAGCGTACGTTTTTTTTTTTTGCTAGTAAAATAGCAAAATCTAATAAATCCAGTTTTTAATTTGTTTGTAAAATCTTTTTGTTTGTTCCTTTTGTCGATAGCTTAGCTGAATATAAACTGAAAATTGAAAATAATTATTTTTATCGTAAAATTATATATAAAAGCTCGATTCCACCTAAAAGTTAGACAAATCTATATATATATATATATATATATATATATATATATATATATATATATATATATATATATATATATATATATATATATATATATATATATATATATATATATATATATATATATATATATATATATGGGCCGAGCTTCTCTTCCATTACATGTGTGTGCCGTAACTCAGTGGTTAGTGTGTTCGCCTTCTGATCTGTAGGTCGTGGTTCAATACCCGGCTGATGCATAACAAATTTAATATCGAAAAGATTTTTCTTTCGAACGGTACCCACCTGTCGGCAAGCAATTGGCAATTCTTCCGACAGTAACAACTTGCCATGAAAAAGCTTCTAAAAAGAACTCTGTGACAAAGCTCAGAAAAAGTGATGTCACAAGTGTTCTGCCGTTCGGAACCGGCTAAAATAAGTAGGTCCATTCTAATACTGTCCAAAATTTAAGACGCACAACAGTAATGGAAGAGAAGCTCTGCCCATGAATAAGACAAATCTATAGCAAAAAATTTATTTTCGTACCAAAAATATATACATAAAATATGTATATATTAATTTAAAAAAAAAAATCTTTCTTTCATCTGCTTATCTTTCAATCACCTCTAGAGCTGTCAAATGTATGACCGGCCTTCGTTAGTTTTTTTCTCGTTATTTTCTTCGAACAAACTTACTCACTATCATCATCTCTTAAGAGCGTTCTCATATAAAATTAATTAATCCAATTCCAAATTAATTTAAAAAAAATTCAAAATCAAGCATTTTCCCTAGAGCTGCCCACGAATTGACGCTAGAGCAATAAAATGTACGACAGACTCCAATTAGTTTTACCTCCCCATCATTTTTCCAAATATACTCACCATACAAAATAGACACAAAACTTCTGGAAATCGATTAATTTCTCCATAGCTGCACAGAAATCGGCACCATTAAATAGTTTTTTCTTCACATTTTCCTCAATCATACTCCAGCTCTATCCTTAATCCTCGGTGAAGTTCTCCCTTAAAATTATTGTAACATCAACTCAAAATCGACAAATAACCGACCTCATACCTTCCATGGAAACTATCCAAAACAGGTAATATCTTTAAGCGATCACCATTATTTTTTTTTCTACCCAACATTTACTTGAGATAGGGGAAATCTTAATTGATTAGGATGAATCAATTACAGAATTACAGTTCAATTACAGTTCAATTACAGAATTAATGCCTCGCTGCAAAGGAATCGTGAAATATATGACCGACCACGAATAAATTTCCAAAATTTTTCTAAGCACACTTGCTCTCTATCTCTATCTACCTCATTAAAATTAACACAAAAACACCAGAATGATGACAGCGGGTCTCTTGAGAATCCCAGAATTCGGTCCTCAAGTGACAAAATGTATAAGGAACTTCCAAAAATTGATTGAAAGGTCATTGTTACTAAAGTCATGAGTTCTTTGTGCAAAAAAAAAAATTCATATTAGGGGGTACGCATCTGAGGGGATAAGTACACTAGCCAAATCTGACCCCGAAAGTCAATGACGACTGAAGAGCAAATATAGTAATCATCGTATCATTGTTTAAGGTATAAAATATTTGTAAATCAGTTATTAAATGACAAAAATATAGTAAATAAAAAAACACTTTGACTGTTTTTTAGGGGTCCAAAACAGATCATCGAATTGATGTTATGATGTTCTCAACTTAAGCTTTCAACTAAAGGGTAGATATTTAAAATGTTTTCCATTGATGAACCTTAGTCTACATATATTCTAAGTCGTTTCCATACAGTATTTATTCTCAATGCCAAAAAACACTAAGAATACACACTACACTACACTACTGCTACAGTAGCCATCATATTTAAAACGTACACTAAACGTACCGTACTTTTAGTATATTTCGATTGTGATAAACAAAAACACTACGATGCGAGATAGGGAAGGAGATGTATTTGCTGAAAATGTTTAAGTTCAAGCAAGTACCTCATTTTTTCGTACCCTGACTGTAACAGGCAACTACATAATAAATATCAATGTTTTCTTTGACATATGTAGTACATGTACTACATACATACTTACATATTACGAGATGTATAGTCAATTATGTACTACATATAACACAAGTATATATTTTTGTATCCGAAATTAAAGTGCAACGAAAGTGACATTACTTTTAGTTAATTATTTACAACTTACATAGTAACTACTTACTTATCAATAACTACATAAGTAAGTATATAAGAATTGTTTATAACAAAAGCATACGTATGGCAAATAATACGTCATGGATAAAGCGAAACATAACGTTCAAGAAATAGTAAGAAAGTAAATATTAATTAAGAGTGATTGTGCGATTGTTCTACAGTGAAATCATGAACTTTGGAGACCATACTCTTTTCAAGACATGTACCAAAGACAAAACAAACAGTTTAACTACACTCCGATGAATCTGTGTTTTTTCGGTCGAACAAAAATACAAAATTTTAATCTCAAATTTCAGAGCGACCATTCCATGATAGGCCATATAAAAAAAGCCATTTTTCAATTATCAACTTTGCGGCATGTTAAAATACCCACATTTTATTGATGCTATACGATTGCTGTAGTGAGAGCCATTCTTATAAAGACCTCTGAAGCGTACATATATACAAATACATACGAGTATATGTCATAAAAATTTATTAACAGTTAATAAAAGAAAACTCATAACATTTGAACTCATACGATAGTACAAACATATCATATACCATATATTAATATGTTGTTCACATTCGAAAAGTGAGTGTAATATACTCGTACTATATATACATGAGAAGAATTGGAATTTTGAACATAGTACTAACTAACTAACGGTGTGAGTTTCAATGGACAAGTACATCAAAAGCACTGAGGATGTCGTCACTATGTCAACGATATAGCTTTCAACCATATTCACCATTTCAATATACAATATAAGTACACATATGTATATATGTATTATATAGTACAATATTTGTGTAAATATATTCGCGTATGATGTTTCAGATGATACAATATACGAATTTTATTATTCGACACATAACCAACCAACCACTCGTACAAAATGCAGTCGATAAATTTTTCGAGTGCTATCAATGTTATTGCCGGCAATTATGTGACATCACATATAAACTTGGTTCAACTGTAACTACAATACATACATACATATACCTACATACATATATGTGTCTACTTAATTAATATATGTTTGACTGGTTATTATTTTATTTAACAGCTGCAAAAATAACATGTACATATCTGGGATAACATACATAATTTTATGAATTTTTTGTAAAAACATATTTTTCACGAAAGTTCTAACTGAATTTAAACTTTAGTCACTTTAACAATATCTTTCAGTATATTAAGCAGAATTTAGCAGACTATTAAGCCTACATATATCTATAATTTTTGAGTGGCATAGTCTTCTTTTTCGATTGGAGTTATTTGTCGATTCGCAAGTATTTTTCCGTTCATTTTGTAAGAAAGACCCCTTAAGGAGTAGAGGCAAGAACTAAGTATTTGTCGGTTAGCAGTTATTTTACAGTTCATTTTGCATGGCATCTTTTTCAAATTGTAAAAATAGATAGTAAGCATATATAGAGGAGATGTTGTTGAGAAAGTATTAATGGCGATGGGTCATACATTTCACCATCCTAGGGGCGGTACCTAAACAGTTGTGAGGATATTTGTCGGTTTACTGGTGTTTTTGAAAGCACTTTGTCTACAATCCCTATATGTAGTGTAGCCCTCTATGTTAGAACAAAATATTATATAAGTGCGTCATACATTTCGTCAGTACAGAGATGATTCCTGAACAGTTATTTCTCGATTTTCAAATATTTTTGCTTACATTTTGTATGGAAGCTCTCCTAACGAGTGAAGATAGAGATTACGTATGTTCAGGAAAATTGTCGGAAGAAAAACATTTGAGGGTGGGTGATACATTTCGACGGTCCAGAGATGATTCCTGGGATGCTATGAGGTGGAATTTTTGGGTATTTTTTCTTTTATTTTGTATGGGCGCTCCTCAGAAGGGTAAAGATAGAGAGTAAGTATGATCAGGAAAAATGTTTGAAACAAAATTCGGAGATGGGCAATACATTTCACCGGTCCAGAGGTGGTTCCTGGGCTGCTATGGGGTTCTTTGTAGATTTTTGGGTATTCTTTTTCTTTCATTTTGTATGGGAGCTCCTCGCAAGGGTAAAGGTAGAAGGTAAGCGTGTTCAGGAAAAATTTCGGAGAAAAAGACTGAGAATTGAGCTTACAATTCATTGTTCTAAAGGCGAGTCCTGTGCTGCTAATGGACCATTTATGGATCTTTAGGTGTTTTTAAGTTTCTTTTTTAGAGAAATCCCCCTAATGGATAAAGATATAGTGTCTGTTTGTTGGGAAGAAATGTATGTTAATAAGAAAAAATCTCCTTACAGTCGCCTGGGGCCGACCAAATTATACCCTGCATATGTAGAGGTATATATAAAAAGTTTGCTCGTATATCCATCCTTTTCTTCCACTACTTTGTATAGGACCTACATTAAGAAGCAGGCGTACCTCACCAATTTTGGAAGATCAATTTCTGCCCATAATACTAAACTACATAGGTTGCAATGGGTTGACCTAGCCCTATTATTTAGTAAGTTATGGGTGTTTTAATGTTTAAGATAAATCCGACATTTGTACGGAAGCTATATAAAAACTGGGCGTGACTTATCTCTTTCTTGTATATCTAATTAATTTTTCAATATTAATCCACACCTTAAATTTGGTTGTCCTACGCTAAATGGTTTGTAAGTTATGGAGCTTAAAAGTTTTAGTTTAATTCCCTCGATTTTGTATGGGAGACCTCTGAAGGAGTGGGCGTGGCACACTGATTTTTTGCCAGATTATTTCCGACTACGATATTAATTTAAGTGTCAATTATGGTTATTCTAGACAGAAGATTGGCTAAATTACAGCTGTTTCAATTTAAAATTTGTATGGGGGCTACGATAAACAGTGGGCGTGGTGCGCCCATTTTCTGTGAGCCTAGTTGCTCGTACAATACTAATCCACACCTTAAATCTCGTTATTCTACGCTGAATAGTTTGCAAGTTATAACCGGTAACATTTTTTTTAATTTCCGCAACTTTGTATGGGAGACCCAAAAAGGAGTAGGCGTGGCCCACTGATTTTCTGCCATATTATTTCCAACTACCATGTTAATCTCAGTGTCAATTATAGTTATTCTAGACAGAAGATTGTAGAAGTTACAGCTGTTTCAATTTAAAAGAAGTACAGACACTTTGTATGAGAGCTACGCTAAAAAGTAGGCGTGGCTCAACCACTTTTGGCTAGGGTATATAGTAGTATAATATAAGTCTATGTGCCAAATATTGTTGTCCCAAGTGGTATGTTATGTGAGTTATAGCAAGTTAAAGATTTTGAAAATTTCGAGGTTAGTCGCTTTGAATGCTTGGTGTGGGCGTGGTTATTGACCGATCATGCCCAATATCAATCCCCTCCGTACCCTTGGATCATAGATTACTTATGCCAGATTTCATCGAAATAGCTCAATATTTACTCAAGTTATCGTGCGAACCAGCCAGGTGACAGACAGACGGACGGACGGACGGACGGACGGACGGACGGACATCGTTAAATCGAAAATTTAATCGACGCTGATCACGAATATATATCTATGTCTATATCTCCGGAGATTCCTTCAAGTGGACACAAACATCTGACCGAAATGAATATACCATGCATATTGCATTATGCAGGGTATAAAAATGAATAAGAATGCATCATACAGAGCTCTTGAGGCAATTCTTGGGCTGCTATGGAATTAATTTTCTATTTTCGTATATATGTTTCTACAATTATTTTGTATGATTAGAGGTGGGAAGTAAATATGTTGGAAATAAATATTGCTGAGGAGGAGGAAGAAAAACTTCATGAAACATATATTTCACACCTCTATAACAGTTTTCTTGGCAGATATTTGATATTTGTCAGTGAGTGTCAAATGCTCTTGTAATTTTTTTGTGTTACATTTCATTAAATTTAGTTTTAAAATAATTTTCGTGCAACAATTTATTTCCAATTTATTATTAACAAAATATTCATTTAAAGCATTATTGCCATAATAAGCACTTCAATGATGAAGTCAGGATGAGTTGAACGATACGTAGTAAAAGTGTAATTATTTGGGATTTTTGAAATTATTTTGCAGTTTATTTAAATTTATTTTTAAAAACCTAAACATTAATCAATTTTAATCTATCAAGGCAGAGCTATAGAACGAGAAAGTATTCTGTATAGTGAGGCCTTTATTTTCAACCAAACTATTGTAATAGTTCGATTTATGGGAAAGAAGTCGTTTGTAGTGGCACAAACGACTTCTTTTTGCATATCACTAGCACATCAACGAAGTTAGGGAGTGAAAATTCCTATAATCGACTAATGGAAAATTATCCGGCAAGCCAGCTTAACCTAATCTAATCTAACCTAATCTAATACCAAAAAGTGTATTTGAACCAATTTACAATCACCGATTTACATCGTCAAAATACTAAAAAATTTATGGTAATATGAATTTGAGAGTTTTTAGTTTGTAGACGAAAATTATTACCGGTGAATTTATATGAATAAGTTTGAAATTCTTGAAATTTTTATGTTTTTGATTTATTCATATTTCCTGAAAATATTGAATGTAAAAGTTATTCTTCCATATAAAAAAAATTAAACATTTAAAGAACTTCTGTAAAATCAATTGAAAATAATTAGAATTTTAGTTGAAACGAATGTCAACCACTATTTACCATACCAACGGAAAAGTTTTAAATGCAAAAAGGACTTTAACCCTCGATTCTGCAATAAAACATAAGCAAACAAATCAACAATGTATCATAAATTCCACTTGTATATTGTAAATACCACGCTTAACGACCACACTCTATGTACAATTGGATGTCTGCCATATGGCACGATACAAAATATCGTTTTGTAATAAGCCAACATTATGTCAAAAACATCATTACTCATACTCATTATATTTATACGGGTATGCTTATGTATATACTCGAAGGTAAATGTATGTGCACACAGCTATTTAATATGTTCATACGCATTGAGAAATCTCAAATAAAATCAATTTATTTGAAAAAAATTAAATTACATATACTATATGTACCATAAAATTAAATACATAAAAAGGCAATGCGAAACTTTACCATAAAATAAAAATAAAATAAAAAATCAACGAACAACAAAAATAATCATCACTCACACACTTTACTTCACCCTGATTAACTGGCGTGCAAAAACGATTCACACCATTGCTCTCAAACCAACATCCCAGATACGTTCAGCGTTAAGTGCGCAAATAAAAAAGCAAAAAGAAATAGAAGGGAAAATCTCACTAAAAGTGAAGAAAATGAATTTAATGGATTTTTCATTTTGACATTTTAACGCCTAATCATGACTAGAAAGATGTCTTTTGGGGCGATAATCTATACACGATCGTACGTACTTATGTATGATACTATATATTCGTATGTATATGTAAGTATATATAAATATACATACATTCATTTATATTGTCCGTGCACAGCCGCACACAATACTGCAAAGACGATAAATATTGATAAACGATTATATTCAATACGTGCAATATACATATTTGTATGGGTATCTCTTTGTGTTTCATATGTGTTGGTATGTAAAATATATAAATAGAATGCATCCATTGAAATAAGATAAATTGTTTTAATATTTAAAAAATTATTTTCCATAGCCATGAAGCCATAATTATTCAATGATTGCGGAAGTAATAATGAAATGAGCAACATTGCCATTGATGAACGACCACGAATCATTTGCTGTGGTATACATAAAATTAATTATTTGTTCGAGAAGAAATACATTTTAAAAGTCTTCAAGCTGCATAAGTAAATAACACAAAAGAATAATGGTGGCAATTATAAAAGTAGAGTAGATACCTTACACTTATTAATTGTCTGTGTGAATGGGAAATGTAATAAATAAATAAGTAGGACTTAGCAATAAGTAATATATAACTTTAAAAGTTACGTATACGCAATGCTGTAAAATTAAATGTAGAGTTTTTTATATCAGGAATCACATATAATGAATAAAAATTGTATTACCGCCTAAATCGAGATATTAATACCATGTCAGTATACAATACCTGGACGGATATGCGTCTTTTGAGCAGTAAATTAATTTTAGAGTATTAGCTCAAACACTTAAAATGTTCTTTAACTATTCAGAGAGTAAAAATAATAGGATGGTATATGTAAAATAGTGGGTGTGATATGCCTGATTTTTAAACATACTCTTTAATAAACTTTCGCTAAAATATATGAGCCACATTTTAAAGGCCTCTAAAGAAACTTCATTGAGTAGATGGTAGCACTGGTTTTACATGGGAGCTACATATATGAAATAGTAAATATAATTATTTATAAAATAATAATCTGGTCAAAAAAATATGAAGATGCTATATAAAATATTAAGCAACTTATAGTAATTAATTGTTTTCTTTTTTTCTGTAATTTCAGTGAATTCGTATTAGAGCTACATGCAATAGTAGATATGGTAAGCCCATTTAGAGCGAAAATATTGCTCATTCCCATATTAATATTTTCCTAAATGGTTGATTTGGTATGTTATGGTCATTTAAATTTTCAATCATTAAAATAAAATAAATAAATATGTGGCACTTAAAGCCCCAAAGGGCTCATTGGCCGAGCTTCTCTTCCATTACTGTTGTGCGTCTTAAATTTGGACAGTATTAGAAGGGACCTACTTATTTTAGCCGGTTCCGAACGGCAGAACACTTGTGACATCACTTTTTCTGAGCTTTGTCACAGAGTTCTTTTAGAAGCTTTTTCATGGCAAGTTGTTACTGTCGGAAGAATTGCCAATTGCTTGCCGTCAGGTGGGTACCATTCGAAAGAAAAATCTTATCGATATTAAATTTGTTATGCATCAGCCGGGGATTGAACCACGACCTACAGATCAGAAGGCGAACACACTAACCATTGAGCTACGGCACCCACCACCATTTTCAATCATGATATATGAGAGCTACATGTACTAGTAGCCGTTTCAACAACAAAGCTGCAGGTGCTGATGGCCTGCCTGCAGAGTTGTTTAAGACCGGAGGCGATGAGCTGCTCACCCGCATGCACCAGCTCATAAGCAGAATATGGTCGGATGAAAGCATGCCTGATGATTGGAGGCTCGGTGTTCTCTGTCCTGTACATAAAAAAGGAGACCCCACAATTTGCGCCAACTACCGTGGAATAAGTCTCCTGAGCATCGCGTACAAGGTTCTATCGAGCGTACTGTGTGAAAGGTTGAAGTCTATGCTCAGCAACCTGATTGGACCTTATCAGTGTGGCTTCAGACCTGGTAAATCCACCATCGACCAGATTTTCACACTGCGCCAAATCCTGGAGAAGACCCAAGAAAAACAGATCGACACACACCACCTATTTGTTGATTATAAAGCCGCTTTCGACAGTCCGGTAAGGGATTACCTCTATGCAACAATGTCTGAGTTCGGTATTCCTGCAAAGCTCATTCGACTTTGTAGAATGACACTGCATAACTCCCGTTGTGCAGTGAAAATTGGGAAGGACCTCTCGGCACCGTTTAATACAGAACGGGGTTTCAGACAAGGTGATTCGTTATCGTGCGACTTCTTCAATCTTATTATGGAGAAAATAATACGAGCTGCTGATCTACGACATAATGGGACTATCTTCAACAAAAGTGCATCCTGTTAGCGTATGCCGACGATATTGACATAATCGGCATGAACACGCGAGCAGTCAGTGCAGCATTCTCAGAGTTGGAAAGAGAGTCGCGTCGGATGGGTCTCACGGTGAACGAGGGCAAGACGAAGTATCTAGTGTCAACAAACAAAGAGTCCCGGCGTCTTGGACAGCACGTCACTGTTGACAACTACGCTTTTGAAGTAGTAAGGGACTTTGTCTATCTTGGAACCAGCATTAACAGCAGTAATGACGTCAGCTTGGAGATCATGCGTAGGATAACTCTTGCTAACAGGTGTTACTTTAGGCTGAGTAAGCAATTGAGAAGTCGAGCCCTCTCTCGAAGAACGAAAACTACACTCTACAAGTCTCTCATCATGCCTGTCCTAACATATGGCGCTGAATCCTGGACAATTTCCACCTCGGATGAGGGAATGCTTGGAGTTTTCGAGAGAAAAGTCTTACGCAAGATCTTTGGACCTATTTGTGTTGGTGGCGAGTACCGAATAAGGTACAACCATGAGCTGTACGAGCTGTATGCCGATATTGACATAGTAAAGCGCATCAAAATCCAGCGGCTGCGCTGGCTAGGTCATGTCGAGCGAATGGAAGAACACGCTCCAGCTAAGAAGGTGTTATATTCGGAACCCGCTGGAGGACGACGCAGAAGAGGAAGACCAAACCTCCGGTGGAAAAACCAAGTACTGGAGAACTTGACGACGCTTGGAATTTCTAACTGGCGCCAGCTAGCGAAGAACAGAAATGGCTGGCGAAGCATGTTATTTTCGGCCTAAATCGATATTCGGTTGTTATGGCCACATAAGTAAGTAAGTAACATGTACTAGTAGTCGTGGTGCAGCCATTTTATCTTAGAATATTATGCAGCATAAAGTTAATATGGAAGTTATGGAGGTTTAAATTTATTTTATTTCCTTAAGTTTGTCTAGTAAATACATGAATTGTTAGTCGTAGTTTGCCTTCATCTACGAAATTTATGGCGTTTTAAATAATAAAAAATCCGTGACTTTGTATTGGAGTTATATTTAATAGTGGGCATTGCTCCACAATATCTTGCCCTTAGAGTGATACAATCCTATGACTGACTCCCATTAGCTTTCCCTCCTTAATGTTTGCTCGAAAGACAATGATCTATATCGACGCTTTATAGGAACTTCCCTAACCCAATAACGAAACAGAAATCACCTATATAATGGTTAAATATATGTGCGATCCACATTAATTTTTGCTCTTCAACATTTTTGATACATTTTTTGACAACATGACAGAAAAAACACATGAAAATATAGAGTCGCTGCCCAGGAATAGCTCCTAAAGCAGTAAAATGGCTAACCGCATCATATTTATTTTTCCTCTTCACCATTTTCTGTGAACGTACTTGTCGTACTCTCTATCTCTACTTCTTAAGCGTAATCCCCTACAAACTTGGTTTTTATAATGGCAAATAAAACTACAAATGATCCAGATTTAATATTTTTACCTAAGCCAAGCCGTTTAAAAATTCGACCATTCTAAATATACCTCACTTTAGAGAAGGGAGAATAAAGCAGATAGCTCTTTTGATCGAGTTGATTATGTATTGAATTTTATCTCAATTATGTACTATTATTGAAAAAGAAAAACTTCACAAAATGTACACAATTAGTGACATTTCAAATATTTGAATTATTTTCAATTTGTCATTATACATACTCGCGAACTTACTGAAATCTCTCAAAGGTAATGTGCATATATGAATGTGCATTCTATGCGTTTGTATTCGTATTTTGTACATAAAAGCAACTTTCTTTTTTACTCAAAAATGTTTAAAATTTATTTCAGTTTGCTTACGTTGTTTTTACATTTCGTTCAATAATGCATTCCATTTACTTACTTCATATGCATTCTTCATACATTCATACATTTAACTTCAGCGTATGTAAAATGATTCGAATTGTTTGGGTATTTGGTTACAATATATGTATTCAAAGGAAATGATGTCGTTATCACAAATTCCATATCTCTATGAAGTATGAGTATTTACTTCAATTAACAACTGATGATCATATAAGTCGAATAATGAATATATTAATAATGTTCCTTTCATTCGCTTTGATTATAAAAGGAATATATGAATATAAAAATCGAAATTCTTACGTAATTTATCAATTCAAAGTATTACATGGCTTAATATTCATGATTATTCATTCACATCCCTATCATTTAGCTCGTGCAAGTCATGCTCATTGAGTTACAATGTTCGCCTTATCCCCTTTTTCCACACACTCGTTTACACGCGGTGTAAATAGTGGGTGCAACCACAAGAAGAATTTGCAATACGTAGTAGTTATGTCGTAATGGAGTCTAGGTACGATTGAGGAGTATTTTAAAAATTTGCATTGTTAAATACAAAACCTTATCGCAATGTAGAAAATGTCACATCTCCCATTGCTGTCATCGATGCACAGTGACTCGTCGTTTAGGCGAATCACAAAATTATCATATTTGTTATTCGATCAGTGATGTTCCTATATATTGATTAACTATAACACAGAGATGAAAGAGAGATGTTTAAACAATTTTTGCGATTATCAAGACAAAATTACATTTAGTTAGGATTAATCGCCCACTTTTTATACATCCCCCTAATGTTTTATTTTTAAATGTCGAGTATAAGAACAAAATTACTTTGAAAACTTACTTTATGTAGTTTTGCCAATAAATCAATGTTAATTTCTTACATATTTCAACGCGATTGCATACTTCTAGGGCTAAATATTATAATAAAACAATTAAATGAATGAGGAGAAACTTGAGACCGTCTCACATCTGCTGGGTACCTGCACTGCTTTGTGCAAAACACAAAATTCCTGGGATATTACCAGTTAAATGGCTCAGCCCCCTATCAGTGGTTGACATTAGCAGCCTCCTAAATTTCGTCAAAAGTTCTGGTTGGTTTGACGTAGTAGTACAATGGGTCTTTCACTGGCCTACGTGTGCCCTTCTTTTGAGGGGACGGCCACTCTAACCTAACCTAACCTAAAATTACAGAATTTAATCTCCAGTTTATTTTGTAGCAAAACTCAGCTTTAAATCGATTAACAGTTAATTTTAATGTCATTTAAATCGACCACATTTCCGCCTTTCTGTCTCCCTCTGTATGTCTTCAAATCTAACATATGGACTAGAGCAGTGCAATTGTTAACTGTGACTTTGATGAGTTTAAATGGAAGTGATAGAAGAGTCTCCGTGTATAAACATCCAGCTTAGACCCCATTTTACTAATGCCATAAGTCAGAGGTCTCATTGCCCATGATACCCATGTGGCATGGGAACTTATCAATTTTGCAAGTGGTTATAGGACTTGTTAAGAAAAAAATGTGTGTCTTTCAAACTTTTATTCACTACATAGTCTCTTGTTTTTATATTGCATATTCTATTTAAAAGCCAGATTGAAAACACAGCTAAATTCCACCTGTTTGCATGAAAACATCAGAAACTTTCCATTATTCAGTTCAGGATGCAGCACTAAAAATACGGCAGCAAATCATCAAAGCCGCGATCAATCATAAGGGTGGACTAAGGGTCAGACGCTGGAAATGCAACTCTGTTCCTCATTTCTAGTACGGCCTTAGATATCATGAAAAACTGAGAAGTTTACTTTAGTGTCACTGCTATCCATTGACTCAGATGAGCTGTACCATTGTTCATTATTCATAAACGCTGGATATTGGACACTGAAATACCAACACAATCTGGTGAAAACATCAAATAGATGAAGATTCACCACAGCATCCAGAGCTGGACCAGATGTAATAGGAAAAGCCTCCGTACAGCCTGAATCCACAGTACGCTGTAATCATGATAAGATCCTCTTGACTTCAAAAAGCGAAAGTCAACCTACACAGACTCTTAATACCCGAAAAGATGACTACATACTGCGTCATCCTTTATAAGAAGGACTCACTCTATCCAGGTAACATGGTTATTCAAGGCCGACTCACAGAATTTTTCACTCTAGTAGGCATGTAGAAATAAATATAGTAGATACACTCCTACAACTTCCTACGTACATGCAATACCACTAGATGTTGCAGACCCTTTAGTATGAAGAAGGTCATGTTGATAGGTCTGAAGCTGTACAAATTTACTAACATGCTGAAATTTTTTTCAACAAATTTTCATTGTACAAAGTCGAATCACTGTGCATCGTCGTCATCATCATCGTCATCGTCTCTTATATGTAACTATTTTCTATATGCTGTGCTCTTCTATCCCACACTTATGGTGTAATATTGTCTGTAACTACCATGCCGTACTCGAATTTAAACCTGGTAATGTTATGTATTTTGTTGTGTTACTGTTTACGAACGCACAAACACCTCAAGTCAATTTAAATTACAATGAGCTCTTTTATAGCGTTTTTTTTTTCATTCTGCATTACCTTTCGCTATTACTTTACCGTCATCTGTCTCTTCTACTTGTTACAAAGTTAACAACACTAAAGATGATGATGATGATGATGATGATGATGACAATATTAAATGCTGACTTGAGCTCTAAACGAAATTACTATGAGAACATCCACATATTCATGAATACAATACAAACATATATTTAATATGTGTGTGAGTACATGTAATTCGACATGCATTTTGAAGTGTGTATATTTTTAGCATAAACTTGGCAGAACCCCTCTTATTACATAAACATTCAGATACTCATCGTATATACGTACTTCTGCTTTATAACAACACCTTTAGCTATTTTTCACAGTAACAATATTTGATATACACATCCCATATATAGAGCACGTGTGCATGAACAGAGGCATAACAAGCAATTAAATTTTACAATGCCTTCACATTGAATCACATACACCTATTGCGAAATCTTCAAAAAATCTACTGTTTACATACGAGTTCTATGATGCAATTTACGAAAATTTTTCTCTTTTGCAAAGTAATGCTTAAGGAAGCATTTCTCCCTGTGTCTTTGACATGAATAACGACTATTAAAAAGGGGGGGCAACAATTTCTCATTGAACGAACGTTTTATAAAAATGTAAATTGAGCGAAAAACCTCTTATACAGTAGATATATACGAGTACTACGTAATATATAAAACCAACGTGATCTGGCATTTTCCCAAAAAATAATATTTGAAACCAACCAAATATAAGTACATTGCGACATGTATCAATGCATAAACGTATTCATCATCAATACTTATTTGTAAGCGCATATCATCCATACATTTGTTCGTTTTTTTTTTTTTTTCGGCATGAGTATTCAACTTTATACTGATTAAGCTGCAGGCAACGCAGAAAAATGGACCAGTTGCTAGGTGGCTACCAACCAATGATATTGATAAATGTGGTTTGTTACTTTTGCAAACTGTTTTTGTTGTTCTGTTCTCGTTCTCTCTTCTAGTCCACACACATACAATACGAATGAGTTAAATACCTACACAAATATACGTACATATGAGGTTAAATTCATGTGAGAATATATGGCACTGCTTTCATATAAATGTCTAAAATAGCTGCGTAAGAATGATTTTACTGGAATTTTTAGGGATTTTCTTTTTGCGTTTTTTTTTTTTTTGTTTTTTTGTATAAATAATATGAAATTTATCCATTACAAAAAGGAAAACAACTTTAGCAGAAAGTTTTAATTGAAAAATAAGTGATTACTTATAGAGCTTGATTTTTTTTTTTGTGGTATCATGCTTTCAACGGGGATTAAACACCGAAAAAATGCATAAAATCTGGCAATTCTTGAGTTATTTATACTCAGTAGGAATTGACATTTCATAATATTGATAAGTTAGCAACAATCACTTGTGAATTCTACACAATTCCACAAGAACTTCACACATTCCATGATTCGTTCTACAATCTCAGCAGATTGTACCGCCACATAAAGAAATGGTTGGTTTGGCTCAGATCACATTGCGTTCCTAAAATGTGGGGAACAAAAATTAATGTCGAAACTTTAATGCAAGTACCCAGAATAGCCCCTAAAAGGAATAAAATATTTGATACCCTAAAATTAACTTAAAGACACATGAAAATCGCAGAATAAAAATTAGAATTTCGAGAAGATTACCTAAAACATATCCTAGAGGTTCCCAAGAACTTTGGTAGAAGTTTTGCAGAAATACAGCTTCAGTTGTAAATATTATCGGATCTGTACAATTTGATATTTTTTGGATGGCCTCTTCATATTCATAGATAATCTAGCATAAAATCGTCTTTCAACATTAACCAACATTTCAAAATCCTTACACACACACTAGCATATTTCGAATGGAATAATTTTTGCTGCATCAATTTTTTTAAGCTTTATCACAAAGCTCCTTCAACACCATCACCAACAAGAAGAATAGGTATTCAATCTCCCAACACTCTAATATACTTATGCACTTATGTTATAAATACAATTCCTTAAATTTCAAAAACAGCTCTTCATATGAACGATTTTTGTGAATGAAACGCCTTTTTAATGTTACAAAAAAAAAAAAAAAGGAACAAATAAATCCGCGCGTTCTCTTGACTGTCATTTATCTAGAAGTAATGAAAATTCGGATTTTATTTTTACATATCATTATACTCATAGACTTATAAATATATACACATATGATTACATATAAATTTATATTTACATATATCTATGGTACCTACTTATGTATTTTTCGTCAACGAGAACCTACTTACTACTCTACTCTCTACGCCAAACATATTGTATTGTTATTTTAGTATGTGTGCGTTTAATTTGATTGATATACTGTTGTGTTGACATTGTTGTCATTTGCTGTGACAAAATATAATATTTTTCCAAATATAGGTGACAAGTGCAGAAATTCTCACAGAAATAACAATATATACTATACGTATAGCATAATAATTCGACCCATAAAGGTTAAGTAAGCAAAGCTTAGTAAAATTTCTCAATTTGATGATTCGAAATATGTTCTAATTTAAATAAGCTTATTTTCTTTTAAGACACATATATTTTATGTAAATATATGCCTTCTCTTAGAGATGATAGAGCTTTTTCGACGTAGTGTTGATCCCGGTAGATTTGGGATTTTTCAAAAATTACATATAAGAACTTTTAAAAAGGAATTTTTCCAATAAACACAAATTTAAATAATTTAAAATATTTGCAATTATTAATTTTTTGCTATCTTGAAGTCCCAGTAAGTGGTGGATATAGGAGATAGGTGTTTTCAGGAGACGTATTGGATAGGAAAAATTATTAAATCCTCTAGAAGTTACTTCTCATCTGATACTCGTATATGGTAATTTGTCAATTGTTATGAGTATTTCAGTTCATTTTGAATGACAGCCGTATTTTTTCTGGAACCCGCTAGAGGACGCGAACGAAGAGGGAGACTCAGCCCATTTCAGCACGACCAAGGGATTTCTGGGCTGGCGAAAAATTTTACGGTTGGTCAAAATCTATCAAAATCGGGTGAATGGCTATATAAAACAAGAAGTAAGATAAAGCAAGGAGAATAGGTCTGAAAACCAATGACTGAAAACCCAAAAGTAATTATTTATAACGATTGTACGGTGCTCTATACTGAAATTTGTATGGTTGTGTAATAAAAAATTTGCTCCCATGGTTCCCAGAGGTGGAAATAAGACGAAAGTGTGATTAAGAAAAATATTGGGAAGGAAAAATGAATGAGGGTCGGTGATATATTACGCACCTTGGGGACGTTGGAAGAAAATTTTATAAAAATGTCTAATGGAAGCCCCCTAAGAGATGGAAATAGGGGTTAGATATTTTCATGTGGAATGTTGGGGAAAGTAAATTATTGGGAGTTGGTCCTAAATTTGAATCGTCTCGAGGTGATTTCTGAAAAGCTATTTATTAGTTTTCGTTGAAAAGTGGATTAAATGTAACTTGGTATGATTTTCTTCATTAATCCCTTGCTTTCTTTATAAAAGAAGGAGCTCTGTGCAAAAGTTATAAAAATTCAAAGTTTTTTGCGATTTACATTTTCTTTCAATTTTTTTTTTTTTTTTTTGTAAATTTTCGCTGATTATTTTGTACCAAAAATGCGAACTTGTTTTCATATTTTTAGTCATTGCATGTTAACAATTAAATTAATTAAAGATATTTGTATTTTGAAAACTCTTACGATCAGATTGGTGTTTTCTTGCTCGAGATATGGTCCAAGTAGTAAATATTTCATCGGAAAAAAATTTCGAAATTATATATCAAAAAGTAAAACCAAACTAACAAAATTTTTGGAATATTTAAATTCATCTAATTTCAACTTTTGATTCCTTGTCTATACTTGTGCAATTAAAATATTTTTTTTTTCAATTTGTTTGAAATAATTTTATCACTAAAATTATTCATTTTGCGATGCAAAATTTAAAGCCAATGCTCGAATTCAGCGCATCAAAATACTTCAGAGCCAACTTTGGATTACTCAGATTCAAAACTGTGTATTCTTTTACAAATATTTGGAGATTTTTCGAAGCAACATTTAAATTCGGGTATTTCGGGATTGGCATTGCAAATATGAATGTGTGTATGTTCAAGTGTATTTACATATATATTCATGTAAAATATTTGTAAGTAAATATGTACATGGAAATATATAAAAGATGACATTGTTTCCGCTTCATTGAAACCATTTTAAATTTTCAACTCAATTTCAGAATAAAAATTGAATTAATATTTTCTTTTCGCTGAATCTGAAGATGACACTTGCGAGTTTAAGATAGAATTTTGGAAAATACTTGCACGTATAAATTTTTACGTTAAATTGTTAATATGAATTCACTTTCAATAGTTTATGCCTATTTAAATATTTTGATATTTATCTGATTATGTTAAATCCGATTTTGAATAACGCATGCACATATTTAATTTAAATTTGAAAAGAAAAGAAAAAAAAAAGAAATACAATCTAAAATTCAATTGGAAAATTTTATTCAAGCTCCGCTTAACCTATTTACATGTGTATGCATATATTTATATATGTACACACTGGATTTATAAACATACATATATTTTGAATTATTTGTGTGAGAAATTCTACACTTGTCATTCGTATATACAATAATAATAATAATATTTGAGTAAAACACCTATTGCATGTAAGCGATTGAGAGTATCAATCAAATTAAATTGATAAATTTGACAGACTAACTGCATAACTACTGTATGCTTATGTAATATACGTGCTATAAATTGACAGCTTTGCACCTCAATCAATTGATATCGACACTTATAATAACTCAAATTTCATCACTTATGTAAATAATGTGCCTATGGTACATATAGTAATATCAATAATTCTTCAAATTGAAATCTAATACCAGATTGTTTGTCATCGAAATACATTAATTTTATTGAAGTAATTGTGATTTTATTTTTGGAATATAATTATTTTTTCATAATAAATATTTTCTTTACTCTTTTTCTTGCAACAATAATAATAATGCGTGAATATCTGCATTATGGTAGTTCTTAACTTCCGACTTTAATATGTTACATCAAAGTATTAAATAATATACCGCGTAGCATTCTCTTCAAACTAAATCTTACATAATTCTTCTTAGAGCTAAGAACCACTTCAATCTACATATTCATGCGTAGAGCCAATTGTTGAATAGAAGAATAATCACCCTAACCTGTAGTTACTTAAATGGCAATAAAAACATTATTTTTTAGAATATATGATTGATTGATTGTGTATTTTTTTGTTTATTTATTTGTTTAAGTACACGTGAAGAAGTACCTAACAAATATATGTAGCACAATAATACAACAACTGCGTGCAAGTAGCTTTTGAGCGTTCGAAAATTCAATAGACATATTTATATGAGTATGAAATGGTATTTAGACTTACATTTATGCATTTTACTGTTCCCAATTTGATTCTTGGTGTGGTGGATAGATAGATTACGACTATTTGCTCACACGAAGCTAGCTTTAGATATTCATTTTTCTTTCATTCGAAGAGAATGAGTGAAAAAAATTACGTATACAAAAAATAATAAAGAAAATAAAAGAATCTTAACCTTGTCACTTCCATTAGTATATCTAATTTTGTCCATTGATGATATCCTCTTGAGGCACGTATGTATATTTATATTATGATTTTAGTGTCGGGCCATGGAGTAAGTACGTGCAGAGGAAATGTTGAGAAGGAAAACTTATTTTCAACCGTTTTTAGAGCAATTCTTGGAAATCTATTGATGATTTTCATATGTTCTTTATGGTTATTTTGAATGGGATCTCGCTTAAGGAGAGAGATAGCCGGTAAATATGTTCAGAAAAGTGGGTGCCGTAACTCAGTGATTAGTGCGTTGGCCTTCTGATCTCTATGTCGTGGGTTCAATACCCGGCTGAAGCATAACAATATTTTATATCGAAGAGATTTTTCTTTCGAACGGTACCCACCTGTCGGCGAGGATTGTGAATTTTTCCGGCAGTAACAATTTGCCAAAAATGCTTCTTAAAAAGAGCTTTGTGACAAAACTAAGTTAAAGTGATGTCACAAGGGTTCTGCCTTTCGGAACCGGCTAATATAAGTAGGTCCCTTCTAATGCTATCCAAATGTTATTTCAACGCACAACAGTATTGGAAGAGAAGCTCGGTGGTATCACAGTGGGCCTTTCTAGTCTAAGTATGTCCTCTCTAATAGAGAGGACAAGCACATAACCTAACTTAACCTATGTTCAGAGAAAATGTCTAGGTTGAAAAATTTATATAGGTGACTCATATATGTTACCACTCTACAGGTGCTTCTGCTCAGTTATGAGGTTATTTGTCGTCTTTAGTGTATTTTCACTTTCCTTTTGTATGAGAGTACCTTCAAGCACTGGAGTATGTTTAGAGGAAATATTGAGGAGAAAAAATTAGTCAGGGCCAGTCATACTTGTCACCACTCTATCAGCGATTTTTGAGGCTATGCATCAATTTTCTAAATTCCTAAAAATTGATAAATAACCACATAGCTGCTCAGTAATTGTTCCTAGATCGGTAAACTACAGATAAGACACTCATTATGTTTTCCTCGTCAACACTTGCTCCAAACATACTTAATCCCTATATCCAGGCTTGAATACGGTTTCCATACAAAATGAATATAAAAACATCAGGAAATCGACCATAACTGCTCAATAATCACCTCTAGATGAGGGAAATGTGTGACATACTCTCACTAATTTTTCCTCCTCAACATTTGCTCCAAACATGCTTATCCACTATCATCACAACTTATGGGAAATTGAAAATCAAAGATAGCTGCCGAGGAATCGCCCACCATTATTGTTCTTCTCCTTAATAACTGTTTTCTATAAATAACTTACCTCAAATCTTAGCTTCTTAGGGATCTCCCCTACAGGGATAGTTTTTGCTTTTTGGATAAAATGCATTAAAAAATTTGATTTCTACATATTTTTCCAAATACAATCTCATATTTCGGAAGTAGTTAAATATTTTACATTACTTCTGTACGCCGAAGTCTTTATTCATAAAGAATCTCTCCTTTACCCTATCATTTTACTTGAACGATATGAAAATATTTGGAAATCTCATTCAAAAATTTCTCATATGAGTTTTGATAAATATACAATTTTTGAAAAATCTTCAGACAAAGATAATTGAATTAAATTTCTGAATTTAGGGTTTAAGCTCTCTAACTATCTGTCAAATGAAATTTTTCGAAGTTATGCCAATAGTTCAGTAATAAGAAAAATGCTGTTATGGAAGCTTTTTATGAGAATGACTATTTTCTGTAAAACATTGGTCTTACAGAATTGAATCCTTGCTATGGACAAAAATTGACGAAGCTTTCTAAAATCATGTTTTTGAAATGGACTATTAATCAGTTAGAAAGATAGGCAGTCACTTAAACAACAGGTGATGTTAAATTTTATAATTAAATTAACGACATTTTCTAAATCGAAAACATGTCTATAGGAAGAGCTCAGTTGCAACAAACTCAAAAAAAATAAAAGTTTATATGTATAATTAACATCATGTAGGTACCTAACTTTATATACATACGAGTATGTCCGTAAGCGTCAATTTGGAAAACAAGCGCATGACTGTCAAAAACGATGAATGAAAGTGAAAGCGATTAAATTTCAGCCATGAAAACACTTCACTTCAAAATGAGTTAAAATGATTATCCTTTTGTTGTTGTTGTTGTTGCTCTGCTGTACAAACATCTGCCATAGGATATTTGACGATAATTAACAAGTTGTGCGTATGAGCAGATTAGAGAAACGTACCGAAGTTGTGGTTAGAAATGTGTGTGGGTAGGGGGAAGATGTGTAAGACATGAAGTCGAGTAACTTTTCACATTTATAAATATTTTCCTCTCTTCGTCCATTTTTAATTTACTGACAGCAAAGTGAAGACATGTTTGAAAGAAAACAATAACAAAATATTTTAAATACTACTACAATACATTGTATTAAGTAAGTTCGTTAATGAACTTGGTGAGCAATCGAAAACTGTCAAATAAAAATACAAACACATAAATAAAAGATAACGAAAAATAAATAAATACCCGTTTAAGTAAGTAAGCAGTATGTATGTAGAATCGAAAAATCCCACAATTCGCTGACTATACATCCTTATATTTGTATTTAGGTATTTATGAAAGTATGAGACAGATAGTGGAAGAAAACACTTTTCCTTTGCTCAATGAAAGCAATAAATATTATGAGAAATAACAGTAATAGCAGTAGCAGCACAAAATAAAAACAACAATAAGACAAATGAAACAGAACTGAAACAAGTTGTAAGTAGACATATTTGTATGTACATATGCAAATTAGACCTATCCAAGAAATTTTTAGGACATTAACATTTTAAGGATTTTGCTTATTTATATGTCGAATGAAATAAATCAATATAAAAAAAAAAAAAAAAACGGCATTATATTGTATAAAAATATTTAACAATTTAGACCTATACATTTGTAAAATTTGATTTATGTTGAATGTCGAAATATTTTTGCAACAATGACGAAAAATGGATTGTCAATTTTTTGACATTATGGCGATGCACAGCATACAATAATGCACATGTATTAATGTCGAAAAACAAATTTGACATTATTTAAACATTTTTTATATATTAGATCTCTCCAAGAAATGTAAGACATTTTAAGAATTTGGCTTGTGTTGAATGACGAATGAATTAATATCGAAAATTTTTTGCAACAATGCCGATAAATGTATTGTCACTTTTTTAATATTATGACGATGCACAGTATAAAATAAAGCCTAATGAATTAATGTCGAAAAACAAGTTTGACATTATTTAAAAAAATTATCCAATAATGTGGAAATTTATTTTTTACATTTAAAAAAATTTTACATTATTTTAAAAATTTGTCAACATTAATGCAATTTACTTACAAAACGATTTGTTTATGGAATAAAATTAAATTTTTTTCCCTGTTTCGAGTTTCTACAAGGCTTGTAGGCCAAGCAAATTTTTTGACGGAGAACTATTTTGCTCCGGAACTTGTTGAACTAAAACTTGATATATAATCCCAAACTGATTACATCTTAGAAATGTCAGAAAATGGGCATAATTGGATGAAAACTATTACTTATCTTCTAATCTTAAAATCATGCTGTTGAATAGTTATTTGCACACTTTACATGAGCAACTATAAAGCTATTAAGCTGAAACTCGGTACACTCGATTATATTCATAAATTAATAGCCACAAGCTAAATTACTCAATCGGGTAAAATCCCGCCTAGTTCTCATACAAACATATGCTTCTGGTTGCATATTTTCGCAATTCTCGCATGAAAATACATATCAAGCAGTGAAGTTGAAACTCGACAAAATCGATAATATTTATTATCAAATTACATACTATATTTGAAAATTGCAAAATTACTTAATTGGATAAAAACCACGCCTAGGCCCATACAAAACTTATGCTTTCGTATGTATTATTTAACAGTTTGCCCACGATAACATCAATTTATAAAACTGAAACTCGGTGTATGCCGTTATTATTACTAATTAATATAAATTTTTTCTAAATTATCGAAATCGAATAAAAACCACGCCAACGTCTCATATTAAAGCATATTCTCGACAATAATTTCCGTATGAACATATAAAGATATAAAACTGAAGCTCGGTACGTACGATTATTTTTATGAATGTTCGAAGATTTACGAAAACCAGCACTATCCGCTGAAAATCACGCCTACCTCCCATACAAAATTAAGTACTCGATTCTACTTTGCGCACGAACATAAAAATCTTGAGAACTGAAGCTTGGCACAAATAATTTTTCTTATCAACGTGAGAGTATATTTAAGAATGGACGTTATGGAATGAAAAGCATCCTTATCTCCAATGCAAAATTATTGCTTTTGCTTTTTAGAAATCTTTCATATTTTTATTCTCCATCAAATTATGTTAATATAAAAAAAATTTTAAATAAATTTATTATTTTTCTTTTGAACAACCCTAACGTAACTACTTAAATATAAACAGTCAACATAACTTACCTAATTTCTCACCAGCGTGTACTTGGCGCAAGTACTGTGCAAAAATCAAAGAGGAGAATACAACATAGAAGTAGAGTATACGACGAGATGTCTGACGACAAATGTGTTGCCGTTGTGGCAGATAGATATCCATGCTGCCGATTCGAGGAAGAATAAAAAATGTATGTTGTCGATGAGTGTCACATAAATACAAGCATACACACGCGACCACACAAACAAACACAAATGTGTCTTTATGTGAGAAACAAAGGATTTTCAATGATACTTTTACTTTCTCCTTCACTTCACTTCACTTCACTAAACTATTTGATATTTGGTGTGTGTGTGTGTGTGTGTGCATATGTGTCTCTCACTCTCTCGCTCTCTTTCTCTCTTTCTCACTCTGTGTCCTTTCAAGTTTCATTTGTGATGTGTTTTGTCAGATTGTCTTTGAATTTTGTTTTCTTCGCTGTGTCGATATAATGCGTTAATATTATATTGTTGTGTAATACTGGATGTACTTGATTAGCCACACCAATAGGGTGGAGCCTCAAATTGGGTCTTGTTGTCCTTGCAATTGCTGATTCTATACTAGCTAAGACGCAGTGTAGACATTTCGACGCATTGATGAGATCTTGCTGCTGGTCGCTTGATTGGAATGAGGTGATGCTTCAATTACTTTTCGACAATTGCGCTTTTCTGTTTTTTTTTTTTTTTGTTGACTTGATGCGTCTGTTTTAATGCTCCCAACCGTCTCTGATGTAGCATTAGGTGCAAATATATTTGGAAGTAATCACCATTAGGTTCTTCATTGTTATCACAATCGTCATTGTACTTTGTTATTTGTCGTTGTGACCTCTTCTTTTTTCGTTTTGTCCTTATTTTTAAGAAAAAATGAAGAGAAACAGAGGGTCGAAGAGTGGAAGCCTTGTGCAATATAAGATTTTTTTTTCTCTTTAGATCCTTTTCGTTTGTATATTTTTTCCACTTTGCACTTTGAAAAGAAGACGCATTGTTGTTAATTTTTAAAGGTTCTCTTGAAATTTTTTCTTTATTTGGATTTTTTGCCCATACACGTTTATTATTACTTTGTTTCTCCTCGAATGATATCGACCCGGCCGACCACTTTACGTTTCGCTGAACAAAAAACAAATTAATTTCTTTATTTTTCTCAACTTTTTTTGCTATGCTTTTGATTTTTTGTTAATTTTTATTATCATTCTTTAATATTTTTGTTTTTATAATTATTTTTATTATTTTAGTATTTCGGTTTGAAATTGTTATGGCAATAATGGCACTCTTGAACGATTATATTATTGCGTTGTATTCAATTCTGGTTCATCAAATTATGTGTATATGTGGTTTTCTTGGAATTGTTTTTCGTTTTTTAAGTTCTCACTACAATTTTGAATGGTGACTTACTGCGAAAAAAAACCATACCTAAATGGGACCTACGGGAAATTGAGGGAACTTGTAATTTTCAACTTGCCTTTCATTGATACGAGTGTACTATAAAGAATATTGGTATATGAAAATAAAATGGAATTGCTAAGCTGGCAATTCAATTCAAAAATGTTCAGTTTTATCGGTTCTCATTAACATAAAACTAAACTTTAACAATTACTTATCACCCTTATAACTAGTTTTGTGACTCTTTAGGAAGGAAGTTCTTCTTAGCAAAAAATGATGTCAATTTAAAAACCCCAGCTACATTTATAAATTATTATAAATAAATTCTAAAACTTAACGAACTAATATCACAACCATAATGGTTCTGTGAGCCTAAGCGAAATATTATATTCTTATTGTCTGGCAACAATGAAAGAATTTCTACGCAGCCATATATATTACTGCTGATAACCCTTAAACAATGAGGCATATTCGTATATTGAGCATATTTTTATTAATTCTTCTCATCAACACCTGCCTGTCTCTTTCCCCCTTGGACAATATAATCCCTCTTTATTTTTTTGTTTGATCTGCTTCTTTAGAATATTTGCTCATTTCTATCATTTTTCTTATTTTATGGCATTCCATCTAAACATTAAATTAAAATTCATGAACATGTGCAGATACTCGTCTGTACAATACATAAACACATATGTATTAATTTGCATATAAATTTTTACAACTTCTCTTTTTTTTATATACTTAACCACAATTCGAAATAAAAAAAATACATTCACATACATATATACACAGTGGGACTCATTAGCACATACAATATAAATGTTCGAAGCAGTGTTTTTCAACCTTATCGCCTCAATATCGACTGAAATCCAATTTTTTGAAATTGTCAAATCAAATCAATACAATAAAAAAATTTATAATATATCACACCGATTATAAACACTGTCAAATATGATCTCATAAACAAGTTACAAAGTTGCATTCATTGCATCGATTAGAGAGAAATATCAATCTTAATTTTATAAAGCGTCGCTGCAAATACCATAGATTTCCGCACAGAACAACTATAAGTCGATATTTTAAACAATATTTGTAAATTTGCTCATAAGTTTTATATCCAAAATAGATCACATCAATACCAGAACTGAATGCTCTAAAAAGTCGGGTGTCTCATAAAGCCTAGTAATGCATGTTAAATATGGAGAGATTTACAAGCAATCTACTTTTATTAACCTAATGTAATATCGGTAGTTCTACAATTTGTTCTTTTGTTTTTTTTTTTCTTGTAAAATAAATGTTGGGTAAGCGATATAGCAACATTTCCTGTAGGCTCAGTTTTGTCCTACATCCGGCCAAATCCTTCTAGTGACATTCAAAACACTGCACGACCAAATACTAATGTGCTAGTGGCTTTGGTGTTATAGCACTCTTGCACAATATAGTTCGTCGTTCCCGGAACGTAACTCTCCGGCTCTGCAACTCCGCTTCATGTAGGCCGCATACCATGGGAGCTTTTTGATTTGGAAGGCATTACGTTCGTTTTCACATTATGTAGTGGACGAAGTCCCAGCCCATCAATAGCAGTATTATCTCGATTATCCACCCATGTGCGTTATGGAGTTTGGTTAGTTCTCTGAGACAGCATCCATCTACCGATTGGTGAAGTCGGCGTCGTAAGTGATCATTAATATCTCGCTTCGAGACCAAGACGATTCAATTCCATCTATCACACTGAAGATAATTCAACAAACTACTATTAATTATTAATAACCACATTTTAAATTGTACTAGTGGTTTACGTATAATGCACCAAAATTAAAAAAAAAAAAAACAATCGATTTTTTGGACTAAAATTGCTATCGAAAGTCTACTAAAAATTAGGAATCATGCATCGTAAAAGTATATTTTTGTTTTTTTGAGAGTCAACTCTAACTCTAATTGCACTTTATGCTAACGGGTACTACAATGGGCTAAGTACGAAAATGGGCAGTAGAGCATGTTTCCAAAAAATCCACTCTACAAATCTCTCGCCATAAATTTGCTCACAAAGAGCATAGAAGCGAAGATGTTTTCCAACATCTATTGAATGAATTTTCTGAGTTTTGAGAGAAAAATTCTTCGCAGGCTCATATAAAGTTTTTTTGGTTGGCAGCCGATGCGAAAAACTAGAATTGAGCGACAGTTGTAATTAAAAAATATGCAAGGAAGGAAGTCGAACTTAGATGAAAACTTATATCGATTTCAGAGTACTTTAATACAAAGCTAAACGGCCTATCCATAAATGTTGGCCATAACGAATCAATTATTTTCGACAATTATTCACGCCGGCCTAAGAAAATAATATTTCGGACGTATAGCGAAACATTCTAGACCATATATTGAAAAAGTGTCACAATTAAGGAATGCGGTTATAGCGAAATGTCATATAATGAGCGATCATATAGCTAGGTAGGGGTGTATTTACATGTCGGATTGTAGGATATGAGACTCTGAGTAATTTTATTTAGAGAAACAAACAGTATACCAACAAAAAGTATTAATGTGTCTGACTTGCTTATTAAAAACCCCACTAAGTAAGCGTTTTCTGTGCCATCGGATCATCATCACTTAATGCTTTCAATTATTTTGATTATCCCTTCTTATTGAAAGTCCCTCTGAGTAAGTAACTTCTATTCTGTCATATTCGTTTTTGCGAAAGTTTTTCAAAATATTGTTTTAAATTGTTGTTTATAATACACTTGATTTCAGATTAAATTATTGAACATTTTTAAGAAACACTGACTAACATTCCGCAGTAACGTCCAATATAAAGTAATCATATAAATTCATTCAGTCGCTTGATTTTTCTTCAACACATACGTATGCGAGTACGTATCGTTAAGAAGTGCTAATATTGCAGTATATGACTTTTCTCTCCTCATAGTACATGCCGTTTCACATTCTTATTTGGCCATATTATTTTATGATAGTAGATAAGTTAGTATTCTTGTACGTATAGTGTAGTATTGTTCGTTTTTTTGTATGCATGTACATATGTATGTGATAAGTATTGTCTCATGTGAGAGTGTTTACCATTAGGTCTTTATAAAATTTTGTGCAAATTACTTCAATTGGAAATTTCATTTCCCCATCACCCTTAGAGTTTTAACGATATGAGAGAAGAAAAAAAAACAACACAGAAGAATTTATATGAAAGATGCGTGGGAGGTAAAAAAAAAGTGATATGAAAAAAATAAGATTATATTAAAACAGTTTATATCATAAAATTCAATAATGTGGAATTACTAAATTTTCAGAAATATTATTTAATATACCAAGTCTAGCCTGCTCAGAAAAGTTTATTATGGATAATAACTTCAATATCTACTTGCTGTCTCAATATATTATTCATTTTAAATGAATTATTTCAATTTATATCCCAAAAAAATATATAATCTACGAGTCGAGTCGAGTATGTCGTATATGTAAGTACACCTACATAAAAAAGAAATTTATTTCTTCTGGTATTCAACTCTATGTGTAGGTAGTTTGTTTGTTTTTTCTTTCGACACTATGATAAAATACGGGGTAATCGTGTCGTATTTCTTTCAATATCATAATTCATTTTAGTTCAAAAGACTATCATCTATTACATAGTTTTGCGTATATCATATGCAAATGGTATGTAAAAACATTCACAACCATCATAAGTTCAATTTTCTCTTATATAATATCTAAGTAGTTTTTGTTGTTTTAGCATAATATTGATTTATGATATTTATGTAATGTATGCACTAAAAATGGTTTCGAATAGTGAATTTCTTAAAATAAATTAAAACTGTTATCTGATCGGCCAATTGGGTAGTTGTATTCATGTGTGGCGAAAAACAATAACCGCACATAACTATTTAATGAATTCTATTGAAGAGCAGTGAAAATGAAAAATCAACCAAATTTTAAAACAACAGCTACAAGCATGCTAATATTAAAAATCAATTATTTTATGTAGCTGCCTTCCAATTTTTGCAAATATACTCAATATTTCAATATTTTTAGGAAATTTCTATGCAAAGCTTATCAAATTCCGTCAGGCTTACTGGTAGTCATAACTAAAATCTTTTTATGGGTATATTACCTACAAAAAATATCCTATGGATCGCAGTGCTTATATAGGCTAATAATAATAACACCAATATGGAGAGGTGGCAAATGTGAAAAATATATACTTTCTGTGAGGAAAGTACCGGGAAAGGTAGATATAAACTACCCGCCGTATGCAAAATGTATCAAAGCCCGTCAGGCTTACTGATAGTCATAACTAAAATATTTTCACGGGTAAGTTACCTACAAAAATCATCCTATGGATCGCAGTGCTTATATAGCCTAATAATAATAACACCAATATGGAGAGGTGGCAAATGTGTAAAAATATATACTTTCTGTGAGAAAAGTACCGGGAAAAGTCGATATAAACTGCCCGCCCTAGGTACAAACAATCAATGTCAGCAATGCGTACCAATTTTTACAGTGAGTGAAAACACTAAAGAAAGATTTTGTCTCAAATTTTGCATTGCCAACGTTGCATTAGATTTATGTTGAGACAGCACTATTAAAAACTCGCGCATATGAGTGGTACAAACCCTTTAAGGAGAGTCGAGAAGTATTCGACGATTTACCTTGTTCTGACGCCCATCAATAAATTTAACCGAAGTTGACATCATTTACTCCGACTTATGAGAGATAGAAAATGAACTTAGTATACCCCATGAGTCTTTTCGTTTGATATTGGTCAATAATTTGGGCATGATGCGCGGACTGCAAGACTCATTCCAAAACGTCTAAAATTTTGTTACAATTTTAACTGATTTTCGCTTAAAAGCCCATAAAAATTTACTGAAACAACCACCGTATTTGTCAGATTTGACACCATATGACTTCCTCCTCTTTACAAAATCGAAATCACCGCTCGAGAGCACGTTTTGTACCAATGTGATGGATATAACATCGACTACAACGCTCAGTTTAATTCGACAATTCCCGGTACATTCTTGACAGAATGTATATTATTGATAGTAAAAACTGTGCATAATTGAATGAAAGCCACACCCATCACACATGGTGATGGTATGAAAGTATGCTGCTGATCGATATATTTCAGCAAGAATATTTTTGGACAGTTTTTGGACAGTTTTTTTTTTTTTCATTTTTAAATTTTCATAATATATAAATATAATAGAATATTACACATCGAGGATACATTTACAATGCATAATGTTTGCCATGTCAGCATCATATAGTATAAATATATCAAAATTGTTCGTAAAACACTTTTCCGTAATACAATATACGAGTATTAACCCATAATCGATCTCCTTAAGTGTGGACGCTCATAGTGAGGGTGGTTACACTAACCTAACCTAACCTAATATAAGCACAAGGTTGCATAGCACAACAATTAACTATTTTAGCTCACAGCGCTTTACTTTTGACCAATCCTTTTCAAATAATAATAATAATAATAATACATTTCGGGACTACTACGAAATTTAAAAACATTTCATTTCATATCCATATGATAATTGAATTTATTTCTCATACTAACATAGAAATACTTTTGTACTATAAATTTCATTTAACTGGCAAATATTGTGAGGAACATCAAAAGATCTATTGTATTTCAAAATATTACATTTTCTCCGTCATAAAACCAATATGTGCTGTATTTGAAGTCTTATTATGTGAATTCCCTAATTTAAATAGCCGGCAAAGGCACCTCAAGATATTTGATGTCATTAATTCTATAAAACAATGACCATATGTATTTTAACACAAAAATAATTCATAAATAATTGTCTAAAAGAACTCTGCTATAAAGTTCAGCAAAAACTTCCTTCGTCACTGAAAATCGGTTAGCATAAATGCTATCAAAAGTACTTGGTCGAGATTTCCTGAAGCTATTAGTGACATATATACATACATATCTATGTATATACTTGTCTCTTTCTTCTCTATAACCTCTATCAATTTGATTAAATCAGTAGCAAGCACACATTTACTTTATCTTTCTACTATCACAAATTAAAAGTTAAATTGACTTTGGCATATTTTTCTAAATGACAAAGAAGCATGAGCGAAAAGTAGTGATATAACCACTATATATGTATAGTTAAGTATACTATTTTAAATCCATTTAAGTAATAGCATACGCTTTTTATTATAAGGTATTTGAAATTGTGTAATTTATTCAAAGTTCTTTTATAGTTTTAAATTTGAATTTAACATAAATTGTAAATGGATTTGATGTGCTTAGATTTTGGGTTTAATGTATCATAAATACTGGATTGAATTGAGAAGTACGTTGGTTTTTGGGTAATTCAAGAAAATATGTTAAAAGTAATGAAGAATTGTATAATTGTCATTCATTGTTGCCCAATATAAGTGAGTTTCTATGTAGCTCAGGCCTTACAAACATTTTTTGCATTTACTTAATAATATTATAATTTCTAAATTTTCATTCACAAGACTATACTTGAATTTGTAATATTTTCTTTATTTTTTTCCTTATAAAAATGCTAAACATTATTTATGGGCGTCATTAAATAATCCCAACATTGTATTTAGTTGGCAAAAACCGACACTTTTTTCATCAGCTATCTTAATATGCATATATTTTGCATATATTTTTAGTTATATCGATGCCCTGAATGCCACTTAAATAAAAACAAGTTGAAAACTACAAAAATCACAACACCGAGAATATATTAACAAATATTTTAGTGAGACTATATCATCAATGCTATGAAAATTGAATTTTTTTTCAGAAAATGGTATCCACATTTAAAATAAATTGGGTTGATGATGTTTTTCAATAAAAACTTTCAGAAAAGTATTGCAAAATCAATAGATTTTCAAAAAATAACAACTTTTGCATTAAAAATATTTTATTGGTGTTTTATTTGAATTTCAGTTTTAAAAGTTTAATAGATAATTTGCTGCAATTTTGTGTTTGTTTTTTTTTTTTTTTTTTTGCACAAATTGATATTCCATAATTCAATTATCAATAACAGCATGGTATCCTTTTAGCATATCCATAAATGGCTTTGAAGTATGGAGTAATGGTATACACTTAAGATTCATAACTTCTATTCATTTCAAATACACTTTTCACTTTTCAATTAATATATTAAATATTACACATTTCAATGTGTCATCCATTGTTATACAATATTTGTATGGATATTTAAATGCAATTAAATTTAAGTCATAAATATTTTGGCTCTTTATCATCAATATTCATATCAGCGTTATCAATTAACCACCAATTTACACATCTAAATCATATTATATTATCAGCTATAATTTTCTGCTTCCTTTCGTTTTCGTTATACAAGGCAAAGCTTGGGGAATTGAATGAATATGTATATCAACTGTGATCACTTTGATTTCAATTCACACTAACTAATAAAATTTTGTCGTCGCCTGCCTTGTGCCATCACAGTTCAAGAAATTATAATTTACGATACTACCCTCACGTAGGATTAAGGGATTTCCGTTTGGGAATGAATGATAATTTGACAAGAGCAAAGCAAAAAAAAAAAAGAAAAGAAGAAAAAGTCACATACATTTTTCTAATTTCACATTCCGTCACACATTTTAGCAATTTCTTTTTTTTTTTCTTTCTTTGATGGTTAATTAGGGTATGTGTTAATTCCGTTTTAAATGACTTCAAATTAATAAGAAGAAGCACCGGAAGCGGAAACGGACGTAACTCGTGCGATAATAATTCTTCCGTGTATTGTAAACAGTAATGATTTTTACTACCTCATTGCAACTATTATCATTTTCGGCCACGCAACCACAACTTTCACTTTGGCATAGAATTTACCAAATAATAATCCATATATGCGCTATCATATATCGGTTATTTTAATCCATTTCTTGCATTCTGCACGATATTATGTAGATACGTACGAAATTACGACGACGACGAGACAACGCCGACACGTAACGTGATAAATGGCCTTACACGATAACTTTTGTCAACACTAACTGCTGTGGCATCCAATGTCGAACTGATGGTCGTCACGCATATGGGTGGCAGTTAATGTACAAGATGCTTTGTGGTCGTTTGGCGGCCACCAACATTGAGAGAGCGAAAAATATTAATTCAACTGAGTGATAAAGCTTTCAGGAATCATTTTACAAAGAGAAAGCTCTCAGGCACAGTAAAAATTATATCTCTCTACGAATATAGTTGAACTCTTTATCTATGCAGAGAGTGAATAGTGCAACTATATATTCGATGTATATAGAAATAGTCCTTAGTGTTTAAATTAAATGTTCAACACAATTTTGAGTTCATTCATTTAGTGCATTTCAGTACATTTGAAAGCTCTTCTTGAATCATATCCGTATGGCGTGTAAAATTGCACTTACAAGTAACATTTGGTAGGTGTAAAAATCAACAAGAATTTTTCCTCCTCAGTTAAACGCTTGACTTGCCACACTGAACAAGCCATGCATTACAAGTATTTAGACAACAATCATCTGTAACATATTTGTTGCTGCTGCTGCTGGCGCTGCATGTATCTTTACTGGTTTCAAAATGTTGTAAACCTTTTAACCGTTACATTTAGCATTTAGGTTGCACATATGATGTGAAATTGAAATTAGAGTATACGAAATATTTACGAACGAATGTAGATGATATCTATAAAACATTCTAGCTGCGAATTGGATCAATATTAAGGATAGAGTTCGTAATAATATTAATACGAATTTAAGGAAATTAAAAATTTGGCATTCACGTTATTCTGTGGATGTGTTTGCGAGTAACGTAGCACAGTGCGGCTCAACTAATTAAAGCATTTTTATCAACCTGTGAGCTAGGTCTTCAAAAATTAACAAGTACAAATTCGAGAACATACATTCCGTCAAATAAGTACCCGGAAATTCTCATTTTTAATTTTCCCTCTGAGAATATTTCAAAAAATTTTTTTTCCCAGGTTGATACAACTGTCAGCCACTATTCTGTGAATTTTTATTGCTATGTGTCATTTAGTTTGGTTACGGCGTCATTAGGAACAAGTCAACCTTTTGTGTGCGTTGCGATTTCTTCTCGCCCCAAATGTTTTTTTCAACATTTCCAACGTTTTGGCACAAGAAATTTCGTTTGAAACACAAAATTTCAGACAAACTCTTTGTTCGATATTTTTATCCATAGTAAAAATCGCAACGCACACAAAAGGTTGACTTGTTCCTAATGACGCCGTAACCAAACTAAATGACACATAGCAATAAAAATTCACAGAATAGTGGCTGACAGTTGTGTCAACCTGGGAAAAAAAATTTATTGGAATATTCTCAGAGGGAAAATTAAAAATGAGAATTTCCGATTTCCGGGTGCTTATTTGACAGAATGTATACCTCGAGGCTTTTTGCTTTCTAACATTGTACAAAAATGATAAACATATGCTAAAGGAAATTTCCTACTAGGTCCTTTGGGGATCTTAGTTCTTAGTATCTAGACCTTTGCAATAAGCCTCAGAAAAGCTAGATCATGAGGCCTCTTTTATAAAAACCTTTATTATAAGCACTTGCAAAAGAAAATGTTCTACTAGGTCCCTTAGGACTATCAGTTTTTAGCTCTAAATATTAAAGTGGGTCAAATTTTTAAATGTTCTAGTGCAGCGGATCATTTCAAAGATTTCAATTTTTTACGATTTTCTTCGAAATACAAATAAATTTTAATTTAGACCGACTATTAACCACGTTTTGGCGAAATATACTTGCTCTTTATTTTCACCCCTCAATAGGGCTCACATATGAAATGAAAATGAAAAAGGAATATATTGACGATTGCACAACAATTTTTCCTTTCCAACTATTTCTTGAAATATACTTCCTTGCTATTTCTCCGCCTTAACTTAGTGAACCCAAAACACCTTAATATCAACAGAGAACCCTTTACTTCTCAAAATTGTTCCTATAAAGGTGAAATATATATCATTAACTTTTTTAAAAAATGCCATAAATGCCCAAAAATCAATGATATAATACAAGCCAACCTTCATTTATTTTTCTTACCCGAAATTTCCTTCAAACAAACCTTCTCTATCTGGATCCCTTAACTTAGCTCCCATACATAATTAACACAAAAACACCTGAAAATCGATCAATTACCTCATAAATCCACAGCCATTGGCCCTAGAGCGATAGTAAATATGATCAACTCCCATTTTTTATTGCTTTCTAATATTTTTTTCAAACATACCTTCTCTATCTGGACCCCTCAAATTGGCCTCCATACAAAATGAACGTAAAAACACAGTATTATCAACTTCCATTTTTTATACTCCTCAACATTTTCTTCATATATACTTTCTCTCTATCTCGAGCCCTTAACTAAGTTCCCACACAAAATAAATGTAAAAACACATGAAAATCGATAAACATTATCATAGCTGCCCAGAAATCTCCATTTTGGAGGATTATGTACAGTCAACCGTTATTAAGTTTTTATCGACAACAATTTTTCAAAACTTATTGAATCTCTATTTCCACTTTTTAGGTGGGTTCGTCTACAAAATGTATGAATTCTGTATTGCCTGTAAAAAATAACATTTTGAGGGTATTTATCTGGAATGTCCTTTTGCTTCCTTGGGAATAAATGTCTGAAGTGATCCAAATTGTACTTTGTTGCATACAATTTGATGCACCGTAATATATGTACTCACATATTCGGGAGACATGGAATGTGAGTTCTCTAGCTATGTAATTAATGCCTGAAGTCTTCACTTTGATTTTCCCACCTAAGAAAATAGTAAAAGATTTTTCCAAACATTTCACTGAAAAAGTAATGCTGTGATAAAGCCCCGATTTACCATTGAGAATCAGCCAATGTAAATCGTAAGAGTAACATCCATAAAAATCCTGAAAAAGCAGTCGGCTTTAGCTCTTTAAAGCCGCTAGCTCAAATTAAATATATTTGAAGTTTATATGAATAAATAATTATAATTATATTCATAAATATAGTATTTTCAATGTTGCTGCTGCTAATGATGTTAATGTTGGTTTTCCTAGTGCTGATGTTACTGCTGCTGATGATGGTACATAGTTATTGATGATACTAGTTGGTGCAACTGATGGTACTTAGTTGCTGCAATTTTCTTTGCTTCAAAATGCATATGCTATTTTCACTACAAACATAAATGGTAATTAACAATTTTAACGAAAATAAATTGTGATAAAAAATTCATCAGTTTCATACTAATTACAAGCAATTGCTTCACAACACAAAATAGTGCACTAATATTTTTATTTCATTTGCAACAATTTGCAATTTTCTTCAAAGAATAGAATTTTAAAATGCATTAGAAAATCCAAATTATGCATCTGAATTAAAATTATCTAGCGAATTATATAGCGATTAGAATCAAATTGTAAATCGTCGATGCTTCAAGTTCAATTGGCTCTTTTTTAGCTCGTTACAAGTATTGTACAATGAAATACAATATATACGGCTATCCAGCAGCAAACACAAAATATTCTTCTGAGCTAAACATTCGTAGTTTAATTTTTTTGGTTTTACTTTCCTAGAGTCCACCTTTTTAGTCGTTTTGTGATTGTGATAGGCGCTGTGTGTTTGACTTGTAAGTGTTCCTCCGTTCTTGTTGTTGTTGTTTTTCACAGTTATCATCTATCAGTGAATCATATGCGTCTTTATTCTTAGTGCTTTGAATTTGGTAAATATCAAGAAAGAGTAGAATTTAGAATCTCTTTAATGGCACGTAACCAATATTTATCGTAATCAGTTGCTTTTGTTGTTAATGTTGATTTTGTTGTTATAATTTGGCTCCAGAAATGTATTTCTTGGTCACCCTTGCAATATATATTTCCTCCCCCGCAATCCAACTACATTCTACTGTAGTTGAATGGTGTATCATTGGTATTTAATAAACGTAAATTCACATTTATGCTGAATATTGCAAGAGTACCTCTACATATTTGCAATTTCTATTTAAATTGAAACATTACTACATGCTATTTACTCTATGCAATAGCACTTCAAGTGAGTACCATTTTCACTAATATACTATACACACATTTGCAAGTACATATCATATATGCATGCCAATAGCTATTGCAGTAAGTATGAATACTACTATCTAAATAAATATGTTCGTCTATAGATACTTACTCTAATATGCATTCATATATTGTACACACACACATTCGTATGTAAATAGGTAATTCGTGTAATTTAATATGAAAATATAAATGGACGCATGTGTGTATACCTAAAAAAAATAAATGACCTTACAGTTGATTCAGGTCGACTTATTTCTTCTCTGCACCTGCAGAGCATGTATTGGAGATATGTAAATAGTGGGAGTGCTTAGTCCATCTTATATGCAGTAAATGAATTTTCGCTTGTAATCTTAAGAATTTGAAACACCATATAACTACCTAACTCAGCGAGTAAAAATATTGTTTGGAAAAGATAAAATCCTTAATTTTTACGTTTAATTCAAATGCATGGATTATTCGATTTGGATCAAAAATGCACACTTTTATTTAAAGACAACGTGATTTTCGTAATCTTCTCTAGATGTAATTCTCAATGATAAAAAATACAATAAGTGTTTGGCGGTAGCTTCAGACTATAAGGTGGATGTTCAAAACTTCCAAACCAAACTAGTGTCTTGTGAATTTCTATAGATATGTGTGACCTGGAGTTGTACTGATGGAACACAACACCATTTATGTTGGTCAATTCTGGTAAATCCCTAGACTCAAACGGTTCAGTTATTGAGCTGTTTGTCTAGATAAAAATAGCCCGAATTGGGGGATGCCCTACGGTCTAACCAAATGCACCATGAGACCTTTCTTGACATTGTCATATGAGACCCATTGCTTATTCCCATATACCCTCGGTTAAAGGGTTAAAGGGGTCGTTTTCGTTCTCTTGGGCAGTTAAAATTTAAAGAAATTCTATGACATTGTGTGGGAACTACATTAAATGGTGAGCTTGGCATTACTATTCTTTTTGAGAGAATTACCTACAACAAATCATCCAAATAATATACGTTGTAAATAAAATCATCTTATAAAAAGAATTAAGTAAGATAAAGCAGTTTAAATTTGTACAAATCTTCATGATGGGCGCTACATGAAAATCTAAGCATGTCCTCTCTCTAAGAGGACATACTTAGGCCAGAAAGACTCATTGTGATACCACCGAGCTTCTCTTCCAATATTGTTGTGCATGTTAAATTTGGACAGCAAATTCCGAGCGGCAGAATCCTCGAGACATCACTTAACTTTAGTTTTGTCACAGAGCTCTTTTAAAAAGTATTTTTGGCAAATTGTTACTGCCGGAAAAATTGCCAATTCTTGTCGGTAGTTGGGTATCGTTCGAAAGAAAAATCTTTTCGATATGAAATTTTGTTATGCTTCAGCGGGGATTGAACCAGTGACCTACAGATCAGAAGGCCAACGCACTAACCACTGAGCTACGGCACCCACCAATAACGGTTCTAAGTGCAAAGTGCAGTTCATGGATACTTTTTCATTCATCTGCTTCCATAAATCACAGATAGCTCATGCCAAATTTCATCTAAATATCTTAATATTTCTTCGTGTGCTCGAACAAAACAGCCAGATGATCAACTAACGAACAAAGAAACATTAATAAATCGACTATGGAGATGACGCTAATCAAAAATATACTTTTCAATATCTTCGCAGTTTTCTACAAGTGCTACAAAATAAATATTTATTTAAAACTTGTATGCTGGCTATAAAAATCACCACGTGCCAAGGGCCGGATAATTTGTTACAATTCCTAAATAGTTTTAACAACATCTTTCCTACGGCTCATTTTTCATTACATCTAATTCCTATTATTCTGAGACTTAACAACTTGAAAGCTATTAAAAAGACGCCATCATTCGACTTTGTAAAAGATACAAGTATTTATCTAGTTATGCATGTCGACTTGCTTTGTGTGTGTGCCTACATACAATATCCACAAAAAGAAAAGAACATTTTATTCCTTAAACCAATTTGAAGGCAATGAAATATTTTGGATTAGGACTCTTCAAAATGATTTAAGTCATTTTATGAGTTGTGAAGAGAAAAGTAAAAGAAAGTTTTTCTTATATACTCCATCATTTTGCTTTAACTTTGTGTAACAGAGTGAGAAAACAAACACCACAAAAAAAAAACCAAGAAAACATCAAAACTTGTAGAAAAATGAAATGTGAACTCAACAAATAAGTAACCAAATATATATGGATATCTTTGGTTTTCAACTCGCCGCTGGGCATTAGTACATAAATACCGAAACTAATTTTGATACGTTCTCAAGGTAAACTTAAATGTAGCCTATTTGCATTTTCATTTTGTATGATAATCTTAGATGTTCTCTTTATTTTGTTTGCCATTTTGATAGATAAAATGGGTCATTGTACGACAAAGTTTTATTTGCTTGTCTGTCTGCTGTCTCAGCTTATGCATGTGTAATTCTTAGTGTGCACGTATGTAGGTACACTAATATAACATAGTTGAGTTAGTAATACATTTCATTTTTATTAAAGACACATTGTCTGTATTGTGCTTTAATTAAATGCTTTCAACAAAAACAAACAAACTAAAATCGCCCATGGCTCTTAGACTATGCAGCCGCTTAGCTACATATAAAGAGTGATACAATAGGAGGTACTTTTTCCCCATAGCAATTCTCAGACATCTCAAACGTCACAAATGTCATGTTCATATGACCTTTATGTTCATTATTTATTGACATTTCATCATGAATAGATTTACGGCAGAACAACGTTTACAAATTGTAAAAATTTATTTCCAAATTTAGCCACACAGCACGCCAAATCATCGATTTGTCGAAAGAAAGTTTTTATGAGACCGTGAGTGGGCCTACAAGATCTTGTTATTTGACGCTGTTGGATTACTTTTTATGGGGGTACGTCAAATTTCTTGTTCATACCGATAAATCACAATCAATTCCTGCATTAGAAGCGAATATAACAATATCGACCGAAGCGCGATAATTTGATGTAAGATCCAGTTGCTGACAATATTTAAAAGAAATTATTTTCAAACATTCAAATACATCAAATACAATTTTTGATTATTAAATTGATTTTAATGCGTTTTATTTAAAAAAAAAATTCCAACAGCTCTTATTGGTTCACCCTTAACATTAAATATATGCTTAGCTACATATAATATTGTATATACACAACATGTATTTGAATTTGTAGTGTATATGATTGTCTGAAATGCGTAATCATTCTCATATGTTGGTTATATTAACATGCACACCTATACACGATATACTTATTGTTGATGACAAAGTTTCGTATATACAAACATTTGTATATTCTGAAGAAAATTATAGCGAAAAGTTTCGTCTTTCGCAACAGATTGCTTGAACGTCAGTAATTAACGTTAAATGACACTTGTATTAGTTTCTATCAGAGATAAAGAATAATGACATTGAAAACAGGACTGCGCTGAAAAACTTGTTCAAGGCATTGGGTATTCCACCGCTTCGCACATCGGCTCCTGTATGTTATAACATATTATCTGCACCTGAATTGTTTAATTCAGAACTACTTAAAATATTAGTAGCTCATTCGTCCTCAATTTCAGCGCCCTATTCCGGAGAGAATTTCGAAGGCCTCTTTGAGTAATGGGAAAAACCATTTTGAAGTTTGCTTTTACTCATTTTTGTTCATCTTTTTTTGGGTATTTTTTATATAAATGTCATTTCTAAAGTCAATAAAATATTTCATGGAAACAAAAAACTCAAATTTCATATTAATTTAAATTAATCAAGTAATTAAGCTAGGATTACACACTTAATCTGGTCATATAAAAGTATTATAAAGATGACTTTTTGAAATATTGAATTGCTGGATAACCAGGTGGACTTTTCAAAGCACCTAGAGTACTCAAATTAATGGTTTTCTATGAACTTTTGTAATAACCTCTACTTAGAAGGTGATTCAACCAAATTCACTTTTGTTCGACAAGTTCACAAGTCGAGGGAATCCATATGGCTGCAATTTAGTAAGCAAGAAGATATTTCAGAGTGTAATTCTTAGATACCACTTTACAATGATTTGTGAAAACCAGAATTTTACTGCATTAAATGCAATACAAATCGAGCTACTATTGTATATGACGGCTAGAGAAGATTCATATGAGAGTACATTGGCCTTTAGCGGTTTAACCTTGAAACGAAAGTCTGCTATAAATTCAATTAGACTTGTCATAATCTCAATGATATCAATCAAATTAATATATATACTTATAAAGATTAGTTTTGGTAATTAATCTAGAATATACCTGAGAAGCATTAAGTTCTGCAACAAAATACATGCTCTTAACCATATCAAAATAAGTGTCATCACAAGTGACATAATAAAAACGCCAACCATAGCTTTAGTTAACGTCAATATCAAATCGTTTATGACATCAGCATGATATTTTAACTACCATTTGAATTACTCTCATCGACCAGTGCCTTCATCTATACGAGTATGTATATTAGGGTGTGCCGATTTGTATAAAATGAAATTAATCTAAATCGAAAATCTAGCACAAGAGAGGTCAACTCTTTCGTTATAAATATTAGTGAAAATCTGAAAATACAGTTTGTTAAGAAATGTTTATGAAGAGACGATGTATTTGTTTTTTTTTTCGCTTTTTAAAATATGCATATTTTTCTACAGAGACTCCATTATAATATATAGGATGTTTTTAAGAAAGTTTAGTCTGCTTTCCAAATTAGGGATGCTAAAATCTAAATATATTAAGAAATTAAACCTCTATAGAAAGTATTTAAAAAAAGACACCGACCCAAACTTCATTATAAATAAATACTTTGTTTATAAAAATTTCTTAAACTAAAATTTATTTGTGAAAGAGTTAAAAAAATGAGCCGTTTTTTATATACTATATGTGCAAAGTGAGGGAAAATGTTGGGCAGTAAAAATCAATGGAAGTGATTCTTGTGATTCGTTGATTGTGATTCGTTTAAGTGATTTTTGTGTACATTTTGTGTACAGTATATTGGGTAAAAATATGAAAGACATAAAACTATCACGAGCTGGATTTACACTTCGCACTCCCAGAGCTGACTCCTCCGCAGCTATATTGTTATTTTCGATTTTCCTGTTTTTTAGCATTCATTTTATATGATAGCGTTCTTAAATGGAGCAGATACGATAGATGGTGAGAACATATAAAATTAATGGAGGACAGATTTACACTTTAATCTCCTAGAAGTGATTCCTAGGCAACTATTGAATATTTGTCGGGTTTCCAGTGTGTTTGCCTTAATTTTGTATGGCAACTCCCTTAAAGAATGAAATTATGGGATAACTGAGTTTAGCAATAATATTGGGGAGCTAAAACGAATAGTCATCGAAGTTACATTTTACCATCCTAGAGGCAATTTCTTCACCTCTATGCAGTAATTTGTACATAGTGGAATTTGGAGAAAATATTATAATTAAGAATTTCATGAAAGTCCGTCAAATATATGTTTTTCTTTCTATGAGCACCCTTATTGGAGTGCTGGGAGCAAGCTCTATAAAAACATCAATTTTCTAAGGGAGCCACCCTAAGGAGAGCCTAAAGGGGTTTAGTATGTTTCAGAAAAATTGTGAAGAGAAAAAATTTATATGGGACGAAATATTATACTTCAATAATAAAATATGTAATGAAAAGCCACTTTTTTTAATCTAGGGCTCTGGTATTTCATCAATCGTTAAGAAGCTGCTTATTTTGTAGTTTTTTTATTTTATCAAATCGAATGTAAATTTCTAGTACTAGAATTAGAATTTGCGTTGAAAATTTTTCTTCCACATATTGTATTTGTTTTCCACCTTAATATGCATATATACATTTTTATGTGTTCGTTCTTAAATGTTTTCTATAAAATGTTTAATATGTCGCAAAATCAAAAGCTATTCGTATGAGAGTGCACAATGTCCATAAAGAAATAATCCTTTACGATGAGTATCATCGATGGAATGACAATTTGTGCGCGACCTTCTAACTGTATGTTGTCTGCTTGAGTGTATATAAATATATACATGTAAATATGAGTGCTTATGTATGTAAAGAGCCATATGCCCATATAATGCCAGATGCGATATTGTTGTTGTTGTTATTGCTGTTGCTATTATTATTATTATTATTATTATTATTTCTATCTACATTCACGATACGGTATTATTGTCCATTTGTATTGTACGTTCGAATACAATAACAGAAGCAGAAGCACACACACACACATAATACAATATCAATGAGTAAAATAAAAAATCCAACAAAAATGTCATAATATTGAACCAGATCCTAAAAACAAAAACAACATATAAGGGATGAGCATTATGCATATAAGTGGATTCAATCGCCTTCCCTCCAAAATGCAAAGAAAAAGGAATTTTCATATTCGATTCTAGTCATTCTGTTGTTGGTGTTGTTGTTTTGTATACAATATTATTGTTTGTTGGGCGCTATTTTTCGTATGCTGAAATGAATGCCAAATTTGCCTTAGACCCAAAGAATGTCATGATGACAAAGTTGCTGCCCTCTCCAGATCCAGACATAATTCGACGACAACAAATATGTAGATATTGTTTACAACAAGTACGTGTATGTGACAAAAAAAAATAAAAATAAAAATAAAAATCGAAAATAACCAACACAACAGCAAGAATTTAATAAGTACTACTAAGTATATTAGGCAACATCAAGCACTCTACAAGAATATAAATGTGTGGGTTCATTACGAAAACATTCATGTGAAATAATATTGGCTTGAGCCAAAATCGAAAACAATGAAAACTGTATAACTTTACTAGACAACAAGCATTTACACTTTAATAATTCAAATCGGAAATAAATCGGAAAATAAAATGCTGAATCAGTTTATCGAAAATAATGATTAATTCAATAATTTTGATAAAACATAATATATAAAATGACACGAACCTGTAATAAAACAGATAGACGGCTAGAGCCTTATGGTGAGTTTTACTTAAATAATTTTATATTGCAGTGTGCATAGTCATAAATCGTTCATTCTAAAATATATTTTTGTATGAAGAATATTTCTAGCTTTTGTTCGATTACGTTCATTCTTGAACAATTTGGTACAATGATAGAACTAAACTTCTGGAACGAGTTTCGACTAGATCACTTCACATTTACCTATGATAAAGTCTGAAAACATACAAATGGGAATATTCTCTTATATGGGAGGTAGGCGTGCTTTTTATTCGATTACACTCATTTTTAACTATATTTATTTATTCGTAAAAATACTATTTTTTTTACTAAATTGCAACTCAATAACTTTATATTTTCGAGCACTGTGCCAGCAAACATCGAGAAGAATTCATATTTTTGTATGGAAGGTAGTCATGATTTTTATTCGATTATGCCCAAACTCAAGCATATTTATTTGTTAGTAAAAGAAATAGTTTGTACTGAATTTCAACTCAATAACTCTCTATTTTCGAGCAAACATCGAAAAGGAACCATACTTTTGTATGAGAGGTGGGAGTGATGTTCATTCTATTACACTTATTCATGAACTCATCCATTCGTTGGCAAATATATTCTCATATGTATATACACCTATATCGATTTTCAGCTCAATATTATTATTAAATATTTCAAATTTTTCAAATATTGCTTCTTATAATTATGGTCCTTAATATTTTCATAGACATACTCGTATACATGACACTATATGTGCCTACATCGTCAGACTTCATTGTTTCGTTGCTCAATTATTATGAACATCTATGAACCATTTATTTACTCAAGCACTTATTTATATATTTAACAATATATAGAGACTAGACAATTTGCAACTACATACAAGTACGAGTACATTAAAATTGCTGGGTAAATGTTGCGTAAACGCATATAAAACTAATATGTATACAAAAAAAAAAAAAAAAAAACTCAAATATAGAAATGCCGTCACCACTACTGAAGAGCAATAAAAAATTGGCAATGAGCAATAATAAAGAAGCAAAAAATAGGAAGAAAAAAAAAGAACAAAATTCAAAATATCCATAAATTCCACATCATACGACTATATGTACTACAATCATATGTACACATATAAAGTGTGTAATATGCAATAGGCGGTAAGAGAAAAATTGAGATATATGTACTCATATATATAGTATATGTTTTCATAATCCCAATATACGCCCAAATACGGCTTACTCCAAAATTGAGTATCCTTATACACATACGAATGGAATGGGAGCATATACATTTGAACATACTTATATATTAACATATATTACATATTTATGTATTACATATATACATATTTACATATATATATTTATATGCATATACGCATTCGACTTCATAGTATAGCGTAAATAAAAAATACTGTTTGCGCTTCATGAAATTTTAATACAATAAAGCCAAATATTTCAATAAGTATTCTAGTAGTGTTGTTTTTTTCGCTTATAGTACATATCGATATACATATATTTGTAAGTAGGTACATTAGAGTTGTCCTACAAATAAATAACGAAATGGGACTTTCTGAAAGACATTTGCAAAAAAATGTACTGAAGAAGCTTTTCATAACGTAGTCATATCAAAATTAAAGTTGTATTTGGAAATTTTCAAGTTCTTTCTATGATAAGTATTTTTCTGTGAAAACACTTTGTAAAATTCGTTTTTCTTACAAATATTATTTTTTTCGCAACACTCAAAATATGAATATTGCAAAATTCGAACTGGACACATGATTTTCAATACTTTAATTTTTAAAAAGATTACTAAGAATGAGAAGAATACGTCAATAGGTTGAAACAAAATCTCACTTTCAACACATCAACTCAAACCATTACGCCATTTCATTTAACTGACGAAAAATTATTTTTTAATTCGACCTAAATCATCACGATACAAATGTGGCCCTGGTGGATACTAAAATTGACAAAGTTCCAATATTGACTCGGGCAAATGAGTTTTGACAAAAACAACTGCTCAGCGTGTTCAATGAAATTTGTATTACAGCCAAACCGAAGTTCCAGCTCATTTATTCAATATTTTCTTAACCAAAATTTAAACTCAAGCAGCATTTATAAAATTCTAATAGCTGACTAATCGTATTTCTGCATATACTACAAAGATGAGGTTCTTGCTCATTTCGTCCAATATTTTCTTACCTCAATATAAACACGTAGACCCATAGTTATAGTCAAATTAGAGTAATCTTAAAGTTTTAATTGATTTGTTTGACATATTTTCCATACAAAAAATTACTACGAGCAATAAGGTCAAACAACATTTATACAAATTTAATAAGTGACGCAATAATGGTTCTATAAGTACGACCCACCAATTCACATAGAATTTAGTGATTTTGTCGGTTTACTTGTAATTGATTTTCGTAGAAAATCTCCACCTCCAAAAAAAACTTCACTAAAACAGTAATTTTAATTAAATTTTTATATAGTTATTGGCAAGAATAAACAACGATTGACGACTGACTTAAAATAAGCACTTTAGTGCATTGACAAACAATGTGACAATCAGATCCCAATATTTACATTGATCACTTTTACAATGCATGTTTGACATCGTTATGTAGCATTTCGTCCCTAAGCTCATACATTTTCCTTTTTTTAACCCACAGAGGAGCTTTAAGGGGGAATCACAACTAGAGCGGGGAAATGTGAGACCAATCGCCATTAATTTTTCTCTAACATTTCTCTCCAATACTTGTCCCAAGTGCAACTTGTGCACTTAACAAAAATCTCATTCGAAGAAATTTAACAGTGCTAATATTTTGATTTTGACAATATGCCAGCCAAGGCGGTATGCGGCAAAAGCAACATGTCACCTTAAGCGACCGATGTTCGGTTTTATTGGTTTTTTATTACGCAAAATATGTTGATCCATTCCATGCTTGGGAAGAAATTGAATTTCAAGAGTCGTGAAAACATTTTAAAAGGACTTATATCGACGCAGGTGCTGATCCTTTTTTACGGCTTAAGCTGCATACATAAATATGTGTGTGTACGCGTCTGTGTTTGTGCGTGTGTATGTGTGTGCAATTGTTTGTCAGGAAATTCCTAAACGCAAAAGTACACAAAAATCATCTTAGTTTCCCCCACCTACTTAATACGTACATAGTCAAGAATGGAATGGTGCGGTATGGCACGACATGTACCTACTCGTACATATACATACATAAGTTAAATATTCTCTTTCTTCGATGTTATTGTTTTATAAAAGTTAATACGAATTATAAACGAAATTCTTGATTTTGGTGCGCTTCCGCCTGTGGAGTATTAATTGAATTTCGTGCCAAAAATTAGAAACACACAACAAAACCAACGACAGCAGCAGCGTAAATACTTAGCGCCAGATTAGAAAAGGGACGTCCGCACTGACAAAGCAAATCTATTTGTACCTACTCGTATATTTATATATGTGGATTTGTATGAGCCCTTTGCCTTTATTAATGGCAAACGAATGCTGCTAAAATGAATGAAATGTCAAATGCAAAGAAACAAAAGGTTGCAATACCTTTATTCAATATTAACCTTTTGTTGTTTGCACCAAGAAAAACAAAAAAAAAAAAAAAAAAGGGAAAAAAATGTATGCGTATAAATTAATTGGCATACGCTTTGCTACTGCATACCTTTTACTTGGAGAATGCTCAAGCTAAACGAATCTGATTACCTGATTATCAAGAGATTAATTTATTACACGTTTTTGTAATTGTTGTTGCCGCTGCTGCTACTGGTGTGTAATTCATTCAACTTTTTCAACATCGCTCTACTGTCATCATAGAAAAGAGTGATGTCGATTTGTCTTTGTTTTTTTTTTTTTTTTTCTTTTTACACGCATAGGTACGAGCGCAAACATATTTAGCGTCTGTTAAAAATGTTGATCCCTAATCATGAAGTTAAGATGTGAGTTGGGTAAATGCAGAACAAAAAAGTTAAACATGAGCAAAAATTCTAAACTTTTTATGAATCTGCAACAAAATTAATTTGATAAACTTACTTACTTACAGCCAAAATAAGGTGAAAGTTACTTGAGTTACTTTTTGCTACTGAAGCTTTGGTTTTTTTTTTTTTTCTCTCTTAATTAATATAAATTTTCTGCATATACTCAGAAATCTATGCATTTAAACATGTTGTAGCAACGTTTAGATAGTTTAATGTAGTTTCGTTTAGTAAAATCTTTGAAACACATAAATTATTGAAACTTTTCGAACAGAATTTTAAGTAATATATTTACAATCCATAGTCTGAAAAATATAATGACAAGTAATTTGCTTTGTAAACACCAAAATTCGACCTTCACCGAACAGGATGTCTACAATATTTAACCTATTTATATTGATTTTTGGTGCTTAATATGCTCTATAGCTAAGTGGTTATTGCGTTGGCTTTCTGATCAGTAGGTTGTGGGTTCAATCCCCGGCTGAAGCACAACCTTAATATCGAAATTCTTCTGGTGGTAACAATTTGCAAAACCTTCAAAAAGAGCTCTGTGATAAAACTCAAAAAAAGTGATGTAACAAGGGCTCTGCCGTTCGGAACCGGGTAATATAATATTGGGACCTTAAATTAGTTTTGATGGATTTTTTTTTTCTATTTTTAAGTCTTCATTTAAGTAACAAAATTAATTTATACATTATTCAAGCTATTGTTCGTTGTTAGCTACAACTTTTTTACATGTTTCTGGCAACATACGGATTCCGCGTCATAAGAGGTCGACATATTTCGAGGCAATCAATGAATCGATCCAATTTTTGGTTTCTTCGCAAGAATGGAAGCGCTATCTTTTGAGGCCGTGTGTCATCGTTCGGAACAATCTCTGCGCTCTAAAGCGGGTGGGATAGGACTTTCTAATTCACAGTTCTTAAGTATGTTTGAACGACTTCACCAGCGTGTGGACGAGCATTGTCACATTTCAAAATTACTTTATCATGTCTTTCGAGGTATTGTCGCCGTTCTTTCTTCAATGCGCGGCTCAAATGCATCAAATGGTTTCGTTCGGTAGATCAGTAGATCATAGTAACATTTTTAATAAACCCTTTCGCATACACAATTGACGTTTTCTCATTTACAAATGATGATTTTGCATTTTAAAATGACTAATCTCATTTAAAATTGACTATTCATATTTTGAATTGACGTTTTCGCATTTACAATTGGAAATGGTGTGGACAGCAACCGAATAAATTTAGTGTGACAATGGTGGTGCAACACTTAGCTTCGGAATCGGCAGGTCGTAGGTTCAATACCCCTCGGAGGTAACTTTTTTATATTATGCATTTTTTTTTTTTTCATTTTAGAAATAAGATATTTGACAACAAATTTAATTGTATTTCAACAAATTATTTTCAAGAAATTTATTTGTATAATCACTTTAGTCGATTGTATTGTAGTATGGTATGTGGTTTTAGGTATCAGCGCTTTGGAGCAACCTACTACAGTTAAATTATAAGATATTAAAACGGTATGTGGCGCAACGGTAAAATGTTAGCTTTGCGATCGGAAAACCCAGTTTCAAACCTAGGAACGAACACGGATGAGTTTTTTTTTTTTTTTTTGGTTTCCTATATCATATTTTCCATTCAATGAAAAAAGGTTAACATTACACATACGCATTTTTCGTACTATATATAAAGTTATCAACCTGAAACTTGGTAGTTCCGATTATATTTACTAACTAATGGGAATACTCCTCGAACGGAATTACTGGAACCGCAGAATAGCAGTACTGAGTAACAGCCAATTCTCACCAAGTTACATCAAAACTGGTGATGGAGTGCATTGAAAAACAGAACATAATGGGCCAACTCAATTAGGTGTGGATTCTATGGGTTCCAGGGCATGCAGGGATCAATGGAAACGAAATGGCAGATAAGCTTGCCAGGATAGGAGCATCAACCCCATTTGTAGGGCCCGAACCGTTTTGTGGGAAGAAGAGGATAGACAAAGAGGCTTATACTGGGAAAACATTCCGGGGCTAACACACTCCAAACTATCGCTAGGGACATACAACCTAAAACGCTACGAGGACTGTATGAATCTAACGAAGAACAATTTGCGAATCATTGCGGGATTATTAACAGGGCACTGTAGGCTGAATTATCACCTAACAAAACTGGGAATTTTCTCTAATGCTCTCTGCAGGTCCTTCAGGGAAGAGGACAATACCGCACAACATGTGATATGAATTTGCTCCGCACTGATGCACAAGAGAAGGAAATACCTGGGAGATTTCATCATACCCGAGGATGAACTTAGACTCTGTGAAGTAGGACCAACATTAAAATTCATCGAGGGAACTGGGCTAAGAGACATACTCTAGCTCAGCGAAGGGGGCATAATAGATCTTATAGGTCGCGGTGCAACATCCCCCCAATGATAATAATAATAATGGGCATACTCGAAAATAGGCTGAATAGGATAAAAACCATGCGTGTCACTCATGCAAAAAAGTTTTTCTTATTGCACTTTGCTTACGAACATGTAAGTTATAGGATTGAAGCATGGCACATATTACCTTTATCAATGAGGGAGTACTGTCTTAAATAGGCGTAGTGCCTCTCTGTGTTGGTATTTCTCTTCAATATTATAGTTGCGTTTCAGCCATGCACTCAACCCACAGATCAGAAGACCACTTAGCTACGGTAGGGTATTTAAGCTTAGGTATTACCGAATTTAAGATATCCCAATTTTTTTCTTCCTCGCTAGATATCATGTAATATTGTCAAAGAATCCAGTTTCAATTTAATCCCTTCAAATGGCAGATAGGACGCATAATTTTGTGATAAATTCAATGCAAATTCATTACAGAAGTTCAACGATTAGCAACCCGCAATCATGCTTTAACAACACTCTATATTAAAGTACCAAATTATCCAATAACCTTAAAATCCCTTTAGAGCCGCACTTGTACATAATTTTAATAAAGATTTGTCATTTATGAAATTTATCAAAAGTTAGCACTCAAAAATGTTCTGCTCCATATACGACAACGTCAATAATTTCAATAAAAATTTCAAACATAACAATGAAATAATCTTCAATATTACTTACATGCATCACCATACACATAAAATGACGGACAATAAAATACTCTTACAATACCTTCGTACAAAAGAGATGCAATAAATCATCTTGCATATAAGTAATAAATACTTATATGTTAACAATCAGCTACATTTTTTTTTTATTTCTTTGGAAATTTGCGTTGTTCGCTACATAGTCATTTGTTGTTCTTCAAGTAACATAAATATAAATAAATATTGTACGTCATTTTTGCTTTTTACACACATGAGCAAATGCTCGTTAGCGATCCGTAAAGTAATATATTTTAAGCTCATACAAATTCTCTTTCTTCCACACATGATATCCGCTAAATTCATCAATACTACCTAAGTATATTTCAAACGAAAGCAAATCAATTTTCATGTTCCACTCATACCACACAGATTATAAATACTTTCTATGGTAGTTACGTTTACATATACACAACGATAGTAGTAGGTGTAGTAGTACGTACAGAGTTGCACGTATGTACAAGAATGAGTATACACGAACATGAGTGAGATGTCACAAACCAAACAAACAATAAAAAAAAAGCAATTGTTCACCTGCTATACATACACGTATGTGCTACGAAAATATCCGCAAGACATGCTGTGATAGCAACTGACGATATGGCGTCTCAACACATGTCTGTATATGAGCTCAACGTGTTTCATAGAGATAAAGTGGATGAGTGAGTGCCTACATAAGTATTGCATAGAATAAAGAGAAAGAGGAAGTGGATGAATAAGCGATAGTTAAATAGAGAGAGAGAGAGGGTGAGAGTAGAGTCAGAGAAAAACATCAGATTGTTACAAAACATGCAAAAAAATATATGTGTATATAGCATGACTTCCTTTTTCACCCATCATATTTGTTGTTGCTACTGTTATTTTAGCATAACTATCAATACATATTGATTGTCGTAAATCATCTGAACACCTTTGTCTTCTCACATAGGTACAACTAACTTTGTTTTTTCATTCAACAGAATATATATGTATTGCACTTAAGCCAAGCAAATGACACTTAGTTTGTGGTATAGTGTTGAACACACTACAAAGCACCTCTTCTGTGTTTGTTTTTTTTTTTTTTTTTTTTTGTGTACTCTTGTTTATTTGTTATGACTTTTTTTTGCTGTTGTACTGAAGCGCTTATCGATACATGGATGATGTTGCATCCGCTGCATACTGTGTCATTGTGCATCGATTCCGGAATTTATGCATCCTTCGCCTCTTCAGTCATTCCATGACACCATACGTCGATGTTGTAAATTTCCATATTTCCAGCATGTGAAACTTTCATACTCATTCTATTGAATATTTGGTTTTATTATAAGCGCATAAAAGTATATAATCTCAACCATTATTGAAACTAACAATGTTGTTGCATAATTATGTCCAAATAAATGAACATTCAAAAAAATCTAAATATTTTTCAGTTATTTACGAGACAATGTAACGATTAAATAGCACATCAAAATTAAGTTTCGAAGCCATCTCCCATAAAATGTTTGCCTTCTTTCATAATTGAACAATTAGTTAACTAGTTAACTAATTAATTAAACATAAATTAATTGTGAATGAATTCATATGTTACTTTGATTTTTGACAACACTGCACACACACAAGAAAATTTAATATATTATAAAAACGGGGATGATACTAAAATTTTCCTATTATTTAATTTTTCAATATCAATTCCTTTACCTATTTTAAAGCAAAAATACAATCATATTTATTTAATATTTATTACTCATACTAGCAGCAGTCAACGCTGTTCGAGAAATATTTTCTATGAACATTTTAACCCCCTACCTACCACCCCTATGGGTCATTTTATACCTTTTTTCGAAAAACAATTAAAAATCAACATTTGGGAGGGAAAGGGAAAGGTTAAGGTCTTCAACAAAAATATTCTTCAAAAAATTTCACTAAGGATCACTGAATACAAATAACTTGTATTTTCAAATTGCATGATTCTACTTTTAACCAAAAACGCCAAATTTTAATCCACTGTAAAAAAATTGTGACGTAATGCAGCAAAAAGAGATTAGGGATCTTGTTATTGCAGTCAAATGCTATCGTTGGAGACTGGTTTGGTATGCCCGCAAGACAATGTCCCTCAAACCATCAATTTTCCCTAGATCATCTTATCATATTTTTCGATTACGTTGGACCATTTGGTAACTCCTCAAGAAGACGTGTTTCTTTTAAATACTATTATTCGCACTCAAATGTGTTTATTGTTTAATTTGAAAAAATTTGTACAAAAGCATATAACCACGCGTTTAACTACTACGAGCTACGAGGAACTATTTTTTTTTTTCTCTGATGTATTGTGCATTCAACAAGTGATTTTAATCGCAGATAGAAGCACACGTTGATAAAAAATTAAATGGAATCTTCGAACGAGTATAAGAGACATATTTTGTATTTTTTTATAAAAGTAGAAAAAATGCAACAACTGCTGCTGTAGAAATAAACGCAGCTCATGGGAGAAATACCGAGAGTGTAAGGACTGCGCAAAACTGGTTTTCCAAATTCCGAAGTGGTAATTGTGACGTTGAGGATGCCCCACACTTTGGTCGTCCTGAGCTCTTTAAATCCGACGCCTAGCTGGAACTCGTGGAAGCTGAGCCAAGTTTGATAGTCGATATGATGGCTGGAAGGTTAAATTCATCACATGGAACAGTTTACAGGTATCTGATTCAATTGGGTTCTAAAGATGGGAAAATGGGTTCCGCATAAACTTTCCGTTCCAAACCGGCCTTCACCCCAAAAAGATTATCCTGTCTATTTGGTGGGATATGTCCGGTATCGCTTATTTTGATCTGCTGGTACCAAGCAGCCGATCACAGCTGATTATAATTGCCATCAACTATCCAAACTGAGTGAAGCACTTGAAAAAAATCGACCGTCTTTAGTCAATAGAGGCAAAGTTTTGTTTCACCACAATAACGCAAGACAGACTTTAGGCAAGCTGAACGAGATCGGATGGGAGATAATGCCGCATCCACCATACTCTCAGAATATTGCACCTTGCGATGATCATCTTTTCCGCGGACTTCAATCCCATTTAAGTAATAAGAATTGCACTTCAAAAGAAGCTATAAAAATTTATATCGACGCGTATTTTTGCTCCAAGGACAAACAATTTTTTGAGCAGGGAATTAAAAATTTGCCTAAATATTGGGCAGATATTGTAAATAATGCAGGAAAATATATTATTGATTAATAAATACTAAAAACTTTTTTTTTTTATTTATTTTAAATCCACATAAGAAAAACGCACGAACTTATGGACTAACCTGATATCATGAAATTCAGCCAATCTTTGTTATTTGGATGACTAAATGCTATTCATGCGGCGAAGTCGATCAACCTGGTACCAGATTCCAGCATCTCGACATCCACAAAGCGACATGGCTGTCTCCAGATCAACGTACAAGAAACCAAATTGATCATGTGGTGATTGACGGAAGGCATGCTTCCAGTGTGATGGACGTGAAATCGATCCGTGGTGCCAACATCGACTCGGATCACTACCTTGTTGCAGCTAAGGTGCGCACACGCTTATGTGTCGCAAATAACAAGAGAAGTCCCACACAGAGAAAGCTCGACGTCAGTAAGCTGCAATCACCAGAGACAGCAGATGCATTTTCCTCTCGACTATCGGATCTGCTTATGCAGAACACTCCCCCACTTGATGATACATGCGCACGGTGGACACATATATCCCACTCCATGACTACTGCTGCCGAGGAGGTAATCGGTTACTACCGGCCTCTGAGGAATGAGTGGTATGATCAGGAGTGTCGCGACGCTACCGCAGAGAAAGACGCCGTCTACAGAAAAACCCTGCGTGCAGGCGCAACGCGAGCTGTTAAGGAGCGGCACAGAGAGAAAAGGAGTGTAGAGAGACGTCTTTTCAGGCACAAGAAGAGGGAGTTGGAAAGACGCGAGTGTGAGGAGATAGAGATGTGTACCGACAAGAATGAGACTCGAAAATTCTTTGAAAAGATCAAGCGCCTGAGTGGAGGTTTAAATCCCGGAGCCTCTTCTTGTTGTGATGGAAATGGGAATCTGGTTACGGATGTCCAGAGTGTACTGAGCCTATGGAGGGAACACTTCTCCACGTTACTGAATGGCGATGCTACGAACAATTCCGCCAGTGGAGGAGTTTGCCCGATAACCCCAATTACAGATGATGGTGTTGATGTTCCACCACCCGACTATGACGAGGTTGAAACGGCCATTTTAAGGCTGAAGAACAACAAAGCTGCAGGTGCTGATGGCCTGCCTGCCGAGTTGTTTAAGACCGGAGGCGATGAGCTGCTCACCCGCATGCACCAGCTCATAAGCAGAATATGGTCGGATGAAAGCATGCCTGATGATTGGAGGCTCAGTGTTCTCTGTCCTGTATATAAAAAAGGAGACCCCGCAATTTGCGCCAACTACCGTGGAATAAGTCTCCTGAGCATCGCGTACAAGGTTCTATCGAGCGTACTGTGTGAAAGGTTGAAGCCTATGCTCAGCAACCTGATTGGACCTTATCAGTGTGGCTTCAGACCTGGTAAATCCACCATCGAACAGATTTTCACACTGCGCCAAATCCTGGAGAAGACCCAAGAAAAACAGATCGACACACACCACCTATTTGTTGATTATAAAGCCGCTTTCGACAGTCCGGTAAGGGATTACCTCTACGCAACAATGTCTGGGTTCGGTATTCCTGCAAAGCTCATTCGACTTTATAGAATGGCACTGCATAACTCCCGTTGTGCAGTGAAAATTGGGAAGGACCTCTCCGCACCGTTTAATACCGAACGGGGTTTCAGACAAGGTGATTCGTTATCGTGCGACTTCTTCAATCTTATTATGGAGAAAATAATACGAGCTGCTGATCTACGGCATAATGGCACTATCTTCAACAAAAGTGTCATGCTGTTAGCGTATGCCGACGATATTGACATAATCGGCATGAACACGCGAGCAGTCAGTGCAGCATTCTCAGAGTTGGAAAGAGAGTCGCGTCGGATGGGTCTCACGGTGAACGAGGGCAAGACGAAGTATGTAGTGTCAACAAACAAAGAGTCCCGGCGTCTTGGACAGCACGTCACTGTTGACAACTACGCTTTTGAAGTAGTAAGGGACTTTGTCTATCTTGGAACCAGCATTAACAGCAGTAATGACGTCAGCTTGGAGATCATGCGTAGGATAACTCTTGCTAACAGGTGTTACTTTGGGCTGAGTAAGCAATTGAGAAGTCGAGCCCTCTCTCGAAGAACGAAAACTACACTCTACAAGTCTCTCATCATGCCTGTCCTAACATATGGCGCTGAATCCTGGACAATTTCCACCTCAGATGAGCGAATGCTTGGAGTTTTCGAGAGAAAAGTCCTACGCAAGATCTTTGGACCTATTTGCGTTGGTGGCGAGTACCGAATAAGGTACAACCATGAGCTGTACGAGCTGTATGCCGATATTGACATAGTAAAGCGCATCAAAATCCAGCGGCTGCGCTAGCTAGGTCATGTCGAGCGAATGGAAGAACACGCTCCAGCTAAGAAGGTGTTATATTCGGAACCCGCTGGAGGACGACGCAAAAGAGGAAGACCAAACCTCCGGTGGAAAGACCAAGTACTGGAGAACCTGACGGCGCTTGGGATTTCTAACTGGCGCCAGCTAGCGAAGAACAGAGATGGCTGGCGAAGCATGTTATTTTCGGCCTAAATCGATATTCGGTTGTTATGGCCACATAAGTAAGTAAGTACAGTGGCTCCCAGCTTATTTCGTACAGTGACAGTTTAAAAATTGCTGCAGTCGTAATTCCTAATATAGCAAAAATTTGAACAAAATATAAATGCCATTTTAGAAAGGAAGGTTTGTTTTTTATTTTCCAAAATTTACTTTTTCAAAATTTTAGTGTTTGACACTATAAAAAAATAAAATAAGAAAAAAATAGGAAAATTCATGTCACAGCTTATTTCGTACAGTCTCTTTAAGTTCAAACTAAAAACAAAGTAAGTTGATTTTAATATTTAGTATGACATCCCTTAGCGTTAATGATAGCCTGGAGTCTATTTGGCATTGAATCCACCAATTTTTGAGTGATGTCTGGTGTGATTTTTTTCCATTCCTCCATCAGTACCTTCTTTAGGTCTTGCTTATTAGAAATCTTGTGTGTTCTTATTTTATTGTCCAAAATAGACTAAAGATTTTCAATCACATTCATGTCAGGTGACTGTGGTGGTGGAGACATCAAGTGTGAGCAGTTCAAATAAGCCAAGATTGCACAATCCCAGATTTATGTTTTGGGTCATTATCTTGGTAATACCGAAATTCTTCCCGCAAACCCAGTTTGTCTGCACTTTGAAGTAAATTGTTTTTCAGAATCTCGAGGTACTTCATTTTGTCCATTGTTCCCTCAATAAAAACCAATTCACCTACTCCGGCTGCTGACATACAGGCCCAAACCATCACGCTACCGCCACCATGCTTCACTGTGGGCTTAAGGTTCTCCTTGTTTAGCTCGGTATTCGCTTTACGCCAAACATATGACATTCCGTCCGAGCCAAAAATATTAAACTTAGACTCATCCGCGAAAATAACGGTATTCCAGAACGCAGGAGTATTAATAATATGCTCTTTGGCGAAGTCAAGTCGGCGTTGTATATTCATTTTCGAAATGAATGGTTTCTTTCGGGCTACTCGACCGTTCAAGTCATGATTGCGCAGCACACGTCGGACAGTTTCAGCACTGGATGATTTTCCTATTTCACGCTGAACCTCTGCAGCCAACTTCGGAGCAGATAACTTTGGATTTTTCTTAATTTTTCGTACAATATAACGCTCGTCTGAAGCGTTGAAAATCTTATTAGGTGCTTCTCTGCCCTTGTTCTCCAACCGATTTTCGCGAACGAAGCGTTGAATGATGTATTGGACAGTTGAGGCACTTAAATTTGTCATTTCAGCAATTTTTCGCACACTCTGACCTTTCCTAAAATGGTTAATTACCAGTTTACGCTGTTCCATCGTTGTACGACGACCCATAACGCTAAATGTTTAATTTACAGCACTTTAACTATTTAAAATAATAATAATAAAAATTGTTATAATAGTTAAAAAGGTCCAAAAACTCATACAATTCAAAAAAACTTTGTAACTGCGCGGCAGAATGAAACTTACTTACATTGAAGTTTGTGTACGAAATAAGATGTGAGCTGAAAATCAGCTGATCAATAGTTTTTCTCTCTTGCATGACAAAAAGAACAATTTTTGGGGTTCCCCGTTTTCTTATTAGGTTTACTAAACACATACATAGACATCTACATTCAAAACTTATTGATAAGTTTTTTAGTTTCGATGTTACAGCCATGTACATAAAAATATATACACTGTACGAAATAAGCTGTGAGCCACTGTAAGTAAATGCTATTCATTCTTAAGGTTCCAAATAGTGTAACTAGAGTTAGACTAAATTTCTCATGTGGTTTAGTAATAGGACTTACTTTTTGCCTATTAAACAACAAGTAATCAGGTAATCACTGATTCTTTAAATCATCGCAAAAAGTCTATTATAAATTAAACCAGTCAACCGGAAACTACACATTATTCTACATCATGACAATACCAATTGATTATGGATGCATCTTGACTTACTACCTTATTCGAGTGGATAAATTTAGTAAGCAGCATTCAATGGTAGTTTTCAACTTCCGTATTTCTGATGTGCCTGCTTTGAAGTTCGAATTCATCCAGGAAAATTCGAACGGGAATCTAGTATTACATTGTTCAATTTCTACTTTTTTTTTTCTTTTTACATATTATACAATATTAGATATTGTCTTTCAAAATAAAATGGAATTTCTTATGTGTAAACTTGATTTTTGCCAAATGTTTCTATATATGAAATATTAATGAAATTTTCAGTAAATCACTTCACAAATACCGAAAATAATTTATTTCACAAGTTTATATTTGAATAACAATACAAACAAAATACTATCATTCTTTTGGTATATTGTACATATTACCAATACTTCAATTCTCTATTATATAGAAATAATTATGGAAATTTATGATAATTTATTAATATGTTTATTATTTGCTTCCGAAGAAGAATATTATATTAACTTGTTTCATTTTCATTTTAATTTAATGCATACATAAATCAAAAATCTTGGCTACTCAGAGAAAATTGAAAAGGAATTAAGTTTTCATATTTTAAGTCGCTACAACGAAATTTTCTTTACACTTAAATAAGGATAACTGGCAACTGGCAAAGTTTCGCATCGTGTTCATGGACACAATATAGGATTGACTTGTCATATTTTCACTATAGCAAAAGAAAGTAAACATCCTGATAAATCACATAATATTGTACGTAGATATATGAAATTATATAAAGTAAAATAAGCGCGTTTAACCATCGCATCAATACTTACTGGTTATTATATTTTCCTTTTCATGTGAAAGCATACAAAGCAGTGCCTGTGCTTATTACCCTTCCAATAATGTGTAAAAATTTCTCATAAATACTCTTAACAACGATGTGACAGTAGATAAAGCCATTTAATATTGTATTTCTTATTTTTTTTTTTCTCTTGAAAAACAAAAATATTATCAATAATGTCGTATGAAATGCCTTATGGCAAATTACACAATTATCGACCACTATGAGAAAATTCCACAATTCAAATAGGTATTGTAAAGAAGTGAAATTATTTAATATATTATACAAGAAAATTCTTAATTATTTGTCACAAATAAATAATAAAGTAAGACATGCAAATATGAAATAGTTAAGTTCCCATTGGGGTTTCGTAAAAGTTACTCCTTTGTTTATAAGAACTAGTTAAAATTACTTTTTTTTTTGTAACGTAGTTAAATTCAGTAAAAGTAAATGGGCACTGGTCATGTCGTTTACTTCTTTATGATTAAAAAAATGTCATGGAAAGAAAAATAATTCGAGGTCGCTCATATGTTTCAAGCCTCTATGGACACCAGAACACCGACAATCTCATCTGGTACAGTAATAATTCCAAAAAGGTTAATAGCGTTGGTACGGATGCTTTTGGTTCCAACACTGGGGTTTCTCTTGGTTTTTGAACGAGAGTCTTCGAAGCTGAGTCACTTGCAAGTAACTGTGCAATAAAAATCCTCGGCTTAAGAGTGTAATGATCACTATTTTCCCAGATAGCCAAGCTGCTAAGGTTCTATGATCTTGTAGCTTTACCTCTAACCTTATAGTATAGCACTTTCACATAATTACTAGAATCCAAGTCACATATTGATATCGATTCCAGGTTTAATTAGCCACAAGGGCTTCTGCTCGTCATTACATCATTTCAGAAACATGCTTTGGGATTCAATGATCTTCCGCCCACTCATTCGATAAGGAGCACACAGAAAACCTATGGATCTCCGATAAGAAGAACATTTCTGTTCCGAGAGAAGCCAAATGGCCTATCTGAATATAGACCATTTGTTGCCTTTGTTTGCTGATGTTTTGTGCAATGGAAGAAAATTATTCAGCACTGCCTTCCTCCGTGCGTCTAACACTTTTAAATCGCTATTGCTTATTAATTACGGCAGTTGGAACAGACAGGCAGATACGATCAAAATACCTTGGGTGGCGATCCTGATCAATAACATACATACTTCTTCATACCTGTTACTTCTTCTTCTTCTGGTTGCAAATTTGTCACCGCAGGGGTTTGATCTCTTTATGTACATGACCAACACACTATCCAACCGAGCTTACGGCATTGACAAGACGCCAGATTTTGATACGTATTTGAAATGAATGCAATAAGTTAACAGGTGAACCCAAAATAACTATTTGCTTTCCGACTATGTACATACTTATTACTGGCAGCAATTTTGCTTGAAGTAATGTCGCAAGAATTATAATGGAATACAATAGGAAGCTATTAAGACGAAATATTTGACAATGTCACAAAACTCGTTCCCTCATGCATACACACAGTCATAGCTATGTATTTACATATGCTGAAATGTATACTCATATTTGAGTAGTACATATGAGTATATTTATTTGCCTGGCAGTTACAAATTGAATGGCTTCTGCTGTCTGCCTTTGATATGTATTTTGGTAGTAATTTTTCAATAGCAGAAGATCTCTAACAAAAGACGAAAAAACTGTATATACAATACGTATGTATCGTACATATGATATTGTATTGTACTTGTATTTGTAGTATATCAACGTGTGAATATGCGGCGATATTGGTGACGAACGGTTAGCTATGCATGAATTCTGCTTCAGGATGAAGATAAATTGATTTGAATTCCATATATATATATATGTATTTCTATGTACGAGTATATATGAATTTGTATAGAAATGAAATGAAAATTATTTTAGGAATACCATTGGGCAAAGTTTGGAGGTTTGGGTCGAATGTCAAAGAGGACAATAATATTATTGATATTAGAATTGGAATTATACCAAAAAAAAAAGAAGGAGATTCTTATAAATGCCACAAATAGATTAAGACCTTGCAAATATTTTCCTACAAATGAAGTAAATACAATATATTTCCTTCTACATACATACATATACAATTGGATTGGAAGTGTATGCAGCATCTCTTTGTATTCAAAATTGAATATTCCTTATTTCATTGATATTATAATATTGCCACCTTTCAATAGACCTTTGCACTGATGCCACTTAATAAAATTCGATCATTTACTGTTATTCGCACTTAGTTCACATATATAATAATATGATCTCACTCAATTTATAAATTGAATGAATTGAACAAATTGATAGAAATGTTGAACGTTAACCATTACTATTATTGTGAGACATTGATTGATCAATTGATTTTTGCAAGCAAAAATATCGTATTTATTTCATTTAGTGTTTCCCCAAGAATTGTTATTGTGATTATCATTTGATTCTGCGATTATCTAATTGTCTTCACAAATATGCATCCAAGTAACAATTTGTGTTTCGTCTAGACTCTGTCTGACATTATCTTGGAAGCAATTTTGTGAGGCTGTGAAACGATGCACTTAGGTTAGGTTAGGTTATGGGGCTGCTCTCTCTATCTCTCTCTCTCTCTCTCTCTCTCTGAGAGGACACAATTAGGCCAGAAAGGCCCATTGTGATACCACCGAGCTTCTCTTCCAATACTGTTGTGCGTGTTAAATTTGGACAGCATTAGAAGGGACCTACTTATATTAGCCGGTTCCGAACGGCAGAGCCCTTGTGACATCACTTTAAATTAGTTTTGCCACAGAGCTCTTTTAAGAAGCATTTTTGGTAAATTGTTACTGCCAGAAAAATTGCCAATTCTTGCCGGCATTGACGATGCACTTTAACGAACCTATTTTTGCATCGTTCCAGCTACAGGTAATATCCTCCCCTAAATAGTAATTATACTGGATTATGGAAATTTAGGAATTAATGCAATTGTTTTCGGAAAATACTTCCATAAGGTGTTATCTCGAATATTTATCGAGTCTCAAAACAAACGCGATCATATTAAATTACAAATATTTTTATAGGCTGTGTTTTGAATCCGAGTTCTCCCCATTTGACGGCGCTGTATACAGTGCATATACATATCTCTAATATATATGGTAAGAATTGTATTGCAAACGATGCACTAGAAAAATATCAACGACACGCAACAACCTAAATACAGTCTGCAGAAGCTCAATATAAAGTTTTGACAAAATTGAGGACTGAAATTTCTAACGAGCTCATAGATGATTTTTTCGGAGTGTTTTTAGAAACTATATCGTCTGAAATTAGCATTTTGAAACTCCTTGTAGAAGCGTTAGAGGAGCTCTTCTGATCAATGCCTTTTAAAGTGATGTGAAGTGAGCTAAGAATCTTCTTTTATATCATGCACTCCAAAAGTTCAGAGTATATTGAATATAAGCCGTCCCTTCGTAACACCCAAAAGAAGAGGTTGCAGGTATGAATAACTATATACAAGTGTTTATTGCATAGTGTGACACGATATTTAATATTGAATGATAGAGATTTAATTGGAAAGCTTAAAAGAATTTCAGAAAAGAAATTTCGGGGATATTCAGGGAAACGACGAAATCACTCTTTAGATCGTTGTTGTGTAGACTCTAAATAGGCAATTTGAGGTGAGTTACGGTAAATACATTACGCAACAATATTTTTGCCGACTCCGCTTATTTCTGTATTGCATACTTCAATCGTATCTGGTACATCCCTTTCACCAAACCATTATAGATTTAAGTCTTGTTGACGCTCGCGAACTCCTTATTACTTGGATAACTCGCTATCTAACATTGTGATTAAAGAGCCTTCATCTAATTGGGCGTGTGTATCGATATGCTCGATATGCTCTATGGCTGCATCAATATGCTCTCACAATACAATGTTATAGGCAGAACGCTTTGTTTTAGTGCTGTTGACAATGAGTAGCTCAAAATGCTTCTGAGCAAAGCTCTTTTGTGATTAATGAAACACGATGTTGTTTCATTAAGTCCCATCTGTCAGGGACTGTAGCATTTTAAAAGCGGCCAGTTCTTGGAAGCATACATTGTTGCTTTTGCTCTCCATTGTCAACATCTGACCGTACAAATTAAATTGAAAAGTTCACTCACCAAAAAGCTGAAATGCACGATAATCAGATATGGCTGTATCGAGGCATCAACCCTAGTCCAATCTCCTCTCCTACTCATGTGTGGCTTCGTTACTTATTCCTCCTTCAGGACAGGGTTTGCAATGTATTTGCTTACCGCCTATTCCCATCTCTTAGGGGGGCTTTGCTACAAAATTGCATTTTTATATAAAATAGGCTCTCATTGATCATATATTTTCCGTACGTAGATTTGATATATTAGAGGCACACACTTTTTTTTTTTTGCTCCTCAGCATTTTTCCTATACGTACTTAACTCTCTCCACCTTTAAAGCGGGTTCCCCTACAAAATACACTAAACAATTTTTGCAATATAAAGACTATTTTCAGAATATTGCAGAAATGTTACTTAATACACATAATAGATACAGTATTGTGCAAAACTTAAGCAACTGGCATAGTGCTCTCATTGATTTCAAATTTACTAAAAAATAAAAGCGCTTAGATTGAATGTTTTAATATTTATTTGTACCTTCATTAAATACATAAAAAACAACAACAACAAAAGTTCGGTATTCTTACGAAATTAACTGTAAACAACAAAAAACAAATTATACTCATATTTCATCTGTGCAAAACTTAAGCAACTTTTAATATTTTGTGTAGTATCCCTTATTTTTAATTACTGCAGCACACCTTTTGGGCATAGAAGCTACTAATTTCGTTAAATATGATTTATTTATATTTTCCCATTCAGTTTTGAGGCCTAAAAATAGTTCGTCTTTATTTTTAAAGCGCTTTGAGCCCAAGCCTCGTTTTAAAATTGAAAACAAATTTTCAATAGGATTCAAGTCGGGCGATTGTGCCGGCTAATCAAGCACTTGAATCTTATTTGACTGTAGCCAATCCTTCACAAACTTCGATGTGTGTTTCGGATCATTGTCGTGCTGAAACACCCATCGAAGTGGCATATTCCATTCCGCAAAAGGCAACATTGCAGTTTCTAAGATGTCCTTATACATAAATCTGTCCATTTTGTGGTCAATCCTATGCAACGGACCAAGTCCACTCCCCGAAAAACACGCCCACACCATGACGTTCCCTCCTCCATGCTTTACAGTCTTTTTACAGTATCGCGGATTGAGGCCTTCACCTTTCACATGTCGAACTCTTATTATTCCGTCTGAATTAAATAAATTTATTTTAACTTCATCACTGAACAGTACGCCAAACCACTTTTTTATGGACCAGCCCACGAACTTCTTAGCAAATTCAAGTCTGGAAAAAAAATATATGTTGTTGTTTTTGTTTTGAAGGCATTAAACCAAACATACCCTTTTTTTACATGTTTTGGTGTAAGCATTGGTTTCTTTACCGCTTTGTAGCTTTTTAAACCAACTTTAATCAAATGCCTTCTTACTGTGCTTGAATCGACATTTAAATTAAGAGTATTTACTATATCTTTTGAAGACATGAACGGATTTTTTTTAACCAGTTTTTTCAAATAATCGTATCCATCTTGATATCATAGATTTGTTGATATTTAATGATTTTGCAATGTCATTCTGTGGTTTTCCTTCCTTAAATAACGATATAACCTTCATCTTAAATTGATGACTATAACGGACACGTTGCATTTTGGATTTCAATATGTTTGAAAGAACTGTGCGCTAAGAAAGACTTTTTTGTACTGAGTTAGATCAATGTTAATGCACAAAGCAGAAAAAACTCCGAAAAAGATCCGTTATTTTCTGAACAAAGAAATATCGAACACCTTTGCACTCCGAGTTGCTTAAGTTTTGCACAGATGAAATATGAGTATAATTTGTTTTTTGTTGTTTACAGTTAATTTCGTAAGAATACCGAACTTTTGTTGTTGTTGTTTTTTATGTATTTAATGAAGGAACAAATAAATATTAAAACATTCAATCTAAGCGCTTTTATTTTTTAGTAAATTTGAAATCAATGAGAGCACTATGCCAGTTGCTCAAGTTTTGCACAATACTGTATGTATAACATATATTTAGCAGTAAAATTTACCTTTACAGTGTAAATTTAAGCAGTTCTCGAGAGCATGGTTGCTCAGTCGATGCAGAAAGACAGAAAAAATGTGTATTATTTCAAACAATCCAACTAACTCAAGAAATTCGCCTTTCTGTCGGCAATAATAATCTCGCCACTCACTGTTCGTAATATGGGAATATCGGTACAGCCCTTCGCTTCACGATTATTCAAATGTAAGACGAACAATAACAGTGGATGAGAAACTCGCCAAAATTCCCATCTAGAGAGACACTAGAAATAATTTATGCTATCCGATTCCAAATTGAAAGCCTTTTTGACATCACTGTTGTCAACGTTTTATTATACGACTTTTTCAGAAGTCTCTGTTCGGGGAAATTATTTACTGTCGGGCCTAAAATATCAAGGCTTTTTCTTCGGAATATACTTATAAGTTGGTCGAGTGTGGTAATTGAATTGACGTCACATGCACCAAAGTCTACTACCACTAAGGAGTGTTCCTACTATTAATATTTAACTTAAATGTCACGCCAATTATTACCGGTATATGTATAACTTGTGACTAATTTGCCGAAATAACTAGCACAGAATTTCAAATTATACTAACAATTCATTTGTAAACTTTACTTTATAAAAGGTTGCAAATAAAAATCAACATAAAATTTTCCAACTTGTTAAGTCAACGTTCCGAAGGTAATGTGAATAGTTCTCAAAAGGGTATCATAAACTTAAAAATCTCTTATGGTAACAACCAATTTAATTTGCAAGTACAGTGTTTTGAATGAACACAATTTTCAGTACTGTCAATTGCTAATACCCATGTAGAATATCTTTTTTGTTTATATCACCTCAAATAAAATGCTTAATGGAGAGAAAAAGAAAAGTGTGAGTGAAAATAGAAATAAGAACAACAACGACGATAAAAAAAAAAAATAAGAAAATCCCCTACTACGACCATAACACACCATTACATATTTGAGGTTGCTGCAATAGAATTTTTTTGGCTATTTCATTTGCCCCAAGTGTAATGTAGATAAAATATCGCTTGATTGCATCATCATCTTGGTAGAAACTATAAGTAAAGAAATTTTAAATGTATCCAAGAGACTGACCCTAAACAAGCATCTACCAAATTATAACAAAACAGAACACATTGCTAGATAGGTACATAGGGAATATAAAAACTAAATGACATGTATCTATAGTATATGCCTACCTATATTCACATAAGAAATACGTTCTGATATATTTAAAGCACAAATTTTTGATATTTCTTGATGATGTGGTCATATCATTCAATTTTCCACAAAATTCAACAATGTATTTGCGCTTTGTCCTATTAGTGATGTGGTTGGGTGTAAGTATGGACTGCGATTGAAAAGACTGTACTATACATTTTTTCGTTTATTTCACAAATATCTAATCAGCTTTGAAGTCAACTTGAAAATATAATTGATAATTGTTTAGATGTAAGCTTTTTAATTAATTTTAATGGTTTTAGAACTACTATGGGACTATTAGGTTGGATTTGGTCCTCATTTGATTGACAGTTCCTGGGGAAAATTGATTTTCCGACCAGAAATCCCACTAGAATGACCTTAGGTGGACACGAAAACTACACTCTAGCCTCTGGAAGAGTCTTTCACGTTTTTAAATTAATAGGAGATATTTATGAGAGATGTCTCAAATATTTCCATTCCGATCTATAATTATAAAATTTCAATTCACTACCATTTTCAAATATTTATTATCAAAAAGCAATTCTTAAGGTTTACCTGATGAGAGCGTTTTACTTGCACGAAACTTATTATTGCATAATTGCAAAATATCTGAAATAATGTATCTAATTGTTAACCTTCAGTTTTTGTGTGTGTTACATTTAGACTCCGTAGGGCACTTTAGACTGGCTTCTCTTCCAATACTGTTGCGCGTGTTAAATTTTGGACAGCTTTAGAAGGGACCTACATATTTTAGCCAGTTCCGAACACCAGAATCCTTGCGACATCAGCTTTCTGAGCTTTGTTACAGAGTTATTTTAGAAGCGTTTCTATGGAAAATTGTTACTGCCGGGAAAATTGCCAATTGCTTGCGGGCAGGTGGGCACCGTTCGAAAGTTGTGCTTCAGCCGGGGATTGAACCCACGACCTACAGATCATAAGGCCGACATTCCAACCACTGAGCTACGACACGTTTAGTTTTAGCGTTACAAAATAAATCATAATATAAAACTCGAATAATTATTTCGCCGCAATTTCTGTTGTCGTAATTTTATTATGGACAATATTTAGGGAACACACTTCATTGGGCCTTTTGCGTTTTTCATTATTTTGTCAATTTTAAAAAATAAATAAATATGTGGTACTTAAAGCCCCAAAGGGCTCATTGGCCGAGCTTCTCTTCTATTACTGTTGTGCGTCTTAAATTTTGGACAATATTAGAAGGGACCTACTTATTTTGGCCGGTTCCGAACGGCAGAACACTTGTGACATCACTTTTTCTGAGCTTTGTCACAAACTTCTTTTAGAAGCTTTTTCATGGCAAGTTGTTACTGTCGAAAGAATTGCCAATTGCTTGCCGACAGATGGGTACCGTTCGAAAGAAAAATCTTATTGATATTAAATTTGTTATGCATCAGCCGGGGATTGAACCATGACCTACAGATCAGAAGGCGAACACACTAACCACTGAGCTACGGCACCCAATTTTATACAATAATTTGTTTCAATCCAAGAATTTTTAGTAAATATTTCAACTAAACTAAGTGGAGATTTAAAACCCGGAGCTTCTACTTTTCGCTTTTCATAACGAGTAAAGGAATCTGACGACATACATATGTATATTCAAAGTGTATTAAGTCTATAGAAATAACACTTCTCAGAGTTACCGATTGGCGACGTCCCACCAATGCAGAAAATTGCTGGAACGTGAAAATTATAGACGATGATATTCATGTTCCACCAACCCGACCATATCGAGGTCAAAACAGCCATACAGTGGCTAAAGAACAACTAGACTGTAACTGCTAGTGGCCTCCAAAGCGAGTTGTTTAAGATTAAAGCCCTGCCTGGATGTGCCAACTTATCTACACACTGTGAATGCATGCAAACATTCCCAAACATTAAAGTCTCAGTGTTTAAGAAGCAAGAAATTAGATGGAAGACCCTTATATTTACGCCAACTATCGTATTTCACTAGGAACCAGCATTTAACATCCTGGAAAGAATCCAAGAAAATTTATCGACACGTACAGCCGATTCGTTTATTATAAACACGCTTCCGAGAGTTCATTAACGGATTACCTTAGAAAACAATATCTGAACTCATTATTACTACAAAAATCATTTGACGTTGAAAAATGACCTTGCATAATTCCTAAAATAAAAAAAAAATTAATATGTGGCACTTAAAGCCCCAAAGTGCTCATTGGATGAACTTCTCATCCATTACTGTTGTGCGTGTTAAATTTGGCAGTATTAGAAGGGACCTACTTATTTTAGCCGGTTCCGAACAGCAGAACCCTTGTGACATCATTTTTTCTGAGCTTTATCGCAGAGTTCTTTTAGAAGCTTTTTCATGGCAAATTGTTACTACCGGAAGAATTGCCATAACATTTTTGAACAGCATAACTCCTGCTGTTCAAAAATTTGAAACGACCGAATTTACATACGACGCCAGTCGCAAAGTTTCGCATGGTAAGTAGGCATGGTTTTTATCACATTCAGCCCATTTCAAAACGTTTCTATTAGCCTATCAGTCTGATAACTTTACGGAACCATAAGTTTGTACGAGTTTTATCTGATTAGTGCGATTTTTAATCATGTTTTTCATTGAGCAAATAAATGAGTTTAGGTTTTCGTAAACAAATTGTAAACACATACTTACAGAAGCATTAGTTCGTATGAGAGGTAGGCATCGATTCAGCTCATTTTCGAAAATATCTATTAATAAGCAAATATAAATGAACTTAATTAATTAATTCAGTGTTCATAATAACGTTGTTTACTCAGTCTTAGTTAGATAGATAGCTGATTTTTTTTTCTATGCAGAAATTGTGGAAAAATTCATTCAGTAACATATTTTTATATTGTATTGGAGGTATATCTATAAAAAAAAGAAAAGAGAATATCACATATGTATTTATTATGCATAACTTTTCTCTTCCATAAATGGTGACAACTTCTTAAAGTAATATAGATAGCTAATAAATACAAGCTTCTCATTAAGAATTCTCTATAATATTTACAAATTAACGCCAACATTAAATGAGCAACAAGAACAACAACAACAACAACAACAACAACAACAACTTCTAAATCTTATTTACATAATCATAGGTTAATCTTTTCAAGCATACACTTTAATTTGCATATAATTAAAATTAGTACGTATCTCTTACTATGTCGTACCTACTTTCATCAAAACATTCAAACATTCATTCTCTAGTGTCACCATAATCTTTGAACAAAGCAAATGCTATGGTATCGAATTTAAAAGAAAACATTTGTCTCTGTGGTAACTTGTATGTTGTTACCGATGAACGGACAGTGACATTATACTGTTGCGTGGCTGGCTGGCTGGCTGGCTGGCTGGCTAGCTGGCTACTCAACTTGAAATGAAGCAATTTCGATTTAACCACAGTGTTAAAGTGCTCGTGTTTAATGTCAAATTTATATACGTACATATAAATTTACAAATACAATTTTAGTCCTGAATAAATAATTGTGTTATCCTTATAAATATTTGATGAGACGCAAGCAACAAATGCCACAACCTCATTGCAATTGGGGCCATCAACAAAGCAGTCAGTTGTCTTGTACAACAATAGACATAAGGCAGCTGGATGGCTAGATGGCCAATACAAAGCTATAGAGTACAATACTCATACTCAGAAAATCTGTTGGTATAAATATTTCAAAACTTCCTCCCATAAGGAATTCCCTACTTGAAGGCTCATTTCGTAGCTCCCTAGTAAACACTATGGCTTATTGTGTATTCGATTCAAAAGCTCAAATCGTATTCATTGTAAACATAGTCAGTACATACATACATATCTACTACGCAAACACAACTTAAAATCCAATTTTTACGATTTATTCATTTATTTTCTAATTTGCATAACAACTTTCCTTTGAACTCGGCTCGGTCGACATACATACGTACGTACATACTACGTACAGTGTGTACTGTCTGTTGTCCATTGTTGTAATATACGACTGGATTATGGTGTGGATAATAATGTTGTTACTTATGCATACATAAATTTAATGTACGCACCGAAAATTTAATAAACGTAAGGATCTTTTTGGAGTATACTTATTTAACTAAAGTGCTTTAAATTCTCAAAAAAAAAAAAACAAAATTCGTACTCCTCCAGTCATTAGGGTCATCAAATTACTCGTTAAATGAGATTTGTTTTTCAATACATCTAGTTGCATAAATATTGAAGTTAACCAAATTTAATTTCAATTTAAGTTTCTTTGGAAATTCTCAAAAACCATAAACAATTCTCTTTAGATTTGATTTGGCTATAACAAAAGACGACAAAGGAGAAGAAGTAGACGATAATAACGCTAAAAAGAACTTTATCGCCACTATGAACATATATTTCCATACTAATAATTGTTACTTGTATTTGGATTTGCCATTTTAACAAGCAAGTACTTAGTGTATATAATGTGTAACGTATATTTCTCTGCTCCTTTCCATTTGAGCCATTTTCATAGTAAGCACTTTCATAATTTATACATAGTCCCGTACATTATTTTCTCATGTTTTGTGCAAGTTCACCCTCACCAAAGTTTTATCATCATCATTTCCAGTCAAATGATTTAATAAATAAATACGTATAGATGTAAGTACACAAGAACAAACGATTAATAATTCGTATTTAATAATTCCCAGACAGGAATATCGTATACATAGTACACACAATATTGAGCAATTTATTCCTTTCAATAGCAATACAAAGATACATAATAATGACAATCAAAATCATAATAAATTTGTAGGTATTTGTACAATATTTTGGTACATACTGTCCATACCGAACATTTGATATCATGAGACGATGTAGTACAGTAGTTAATGCATGAGGACCCTAATTCGACAAACTTTGTTAGGTCTTTTCAAATAGCGGTCCAAATTTGATATTATTTTGATATTAACAATATGACATGAGAAAGCCGGCCGAAAGTCGGCAAGCAATTGCCAATTCTTCCAACAGTAATTTGCCATGGAAAAGCTTCTTAAACCACTTTGTGACAAAGCTCAGAAAATGTTGATGTCGGAAGAGTTCGGACGATCGAAACCGGCTAAAATAAGTTAGTCCCTTCTAATATTGTCCAAAATTTAAGACGCACAACAGTAATGGAATAGAACTTTGGCCAAAAAAACCATCGGGTCTTATAAGTGCTACCTATTTATTATTATTATTACTTTTTTTATTTTTTTATTTTTTATTTTATTTTATTTTTTTTTTTGATTAAGCATAAATTGTAAATTTTTTATAAATTGTAAACTCGAAAAAGGCACTCACACTGAATTCCAGAATGATTTCACTTGTTCTGGGGTCGCTTTCACGACAATGATGGGGATGGTTGTCGAATTTTAAGTGCCTCCTTAAAGAATAAAGAAAGTGTGTAAAGTCTGTTCAGGAATAATGTTGGGGTTGGTAGTATATTTTACACCCTCTCTATTGGTACCCTAGAAGCGGTGGGAACAAATTTAATAAAAATTTCAATTCTGCCTCCCTTTAAAGGATGAAGATAAAAAATAAGTAAGTTCAGAAAAAGTGTTGGAAGTGTTAAAATTATAAATTTTAACAGTCTAATAGTGATTTTGGGTATTTTAACCGTTCCCAACGAAATCGGGTCATCGTTCCAGTACGGATTCTGGAATATTTCAGGTCAAAGATGGTAATTTCAGTTATACAAAATATTCGGAATTTTTTCTCATGTGCTGCGTGTGTGTGAACATGGGTGTGCTGTCCGCAACAACAACAACAGGGATATTTTAATGAATGTTCCAACTTTTATCATGCTTTTGGCGTTAGAACCCTAAATATGTTAGCTGTAGAAGGCTTTTACCAGGCTTTACCAGGAAACTCCGCGATGTTCTTCTAATGAGAATCAAATGGGAAAGTATTTCACCTCCCATGAACACCCACAAACTTAACTGGTAAATGGATGGACGGGTGAGTAGAGCACTATGACCAAACAACAATTAGGAGATTTCATAACAAAAATCAGAAACTTGCAGTCAGAATGGTCATACTTCACAGCATTTAATGTCGAAGATATAAACAACCAAAGGAAAAGGCAATTCATGTTGTCTGTAAATTTCTGGCCTTGTGGAAAGCGATGTTGAAAGTACTCAAATACACGTGAACCAATCAGTTACTTCGCCGTTTAATACATTGCATCAAAACTATATTTTGGGATTTCATGGTATTTCACCAGAAATTTCGTTGAAATGTTCTTCAAGATCCATAAATATAAGTGACATATGATTTTACTGATGTGGCGCAATTCATAATCAATGATTTCTATTAAAGGAAGTATAAATAAGTTCGTGCGGATTTGATAACAGTAACTGTCATTTCACATAGTTTCTGTGTGCTCCAAAAATGCCTACTTTTGTATCGAATAATGTATTTTTGCGTAGTGTTTTATTTTATTACTTCAATATGAAGAATAGGACTGCCGAAAGTCATCGCATTTTAGTGGAAATTAATGGTGACCATACTTTATCTGAACGAACATGCCAGAAGTGGTTTGCATGATTTAAAAGTGGCAATTTAGATTTGGATGACGAAGAACGACCCGGAGCGCCAACAAAGTTTGAGTATGAAGATCCATCACAAACACAAAATGAACTCGCAAAAACACTAGGACTCACTCAGCCAACCATTTGCCATCATTTAAACTCAATGGAAATGATCTGAAAGCTAGGAAATTGGGTGTCGTATGAACTGAAGCCAAAACACGTCGAATGCCATTTTTTCAGGTGTGCACTACTGCTCCAACGGCAAAAAAGAAGGATGTTTTGGCGTCGAATTGTAACTAGCGATGGGTAACCATGATACCCCGGCCATGCCTCATTATCGACGGCCATGCGTGATCATCGACGGCCAAGCCGAATATTCGTGGCCAGAAGATTATACTGTGTATTTAGTGGGACCAGCGGGTTGTGGTGTATTATGAACTGCTGAAATCAAAGTCAAACAATCACAGGGGACCTGTATGGATGACAATTGATGTGTTTGAGCCGAGCATTACGAATGACCACATTATGCCGATAGACACTACAAAGTTTTTTTTTTTTGCAACATGTTAATGGTCGGCCACATATTGCGCCCCCTTTAAAAGGTACTTAGAAGCGCTCAAATGGGAAGCCCTACCCCACCCGCCATATAGCTCAGACATTGCTCCTTCTGATTATCACTTATTCCGATCGATGACACACGCGACCTAAATGAACAACGCTTCCATTCTTACGAAGAAGCCAAAAATTTGGTGAACTCGTGGATTGCTTGAAATCATGTCGACTTCTTTCGACGGGGAATCCGTATGCTGCCAGAAAGATGGGGAAAAAGTAGTGACTAACGACGGACAATACTTTGAACATTGAATGTACAACCAATTTTTCAGAATAAAATTTCAATTTTCGAAAATTAACTGCACGAATTTATACTCCCAATATATTATGGTAGCGATAATTTTTTTTTTTTTAAGAAAAGGACCAAAACAATCCAATAAGGAATTGTAGTTAATCATTTACTATCTTCTGTATCGGGAATAGCGATTAAAAAAATACATATATTGATACCAAAATTCATATTAAATTAAGGTATATAAGACTTCATTGATAAAAATAAACATGTTTAAATCAAATTCCAATTCATCGAACACACAATAATTTATAAAAAAGATGCCAAGAAAAGAAAAATAATACAATAGAAAATAAAAAATATAAATCACTCTGTAATATCAATGAAATTTTGACATCTTCTCACCTATCAACATGTCGTTCCAAAAGTTATCTGAGCACGTAATCACATGGAAGATTATATAAACGTAACATGTTCACACAACCACACACAAAAAAACATACACAGCCACACACACACTTTGGCACATTAAGTAACCAACTGACAACACCGGTTGGTTTAAATGGTCACTGGTGTGATACACATTTTATATTGGCAATGGAAAGGGTATCAGCAATAAACTTAGTTTCACAAAAAAAAAAAGTTTAATAAATTTGAAAACTAAACGTTCTAATTAATTTTATATTAATCAAGGATAAAAAGATATTAATTGACCAGGTGTGATTCATTTTGTAAATAATATTAAATTGTATTTTTTTTTTTCAATATCAAAATGTATTTTATATTTATAAATATAAATTAATATGAAATTAGTTAATCTGGAATTGAAATAGAAAGACACGTGCTCTAAGTTAGATGAGATAATGGTTTAACAATTCAGATAGAGTAACACTAATGGCACTCCTACATATATGGTTTAACGAGGCAAGAAGAAAAATAATTTGGAAAGTTTAACTACGAAAAGTTTAACTAATACTAAAGCTATCCTACACTAACCTACTTATCCTAAACTATCCACCAGATAGACAGGTGTTCTTCCGAAAAAAACATACTTTTGTGGTGCTGTTTGTATATGGGTCATTATTTTTATACCCTGCATAATGCAATATGCATGGTATATTCATTTCGGTCAGATGTTTGTGTCCACTTGAAGGAATCTCCGGAGATATAAACATAGATATATATTCGTGATCAGCGTCGATTAAATTTTCGATTTAACGATGTCCGTCCGTCCGTCCGTCCGTCCGTCCGTCCGTCCGTCCGTCCGTGAAGGAATCTCCGGAGATATAGACATAGATATATATTCGTGATCAGCGTCGATTAAATTTTCGATTTAACGATGTCCGTCCGTCCGTCCGTCCGTCCGTCCGTCCGTCTGTCTGTCACCTGGCTGGTTCGCACGATAACTTGAGTAAATATTGAGCTATTTCGATGAAATTTGGCACAAGTAACCTATGATCCAAGGGTACGGAGGGGATTGATATTGGGCATGATCGGTCAATAACCACGCCCACACCAAGCATTCAAAGCGACTAACCTCGAAATTTTCAAAATCTTTAACTTGCTATAACTCACATAATATACCACTTGGGACAACAATATTTGGCACATAGACTTATATTATACTACTATATAACCTCGCCAAAAGTGGTTGAGCCACGCCTACTTTTTAGCGTAGCTCTCATACAAAGTGTATGTACTTCTTTTAAATTGAAACAGCTGTAACTTCGGCAATCTTGTGTCTAGAATAACTATAATTGACACTTAAATTAATATTGTATTCGGAAATAATCTGGCAGAAAATCAGTGTGCCAGGCCTACTCCTTCATGGGTCTCCCATACAAAGTCGAGGGAATTAAACTAAAATTGTAAGCTCCATAGCTTACAAACCATTTAGCCTAGGACAACGAGATTTAAGGTATGGATTAGTATTGTACAAGCAATTAAACTCACAGGAAATGGGCGCACCACGCCAACTGTTTATGGTAGCCCCCATACAAATTTTAAATTGTAACAGCTGTAACTTCTGCATCCTTCTGTCTAGAACAATCATATTTAACACTTAGGTTAATATGGTAGTCGGAAATAATCTGGCAAAAAATCAGCGTACCACGCCCACTTCTTATTGGGGCTCCCATACAAAGTTGAGGAAATTAAACAAAAATGTTAACCACCATAACTTAGAAACTATTCAACGTAGGACACCAAATTTAAGGTGTGGAAAAATTAATTGGATTTACTAGAAAGTGGTAAGCCACGCCCACTTTTTATATAGCTCCCATACTAAGCCTCGGAATTATCTTAAAATCCTTTTACTTCGTCAAAGTCAACCATATTTCGGGTGTAAATTAGTAGTATATGCAAAAATTGTTTCTCGAAAAGTGGAAATAAAAGAAAAGTTGGATATTCGAGTAAACTTTTTATATATAAATCTACATATGCAGGGTATAGTTTGGTCGGCCGACTGTAAGGAGATTTTTTAAATCTCACAACTTTCAGAATTTTATGTTTTAGATTCGGCAGAAATTTTTTTAAAGTCTTTTCGTAAAATAAGTTTACACGTGTATCGGGATCTCTCTCGGAAACATTTTTTTTTACATTACAAAGTTTTGTCAATTTTGGTGTTACATAAAACGCAATATCTCGGGTTCTACTGGTCCGATTTAGTTCATTTTACATCCGTTGGATAGATAATTCCATATACTTTATTTCTTTCATATATTATATTATATTATATTTTCTACGATTGAAAATAAATGTATAAAAAATTGAATGAAATATTCAAACGGCAGTTTCACTCCCATCCCCAGAGGTAAATGACATTTTTGACAGCACCAATGAACGCGCCATACATTTTTATAAAATATAAAACTCTCAAAACAATGGAGCGTTTTTTTTTTTAGATTTTTCTTTATATATATATGTGCATATAGTAAAATTTGCCAACTAACGAACGACTAATAGCATACATAAACAAATGTATGTACCATGCACTCATTTCAAATTCATATTCGAAGACAAACTGTTGTATGAGAGGTAGCCATGGTTTTCACCTGATTACTCCCATTTTCGATATTGTCTATTCGTTGACGAAATTAATCTAATACATATACCAATTTTCAACTCGATGGCTCTATAATTTCTGCTCTTATAGGATATGGGACTTTCAGATTTGATGAGCTCAGTCAGACGGTCTTCTTTCAAGTAGGAGCTTATGGTCTAAAAATTTCTTCCAAAGCATATCTTGGACCTTACTTACTTTATAGTTATTACTTAATTTGTGGTTTATTTAAGTATTTTTACGTGGGTGCCGTAGCTCAGTAGTTAGTGCGTTGGCCTTCTGATTTGTAGGTCGTGGGTTCAAACCCCGGCTGAAGCATATCAAAATTTATATTTATCTTTCGAATGGTACGCACCTGTCGACACGAATTGGCAATTTTCGGCAATAACAATTTGCCAAAAATGCTTCTTAAAAATAGCTCTATGTCGAAACTATGATTTCACAAGAGTTCTGCCGTTCGGAACTGGCTAATATAAGTAGGTCCCTTCTAATGCTGTCCAAATTTAACACGCATAACAGTATTGGAAGAGAAGCTCGGTGGTAATTCATACTCAACTAAATATTTATATGTGGAGGATCCAATTTGTGTCAATATTTTTTTTTAACGCCGTGAGAGTGTTTTTCATTTTCAAAAAGTTCAAATTGAATTTTCACACTTGATTTTTCTAGAAAACCACAGAAAATCTAAAAAATTGTCTAATTCATTTTTGATGTACAATGAAAGTACTGAATTTTCCAAATCTATAACTAAAAACCTTAAGGGACTAGAACTTTTCTATATTGGCCGCATAAATTCAATATTTCACGACACTCTACAAAAAAATCTAACGGGGTCAAATCGAAGATCAAAAGTTCAATTCGTTTATTAGCTCTGTGGCAATGCGCGCCACTCTGTTAAAACCAAAAATTATCCAAGGCTATGTCTTTATTCAGCGCACTAAAATTCGGTAACTACGACTTGCAGCAAAAAAAATGGTCCAATGATACCACACACATATTCAACACCTATTGGCTGTGTGCTTTGCTTCCAGTACTACCTCGTATTGTTCAACTTTGAGAATGTATTGAGAGGGTCATACTTATATTATTCGGTTTCGAGCGGCAGGACCATTGTGGTATTACTTGTGCTGAGCTTTGTCATAGAGCTCTTCTGGAAGTTTTGTGATTTACGACAGGTGGGCACCGTTCGATATAAAACTCGATATTAAAGTTGCGCTTGAGTCTGAGATCGAACATACGACAACTCCTAATTCCATATTAAACCTTTACTATTTGCGGAATAATTTGTTTCTTGACAGTCATGGTTGAATTTTACGATCCCCAGATGCGATAAATTTCTTGTTAATATAGTCGCCGAAATATATAATTTTTCCTCCAAATTCTAAGGTCCAAACCGAGGAGCGATAACGATGCGAATGGTAATTTGTTTTCAGTTGCAAAGTCTTGGACCTTGCATGAAAGTAATATAAGATCTTTTTGGAAATTTTACAATAGGATGGTGCATGAAATACTGAATCGCCAACGAATTGATGTTCCAAGAATGAGTTGCATACTCTGCACTACACGAGCCATATTGTAGTCGGTACAAGTGCAATGCGTTCATTCCGTTAAACGGTGAAATTATGATACCGACATACAATCAACATTTAGAGCGAAAAAGAGGTGTCGGTGGTAATATAATCTGTGATTTAAAAATAAACCTTTGTATATCAGCTACAAAGTTCCAACTATGGTGGCCAGACGCAAATTGAGTTTCACCAAACCATTAAAAAACATTGTTACATCTTGCCATAGAAAATAATTTTGATTTATTTTATGGTGATTCTGAAAATGTTAAGGACTGTTCAACATATTAGAAATCATTAAAAATATTTATGCAATCCTTTTTTGTTCGATTATTTTTCGATAGACCACCGAGGTAACGAGATCTTTGTCATTTTAAATGACAGAGTTAAACATTCATAATAATTTATCAAATCCAAAAATGGATATTTTGCAAAAGAGGGGCAGGAGCAGCATTGATGAGCCTAAATATAGTTTAAATAATACAATAACGTATATTATCGTTTTACAATTGATGCCAATTCCCAGCTCAAATTACATTACACAATGCATACGTATAGTAGTAATGACACAATAAATGGTTCAAGTAAATCATCTGATATTTAATGATACAAATCATTATTAATTTGAAACAAATGCCCCGTTTAGCGACTCAAATGCTCATAAAATGATACGAAACCATTCAAAATGAAACAACCAACAACAAAAAGCGATATAAAATATATTAAGGATGTGTGTTGTTTGTAACCATTTGCGGGTGTGTGTGTGTGTGTGTGTGTGTGTGTGTGCCATTAAATTGCACAATAAGTCCCCATCGAAATCTCTGTTCTAAGCTAACAAATCACATAACGCGCTCTGTATATTCGTACAACAAATTTTACCAACACCATTATGTACGAGTATAATACGTACGATACGTACCTACACATATGCAAATGTGCTGTAACTGACTACTGAGTGAATTGAAATGATTACAGCTGCTGATGTTGCTGCCATTGCCATTGCCACTGCCACTTGGAGTATGCTTTAGTTTGGCGAATGGCTAAACTGGTTCAAAATGAACTGACTGGCTGATGGTGCGTGCGGATAACTGCCAGAAGTCACAACAATCGCCACACCACACACACACATACACACCTTGTTTGTATTTGCATACAATGTTGAATATCGTTAGTACGACAATTGTTGACAGCGTATGCAAAAACATAGAGAAAGGTCTTCGCCTGAATGTTATGAGTTAAAAAGTTTAGCGGAAATTGAAGTGCAAAAGGTTTTAACCGTAAACAAAATAACCTCAAACAGCAGAGAATAGAAAATATAAACAACAACAACAACAACAACAGCAACGGCAATCAAATAAGTGACAAATAAAAACGAATATATATATTTTTTTATTTAAAGTAGATATACATTTTATAAATCATGAAGGATTATGAGCATTTTTTATTGTTCTGCTTGCGACCAACACACACACACACACACACACACAGGCACTCAGTCGCCCACACAGATTGAGAGGCTGTATGAGTTATTTATTGCATTCTTCATTGTCTTTATGAAAAAGCGTAGCATTTAATGATTCACGAGTACAAATGATTCGAACATATTGGAATTTTATGCTAATGCGATTGCGATATGATGTACAAGCGAAAACAACGAAATTTGAGTGGAGTGAAAAACCAAAATTGTCATATAAATGAGAGCTATAGTATTTATGTAGCTGTCATTTGTGAGTTGTGTTATACGAGTATGGAATTGAAATTGCTTCTCATGTGGAATAGGTGACAATAGCGGATTTACTGATGTAAATGTACCAGGTTCGTGCTGTTGCAACAAAAAAATATATTTTTTTAGATCAATTTGTTCTAAATATAAGCTTTAAATTATATTAATATGCATGGAAGGTTTCAGCATTATTTCATCATTGAAATTGTTGACGTGTAAAAATATTTTTTTGTTTTTTCAAAGATTTGAATTATTTCAGTTTTGCATTACAACTATACAATTTTTATATTCAAATTATAATATATAAAAAAATGATGAAAACTTATTAACAATGATTAAAAAGTATTTAATAAGCACAATAATTCTGATCATAAGAAAATGCTATGATAAAATTTAGGAAAATGCTGTCCCTAAAGCTCTGCCATTCGAAATCGACTGATATGATAAGATCTGTTTTAGTACTGGTAGAAGAAGAAAATATCCACCAGAGTTCTTCAGAGACGCTGTTGTTAAATATATTCGAGTACGTATGCAGGTATAATAGTCAGATCAATATTTTCTTCATCGTTGCATATTCAAACTATTTGTTTGAGACTTTAGATTTTATTTGTAGTATCATATTTCTGAAAGTCGAGCTTCAAAAAATAATATCATTTAAAATTCATCAAAAGACGTCTACGCAGAATTAATTTATCATATACATCTTCTTCTTCATATTCATATTATTTTTCCTCATGTGTTATCCAATGTCATTTTTCTAAATTTTCGAGACAATGTCGAAATTTTTATTCCGTACATTTTTATACCGTATATGAGTTCATGGTATACTCATTTGAGCTTGAAGGGAGCTCCATAAGTATAGAAAAGTATATACAATCTTGATCAGCTAAATATATTTAACGATGTCCGTTCGTCGATTCGTCCGTCTCTGTCCGTTTATCTATCACTTGACTGATTGGAAAAGGCTTACTTAAATTAGTCGGTTCCAAACGGCAGAACAATTGTAACATCACTTTTTCAGAGGTTTGTCACAAAAAATTCATGGCAAATTGTTACTGCCGAAAGAATTGCCAAATTGTTGAGCTGTCGCACCAATACATTCTGATTTTGGTCGACATTATTTCAAGAATTTGTTTGCAGTAATGAAAAGAAAGTGACAAATTATCGGTTCGGCCTTAATTCATGCATCCAAATTTGAAATATAACACAGCCACAAGAAAAAATAGTATTTAGGGTCACTGAATTCGAGCCTGGAGATGGTTAGATTTGATCAGGAAGCATTTCCATTTCCTAAATATAAAAATATACAAAGGATTATTAAAATATCACGAATTTCTAATATCCAATATTTTTTCTTAACATTTTTTTGCGAATATACCGAACCCATATCTTTATCGCTGGTTGGAGTTCCAATAACAAATTGCAATTTTCATAAATTCTGATCCCATTGCTCCCAGAGTAACTTCAGAGAGGTAAAATATATTACCGATCTCAATTAATTTTTACTACTTAATATTTTTATTGAATATATTGTACTTAGCCCCCCTATCTATACTCCTTAGAAAGGCTTCCCTATAAAATGAACGTAAATACATCTGAAAATCGACTATTAAGCCCATCGCATCCCATTTCCCCTAGAATGATGAAATAATTGACCAGCTGCCTTAATATTTATGCCCCAAGATTTATCCCAGATGTACTTTTCCCCTATATCCATCCCCTTAAAAATACAACCCTACAAAATTGATGTTGTTTACTGTATTACTTCCATCCTTGGGGAAATGAGTGTATGGAAAGTTTGTAAAAGGCAAATGTCGATATAATAGGTTTTCTTTATTTTCCTAATCCCGCATTTTGTTCATAATTTGATTTTTATCAATTAACGCATAAATGATTTTCCCAAAAAAAAAAACAACATATCCAATTTTATAATGCAGGTTAATTCTTCATTAAACTAATGGCAACATTTTTATTCATGCGCAAACAAATTATAAAAACACTATTTAGCATGAATCATTCTAAAAGGATGACGACAGAACAAAGGCTCCTAGCAATGCTCGTACCTTAAATATGTGCATTCTTATTGAAAATAGAAAATCAATAAATTACTCGTATTTCGTAGCTATGTACAGATTTGTACATGAACATCAGGTTGAAATATTTATATGATAATCTAAGCGACGCTTTACGTATAATGATTAACTATCCCTTCTTTTTAATTTTTAAATGGAAATTGGGAGAAATGAGCAAGAAATAAACATAAAACCAAAACACATACAAAGTGTTTATCGATAATATCCTTTCTGAAACTGTCTAATACAATATATAAATCTATTAGTTTACTCACACCGTGGTTATTGTACTCGTACAATGATACTGATTTTCTCCTGCCATACAATGTCTACCTGATTACGATAGTTAGTATCGTCATGGTGGTAGTATGCAAGTGTAGTGTATACGTACGTATGTATTTAGTGGTTCGGGTGGAGTTGTCAGTTGAGTAAACTTTAAAACACGAAATTAAATACACAAGAGCAATGATTTGCAAAATCAAAGGAGCAACGCCAATCCACCAACAATTCATCCATTCAACTAATGTCTGTCTAATCAGACACTGAAAGCATTAGAATGAAAATTACAATCACAACAACAACAACAACAACAACAGAAGCAACACCATCATCACGAAACATGAACGAGACCACAAATTTGAAAGAAGAAGAAGAGAAAAAAAAAACAAATAATACTCATACCCAAAGCAGCATATGTACGTTCGTACACATGTAGAATATACAATATATGTGTGTTCATAGGTACTTATACATGCAACGAATATGGAATAATGTGCAGCTGTGAGGTAGCAACGTAACTGCGTGCTGTGCGCTGGTCGCTTATTTCATTGCCGTCCGCTGAACTGCATTGAGTTAGCTGGCTCCAGTCTTAGTATAGCGCTTATACTGTGTGTATGTAATAATATATCGGTTGTTCGGAATTTTTGTTCTTTTTTAATTGTGTATTGTGTCGTCGTCATCGTCGTCGTCGTCTTCGTACTTATATTAGATTTACTTGTTACGCTTATTTACTTATATTCATGAAACTATCCCATATATAAAGTACATAGTATTCACTAATAAAATGTATTTTATTGCGAGACAAATTCTAATCTATTCAACAGAAAAGAATTTTTAATTTATTCAAAAGTGAATAGATAATAAAATCAAAAGCAACAACAACAAAATGTTTGGATTACTTGCTGTATACTATCTAACATATATAACAATATCGAAATTTATTCTCATCGAAGCGTCCACTCATATAGGTAAGTGCACTCAATTTAAGCATAATAATTTAATATGAAATTTTAATATGAAAATAAACCAAAATTAGATTTAATCAATTGATAGTTTGAATATTATACTACTCGTTCGGTCTATGCTGCCGATGAGTTCAAGTCAAGTTATGCAAATGTTCAAACGCTAAAAACCGTTGCAAGTTTCAAATAAAATGCAAAAACGGAGTGCAAGGCAATATTTGGATAATTTATTAGAAACTTCAAAGCGCTGACTACATAATACGAATATCTAAAGAAAACGATTAACAAATCCATAGATGAAAGACACAAAATATATGAATGAGACAGGCGGTGAAGCAGGAGTTTCTAGCGTAAATTATTGTAGAATTAGTAATTTATGATAGCGTTACCACTGTGATAAATGGCCAAATGCATTTGTTGACTGCTTTACAAATTACGGTTCTATTGCCATATATTCCATTTTTGAGAATTTATAAATATAACTATACGTACCGAGTTGCTACTTAATTTTCATATGCAAAATGTGAAAATATAACTTTTAAATCGTACTTTTATACATTACGTAAACGTGGTTTTACTCTTATCGCGTTCATTCCAAAGATTGTATATTAGATAGCTATTATAATCCATATCTATCGAGTTTCACCTTAATAACTTTACAGTTTCAAGCACAAAGTGTATGTAAAGTATACATTTAAAATCATACTTTTGTACAGAAGGTGGGTCTGATTTGTATCCATTTATGCCTATTTTTGAACTGGACTCTTAATTAATAATTATATTCATATACACCAAGTGTTAGAGTGATAATTTAATAATATTTTCGAGGGTAAAATTTGAAAACCCACTTTTGTATGAGAAGTAGATGTGTTTTTTATCCGATTTCGTCTAATTTAGAACTAATATAAACCTACTTACCGAGTTTTAGGTTCATAACTTAATATATTCATGTAAAAATGTATAAAAATATATTTTTGAAACCATACTTTTGTGTGGGAAGTAGAGGTGTTTTCCATTGGAAAATGTCCATTATCGAATTTATTTGTTCGCTGGTGAAAATAAAATTATATGTCAATATATACATTGCAAAGTTATCAGATGGTAGTGCTTTTACCATTTTACACGATCATTTGGTTATGGGAAGGCACTGTGCAAAGTGGGTGCAGCCTGAGGTCACAGTCGACCAAAAACAACAACGTATCGGATGCTTCAACGAAGTGTCTGGCGCTGTTAAACCACAATAAAACCGAATGCTATTGTCGATATGTGACAACGGATGAAACATGGCTTCACTATTACACACCATAATCTATTAGACAGTCATCTGAGTGGACAGCAGTCGATGAATCGAATCCAAAGCGAGCAAAGACGTAACAGTCGGCCGGTAAGGTGATGGCGTCTCTATTTTGGGATGCGAATGGAATAATATTCATCGAAAATATCCACAAAGAAACCACCATCAACAGCGACTATTTGTGGGAACTTTTGGAGCGATGGAAGTCTGAAATCGCAAAGAAACGGCCACATTTGCAAAAGAAAAAACTGTTGTTTCACCAAGACAATGCACCGGGTCACAAATTGATGAAAACGATAGCAAAATTAAATGAACTGGGTTAGGAATTACTTCCCCACCCACCGTATTCTCCAGATTTAGCCCCAAGCGACTTTTTCCAGATCTCAAGAGAATGTTTTCTGGAAAGAAATTTAAGTCCGACGATGCAGTAATCGCTGAAGACCTGAGGACTACTTTGACGAGAAAGAGAAATCGTACTATAAAAGTGGTATCGAAAAGTTTTAAAATCGCTATACTCATTGTATCGCCCTCAAAGGCAATTATGTTGAATAATAAAATCGAGTCTTGTCAAAATTTTGTTTTTTCATACTTTTCCTACGGACTTATTGAATGACCTGTTAGCTCGTTCGCGCTACAATTACGGCTTTTATTTTACGAACACAAAAACATTGCTTAATCAACTCGAAACATAATTCAGACCAAAGATGTAGAAAAAATTTGTTTAGAGAGCAAAAATAAATGCGCATGTGTAATATGTTTTATCTCTGCTATGGGCTCTCTAGAAAAGGCGTGAGCTAATTTTATAAAAACGACAATTTTGTATGAGAGCCTTTCTACGCAGCGAAAATGGGGGCTGAGTGTGGTCAGAAAAAATGTTTGAAAGAAGGTGTTCTGGATATTTGAATGAATGCTTCAACTTTCGTCACCTTTTTTTTAAACTAGGGACGAAATTCGACATGACCATATCAAACCAACCAAGGGTTCTGATTCAGCTACCCCAAAATATATGCAAAATGTTTTCTTTTGTATCGGACAAGATATTTGTTAAGGGTGTTTTGCTAGTTATAAATATTTCAGGAATCTTTTTTACAAAATTTCATCAATTTAAAGTACATACTTCCTCTCTCTCACTCTCTATCTACATTCATGTAGCATATGACCTAAACAAAACATTACCATAAACAACGACGCCTTGCGATGACTTTGATTTTCTTTTATTTTGAATCTTCTCTTCAAGCATGTGCACCTAGATTGTCCTTTTTGCTACTACATGTGAGATATTCTATTTCTATTCTATTTCCTATTGGATGGGTCGTAGTTTATAACTATGAAGTCTCGCATTTTGAAATATTGTAATCGATTTAAAGCAACTAACGGCTTTGAATTTGAATACATCCTTCATTGCATTTCCTGTGAACTACTTGGGAATATAAATGTTTAATTTTTGTACCTAATATCCTGAGCTTTAATAATTCAAAGTTTTGCTACATAATAAAACTTTGGCATTGGGATCACAACTTTAATAACAGTTGATTTTAGCTTTGCCAAAAGCTGTAAGGACCTTTCTTATTCAATGCTCGAATCATATATGTGTGACAGCTTTAAAGCTTTCACCTACTTCGAAGATATTTCTTTTTTCGGACAACACACCATTAACATTTTTAGAACAACATTCATTTGTGACAATAAGCAAAATGACATAGGTACATACATACGAGTATGTGCATGTAGTAGAAAATATGTTTTTGCTTTTACATTTATAATAAATGTTTAAATGTACACATACGTTTGTATGTTGTTAAAAGCTTTTTTACATCAACTTCAACATACGCATATAACATATAAGTAGGTGTAAGTTTGAAAGGAAACATAATGTATACATATACATGCATACATATATACATAACTAACTAATTTATGTGAATTTTAAGTGGTATTTTTTTTTTTTTTTAAAGAAATATTGTTAAAAATTTTAAATACAAAAATTGAAAAATAGCATAATATTCGAAAAAATTCGATTAATCATGTAAAACATAACTAAATGTAGAATGCCATAAAACTGAAGTTAAAGTGGAATTATATTAATTATACAATATGTAGACTGAAGAGATTTTATGAGTAGTGTATACTATCAAATAATACGTATTTGAAAAGGTACATACCAATCAATATGTGAATATGAATATAACATGTGTCCTCATAGTAAATAAAGTAATCAATGGACCAATGTATGTAGTCTTGCAACTAGTTCAAAATTAGTAGGGGATGTTATTTTTATTTGAAAAGATATAATTAAAAATTAAAACATCATGGTAAAAATCAGTATGAATTCGATTCTATCCTATCATGGATGACTGGCTCATTTCTTGTGAATGCATTTGACTTTACATTATTAGTCAATATGTCAAATATGATGATCTCAGGTAAAATACCTCGTCTACAATTCAAAAACAATGAATGAATAAGGCAGCAATAGTTCGGAATGCATGAGTTAAATATGACTTTTCCTACTGGGTACTCTTGTATGGATAAACATAAGTGTATCTCATGTGTATTGCTTTGCAATACTGACACAAGTTAATGTACGATATATGCATATATGCATAGGGACATAACCATAAACGTCAATTGTTGATTTTTTTTTTTTTTTTGTTCGTTTTGTATTTTATTTGTAAAAAATTTGTTCACATATAGTCGGTACATATAGAAAAACCGCATTTCTCGTATTTGACAATACCGCATCACGTATCAAAACATACACAAACACGTATGTATATACATAAATATACTTGCATGAGCACATGCATATATTGTATGTAAATGGGGATGTATCGTAAACCATGAAAATATTTCGTGAATGACAATAAGCGCCGCATCGGTACCGTCAAACGACAGCACTCAAAACAAATTAAATCAATCAAAATTCCTGACGAGAGTCACATGCAAGCACTGCAACATACAAGTATCTATCTATGTAGTATGTGAGTAAACCATGGCGCACGTACTCACACACATGCATCGTTCTTAATGGACGCGTCGAGTGCCAGGCAGCAACAGAATAGTCAGTCAACCAACAGAAGCCAGAACAGATAGCACATGGAATGAATCTCAAGAATGTCTTCAACAATTAGCAACGACAGATAAGAATAATGGCTACACATGCACAAAAAGCAAAACGATACTTAAGAGTAGAAAAAGAGGAGTCTATTCCGAAACAGATGTAAAGTGAAGAACTACCTCTTCATATGTTTGTGGTAAATTGGATGCAGCTATTGTGTAAATACCTTCTAATATGTCAATAAGGAGGGATGTTGTTTTTTTTTTCTTTTTTCCTTTTTTCAAAAAGAATTCCAAATAAAATACCACAGAATTTGTTGTATAGCAACGCAACTATACAGAAATAAAATACGCAAAATCATCTCAATCTAACTTAGATACCGTCTTAAGTGATGATAAAAGGTTTCTTTTAAAGTCTTACCTAAAAGAGGATTTCATTTCGATAATTCATTCCCCCAAAAATCCACCTTTTCATTCTACATTGGCATACTTTATATATGTTCGAGTATATGAATTCAACCTTACTTTTGATATAAAAGAGAAACAACAAACGGAACACTTCAATTCACTTTCAATATTCAAGCATATGAAAGCAAGTCTTTCTCAATGGATATCACATATGTACACATGTACTATATAAGTACATAATGGCTTAGATAAATTCACAAGCAGTTAAATGAAATATCCTACATATATACATACTCATATATATCTATATATATACAATATATATATATATATATATATATATAAACTTTTACAATGTGGGTAATACTTTGTTTACAACTCTATATATATCTACCACTATTCACAAAGTTAATTTAACTGGTTTTCAAAGTAAATCAGTGCACAGTTTAATCATAAATCTCCCAATTAAAATATAAATAATATCTAGATTAATTTAAATAAGCAATAGTATAAATATACATGCCATCTGAAAGTAATGAAACATTTCCAGCCCGTTGGACAAATTTCAATCGAATAACGTATATACAAAATATCAAGAATTGTCAAAAAACGATTTAAATTGTTTGAATACGTAGTAATAGAAATCCATTTTAGTAGCAATTGTAATGAATCAGTATCAAATGCTACGACAATCATGATCTCAAATAGTGTCAGTGAAGATTGCATTCACGAAAAACTTCAAATAAGAATCAGAGTAAGTATATGGTAAAGTATTAGAGTAATTCACATTAACACATATTGAAATCTGCTTTATGTTTACAAACGGTGTAAATAAAAATTCTTATAAATTCGTTAAAATCGGTGTGATCAGACTAGTCATACATTAAACATACATTTAATAGGAACTAAAGTTATCAAGTAAACGATATTATTATTGATTTATACCAAAATATGAAAACATTCTAAATAAAATACTCAGGAAAGTTCTAATAACACAAAACAACGCCCGGTTTCGCAGTAACATAGTTTCCAGAGGTTACGTATAGGCGGCGACGTTAAAAATATTTAAAATTTTACACTCGCTCTATGTTCAATTAAAGAGTCCTTGCGTAATTTCAGAATATGCGGGAAACTATTTGTGATCTCGAACGTCGACTCAAATAATTTGGATTTGTTATATTTAGCAAAGATGATTTTCCATCTGAGATTCGTCAATAATGCTGTCATTTTGAACGACCTATATATTTTGTGTATTAAAAGGATACCTAACTGGACATAGCATGTTTATACGTATTCTTTCTCCATCCTGAGAGTCTAAACCTGAATTACATCTAAAGCCTTTCTGCAGTGTTATTAGTTTTTCTTCACCGACGGCTCCAAAAACGAGAAGGGTTGCTCTAGCTAACAGTTATTCAGAAAATCGAAAATCGAAACTGTTTGACATATTGAAGCCAGCGGACTAAATAATTTAAAGGACACAATTTTAGAGATTAACAAAAAATGAAAGATAAAACTTAACTCCATCTCCACGTGTTAACAGTAGCCTAGCAAAAACTACAATATAATTGATCCATTCATAAGAAAGTACAATCATAGAAATCTAAAATCCATCCGTTTAAATGGAATAGAAATAGAATTACAGAATCTAAAATTTCAGAGGATAAAAACATATTAAGAGAATGTCATGAAATGGCTGACAGCTATTCATAAGACATATTTTTGATCTGTAGATTTATATAATAGTTTACAAATGTTGCGATGTACACTATCAGCCCATTGTCAGACCCATGATGGTTTACGAAGCTATCGCTTGAGAGAATTACATGTCTACTGGAACCGAAGGACAGCAATACTAATAGACAGCCAGGTAGCTATCAAGGCACCTAAACCTCTACAGATTACATTAAAACTGGTATCTGACTACCCTGGCAACTTAAACGATCATGTGCGGATCTTGTGAATTCCAGAACACGTTGCGTTTGGTGGAACTGAAGTGAAGTGAAACACAACAAAACACTTTGAAGATACAGAACCTTCCTGTGCCCTAAGTAAGAGAGCACTATATGTATTTAAAGAAAGAAGAAACAGGAAGGCAATAATACCAACATAATCGACCAGGTTTGTCTCATAGCGAACTGCTTTTAAAGCCCTACAATCTAAAACGCTTTGAAGAATTACGATGGGAATTCTCACAAAGCCTTCTAAGCTGAACTATAACATGAACGAAACTAAAAAGATGGTCCTTGCAAAGGAAAATTACAGTTTCTGCAGAGAGAAAGATGAAACTGTGAAACATGTTTTGGGAATGTCCCTAGCATTTATGCACGGACCTCGGGGAATATTTAATGCCCAATAATAAGTTCAAATTCAATAATGTAATATATATCCTATATAATAAACTTTCTATTGGATATTTGACTAAGTGAAATGTACATGTAAAGGTGGCAGTGCATTATTTAACTAAAATGCCTCACATCATCATTACATAACCGTAGTAGATTTTCTTAAAATATTTTGTTTAGTATACACAACTAATTATATATGATATGCCCAAAAAGAAGGTGAAACAAAAGAGTTGCCTTGTTGACATTGTCATGTGGTTTGTAGTTTTCTTCAATCTAGCATCAAAGCATCAAATATTTATCTGTGTTTGTATTACAAAAACTTTTCAACCACAACAGAAATTAGTACAGGTATAACACAAAATCATCGCCCCCAAAACAGTAATACTAATGGAAAAAAGCAACAATCAACTCTATGTAGTAATAGAAGCAGCAGCATAAGAGATAACTCAACAGTAGCGGTTTCAACTTAAAATCAACAATAGGGATTATTTCATATGGGGCATTTGAACCAGCAACCCACCAGTTAGTTGGCATCATCAACAACAACAACAAGAGCAGCAATAATAATAATATCAGCAGCATGAAAGCCAACACAACACTAGCGGTTTCAACTTGAAATCAACAACAGCGATAAATTCATATAGAGCATTTGTACTAGGAACAAATCAGCTAGTCAACACCAACAACAGCAACCACAATGGTTTGCGGTAACTCATTGCTGACAACACACCAAAATGTGATTAACAATTTAAAGAGCCAACAAATACCGAAACACCTAAAGAGACACTGCACTACACACACACCCAATGGAGTTCTAATGGAATTTTTTAAAATTCCATTAGAACTCTGCATACTTAAAATCTATTTGGAAAAGTTTACTTCTTCGTGTTTGCTTAGATAAAATAGTGAATTCCTCCTAGATTAATTCTCTAGTTAGATTAGTATGTGTTTGAGATCGACACAATAAGGCATCACATACCTGAGTGAGTGATATCTGACCTACTTAATTCCATATAGTCGTATCTAACATGATAGAAAAAATCCATAAATTCGTTCTAGGATAGCTGGACTTAACAATATCCGGAATGATCTGTAATGCATGTAATTGCGCTGAGGTTACAAAGACTACAGAAATATTAGCTGAGTACATAATCCACATTAGCCAATTGTCGCATGGCTATAATCAATAAACTCGAATTTAAATAATTTTTCGAACAATCAAAAATCGCCTAATGCATAAATCTTTCTATAGGGGCTAAACTGATAAGAAAAATGTTTCTCGGAAAAAAATAATGGGGATGCGTGAACAACAAAACTACCCTACGCCTCCTGTTTTCGAGATAAAGAGCTCCAAAACCCCCTCTTTCGTACAAAAAAAATTCTGACCCTGAGAAGCAAAACGGTCTTCAACACAGCACTCTGGGGCACTCCCTCTTTCAGCAAGCCTATGCCGATCAGGATCAAAACATTTTTGTTTTTAATTTTGCCTCACAGTATATTATCATTAACCTCTGTAAATCTTACAGCCCCTTAAGGATCGAGATTGTGCGTAAATATGTTCGAGAAAAATCTTAGGGATATGAACGAATGAACGAACACCTTAAGGGTGAAAGACAGGTGCTGAGGTTGTTTGGATGAAATATTATAATTAAAAAAATAACAAATATGGGTTATAAATTTTATCCCACTAGGGCCACCTACAGAGCAGTGAGAGTAAATTTTTTGAAAACGTTAATTTTGTAGAGGAAACACCCTCTGGAATGAAGATAGGAGTTAGATATGTTCCGAAAAAGTGTTAGAAGAAAAAATTAATAGAGTTTTCGGTAACTCCTAGGTATGGTGGAAACGATTTACATAAAAGCCTTAAATTTGGATGGAATGGGTGAAAATAGAGTTTAAGTATATTCCTGAAAAATGTTGCTGAAAAATATTCCAATGGAGGTTCACTTTATATTTCACGACTCTAGAAGCAAGACATAATGGTTGAATAATTTGGGCTAGTGCGCTAGTACTAAAATTACATCTATCTCCTATCCATATTGTAGTTTTTTTTTTTTATTTAATTGAATATTTTTAGCTTTGAATATTTATTATCGTCATTCTGGTATAATTTCATAGCGTCTAATCCCTTCTAACTTCATTTGGAAGCAAGTATGAGCAGAATTATATCAATATGGTGCAGCAAAAGTGTGTATACAAAAAGATATATTGGAATATCCCCTATTATTAGTATGAATATATGAACTACATATCTGAATAATGAAAATCCTTTTATGTGGTCTTAATCGTAATGAGACACTAACAGATGTCACCACAATACATAAATTTTCGAATTTTTGAATTTTCAAATAAGATACCAAAGAAAAAACCAACATTCCGTGCATTTCTTCAATTTGGAAAAGTTGAGTGTACTATATAACAGTCTGTTGTTTTTGGTTTTTTCGTTCTGTGCAACTTTATACCGCAGAGTGGCATAAACTATGCAAGTACTATAATGTATATGTATGTATGTATGTAGAATACGAGTTTATTCATAATTAAAGCAAGTATAGTATAATGTAAGTGCTTACTTACTCACCCATAATAAGTGCATACTTCTCTTTGACTATCGTAATTCTTTAAACCACAATGATTCCATCTCTCTCACACTTGCACAATGTATGTGTGTGTGTGTATGTCTATCTATCTCACTTTATCGCTTTTGCTCTCATTTCAACAAGTAATCTTTTACATTAACGTCGATAAATTAGCACTCTTAAGGACCATACTACAGCGCTTGATTACCAACAAGTAACTCGATTGCAGTTGTGGCGATTATATGTAATATATTGTATATATGTACGTATGTGTATGGCATGTGAGTGTGTCTGTTTTTGAAAATTGTGTTCAACACTTTGCCAACACAAGTAGGTACTACATAAGTAAACAAACTAAAGTCATTTCGAAATGAACAAACGAATGCTTTAAATTATGTAAATGCAATTTAACCGCCATTTCACACAATTTGAGTTTTACGATTTCGTAGTCGTCATCGTCTTTCTGAATTGCCATTTCAATGATGACAACGGCAACGACAACGACTTGATGATATACCAAAAATATCCATAGAAATGAACTATGTATGTAGCAGCCAGCTTACTCATATTTGACCAAAAATTGCTCGACTGCAAATAATCAACGCAAAGACAAAAAAGTCCCAAAATAACCATAACCAAAATGAGAACAAAGTCAAACCGAATAATACAAAGTCAGTCGGTTAGTCACTCAATCAGTCAGACACTTAGTTAGTTAGTCCATTGATGGTAAATTATGCAAATTTTTCGAGTGACCAATATTCCAGGCAGTTTGACAATTTTCAACTGAATTTGATGTAGGAGTGTTGTTGCACATAAGTTGAACGAAAAATTTCGGGAATCCGCAATCAAAAACAACAACAACGAAAAAAATATTTTTTTTTTATTGATTAGCTCTACTAACTAAGAAATTTTACTTGCATTCAAAACATTAGGTGGCACACAATCCACTGTAAAGCAACAATGTCAAAAATATGTTTTTGAGGAGTTCAGGAGTTCTCCACACAATTAATTTTGAACATTTGGAAAGAAAAGATAAGTTAATAGATATCGAATCAAGGCTGTGTGATGAAACGCCTAATACCTTTATATTCTCCTTTAATCAAAACGCTGTATGTTGGTCCCACATCTGAAAAATAGCACTGTCATGTTGAAGAGTTACAGACTGGATTTACCAAGAAGTGTACTTTTAAAATCGACTGTACCTAGAACTTTCTCTAGAGCGAAATAGACTACCACTTGCTTAGCTACATTGCGGAATCGAACTAATTTACCGGTTCACATGCAGTGCCATATACATAATATTTGGTCACTTAAATGGATTGGGGGAAAAGTGTTGCACTCGAATTCTAGTTCTCATATAATATTGTGACGTTGTGGAGCAGAAAGGCATTAGGGATTTTGTTACCGATGTCAAATGCTATTGTTTAAGACTGGTTTGATTCAACCGCGAGGCAATGACTCTCAAATTGTGGCATAGTGTAATCACATACTCTGGGTGCAGTAGCTCAGTGGTTAGTGCGTTGGCTTTCTGATCTGTAGATCGTGGGTTCAATCCCCTGCTGAAGCATAATAAAATTTAATATCGAAAAGATTTTTCTTTCGAACGGTACCCACCTGACGGTAAGAGTTGGAAATTTTCCTGGCAGTAACAATTTGCCAAAAATGCTTCTTAAAAGAGCTATGTGTCAAAACTAAGTTAAAGTGATGTCACAAGGGTTCTGCCGTTCGAAACCAGATAATATAAGTAGGTCCCTTCTAATGCTGTCCAAATTTAACACGCACAACAGTAGAGAGTTCGGTGGTATCACAATAAGTGTGTCCTCTCAGAGAGAGAGCAACCACATGACCTAACGTAACCTAACCTATAATCACATAGCTGGCCAGGAATTGCCACTAGAGAAATCAAATAAAAGGCAGGCGCCCAATAATTTTGTTCTCTAAAATTTCTTCCAAACATATTTGGCAGCCCTAACATCCACCTTGAGGAGAACCCCATAAATGTTTGCACTCCAACATAGTTAACTTCCCCTAACCTTTAAGTTGTTGCATTTCAATCTTGATTCAAACCTCCAAAAATTAAATCCAAAAAATTTAATCCTAAACCGAAATTTAATTTCGATGAACACCTTGACCGAACTTCTCCTAAATACTGGAAGGGACATTCTTATATGGGCCGATTCCAAATGACAGAGATTTTGCGGCACAACATTTTCTAAGATTTTTCACAGAGCTCTTATAAAAATGTTTTCACGACAAATTGTTACTGTCGAAAGAATTGCCAATTGTTTGTCAACAGGTGGGCACCGTTTGAAAAAATATATCTTTCTCCTACTCACTACCTATGACTCACGCTCCAACGCACTGTCATTCAATTTACGGATGCAACGGTTTGACCCCAGGTTTAAACATTTGATTTTTGGAATGTATGGAAGCCAAAGTTGTAATCAGATTTTAATGGATATTTATCTGAAAAGTTTAACAAGCAAGTATTTTCACTTAATGCTTAATGCTAAAGTTGCAAATAATTTTTCAACACATTTGAATGCAAATAAAACATATATCATCTCAAGGTACAGATTCTCGAAATTTATAGAACAGCCCGTATAAGTATGATTTGCCAAAAAACGTGCTCATCTAATGAGAATGCAATACAAATTAAATGATCTCCACTTCTTGCAGTGTTCATCATCATCAACATTATCATCTCATCTAATCGATTGTTATGAACATACGTAATAGACATGATAGACAGCATGTACATGTATGTGTACGAATATGTATTGTACATGTCACAATTAAAATTAAAACATTGGTGGTGTTTAGCAAATATACGAGTATGTTGTAAGTGCGAGTGTACAACTCGCACCAACATCAATTGTTCAAATCGGTGTGCGTGCGTGATGAGACTGATGACGCATTTAGTGCGGTCGATGAGTTGTGATTATGATTATGATTATGCTTTTGATGTTCCTACATGCTCCCTATGCTCCCGACAGGCATACATATGTACATAAGTATTGTTGACATTGCCAAATTGACAGAGTTATGACGAGGTAATATTTCCTAATGACCTGTTTTCGTTGTCAAACTCATAATAAACATTTATATCCACACACACACACACATACACATATATATACACATATAGCCATAGGGCATACATTGGATTTACGATGGCAACTATATTTAGATATATTTATTATCTCACTTAATGTTTTTTTTTTTGTTCTGTTGTTATTTGTTTTTTGGGGTAAACCGATATAAAAATATAATTTACACACCCATTGTGTCTATACGTGTGGAACAGAAGAAGTATCAGCGGTAGGAGAATTCTAAAAATATATGTATAAATAACCATTTTACTGCTATTAGTGCTGTTGATCCCCAACACTTTGTGGTTTGTATGCTCATTTGTTCATATAGACTCGTAGACATTCTTCATTCTATTCGTTTGATATGTTCAAGTAATCATCTGCTCCATCGACTTTATGAAGCATCACCCGAAACCAGAATCGAAACAAGCAGGAGAAAAATAAAGATAGAGAAGAAGAATACGAAGAAGCAGTATAGATAGCAACTGTAGCAATATTGCTATTAACAAAATATAATTTGTTCCATGTGCCTAATGACTAAATGGGCGTACGAATGTGCCAGTGGTATGGTGATGGTGTAAACAGTTCACCATGGTGATGGATGTTGATATTATGGAACATTAGTAATGTAATAACATGCACACATCTACACACACACACACATATATAGCCCCCCTTGCCTATGGCAAAAGTTGACTATTGTGACATATACAGATGTAACTATGTATAGTGTTTTGAGTTGGGGAAGAACTATTGGACCTTCTTTACTTATACCCTGCATCTTAAAAGGCATATAAATTCAATCTGTTCAAATTTATTAATTATTAAATAATAACACATTTGGTTGTCTTTTATATTTCTCGTCGAAATATTCTTTCCTTCAGCAACAATTCAGAGGTGCACTTCTTCTGTTGCTCAATTCTGAAAATTATTTTCAGAATCACCTGCTTCAACTGCACCAGTTGTTCGCATTCGAGTGTGGAATCAATTTTTTAATCCACCGAAAGCACCTCATAGCAGCCGTCTTCCTTCTGATATAACCAAAGACACGCCATTGCATTCTGTTCTGATTTTACCGCTATCTGTGCGCCTCATCATCTAACTTTGAACACGATCACCTTTTCATTATGTTGATGTGTGGGATTAAATTTTTCCTCACTTTTCAGCAAGCCCCTGAAATGTGGCTTTATTTCACTGCGTTTAAATTGGATTGAATCACAGATCTAACATTGATAAATTAAGCTCTGTGATTATTTGTCGATTTTAAAAGATGAATATAGAGCGTAAAATGGTGCAAGAAAAATGTTGGGAAGGTATAACTGGAGGGCGTCGGCTTTACTTTTGACCACTCTAAATACAAACCCTAGGGTTATTAGTTGATTCTTATGTATGTTCCTCTAAAAGTGTGGGGGATAATTCCCAAGTAACATATTGCACTTCGATAAATGCCTATAGAAGTTTTTTTCCTTCTTAAGGGCTTTACGGCTGCTTAATAAAGTTCTTGCTCTAAAACTACTCTAAAACTTGTGGATTTTTTTCCTAAAGACCAATTTGATACCTCTTTATAACGATTGATTAAAACTGCCTTGAAGAATCGTTGTGGAATCCTTATAAAAGCAAGCACTTGCATTTCAGCCTTCTGGAAGTGCAAATTGTTACTTGAGTTATGTTCGAAAAAAAATAATTAGGTTTAATAAGTTATAACGTTCTGTCATACATTTCACTGCGCCAGAAGAGATTCCTCGGGAAGTTATCGTATAAAAATATAAATTTGGTAAAGGAAACCACCTGAAAAGTGGAGATAGGGGTAAGTATGTTTCGAAGAGATTGAAAGAAACGAATTTTATAAAGATATCAATTTGCAGGACACCGCCCTTAGTGATGGAAATAGATGGTAGTTATTTTTAGAAAAATATTTACATTAGGGGTGACTCCTGGGCAATGCTGGGATCATTTGATGATTTTTCATGTCAATGTACAGTAGTTTACATGTGAATATCTTAATTTATTGAGTTTTTGTGCTTAAAATCGCGAATTCACAGTTCCTGGTTCATAGTTTTTTTTTCAGAAATGTAAACATTTCTAATATTAACGGATGCCCACCTGTCAGTGATAATTCTTTCGATAGTAAGACTTATTTGACAAAGTTCAGAACAAGTGATGCTACTAACGATCTTCCGTTCAAAGTCGGCTACTGTACGGAAATCCCTTACATTAGTCCCATGAGTGTGAATTGCTGGATACTTTTTCCCCACATCAATACCAAATTCACACAATATAGAATGTTTTCTGTTCTACCTAACATACATACATATATGTATTCAGTTTCAGTATTCATACAATTCGGGAAATATCGTTAAATTGTTCTTCTGTTGTTACACTTTTACAATGAAGACATCCCATAAAGTCACTGGCCGAACTATACAAGTACGAGTACACTGTAAGGTACTCGTACTTGTATAGTACTCGTATTGTATTTGTATATTCTATTGTATACTCGAACAACGACACCACCATCAAGAACAACAAGCTGTTCAAAACCACATTTGTCAAACAGCAGTAGTAGTATAATACTCGTACACACATCCATACATCGAATCATACAAAGTGTAGAGCTATCGTGACAAAGAGGAGTCATAAACAAACAAACCAAAAAAAAAAAAAAAGGAACAGAAAGAAGAGTAAAGAAGAAGCCACCGCAACCAAAACTAACCGCAATGGCACGTGTGGAAACTTATTTGCTTATGTGTGTGTGTGTGTGTGTGTGTCAAAAGAATAAGGCAATAATCGAGGCAAACACAGAACAACAACAAAAGCAAGCATGATATGCGGCATGGTGTATTTCCGATGTGTCCGCACATACTCGTATGTATGCTGGCTGGTGTCGCATTTGGTGACATCACATTACATGCCGTGATTTAGCATCACACCATGCCATGGCGCCGCTTGTCGCCACACGTACGCGTTGATATGCGTCGAAATTGTCGTCGACGTCATTGTCGCTGCCAGCATTGTGATGCCACTCAAGATTTTTGTGGCATGTGTGATTGTGGCATGTGTTTGCGTCCGTCTGCGAGCTCTGTGAGTTACCGACACCCGCCAGCACGAGCATGATGTTATGCTTGTGAGCGATTGATGTTGCCTTACGGCATACACAAGCGCACACATGTAAATTGCATTGCGGCAATTCCTTAAAGTACTACAAAGTCTGTAAGCACATAACCTGCTGATAGGAATCAATTCAATGATAGCAGCTCACAGATGCAATTGATTTTTTAAAGACTTGCCATAAGGCACTCACTCACACATTGCTCACTTGGTCACAATGGTTTGTGTGTGTGTGTGTGTGTGTGTGTGTATATGGATGGGTGTCAATGAAAATTTTGAGTGATGTGCCATCATTAAAGTCAAATTATCTGGGATCAGTCTAAGTAAGTGTTTGTATCCTACGGTTGCCTGCAACAATCACAGTTATCCTAAGTGAAATCATATTTATCTAATAGTTATAGTTTATCAACATCAACTAGAGACATCCTGTACTTATTTATAAATATATGTACATACATCAGACATATTCTTCCGTTCAGATGATATAAACTTTCGCATATGCTGATTCTCTTCTCTTCTGTATACTATATGAGTAGACACGTTATATACACTGGAGACACTTTAGGCGATTTGTAGTTCATAATTGGCATGCTGCCGTGACACTAATCAATTATGATTGGTGTCAAGTACGGACGCAATGACATATCATTGTGAGATGAGGCATGAGATGAGGTCAATGTGGGTCACAAGTCTTAGACAGTCATCGCAGCCAGACAGACAGATAGGCAACACAACACAGTGATGGTTTGATGTGGGCAAGTAATAATATATTAATATATAGTGACACTGACAACGACAACGACGACAATTATAAGGCTGTGGTCTAAAAATACGTTGGTACTCATACCAATTATGAATAACTACTATATCACAATATGGCATATACCCACATTCATACTACATACAATATATATGACTCTGCTGTTTAAGAATCAACGAATGGTTTCAACATTTTCTATCTGAAATATTAAGATTTATTAAAGCGAATGTCGTAAATTACATTTTCGTCTAACATATCAGATTAACATTCTAGACGGTATAATGCTATTTTCATCTTATCTAATTATAGCAAGAAAAACTTAAAGGCAAAGGGATTTATAATCAAGGCAAAATTTCATTAATTATGTTTAAGATAATGTATGTACCTATTGAAAACAAGTGGTCCCATAAGATTTCAATAGCGACATGATCTAAGGTATCATAGAACGAATTAATGGCCGTGTTTTATTCGACACTTATACTTGGCTTACAGCGACTAATGATTATATGGCAAAACAAGAGCAAAGTATCAGATATGGCACGTATAACTATGGGCGGTAAGTACTCATATGTATATTCAACAGTGTTGCGCTCATCTCTTCTGATGTACGGAGATGTTGCTTATGAATATTCTTCTATTTAAATGAGAAACATGTTTTATTTTAAAAGAAATGGGAAAACAAGAATTCGGCAATAAAATTATTTCACTTTTTCACTAAAACAATTTATGAATTAAGTAGTCAGAAGTTGTTGAGTTTTAAATTTAAATGTATAAAATACACATAAAATAAATTTAACTCTTTCTAGGTAATTTAGAATCTATACATACATTCGCACATCATTTTATTGTCACAAAGAGAGAAAGAGAGAAATTTGTCACGCTTAACATTAAACAAATTTGTCATTTTTTTTTTTTTTTAATCGTTGGGAAAAAAAATTATATTTCGACAATACACAAACGTTTTTACCATCAGAATAAGAATGGAAATTACTAGGTTATAGATATTCCCCTCCGTTGCCACAAACATTAAGGTCCTAAACATTGACAATATTTCCGAAATTTGCAAAAATATTTAAATTTTCCAAAAAGACATTCCTGATTTTGAACGTATAATCTCACTGAACCACTGGAAGATACGAACTATTTTGTTACTTCTGCATCATTCGAGGATTTGAGCAATTTTTCCATTTTGTAAAAGATGCCAATGTTTAAAAAAAATTGGAAGAAATACAGTAAATAATCTCAACTCTTCCCAGTAAGCGCTTCTAGAAAAATACAATATATGGGCAACGGTCATTTATCTTTCTTCCGCAACATTTTTTTTCTAAATATCCTTAGTTACTATCTTCAACTCTTATGGGGGCCCTCCTACAGAATTGATACTTTTAGAAAATTAGCTCCTTATGCTCCCAAGATGCTTGTTTTTGCAACTCAAGATATTTCCCGAATATATTTACCCCTTTTTGCGACTCTCATGGGGTTCCATACAAAATAAATAAATTGGGAGTATAAGTAAATCTCCGCCGTTTGACAAAAGATCGGGAGAGGAAACACTTCTCCACGTTACTGAATGGCGATGCTAGGAACAATTCCGCCAGTGGAGGAGTTTGCCCGATAACCCCAATTACAGATGATGGTGTTGATATTCCACCACCCGACTATGACGAGGTTGAAAAGGCCATTTTAAGGCTAAAGAACAACAAAGCTGCAGGTGCTGATGGCCTGCCTGCCGAGTTGTTTAAGACCGGAGGCGATGAGCTGCTCACCCGCATGCACCAGCTCATAAGCAGAATATGGTCGGATGAAAGCATGCCTGATGATTGGAGGCTCAGTGTTCTCTGTCCTGTATATAAAAAAGGAGACCCCACAATTTGAGCCAACTACCGTGGAATAAGTCTCCTGAGCATCGCATACAAGGTTCTATCGAGCGTACTGTGTGAAAGGTTGAAGCGTATGCTTAGCAACGTGATTGGACCTTATCAGTGTGGCTTCAGACCTGGTAAATCCACCATCGACCAGATTTTCACACTGCGCCAAATCCTGGAGAAGACCCAAGAAAAACAGATCGACACACACCACCTATTTGTTGATTATAAAGCCGCTTTCGACAGTCCGGTAAGGGATTACCTCTACGCAACAATGTCTGAGTTCGGTATTCCTGCAAAGCTCATTCGACTTTATAGAATGGCACTGCATAACTCCCGTTGTGCAGTGAAAATTGGGAAGGACCTCTCTGCACCGTTTAATACCGAACGGAGTTTCAGACAAGGTGATTCGTTATCGTGCTACTTCTTCAATCTTATTATGGAGAAAATAATACGAGCTGCTACAGGTGTTACTTTGGGCTGAGTAAGCAATTGAGAAGTCGAGCCCTCTCTCGAAGAACGAAAACTACACTCTGCAAGTCTATCATCATGCCTGTCCTAACATATGGCGCTGAATCCTGGACAATTTCCACCTCGGATGAGCGAATGCTTGGTGTTTTCGAGAGAAAAGTCCTACGCAAGATATTTGGACCTATTTGCGTTGGTGGCGAGTATCGAATAAGGTACAACCATGAGCATACCATAAGGTATGCTCGTGCTCGGCATACAGCTCGTGTACCATAAGGTACGATATTGACATAGTAAAGCGCATCAAAATCTAGCGGCTGCGCTGGCTAGGTCATGTCGAGCGAATGGAAGAACACGCTCCAGCTAAGAAGGTGTTATATTCGGAACCCGCTGGAGGACGGCGCAGAAGAGGAAGACCAAACCTCCGGTGGAAAGACCAAGTACTGGAGAACCTGACGGCGCTTGGAATTTCTAACTGGCGCCAGCTAGCGAAGAACAGAGATGGCTGGCGAAGCATGTTATTTTCGGCCTAAATCGATATTCGGTTGTTATGGCCACATAAGTAAGTAAGTAAGTAACCCTCAAATTAAGGGTCATTGTCTCGGGAGTGAACCAAATCAGTCTAAAATGATAGCATTTGACTTAAGTAACTGTAGCCCTAATCCATTTCTACTCCACTACATTCCAATCCTTTTTACGGTGGTTTAAAATTTGGCCTTTTCGGTCCAAAGTAGAATCATGGAATTTGAAAAATCATATGTAAAATTGCATATAGGATAGTTCTTATCTTCAGAGACCTATAATAAAAATTGTCGAGGATTATTTTCTCGGAACATTTCAACCCTCTAATTACCACCTGTATACTTCATTTTAGGCCTTTTTTATATATATTAGGGATCTTTTGAAAAAATTCGATTTTTACATGTTACTTATAACTCATACAAGTTATTTGTCTTTGGTTACCCTTAGTAAAATTTTCTGGAGAATATTTTTGTCGAAGACTTTAATCCTTGACCACCTTCCACAGGTTGACTTTCAATGGATTTTTCGAAAATAGGTTTTCTGTCATTGTCGCAGTGATATTAAAATCAAAGTGTTTCTTTTAATTTGGATTTTAATTTCGCAACTTTCTTCAAATGTTGCCATGCGATTAGGAAAGTTCTTTCCAGTAACCCAATTCCAGTTTCATACACTACACATAAATTAGCCTAATTAATCAATAGTATTCTAACTTATTTTCAATATACTGATATGACAACATATAGGAGTGTAACTTCGTAATGAAGAAAATCATATAAATGTGGACAATTTGAAAACTTGAGTGATTCGTCATATGAATTTGTCATTACAATATGAACTGGTGATGAAGTTGACGAACTACATATTGTATTTGAGTTCATCTTCAATGTGTATATATATGTATATTGCACATACAAAACGGTGTAGGTGCTCGTACTTTCAATTAAGATTTTGTTAAAGTGTGTAGTACGTACATTGTATATATGTATGTACATAAGTATATAGTTCTCACAAGATATCTATTTCTATTGGTGTCACAGTCCAACTTTGAATAGCTTAGCCATAATAACCACATCCAATAAGTGCTTGCACTTAGGATATTGAGTATCGTATCATCATTTGGTTGTGGTTGTCTCTCGTGACTACAGATTATTTTGATTAATTATGACACTATACAGAGACATATGTATGTACGTCTACTTATGTTATGGCATCACGGCCAGATTGCGCAACACAATAACAATTGCCGTTTCTCCCCATTTCCTGAATGATCCGAATACATTAGCCAATTACATGAGAGTTGGTAGTACGTAAGGTGCAGGTTTATTATTGTTCACCCATGGATATTGCACCATTAGAGGTGGCTGAAATATTATGATGAATGATGTGATTTGTTGCAAGTCATTAATTAATTCCGGTGATAATAAAATATATTATATTCGCTCATACTCCATATAAATATGTATGTAAGGATGTATGTATTTATAAATTATATAGTAGTTAGCAAAAAAAAAAAAAACACACAAATATTGATTGGGTGATTTAAGAAATTAAGCCTAAAATTGGGGAGGTAATTGTATCTTTAAAAATGTCAAAATTTAAGGACCAACGATTAAACATTGGTTAATTAATTTCAATTTCAATAATCAACATATCGGTGTAATATCATGGAGCTCTTTAGAGCCCAAAATCGTCCATCTTATAAGCAAGACGATAAATCGATTTATATTTAAACTCACTCATATGAATATTCTTCATCTGAAACAAGTTCATCGCCGATCTAGAAAGGAATATGATCGAAGACCCAAATTTGTCGATTCAACGGCGTTCTCATGAATTCGCTCTCTGTCCTTCCATGAACGATTTTGTTGATTGTTCCTTGGTCTACACTCGTATTGGTGAAGTAATTAAATCCATTGGACTATTGTTTGAATCGCACGTCCGGTCAGTGGTCTGAAAATTTTCAGCGATGAAGCTCATTTCTAATTTAATGCATACATATGTACGAGAAAATTTGTCTTTTTTGGAGTTAGAATAATCCTTACGGGACTCTCGAAACCCCAATTCCATTTCGACGATATCAGTGCTTAGTGTAGCTTGTATGCATCATTGATTCACAATATTTTAAAATTGAACACGGAACCGAAGTTGCCGTTACAGGCAAATAATAATTCACACGTCTGACTTGACACCTTTTGAACTACTCACCCTGGTCTATGCTGGATGGTTTTCATAAGACCTAATCAAGGTAGACATATGCCTGAAAATATTCATAAATATAAATAATATCCGATACTTTCATGTTTATACCCTGCTCGAGTGCAATGGAAAATTCATTTCGGTTAGATGTTTGTAACCAGTTAAATGAAGCTCCTGATAAAAGTAAAGGGTTATCCATTTTGCGGTTTCAAAAGTAAATGTAAATAAAACACATATAAAATATTTTTTATCATGATATTTCTTTTTTATTATAAAGTTTGAACGTTGACATTATGTGTGAAATACTACATCATTTAAATGACCACCACGCGAATTGTTGCAAGCATCGATTCTTTTGGGGTAATTTTCGACCACTTTTTGACACATATTGGGCGGTATCTCAGCCATAACGTGACGAATGTTGGTTTTTAGGTGCTCAAGAGTTAAAGGTTTATCTGCATAAACACGGTCTTTCGCGTAGTCCCACAAAAAAAAAGTCAAGCGGGGTCAAACTGCATGATCTTGGTGGCCACTTGATATCGCCACGACGAGAAATTACGCGGCCAGAAAATTTCTCTTGCAATAAAGCCATATTCGCTCGAGTTGTGTGGCATGTGGCACCGTCTTGTTGAAACCACATATTCTCTAAATCGTATTCTTCAATAGCAGGCAAAAAAAGTCGGTTATCATATGACCATAACGCTCCGAATTGACAGTGAAAGTCGTTCCATCGTCCATCGTCATCCATCGATGAAGTAAGGTCCAATCACACCTCCGGACCAAAGAGCGCACCAAGCAGTGATTTTTTGTGGATGTAGTGGCCTCTCTTCAATTACTTGAGGATTCTCAGAACCCCAAATACGACAATTTTTTTTTGTTAACATACCCACCGAGTGAGAAATGTGCTTCGTCGCTGAAGAAAATTTTGTTCGAAAAATCGCCGTCCACCGCCTGTTGTTCAAGCACCCATTCGACGTATCTACGACGTTGTGAATGGTCAGCTGGCTTCAGTTGTTGTGTGAGCTGGATTTTATATGGATGTAGGTGTAGATCCATACACCATAATGTGCCGTAAGACAGTCCTAATTCCTGAGAACGACGAGGAATCGACACATTCGGGTCTTCGGCAACACTTTCACTTACAGCAGCGATATTTTCGATGGTACGAGCGAAACGATGATGCACAGGCCTTACAATATCTGTAACCGATCCAGTCTCTTCATATTTCTTCACAATTTTGACAATTGCTTGCGTAGTTGGCCGATTATGTAAACCATAATCTCCTCTTAAAGCACGATATGTGACTGTGGCAGAATCACCATTTTTGTAGTAGGTTTTTACAATTTTAATGCGTTGTGCGATAGTTAAGCGATGAAAAAGAAAGAAATTGTTTTAACAACTCAGTTTGACAGATGTCGAATTCTAGCCCTATACTTTTGAAACCGCGAAATGGATAACCCTTTATATAAAAAATCGAATTCATGGTTTGTAAGAAATAGGCAAGCTACGGCCACTGTGTACTGTTGCTTTAATACAAAATCGTAAAATATTTTAAATTTTAAATCGTTATAATTGCATTGTTTTTTATCTAGGACAACCATCAAATGTGGTGTAATTTTGTTTTGAGGGGATAAATAGTTTTGCAAAAAACAGACATGCCGCGCCTACTATTGTATATAGCTCCCATATAAAAGTTCGGAATTTGTTTTACGTTTAAACTGCCATAACTTAAGAGTATTTAGTTTAAGACTGACAATATTTAGCACGAAGTTATTTATTGCTCGTCAAAAACCGGCGAGCCACGCTCCCTTCTTCTTCTGATGTGGCCATAACAACCGAATATCGATTTAGGCCGAATATAACATGCTTCGCCAGCCATCTCTGTTCTTCGTTAGCTGGCGCCAGTTAGAAATTCCAAGCGCCGTCAGGTTCTCCAGTACCTGGTCTTTCCACCGGCGGTTAGGTCTTCCTCTTCTGCGTCGTCCTCCAACGGGTTCCGAATATAACACCTTCTTAGTTGGAACATGTTCTTCCATTCGCTCGACATAACCTAACCAGCGCAACTGCTGAATTTTAATGCGCTTTACTATGTCGGTGTCGTACCTTAGTCGGTACTCGCCACCAACACAAATAGGCCCAAAGATCTTGCGGAGGACTTTTCTCTCGAAAACTCCAATCGTTCGCTCATCCGAGGTGGAAATTATCCAGGATTCAGCGCCATATGTAAGGACAGGCATGATGAGAGACTTGTAGAGTGTAGTTTTCGTTTTTCTAGAGAGGGCTCAACTGCTCAATTTTTGCTTACCCCAAAGTAGCACCTGTTTGCAAGAGAGATCCTTCACAATATCTCCAGGCTGACGTCATTACTGCTACGCTCCCTAATTAATGTAGATCCAATAAAATGCAGCGAAATTTTCTTATACTTTCTAACCCCGATAACCCCCTGCCCATACAGGTAATTTTTAGATTTACATTGTTCACATAAATACTTATGAATTTATTTAAATGTATCATTTTCAATTTGGTTTGAGATCGCATACCCAAAAACTGGTGAAATTATTTTTTAAACAACAAAATTTGAATACAAAGCAAAACCCAGAATAATATTAAATTAAAAAACAAAAACGAAACTAAACTATTAGTGACCTTCTAACTTCATTTTAATCGAATGTAAAAATAAAATTGAAATATTTTCTAGTCGTGAATACTATGTTTGTGCTATGAAAGTTTAATCAACTTTTTAAAAATCAAATAAAAAACATTTACCTAATCTGCCTCTATTGAGTTGACTAGCAAATCTAGGTAACGAATTAATTATGAATCACATCGAAGTTTTTTTTTTTCGATGCGAACTCAATAAAGCGTATTTTTATTACTTTCAATATACACACGAATACATACAATAGTATATGTGTACACCTAGGAATAGATCAAATGCACGAAGCGCATACAATTTGACACATTTCAGAAATTCTATGTATATTCAAATGTTTTTGGTTATATAAATACCTAGACATATATAATCGTACATATAGATTTCCTCAAATTACCCAAAATTGTATTCAAAGTTCATAATGTGCGTTAAATTCGAAAATTTATTCAAATTAAATACAACGACACTAGAAATAGCTACAAAAAGCAACAGTTTGTTTGCTACCTGCTTGACCCGGCTAGATGACCCTTGTACAATGAGTAAACCCTTGTGAAGTATATATATGTGGGTAATCGTGTGTGTGTGTACAAATGTATATAAATATGTGTAAATGTGTATTCTCATGTGCGGTGTGTTTACGCTGAATTACGCTGTCATCAATAACAACAAAATTAATTGTCCCTCTTCAACGGTGCCGACAACGGCTGGCATCAATGAATGGTCAATACAAAGGTTTATTATATGATGAAATAACTCAACAGAAATATTTCAAATAAGATATGTATGTATGTGTAGGTGTTTGTAAACGTATAAGTAGGTATTTTCCTCGTTTGAAGGGTATATACAAATATATTGTGTAATACCTTACATTGTATCTTAAAAGTTTGTATTTTTTTGTGTGTGTGTTAATATTAAATTACAATACATCAAAATAGGGTTATCCTTTTCCTTTTCACAATTCGCATAATTATTATATAGATGCTTTGGCACTCTCACATGTACATGTACTATGTATTTATGTAGGAACACATCAAGTTAGACAGACGTCTAATAAAAAGTTTCCAATCGGATTGATTTTACTTACAAACATTAAGAGCATGTTTGTACAATATATATTTACGTATGTATATATGTAAGTTTGTATATTCTGATACAGATGTGCATAAGATATAAATACATACTTATATACGTATATCCTTTTTCATTGTTCTTTACAGGAAACATGTACGCAAACATGCCGCATTCGTTTAACGAATATATATTTTAGTAGTATGAGCATACATATGTGAGACATACATATGTATGAATATGTAACGTATATATATGCCTATACATGTGTGTGTGATCATATATAAGCATGTTTACCAATTTATATAGAAATCCATTATTAGAACTCACGTGCTGCATTGCAAGAGGTTTTTCTTATCAAAACAAACTGACAGCTAGCTCTCTTCGTATGTTATTCGATGGCATATATATGTGTGTGTGACTGTGTGATAGAGAGAGAGAGAGAGAGAAGAAGAAGTAGCACAAATATTTCGGAGAGCATTGTGAACATAAAATTCACCACACTACAAGGCAACAAATAAATACTCAATTTACGACTCTCACGAAAAGGAAGCATATTCGAATTGTCGTTCGATGTTGCCAGATCGTTATATTTGAAAAAAGTGTGGTATTAACAGACTTGTAGGGATTTTCTTCAACTAACATCTAGATTTTGGGGGAAAAGTACATTGATGATTTAAGGACAGTTCCGATGTGAAAGTTTAATCGAGGTACTTTAAATGGCCTTAGTAATTGAATTTTAGTATGGTTTCTTACAACTGAAATTAACTCTTTTAAGTTTTAACTAAATTTAAGCCAATAACAACATTAACTTTGCACTTCATCTTAGATTTTTATATCCAAGCATTAATAGATTTTACGTTTTTAATATCCATTTTGATTAATCAATTAATAAATTATTCAAATATTTATGATTTTCGTTAATCACAATTGCTTAATTAATCACAAAATCAAGTAATTCAATTAATCACAAAACAATTATAAGAAAATTACTACAATTTTTCTATTTCAAATAAAAATATGAACAACAAATACTTTAAAAATATTATTTCAAAAACTAAGAAAAATAAATGCTTAACAATTTTCTTTTGAATAATCATAAACTATATTTTGCATATCAAAATCTAAATTTATCAACTTTATAGATGTAAATTTGAAAGTATGTTCCTTTAGAAATTCATTTTTCCTTTTTTCTGGCAGAATTTTTTACAGAAAACCACACATCTTTAGAAAAAGGCACTTTTGATTATTGGTGGATATTTTTAAGGAAGTGATTAACTATGAACTCATTGAAATCTATCGATAGCTTCAATATTTATAAATATATGGATATTAAAGAACTCCGTTAGAGGCATTCAGTCATTTGATCGTTGTACCAACAGAATGCTATAGATTAGTAGTTAGTACGTTGGACTATACGGTTTGAGGTAGACGGTTGAAATTTAGGTTTAACCAATTCAAATTCACCTCTTTCTCAAAAAAAACAAAAATATTTTATTTCAAAACATTCTGCAAGATATCTGTGATAAAGCAAAGAAGGAGTGATATAATAAGACTTCGTTCGTTCGAAAATTTAAGTTTAATTAAATCCACTTCAGTTTTCTTTAAAATGTAACACACTAACTGATTAGAAAGAAGCCTATTTTCTCCAGAATTGTTGTTAGATGAATATGTATCGTAAGATTTGCCAGAATTACATCTGATTTCTGGCTGGTCAAAAGTCAAAAATTTCATTTTCGATGAAATAAATGACTTAATCAAAATTAATTTCCACATATTGAAAATGTATCCATCTGGCATTATCATTATCAAACAATGGCGCTATATTATGCATGGGTTTGAAAATTGCACTGTATGTACAACGCGAACAGTCAAATAGGATCGTTGAATGCGTTGACATTGTTAAGTCGGATTAATTTTCGGAACAAATATTAATCAAACAGTGCAAAGCAAGCAACGCGTTCCATTCAAAATTTATACAAATTGTAATTGGTCTGCTATATACATACATATGTTTATATACAATGTGGAGTGTCCTCGTATCGGTAGTATGAGTGTTCTGTAATATTGGTTATCGGATGCTGTCGTTGGCACATATCAAGGCCATCGCGTAGTTGGCACATATGGAGAAACCACCGCTATTTCGTGGAATAAAGTTCCGACGGCGACGATAATAAAATACGCACAATACTCGTTGATGGTATGACATACGCTTGTGTTGGCGATATGGTAAAAAGCCGATAAATGGATATATATATATATATATACATATATATATATATATATATATATATATATATATATATATATATATATATATACATATATATATATATATATATATATATATATATATATATATATATATATATATATATATATATATATATATATCAATATATACAAAAAAATTGTGTGACTGTTTTAAAAAAAATTGTCAATGTCCTGAAAATATCGAATATCAGATATATCGGTCGAATCAATTACATACAATAACATACAGTTGTTACAACCGACAGTGCGGTGCAATGCACTTGTGATCGCGCATGAAAATGCGAGCATACATGCGGTGTGCGTGTTTAGAAAATTTAAATTGTCCCATTAAATAAGTGAGATAATTAACAGAATGATAGATAGTGCAGTGCAAGAGAACGAGCACCAAATCAGTGGCTGTGAATAAATTTAGAAAAATTTTGGTCAACAAAATCGCAAAAATCAAAAAGCAAGTATAAAAGCAAATATTGGCTTTTGGTCAAAAATAGCCAAATGTGCGCTGCCACTTAATTTAGTGATGTGTATATATGTGTTTGTACGTGGATGTGTATGACCAGCCCCCGTATATTGTACCAAAAAATAATCATAATAATAATACAATAATAATAATAATAATAGTATAGTAATAATAATAATAGTATAGTAAATATATAGTATTTTATATGTACGATAATTGAAAAAAAAGCAATTCAAAAATGAATTAAGCAGCTAAGCAATTTTTCGCAGTGAAGTGATAATGATGATGAAGCGCTTCTTCCGTAGCCGTACTCACGAGGAGTCAATGTGATGATTAAATGTACAAAAATATGTACCAACATACAGATGTACATATGTCAATAAAATCATCATGTGAAGTGAAGAGGTTGGAAGTCGCGCATCCAATATATTTATTTTATCGACTTCTTGTTTACTTATTTCTTTCATCACACCCACTCTTCCGTCAGTTAATCGCCCTCCAACCATTATATTGTGGTGCGTGCGTTTACTTTCAATCGTTCTGCACTGTGAGGGCTAAGGCCATCGACAAAGCAAAACATCACAGCGCAGCACAGTATAACATTGATTGCGGATTCATCGCGCGGAATTAAAAGGAATTTTTTTGGATTAGGCAAGGATTTGCTTAAACTAAATTACTTTGCCGAATCGCCGAGTGGAATATAAATTGATATTTATGTACATATGTACATACAATATGTGCGTGTGTGTATATGTGATGTGTGCGTGTGTGTGTGTGTGTAGTTGTTGTTGTTGCTGCATCTGTATAATTTCGATTTGGATACGATGAGCAAAAGCAATGAACACCAAACAGAGTCAACAATATCGAAAGCACTTATTTTTGTGGCATCGTGTTTACTTTTGGGAATTGCCTATTCGATGAATGCAAAAGCTGCTACTGATGATGATCGCTGTTTATAATATTGTTATTGTTGTTGCTTATATTGATGATTTCAATAATGATGATGATGATAATGATGATAATAATGTTTATTTTTGATGATTTGTGTTTAGTAAATTCGGAGAAACGCAATCAATACAAATAAATTATAAATGAAGGTACGATACCTACAAAGATTAGATTAAATCGATGAAATTTACTTTTACAACATTCTGGATATAAGGTTTATTTTTATTTTTTCTTTTCACCGTTCACTGCTCTGCTGTGTTCAAGTGATCAATTACGAGTTTTATTGTACATCTGTTGCAAGCACTTTATTTTTAGAATTACTTAAACATGAAGTAGAACGACATAAATTACATTTTTCTATAGATGCTCGAACACAAAGCTTTGCTAACGAGTACATTTACATTATATTTTGAATTCTTCTCGAGTCTGAGTCGAAATTCATTTAAGATCTGTAACGTCCTTAGCTCTTTTTTGCTGCGACTAAATAGTTTACTAAGCCATAAAATGATAAGCAAATTTCAATAGATCTGGTGTAGATACATACATTCGTAGAATGGCAATTAAATTGAGCAATGGTATATGATTTTCTTTTTAATGTATTTAACACTAATTTACATAGGATTTATCAAAGCTTATCATATGTTCTTTCAATTCCTTATAGAGATTGACCCAATACGAGGTACTTTTTCCAATAGGGATTCTCAGACCACTCACGCTTGACAACTGTCATGTTCATATGACATTTGTGTTCATTATTCATTGATATTTCATCATGAATAGATTTACGCCAGAAGAACATTTAAAGATTGTGGAAATTTATTTCCAAATTCAACCACACAGCACGCCAAACCATCGATTTATTGAAAGAAAATTTTACTGAGAACATCATATCAAAAAATGGACCCGTGAATTACCCTCCAATATCTTGTGATCTGATGCCGTTTGATTATATTTTATGGCGCTATGCGATATCACTTGCTTATGTCGATAAACCACAATCGGTTCCTGCATTAGAAACGAACATAAATATATCGGCCGAAATGCTCGAAAAAGTTCTCGAAAATTGGACCCATTGAATGGATGATGTAAGAGCCAGTTGCGGACAAAATTGAAAAGAAATTATTTTCAAACATTAAATATCATAAACAGCACTTACGTCTCAAATACAATTATTGATTATTAAATTGACTTTAATGCGTTTTATTTAAAAATAAAAATCTTTCGGAAGCTCTTATTGAATCAACCTTTACAAACATTGAAATTTGCCACTAACAATTGATATTATTCGATGTCAAATGGCAGAAGTTGTACTGCAAATGGCTATGGTTTTCTCCAAAGATATTTTCATTGGCATATGTTGCTTTTGAAATAGCACCTTTTTCCTCAAATGGGGCTGTACCTCCTTTCAGTGAAGTATTGACCAGCGTTGTTCCAGCAAAAGTATACAAGAAATTGATAAGAAAATTATAATGTGAATTGGAACTATGATAATTGGGACCTTCTTGTTGAAAATACATTTTATCTACCACACTAGGTTCTTGAATATAATATTTTCAGAAAAAATTATGCTCTTTTACAATCGATAAATACATAAATACTTTTACATTAAAATAATATAATTTTACATATAAAAGTCCATATACATATATGAGTCCAGTATGACGCCAAGTTGATAAAACCGGAGGCCGTACCGTACCATATAAGAAATATTTAAAAACTGAAATTTAATTATTATTATTACATATTATATGATTTTATGATAAAAATTATTGCATACTTTTTCTTTGTTCGGTCTTTAATACAAATAATTCTTTTTTTTTATATATATTTATTTTTATGTATTTTTTTTTTATTTCCCTTTTCATTAAACATAAAAACTCTTATTTGAATTTTGATTTATTGCTTCTTAATTTTAATTTTATAGGGTTTTTTCATAGTAAAAAACTCGCAATGTCATTGAAATTGACTACGGTAAAAATTATTTTTGTTACATTGTCGTCTACTAATAAATTACAGAAGAACACAGCAACATAAATATCTGAGTAGATTAAAGATTTCTAGATCTGTATTACCATATGCTTACACTACACAAGTTGAAAATTTTTTATCCACAACATTTTTAATTAAAATACAATAAAAAGTTGAAAACAAGGTTCCCATTAAGAACCCAACCAGTATTATTTTGCTATACTCAACTCTATGCTCCGATATTTTGAAGACGTTGGTTTTTTCTCAATACATTTAAAAAGTCAATATTCAGCAAAAATAATAATGCTAACATAATGAAAATAATTCTGATTGTGATAGGATTTCTCAACATTTCTTATGCCCCTTACTCTTATGCATTTAGCAATTTCCTATTTTATATTTTCAATTATATTTTCACATATTCATAAATATTTATGCAAAACATCTGCCTTTTAGTTGACTTTCAACATTTATTATGTGAAAAACAATTCAAATATACATACGTAAATATGTGCAAATCTATTTGAGTGTACTTGTTATTTTATTGTTTTTTAAATGACACAGTCAATTTAGACAACCACAATGTCCAATATGGATAGATTTTGTCGATTTTGCTGATTGCCATTTGAAATCACATACTCGATATCCTTTTCAAGCACACAAACTCATTCATACATACGCATATATATATGCAAATAATGTGTGTGTTTGTGTTTGTGTGTGTGTGTGTGTGTGTGTGTGTGTGCCTATGTATCCGGATGTAGGTACCACAAAAAACTATATGCATATATTGTACTACATACAACTTTGCTCTAAATAAATAATAACTAAATACAATAACACAAAAGAGCACTTGTCATAACGATTTTCAAGTACCAACATATATATGTCGTAGTAGTAGTAGTATGTCTAGTACGTATCGTACATGCAATATATGCATAATCGAGTTTGCTTTGTATCTAAGCATCTTGATGGGGAAAATCATTGAAAATTGAATAAAAAGTTTACTCTGCTATATGCATACAAAACTTCAAGCAATATTACAAATATTATATCAATAAAGGATGCCTTTTTAAGCGTACATATTATTTAAATACAACATCTACAACTCAGGTTCTGTCACTTTAAATTTCTGGGAGCTTCTAACCAAAAAAAGAGACACCCTTTACATGTCTATACCAATACTTTGTGCATAAGAGGCAAGTCACATAGCATGATATATTAATAAAATTTCATTAACCACAGATGAGTACAGAAAGCGAAGTACCATGTACTCGTATATAGCTGCCGTATACTCGTGTACAATGCTTTAATGAATTGATGTCAGACGTTTATCCTTTATGAAATTATTTTTTAGATAATACACAACCGACTACTTATACTACGTACATAGACCCGTATATCGTATGTATATACTGTGTATATATTTACAAATATATTTTTTTCTGCTTCATCGTCTTCGTCACACAGCTAAACCATTATGATGAAGAGCTGTGGTGGTGGTGGTGGTGCGTGCTCATACTTATGCTCTCGAAAGTAAAGTACTTTACTAAACACATAACAAAATATTATTATGATGTTATTGTTGTTATTGCGCTTCTTTTTTTCTTGAAGGGAGATTTGCTGTGTTGACAAAAATAAAATATTTGTATGACGAAAGTCTATATACGAGTATATATGGATGAGTATATATGAGTGTGTATGAGTATGTACGAGTATGTATTATATGTATGTATATGCTTATTTGTTTGTGTAATCAAATATGCTGCGGTTACGTAAAGATTATGCATATTCTTAAATGTATATATTAGACTTGTTCGAAAAATGTTTGTGATTTTATATACTTTTGTATGGGAAGATGGTGTCATTCTAATCAGATATGCTTCATTTTCAATATTGCCGATTCATTAGTAATCATAATCATATTTACAAAGTTTCTGCTTGCTAGCTTTGTATTTTCATATGCAACATGTGAAATCTTACATACGACATCACCGTTTCGTATGGGTGGTAGGTGTGATTTTCATCCGATTTTCTCAATATTCAAGCTCATCTATTCACTGGTAAATATAGTAATTTCCAGGAAATTTCGATACCCTAAATTTATACTTTCGTGTAATAATCGTTTTCATCCGATTTTCATCGGACTAAAAAGAGTCTTTTGTTCTAATACTCAGTTCCATCGCTCTATAACTACGCCAGTTATACTTCGAACATTCAGACATGGGTAAATCGATTCGGATGGTGATTCTGATTCTGAATAATATACAAGCAATAAATAAATCTGTCATCTCTTATTGCACAAAAGAAGGTCGTGGTAATTCTACTTCATATATAATTCTTTGGAGGCAGAGCATAAATAGGTCGTTTCGTAAACGACCTTTTGTTATACATACAATCAGATATTCAGAGCATATAGGAAGGAACCATATTTCTAGAATTTGCACAGATCTAATATATATACATAAATTAATGTTTACAATACTCTTTCTACGAGTATTATGTATATATGTGTGGTATGCGTGCCTAACAGCTGCGATAGAACTCTATGCTACATCCAATATTACAATAACTCTTTAAGTTACCGCAGTAAATTAGATCGATTTCAGTAAAATATACTCAATTATTGTTTTACTACAATACAAAACTAAATTTGTTCTTTATTACACTCATACTATAGCATATAGCTAGCATATTTGTAGTCCTATTTAGATAGTAGAAACGAAATGAATACATCTCAAAGGTCCTTTGAGACATACTTACGCTATAGTACTTGCGTAATAAATTCATACATACATACACATACAAATACACATACAAATGCAAATGAGCGATAAACTGTCTTATCTTTCACTTTATTAAAGTTTGCTCATTAAGAAAACCCACCTCAATGGTAATTGACCGCGACGATAATGTAGTACTGTACTGTACTGTACTATTTTTGATTTTTCAGTTTTTTAAAAATTTTTTTTTCTTAACAATACTTTTGGTCGTCACCGGTTGAAGCTAGCACGCGTAGTACCCTTTACAATGTAACGAAAAATAAAACATCGTTAGAATGTCAGCCTCTTAACTCAAAGGCTTCCTTCCGCTCCTTCCGCCCTCCTACGCTCTTTATTGTCATTTCCTCGCTTCAATTTCTTTTTTCTTTTTTTTTTTTGCTGTTTTGTTGACTCTTTCCTATTGTGTTTTGGCCAACGATGACAATAAATTTGTTTGCTACTCCAACGTTACAGTTAAGGATTCGGTTTCTTCAATACATAATACTCACATACTTGGTTATTGTGGTGCAACTGGATGGAGGGAGGCCTAGCATTTATTTGAGGCCTTTTATTTATTCCTTTTTTTTTTTTCTTTCCCTTTTTTTGTCATTTTCATTTTTGTATTTTATTTGAGTTTTTCCTTTATGCTTCCCTTTTTGCTTTTTTTTTAAGCAGACCTCCTAATGTTTTATCTTTCTTTTTGTATTTATCATTTTTGTTTTCGTTTCCGTTTATGTTTTTTTTATTTTTTTATTTGTATTTTGTTATTCTTTTGGAGAATATGCGTTATCTAAGCCTCTGTTGTTGTCGTTGATGCTGCTGCCGCTGCTGCTGCTTCTGTATGTATTTACCCAACCAGTAACGACGTTTTACTGGATCCCACTCAAATGGATTATGGGATTAATTTCATTAATAATGGAAAACGCAAATGGTGGCACAGTATAGTAGTACGATACACACTAGCACCAGCAATAGCTGCTTATTCGTACTTGCCTATTTATTTACTTTCTTACGCTTCCTTTATGCTTTAACATTTTTGTGTGCGTGTGTGTGTAGTTTTTTTTTGTGCTTTTTGATTATTTGCACTGTTTCCCTCATCAATCCACGTTTCCGTCTCTTCAGACTCAGCTTCAGCTTCAATTTCATTTCAGGTTTATATTCTCAAGATTTTTTTGCTGACTTTTTATTCTTTTTATTGCTGTGGCGTAAGACAAATTTCGTCTTAACTTATTTATGACAATTATGTTGTAATTTCATGTTATTGCCTTCGTGTATGTAATTGTTTGTTATTGTTTCATTTTGTCCTTGCTTATTGGTAAGACATTACACATTTCAATCATGTCAAACCATCATTGTGGCAATTTCGCAAACTTTTCTTCTCCATTTCAATTATCTTCATTGTTGTCTATATGTATATACGTAATGCAATTGTGTTTATTTGTTTTATGTAGCAAGCATTACGCATTTAAAATTAGCTGTAATATTACGCCACAATAATTATTATTACATCATTAAATTTATAAATGAAATTTTATTGGTAGACTATTCAAAAGTTGATTATTAGTGTGATGGAGAAGAGAAAAGTTAGATGGAAAAACAAAATAAGAATAATGAACAGATTCTCGAAGGTAATTTTCCATTGTTTGGAAGTGGAACATCTTTTACTTGTACATCCCATTTCAACTGTCCCGTCTCTTGTGAACGGACGAAGGTCTGCTAATTGGAATTCAGAGTAATGAATGACAGGCAGCCAGGCACGATGATAGAAGGATATAATTATAAAGTATATCGTTTATCGTTTCTGTTCACCAACAATTACCCAGTTTCCTTTTACTCGAAAGTTTAGAACGAAACAAAATCTGTAGTATTGTATTGTGTGGGCTGTCTTCGCACGTAGCATCCATCGCTAAGTATTGTCATATTTTCGGCATGAAATTTGTCTAAACCCGAAAATGAAAACTTGTCATGGAATGAAATCTCTTTTTTATTACCTACGTACACTACCTTATATAAAATGGAATATTAAAATATTCTCAAAAGTTTGTTCTTTTTTGCCCTTTGTTCGTGTGCTTGCTATGCGTTAACCAGCCATGAAGTTTGGCATCATTATTTATTCTCTTTTTGTTTGTCATTTTGTTTCTCCATGAGCTTACTAGAGCCGTGTGATAATTTCACTAACAAATAGAGTTGCCAGATTCAACTTGAACTAAATCTAAATAATTTAAATTTTTTAATTTAGATTGAAAAAGATAGGAACTAGGAAAATGTGCAAACATTTTTTCTAGTCACAAAACGAAATATTTCTTTGTAATCAAAAACGTTTTGCAGTCTCTCATTTTATAAAAAACTAAACATAAAATAAAATCAAAAATAAAAAGTAAAAGTACTTCATTAAGTATCGAAATTTTAATGCTCAAATAAGCGACAAATATGACAAAGCTCTGAAGAAATGATTCTGCCTTTCGAAATCGCCCAATATTAGTAGGTGCCTTTCAATACTGATCAAATTTAGCACGAACAACAAAACTGAATGGGAAACTTGGCCACTTGGCCGTTATATTCCATCCATCCATCTATATTCCTAGGGTTCCAGGCTAGAACAAAGGGCCACAATTTTATTTTATTATATTTATATGACTGACTTGTATTCAATAGTCATAAAAATATATTTTCTATTTTGCCAGCAAATTTTATTACAATTATTGACGTCAACCAGTAATGCCATAAATGAAGTATTGAAAGTTCCTATAAATTCAACATAATTTTTATGAAGAAATATTTTCAAATAAATTCCGATATTTTCAATTATAACGGGTGTTTTTTTTTCAAGTGAACCAGTTTTCGATAGAGATAAGTAAGGTTTGCAATTTCATCATGGAAATATAAACACCGCAACAACGTGTGCAAACATTGAAATTTTATTACGAAAATCGTGGTTCTGTCACCCAAACTGTAAGATCACAACAGATCGCTAAAATTATTCAGTGACGAGGGTCATTTTTAGCTCAATGAACCAGCTGATAAACCAGCAACTTTGGATGAATTGCAAGCCAACATTGAGATTACTTGAAAAAGAAATCGAAAATTGGCTTTCCAGATTCTGGGCGATTATATGATTACCTGACGGTTTTCTCGTACTTTTAAATTTATTTTGTAGGGTAGCCACCTTAAGTAATAAAAATAGCAAGTTCATCTGTACAAGAAAATTTTGAAATAGCAAAAATTAATGAGGGTGGGTGATTTATTCTACCTTTCTATGAGCACTCTGGAAGAGGTGGAAGTGAATTTTATAAGAATTTAAGTTTTTTGTATGGGAGTCCAACTAAAGACTTGAGATTGGCGTAAAAGGGGTCGCCCTTACGTTTCAATCTCGACGTCAACTCAGGCGATTCTGAGTATTTTAATGAATGTCTCGACTTTCGTAATTTATTTCAGTTTTGACACGAAATGTAACCTGATCGAATCGGAAAAATTCCGAATTTATACTCAGCGATCATTTTATGTGGAAAACACCATATTTTTCTTATTCGTACATATTTTTGTTAATTCGTACATATTCCATTGTATTGTTGTACTAACTAGGCATTGCATTTAGTAGGGGCTCATGGGTATATGATGGAAATGACCAACAGTTATGATTGCAGGTAATGCCAAGAACAGGATTCAAAGGAAATTGTAAGAATCTTCAATGTAAAATCTAAAGCATAACTGAAATATCTCAGATCCCTATTACCAGATCCATCAGATGAATATTACCGAAACTGTAAAACGATTCGCATTTGGGGGAATGACTTCTCGAATATTGAAAAAAAAACGCTCATCTGATATCGCTAAGGACCAAGCAGGCCTCTGCGTGGGCTCTCGCAAGCCACTACAACCTAATCTGACCCAAGGGATATGTTTTAGTAAATTACACCAAGAAGTGAATAGTATATATATTAATACGAAGAATACAGGCGACAAATACAGTCGCAATTTCTGAGGAAGCCATAATTTGTGCACTGACATGAATGATTCGTATCACAAAAAAATTGCTGAAATGTCTGTCAGAGATATTTGGATCGCGAGCGATAGCAACATTGGATGCAACTGAAACACTTAAAAATGAAAATAGACATTTAGAAATGCCACTTGCAACGTGTAAGCACAACTTAGCACAATTCTTACATGAATCGTTCAAAGAGACTTGCTAACATAAGCAAATGGAATATTCCTATCGTTGAAGGAGTGTTCATATGCCGCAAACATGATGTTAAGATAGGTTTAGCCCCTTTAACAAATAATTCTTGCTTTCTAAGTTACAAAGATGAAAATAAAGTGGAGACAGTCAGTTTATATTCCGTATAAAAAATGTGATCGCTCTCTTCGACAGAATTGCTACAATATTCGGTTGTTGTTAATATCGCAGTCGATTTAAGACAAACTATTTCTTATTTATTTTCTTTTCTTTTTCATTAAAAGTCTGACTTTAAAATGCAAAAGCATACAGATGAACTTGGCAACCCTCAAAGGCAGCCAGATAATACCGTTCGTATGATATTTGAAATTAGATTTTTCCTGATTATATATTCACCCAAAAATGTTCGGTTAACTCACCGTTGCAACTCGCTTTGGAACACGTGTGTACCTACATATATTTTGAAAAAGTTTCGCCCACACGTACGAACATTAAACTTTTGAACGGTCACCAGCCATAAAGAACAACAATAAGAATAATAAAAACAACAATCAATACCAATACAAATAAACTAACTGGACAACGTGACTTACTTACATTCTGACTACATGCATAAATGTATTGGGGTGGCCAACACAATTGTAATAAATTACTCTTTATTTTTATTATTATTATTATTATTGTTGTAGGTATGTAGTTGTTTTTTTATTTTTATATTTCCCTTCACAGCTTTACTGAATCGTTTGTGAAAAATATATGTGTATTGTCTTCAATAATTAATGGTTAACAAATTCTGCTGCATACTTGTATCTTTGCGATACGATAATAATTTTTAAGCAAACTGTTTATTAAGAGAGAGTGAGAGAAAACAAAATCAAATAATAATACTAAATTTGCATTTTAATATATTGCTTGTTCTTTTATAATTATTTATATTTTATGCTAGCTTAAGCCTTAAGGGGGACAATATATCTGCTGCAGATAAGCATTGTCTAATGATGGTTAGACAGTTTTAAAATTTATGCATTCCACTCTCAAAACACACACACAACATTTCATTTGAATCCATTGGATAAATAAGAGGAAAATCTCTTTTTTAGCCTTAATCTATGCTATCACAGTGTAGCTAAATGAGCCACATGTGCCTTGATGTCTCTTAACTTGTGTCAAATACATACAAAAGTACATACAGAGTATAAAAAAATGCCAACATAATGAAAGCCACTATGTCACCATAATTGAATTTTGTCTGTTTGCTTTACTTTCGCACTCTCACTCTTTCTCTCTTTCTTTTCTTTAAGAAATTAACTTTTAAGATTATACTACTACTTCTCGAAGTAAATTTCAAAGCATCAAAATATCATATCTCCTGTAATTGGCTGTGAGTAAAGTTAACAACACAAAAATTTTCATCTCTCATTATTATTTCGTGTCCATTGAATTATCCAGAGGATTTAATACACCATAAATTCTTGTAAACTCAAAAATTATAATATAAAACTTTACCATCATGTGTATAATATTTTGTACCATTCATACACACACACACACACAACACATATATATATTTTATATACGTAGGTACATATACGTACAAACGAGTATTTATGTACGCATATAACGAATATGTATTGCAGGTTTGCTTAACATTTGTTATATCATATTTTTTTCCCTCATGCGTATTATTATGAGTCGAATTGCGATGAAATAAGTGCCTTTACACTTTATTGAATATATTTATAAGAATGTATATGAATATGAATATACATATGTAAGTATGTGTATACCCAGTCGGAAAGTATATAAGGTAGATGCTTAAAAAATAATTCAAATCTTCCTCAAGCCTTTAGGTAATTGTTAAATATGTTAATATATACGAGTATTATGTTTTGCAAATTCACGCGAAAGGGTTTTTAATTTGTAATGACGTCATTCTTATGATAAAATGCTTCAAAAACACGTACCTTCAACCACTATTCAGCAATTTGTTTGCTTTATTAAAGTTCATTGAAGCACTTTATTCGGTTTCTTAATTCAGTTAAAAATTCTAGAGAAATAAACAATATTATTTATATATTTATTATGATGGCCAATACGTTAACAGATTTTTTTTTTTTTACAAAAACGTCTAGAATTTATAAACTTGCAATTCAATAAGACTCCACAATTTCCAGAGCCTCGTTTTATTAAAATGTTTAATTCATAACAAACACTCTTTTTCTAATAACAGCAAGTTTCTTCGACGTGTCTCATAAATCCGGGAATTTCGACAGAAAATTTGTCCAAATTATATGCGATCGAAACGACTTCTCCTTCTATAAAAGGACTAGATATATGTAGGAGACTTTCCTTTCTATAAGTGAAGGAAACCACTTCCCATTCTAAAAAATAGTCCCATCTACCCTCGGAAATTAAAAACGTTGTGTATTCAATAATAAAGTTAAGTGCTCCATTAATCGCGGATTGGAGTAACAAAATATTAACTTAAGTGTGTATAAAATAATACAGTCAGGTACTCCTAAAAACCAAGTATTATAACATACAATTTTTCCAAAACTAAGCGTTATGGAAAAATTTCGTAAGAGTCTTTGTTTTATATAAAAAAAATATCATAGCAATAATATGAAGTGAATGCCAAAGAAGTTTTACTAAATTATACAGTCAAATAAGTGCCCCAAAATTCGGATAGTACAATGGCAACGTTTCTCTATAACAAATTTAACGAATTCTCTTTTAACAAAAAAAATGTACGTTATGTATTATATAAAATTGCCCCAAAAACCGATAATTAAAATTGCAAATTTTTCCGCAATTTTACTTGATGGAAAAATTTCATAAACGGCTCAAGTGCTTACGGAGAATTATTACCATAGCAATACTTTCAAGCTCACATCGACTTAGCAACGTGATATATGAAATAATAGAGTCAAATAGGACCCCAAAAACTGAGCGCACCTAATAACTAAAAACTTTGAATATTAATAGAACTGGGAAGTGTAATCTTAAATTTGTCCTAAAAACAGGAGTGATATAAAAATTCCATAAGCAGGTTAGATTTCTGCGCAAGCGCATCTAGAAATGAAAAATGTGATGAATTATGTAATAGAGTCAAGTACCCCAAAAAAATTGGAGTCTTAAATTTTTCTCAAAATCATATATAATAGATAAATTTCACAAAACCACTTTTATTTGCCACAAAAAAAAAAAAATTATATCAAAATCAAGTAACCACAAACTAAGAATATTATATTATTAACTCCAGAAAAGCATGTTTCGTCAAATTACCAACATTTGTTTGATATTTGTACAAAACAAAAAATGCCATATACATAAATTAAAAAGCTGAAAAAAAAACAAATCCAAATATTATTTAAAAAGTTGTGGTTACTGATCTTTTTTATATTAAAGAACTCAATAATTTACTATATTCGAGTTTCAAAGTCAAAGTTGGCAATTCTAAACCTTAGAGAAATCTTTAACCGAACTTTTCTTGGTTAAAAAAGTATTTTGGAAGGAACCTATTAATTTATATTGGCCGACCTTGAACGATAAAAATCTTGCGACTTCACTTTATTAGCTTCATCGCAGAGTTCTTTCAAAGCATTGCAATGGAAAATTCGAAATATAAAGTTATAAAGTAATTTCCTCGACGCTATCGTTTTCTACTAAAATTAGCCTACAAGAAATCGAGCAGAATCGGTTTCTGCTGAAAAAATTCCATTCTGTTACTTAAACGGGGTGAACAATTTTACCATGTTGTATTGTACAATTTCATGTGATCGTCAAATCTTGATTTCTACGATCCTACCCACATCTAGACTAGACTAAAGCATATTTAACGAAGACCGACGAACTTAAAACGAATGGGAAACAAGAAACACAGAAACTATTGTATAAATTTAACTTACTGTGAAATCTTGAAAATTGAAATATTACAAGCGCTTTGCAATTGCCATTATATGCTGTGTACTCAAATAAATCAAAAAATTATTACCATTCATAGGTACGTTCTATAGTTTAATAAACGTCATATATGGCATAGGCGGCAAAGAAATAGGCTGTTATGCATTCTGAAGACATTAACTTTTCTACTGGTTATAATAATTTCTTTCTTATGTGTATGCAATATAGACACAATTCATATTGCATATATGTATGTATGTATATGTATTTGGGCGTTTATATGCCATGATAATCATAAGTTTTTATGCCGACAAAGGAGAAAATATTAGTTAGCCAAACTTGGAACTTTCTTGTAAACTAATTTTGGCCAAAAACCATCATATATACATTGAAGTATATATATATACATTCATACATATAGTACATAATAGCGTAGTATAAGCACACAAAAAATGAATATTTTCCGCTCTATTGTTCAATATTATTAGTATTTATATTTATGTATATGTATACTTTTTTCCCTCATTCTTTTTTTTTCTTATTCTTATCAGAAAGTTTCCCTATGCTGGCTTCATTGTAAAGATGAAAGCAAAGGACAAAGATTATCAAAAGAGTCCAGTGGCAAGAATATCTACTTAAATTGAACAAAGAATATTATGTAGTAACATATTGGTTGGCTGATTTAAAAGTGCTGTAATAATGACAATAATAAAAATAACAATAATAATAATAATAATAATAATAATAATAATATTACTTAGTGATCGTAATATTTGTTAATTTATTACATATCGTGCGATACTCACAACCAATTAAATCGATGTTTTGGAAACAATTACATATAAATGCTTGTATAGATGTGTGTGTGTGTGTGTGTATTGTGGATTTGCAGATATTCTAGTTTGAGGCCTTTTTTTTTTTTAAGGGTATCTACTTTATTTGATTGCTCTCTAGTTTTATTATGTTCTTTCGAAGAAAAAGGTCATTCTAGTACTGTATTAGTATATCCATGCTTATGACCTTGTTGCATATAAATCACATTAATCATGTCGAAAATCCATTTAAATAAGAAAAATTATTTTCGAAACAAATTTCTATTATTCAATTGAGCTCACTCAATACGGGTCAACATTTACACATATTTATATGTACATACAATACATACAAATATGTGTAAGTAATCAGAATTGAAAAAAAAACAGCAACTATAATGTCCAAAGTACCTATAATAAATTTAAAAAATTGATGATACAGCTTGCGTATACTGAATATTGGATAATTTGTCGTACTCACCATTAACGTACTACGTACTAGAATTAATGTAAAAATTGCCAAAAGTAATGACAGTGCAATTTTAGGACAAAGTATTACCTAACTTTTGCTACAAAATAAAAATGAAATAAATTTTCTCTATTTTTTTTTTTTTTCAATTATCATCTGAAATGCTTTAAAATTTTTTTCAATTGAGTCAAAGTGCTTACAAAATTACTTCAGTGTAGCAAAAAAAAAAAAAAAATTTATAAAATTGCTAGCCCTCTCTATGTCAAATCAAGTCACATAGGGGATTCCCCATATTTTGAATACCCTGTACTCTGTCAAAATATTGCAATTCCCATGCAAGAAAGAGAAAGGTTATTACTTTGCTTGCATCGCATATCTGATAGTCTTCCTTTATCGCAATCAATATTCGGTGATCAATAATATATATACGATTCCACACCTTCTCACATCTTCTTCTGAGTGTTACAAACGGAAGCAGAAAATCAGAAGATCTTTGACTCTTCGAATTAATGTATGTAAATAAATTTTATTAAATATGTACTTGTTAGCATATTGTGTGTTCGACCAGAAAATTTATTTTCAAATAGAAATTTGTTGTTTATGTTTTGTAGTTTAATTTTTCAGGTATACTATTTTTATTTCTTTTTTTATTTTTTTTATTTACACATGCTGCCGTTGTGCTCGTTTGGAGAGTTGCTATATTTGTCCCTTGAAACTAATACATAATATACATGATGGTTGATATGAAATGTAACAACAACAAAAAAAAATGTTGAAAAATTTGGAAAAAAACTCATACTTTCGATATGGTTACCTTTAGCGCAAACTATTGCTTTGAGGCGGTCAGCAAATCCTTGGCACGCTATTCAAATGCTTGTGCATGGAATTTAGTTTCATTCCCGGTAAAGTGCTGCTTTGAGTGCGTCCATTTTTTGGTATTTTAGTGCCAATTTTGGTCTTTGGAGAAATACATCCGTTTAATGGAAAAAATTTAATATAAACCTTTGTTTTTTAAGTAGTCTTGGTTGCTAGAATATCCTCAGTCTGTGCTTGAAATGTTTGCAATTACTTCTACCATTCGAAAATATAGCCAGTATAAATAAACGACTTTTAATGCTGTCCGAATTGAATACTCAAAACAATATTTGAAATGATACACGCCAAAGTTCCTGCACTTTAATATTCTCCATTTTTTTAGTCAATTTTAAAAATTGAAAGAAATTCAAATGTTATACAAAATTAATAAAAACGCCAAAAATAAATTAGCATGCAACTTTTAGTGTTCATCACATTATCATAACGATATTAATTATTTTAAATTTCATTATTCTACCGTAAAATTTCAAAATAATCTTTACAACATCAATTTTCATTCATCATTTATCAGTTTATACTAAAAAAAAAAGTCAATTTGCAAATATGTGCTATAATTAATTACAACCTTTTTATAGGTGCATATATGTGAATATCTCGTAGTGATGCCAATCCCGGCATCACTAATAGAAATTAATTCCCTCAGTTTTGGGTGCGATGGATTTCAAAAATGTCGAAATTAATTAAAAATAAATAATTTTTGTGAAAAATTCAATAGCAATGTTTATGAAGATGACAAAATATGTAGAAGGGAAAATTAGAAATGATTATTTTTATTAACGTTTTCAATTACTGACAAAGATTTATTGGAAAAAGAAAGTTTATAGAAAGTTTATAAAAATTAGTCAACTTTAAATCGTCCAATAGTGCATGTAGTCATGAGCCGACCTAATGACCACAAAAAAAAATTTTTTTTTTTGTTACGTTTGCTCAGATTCTCATGCAAAAAACACAGACAACAAAGAAAAATGAACCAAGTTGCCAAAATAGGTATACGCAACAATTGGAAGGTTAACTATCTCTCAACGATTTAATCCGAAAGTGTTGAGTATGAAAAATTCGTTTTTCAGTAGCAAGCCTCACTAGAAAGAATTTAGTTAAAAATTTGAGGATGAACATTTTTAACTTGAAAAATTGTTATTTTGTATAAAAACTAAACACTCCCTTTATTAAATAACAGAAATACATGAAAATAGGTCTTATTCACCGAATTATATAAAAATGTACGTGTCTGGGATCACTGTATTCGAATCTGGAATGTGTTTGACTCGATGAGATCGCATTTCGTTTCTAACCTTCGAAAAAATATGATCAAAGTTGAAAAAAATATTAAAATACCCAAAATCACTTCTTTAATATTTCCTGGCCTTAATATTTACTCTTCAGAGGGTTCTCTCCAACAAAATTGACATCCATATAAAAGTCGCTGCCGTTGCTTCCAGTGTATTTATAGAATGAAAAAAATATATATATGGCAAACCCCGCTGCATTTTTGCTGCCCAACAATATCCCATATACTTACTCTCTATTTTCACTCCATAATACGATTTCGGCACAATATCAACGTGAAAACACATAAAAGTTGACAAATAATACCATAACTGCCCAGAAATCGTTTCTAGAGCTATTAATTAATTCTTTTACCATAACATTTCCCCCCAAATATACTTATCAATTATCAATTAATTTTTTTTTTTTTAATGTAGCAAAATTTTGCTATTAACATCTAAGATATTTTGATCCAAAATTATTTTTAACTTTAATTTTGACTAAGAGAAACTTATTCGTATGATATTGAAGCCTTCCTTCTTCGATAATCGTTTAATCTGTATAATATTTAATCTACTCATAGCAGGTACTATTTTTGAATTCTTTAACTTTATATGGATTATAGTGGATTATTCCAAATCCCAGTTTATGTTTACAATATTTCAAAAATTCCAGGATCAGCAAAAAAGTTCGAAATTTTACATTCCTAATATGCACACATACATACACCTATAAAACTCCATTAAAGTACTAATTCTTTCATAGTTTCCATATAACAAAATATTATTTACAATAAATGATTACTATGTATTATTACATACTTACATATGAATGTATTAAATAAAAGAAGAAAGAAGAATTGTATGTTTTAAATCTATACTCGTGTAGTGATGTACAATTTCATAGCATCTCATTCACTAATAGAGAACATCACAAAAATTCATTGCTTTTGTTAAAAACACAAAAAGAGTAAAATATCAAATGAATATAGTAAATAAAATTGTGAAATACATGTGTAGCTCTCCCCATGGTATTTAATACGATTTCAAAATATAATCGTATTTTACAGATCCATGCATATCAATTTTTTTTTTTTTTCGCCACCACATATTGAATATTTATTTACAACGTGAAAAAAAAAATTATACAAAGAGATTGTTTTTTCATTTTAATTAAATTTTCGGTTTTTATGCAATTTTATTTTATTTTCTTTTTAATTTTTTTATTTTTTTTTTTTTATTTGTACATACCCGCATTATAATTTGCACTCATCAACAATGTTTACGTGTACATCAATAAATTTAAAGATATATATGTGAGTTTGTGTGTACGTGCTAACGTCCTATATGTATAGAAAGTATGTACTATAAATACATATAGTTATGCATATATATTTTTAGTGCATTTTACACCATTGGTCGACGGTACATTAAGTTTTCGACAAGGTTTGTTTCCTATCAAAGGCATGAATATATCTATGTACCTGTGTATTAGAATTTAAAGCATATCAGCATGAGTTCGTCGTCATATTTTTCCCATTATATAACTTTGCTTGCATTCGTGAATGTATGACGCAAAACTAACCGCACTTTCCACAGTAAAATATCTAAATTGTTGGAAAGTCGATAGTTTGCTTAACAATTTGGCCATGCCAGAGTGAGCATTTCTCTAGGTTTCGTCGTAGACTTCAGAATATTATGGAGAAATGTTAAATCCTTAATTTGTCTGATCATTAGTTGCATTCCTGTTGAACAAAATCATACAAAAAGAAGAGTGATAAAAGCATGTTTAGTTAACTACAAAAAAATAATGAACACTTCTTCTTATCTAACTTGTGCGTCATTGTTGTATGCAGAATATTCAAGCTTTTCTATTCAATGTTGGCAGTTTTTTATTTTTTTTTTTTTTGTTTCTAACAAATATAAAATATTGTAAATATTTTACCTTTGAAATTCAAAGTAGTTACTTTAAAACTAAAAATGTTCACAATCGGTCAGTAGTTTCGATTCAATAGTTGTTTGAGATTTACTTTTTAATCTTTAAATTGAAATTTTTCTCATGCAAACAATGGAAGAATGATTGAAATCGAAAAAAAAACTCTCAATATGTTATGCAAAACTTGCCAAGAAAAAGCTTCTAAAAAGAACTCTGTGACAAAGCTCAGAAAAAGTGATGTCACAAGTGTTCTGCCGTTCGGAACCGGCTAAAATAAGTAGGTCGATTCTAATACTGTCCAAATTTAAGACGCACAACAGTAATGGAAGAGAAGCTCGGCCAATGAGCCCTTTGGGGCTTTAAGTGCCACATATTTTTTTTTTATGTTATGCAAAAACTAATATAAAAAATAGACTCACAGTCGACCTGGTTTGACTTTTTTATACAAAACACTATTATTATTATTATTATTATTATTATTATACACTTCAATCAAGTGATTCGTTCTGATCCAGACACAAGTGCTCACAAGAGCTGTGAGTTTTTCTGACTTTAAAAAACTTAATATTCAAGGCTTTCATTTCAATGTCAATGTTACTACATTTCGAGTACGTGCTAGTGCTGGGCATTCTCCTTATATGTATTCTGGGGATTTCTCTTTCACCATGTAATATCTGCAGATGTTATGGTAGAAAATTCCTATGTTTTTTTGAGATGCTGTTTCAGTTTGAAATGTCTTGTCAGAATATTAAGAGAATCCTTAGGCTATTATTCGTTAATACAATTTAATCGTTTAAGCTTGTAGCCACTATATGCTTCTATCTTTACACCTTATGGGTTTCCCTGGAAATTGAAGTTTTTTGTAATACTTGAAGAATATTAATTTTGTAAAGTAACTCCTTAAGAGGCAGGCATAAGAGGAAAGTATATTTCGAGGAAATATCTGGCTAGAGAAACAATTTGAGGGTAGGCATTTCATACATATCAATGCTCTGGATTCAATTTCTTTGAAATTATGGAGTCATTTGACGATTTTTAGGTACTTTTAAGTTCATTTGGTGTAGAAACCTTCATAAGGAGTAAAAATTTGTGGTAGTCGGATATATATTTGACTATGTTGAATATGTTAAATTTGGGGAGCTTCATTAAAGAATTAAACTAGGAATTTAGAAAAGTTTAGAAAAAATATTGAAGCGAACAAAATTAATGAGATCGTGTATCGTCTGCTACACAAGATTGTTTTGCTTTTTTCCCATTATTTTTTAGATATTAAATTAGCTTATTTAATTTCTGAGTATATTTATTAATGTAAATAAATCATAATTTTCTTACAAAAATCTCCTGTAATTTTCACTGATCAATTACGAGATTCTGCAGGGATTTGGAACTTTTGAAGTGGCCTTATAGAGCTTATAAGTCTGATGGGTACCACAAACTTTTGAACATCTTCAAATGTTCGATTTGACAATTTGAGAATCTGAAAAACTTAATTCTTCATCAATTACAAAACCACCCACACTAACAAAAACGTACATATACATAAAAATCCTTTTTAATGATAGCAGATTAAGAGTACATTCGACTAATTCCGAAATTTACTACTACTTTTTTGCGGTTAAAGCGGTTTTTTTTCGAAAAACTCATAATGGAATCTCACCATTTTACATAGAATTTTTTCATCAAATTTTTTCGTTTATTTTACGTACTAAGTATAATCCACACTTGTAAAAATGTAGAGTGGATATCCAATTTTTGTTTTGTTTACGAAGTAACTATTACTCATACCTACAAAAAGTATGTAGGGTATCTGATAAATATATATCTATACATACATAAATACATACATGATCGAACATAAAGATAATACTTTGTTATATTAAATTACACATGTTTTAATGTGCAACAAAAGCAAAGTAACATGATTTCGATAATTAATAAAATGTTCATGTATGCTACATTTACATATATACATATCATCATAATATACGTCAAATACTTTATATGTGTACGTATATATTGTATATACATATATGTATATTGTATGTATAACTCTGTGCAGAAGTAAGTACTTATATATTGTTCATTCATGAGCGCTTATTATTACACTATCAATAAGGATTGTGAAAAAAAAATCAATTAATAACAACTATTTTGAACATTCAAAAACAAAAACAAGCATCATATTTAAGTTTTTTCAACAATTTATTCATAAGCGCATCTACTCGTAGTAGTGCTGGGACAATGGAGAAAACAATGAATATGGTACGTTGGTTAAAACTAATGAATTTGATCATATCGAGTGCAAAATAACTTAAAGATTTAATGTACTTTAATCGTATTGCCGCTCTCGTAAATGTTCGCAGTGATTGTGATATAGTAGTGCAATTCGTTCAAGACGTATGAATGTTAAAGTAAAGTAAAGTTTAAAGTGATAGGAGATTTTATTGTTTCCTAGTATACAAGAGAAGAATAAAAGTAATTGTCAAATTTTTTAGGATGTTCTTACTATGAATTTAAAAAAAAAATAAGCCCCAAATAGTTATGTCTTTGATGGGATCTACCTCAAAGGATAATGCAGGTAACTCCCATCAATGATATACGAACACATAATATGCGCTGGTGATCGTTTTAGTCTTTTCGATGTAATCGAAGTGAAGGACACCGCGCGTATCCCAAAAAATTGTCTCCATTACCTTGTTGGTTGACAGATGCACTTTTTCAACTGTTCTTTGATATCTGATGTGCTGTGCTGAGTCTATGTTTCTTCTACGGTTACGAAACGGTATGAAAACTGGTTCAAATAGCTACTGAACATTGCCGAGCACTCTTTTGAAATTACGAACGATTGTCAGTTGTAAGCAAATGATTATGCAAAACTGAAATCATTGACTCGTGTGATAAGTTTGTAACCTTTTCAAGTTTGCTCATCCTAGCTCGCTGATCATCTAATATCGACTTTATCGAAACCATTTCTGCTGTAGTAATTTCATTTGGCCCACCAGAATATACGGCGACACTTGTGCTGGTACGACCGCACCAAAATTGAATATACTAGTGTGGATGATTTCAATCGATAGTGAGGAGTCCCCATAATAATAAAAATCTAGCTTTTCTTTGGTTTGCGTAATCGTCATTCGCGAAAAAAAATGTTGCTTAATGACAAAAAATTCGATTTTGTTAATTATTTTCAAAATTCTCGTAGACATCTTTTCCAAATACTTTCGCATCAAAATTATTAGACAGATCAGACACTTCTTTGCAAGTACAATATTTATTTCTATTATTTGTTTTGTTTTTGTTTTTGTCTTCCTTTAAAGGACTTGTACACCACTTTCGTATTACGGATAGAGTTGAAACTAGGCCCTACACCAATCTGAACGTTTCTTAAACTTTAAAAGCTGTCTTTAAAATTTGCTCGCACATCATGCGAAGCCACTATGTTTTTTTTAATAACTCTTCTTCCTACTAACAAAGTTTCAGCCAATATCCCATCATTGTCAATTTAATTATTCATCCATTTTTAAATTTCAGTTGAAGCATACACAGAATATTGCATCCTATGCACAGCAACTGAAGATGAAAAAGTAAATATTAAAAAAAAAGATAAAAACTCCCATTGAGTAACATATACGTAACAAATCGAATCAGATTGCTCTATTGGAATCATTAGACCATAGTGTAGTGAAACTGACATTTATCTCTTGGGAGTTACTCTTGTAAAAGTCATTGGATCTTTATAGGTACATTTCTATAATAAAAGCAAAGTATTTCTTTTATTTACTATGATACTTAGCCTTAATTATCTCGCTCAATTGCGCTCCTACCATCATCTTACACTAAATATGCATTCAAAAAAAATTTTTTTTTATTTCACAATTAAAAGTTATGTTTGAATTTGGACATTTATAGTTAAGTTACAGAAAACTGTTGTTTGTAGCACAACTTAAAATATTGTAGTTTTCGCAAATTATACAATTTGATGACAGAGCGCAACAATTATCGATTTACATTTGGATTGGAGTCTCAATCAATGCAATATCGCTGGATTTATCTCACTACAACTTTTTATTTCTCATTGTAATAGGATTCTACTATGACGTATAAATATGATCGAAGCTACATATCGTATCAATGGTGTAGCGTACAAATGTGTTAAGTGACAACTTAAACAAACTTTAAAGTTTTCTTTTCTATAGTAATATAGCATAATACTTAAATGTTGTTATCTTATTGAGGTAGGATTTGTTCGTTCAATATTTATCACATTTCTTTATCATATCTTGACCCAAAAGTATTAAAGACACATTTATGCGCTACACCATCGATATGTACACAGAATTTCTATTTACTTCAGAAAATTTTGAAAAAATATATATATTTACCAGGTGTACCAGCTTAAATCCGCTGTTTTTCGGTAAAAAAAAAAACACTTTTTTTTTTCATAGAACCTTCCCCATGGCTCGTAAACATATGGAAATGGCTTGTTGAGTAACACCCAACTGTTCGGCAAGCATTTTTTGCGATTGGGTGTCGTCCTCATCCAAAAGAGCCTGCAAATCATGGTCTTCAACTTTTCTGGGTCTAATTTCACGCTTCTTGTCACTCAAGTCAAAATGGCCTTCTTTGAACCGACGAAACCAGTCTCTGCAAGTAGTTTCCGATAGCGCACTGTCACCATAGGCCTCCACAAGCATTCGATGCGACTCAATAGCAGATTTATTCAAATTGAAGCAAAAAAGTAGAGCTTCCTGCATATGCTCTTTTTCTGCCACGAAGAGTAGACATGATTATACGAGGAAAAATGTATGTTGTTGTATGAAATCACTGATGATGTTTACTAATTGATATAAACAGGTGTCGAACTCATAAAAAAAAAGGATGCACAGTCGATAATAGGTCAATATGCTCACTAACGCCATCTACGAGCAAACAGCGGATTTAAGCTTGTACACCTGGTATATTTATATATATATATATATATATATATATATATATATATATATATATATATATATATATATATATATATATATATATATATATATATATATATATATATATATATATATATATATATATATATGTATATATTAATTTGCTGTGTAACAAATTTGGCTTCATTAAGGCTTCAAGCTATTTGAGCTGTTTGCAATCGATATTCTGGCTAACCGATTCTGGTACTAAATTCTAATTTGGTGTCGAGAAAAGTTCTGGCTGTAAAATGGCCACCTCTGAATGTTGTTATTAAGCTTATAGAAGCGTCAGATTCCAAGCCTTAAGTCTTATTAAGGCCTTGAGATATTTATTTAAATGTTTGTAATAAGAAGAGAAAAACCTTTTAAAGTTACTAAGCTCTTTGATTATATTTATTCGGAATTAGATGATTTTATCAGAGATTATTACAGCTATAAGCCTTCCGAAGAGAAGCTTTCCTAAAAAGGTTTCAATTTGATAGCTCTTTTTGCTCTTTTTACTTCTAAAGGACAAACCTCTAAAACCTGGAATAAATTTAAATAGGATATATGGATTTCTTTCTTAAAGAGAAAGAAGTTATAGCTATATGGAAGCAATGGCTTTAAACATTCAAGACAAGACATACAAGACTTTTACAAAATTGTTAATTTGGTACTCTTCTCTTTTTTTGGTGTACGGCGCCCCAAATGCCTGACTTCAGTAGATGGTTCATTGATCCATATTTAAATAAAAAAAAAACAAGTATAATTCAATAGTATATTGTATTATTATGTAGTCCTTTGTAATATGCAATTTAATTAAATGAGTGAATATTGTGATATATACAATGTACTATGTACATTAACAACAATACAATGGCACAATATCCATTCAAAGAAGCCTCAGTGATTAATAAGTATAATTACCATTGGAATATGTATGGCGTATTTCCTTCACTCTGTGTGTAGGAGTATTAAGTGTTTTATTTCGAAAATTAATTGAATGAGATTTTAATTTCATGTTCATACAAAATACCAAAAGCAAAAGCAACAACAACAAAAACAACATATTAAAATCACTCAAATAAGTGACTGCAAAAACTAAAACCTCTCAATGTGGAGCGCATGCGTCACTGTCGCATTGACTTAAAATAAATCACTTCAATGGTTGTCCTTAGTGATATCAACATTATTGTTTACAACATCATCATCAGTAGTATCAAAAGCAGCAGCAGCAGCAGCGAATCAAATCGAAATCGTCGAAATTAATAATTAATCTCATCAATTTTTTACGTACATATCATCAATGTGTGCGTGGGTGTGTCTTAATATTGTTTGTTTTCCTTTTCATTTTTATTATTGCTTTTTTTTCAGTAATTCGTGTTTACATATAATCCAAATGCAAGGGATATAAAATATGCACAATAAAATAAAGAAGTAAAAAAAATGGTTTCTGTTTTTTTGTTGAAAATCCTTATGCCATCGAGTATGTTTTTGGGATGATCGTAAAAAAAGGCAAATACACCTTTATTGTTATTATTATTATTGTTATACCTGCGTATTATTTTTATTATGGACAATTCCCATTGAGATGTTCGCGTGCCGTTTTCAAATTCATTGGTACTCAAAATTACAATAATAACAACAACATCTATAAGCTACAAATAAATATACATATTATACTATAATATTCAGAATACAATACAAGAACCAAGAAGAGCAGGCCCATAATCATAATAATAAACATAAAAATTCAAATAATACATAAATGGCGAAATAAAACATCAGGACGAGTGGTGAAAAAAAAAAGAATATAAAAAAAAACCAGGCGACATACGTATCATCAAATCATCAACAACATACGCACAGCAACAGCAGCAGCAGCAACAACAGCAATAGTAAAGCATCTGGCATCGTCGTAACAACGACATGGCGCTGGTCACGCGAAAAATGACTGTATTCCATCAACAACAACAACAACAACAACACAGTTATCAAAAACATCATCGTAATCCTCATCATCGTATTCATCATCGTCATCGTACCTCATCGTATTCGAACAGCAACATCAGTAGCAATGGCCATCTCAAATGGCATCACGTGCTCTACGCTTGGACGTCATATTGGCTTTTGACTGCCTGCCTGCCGACGACTACCGCCTCCTCTGATGTTATTTACCGAGTGGATCCTTTGGGTAAATAATGAATGTGTGCTATAGAAATATTGTCCCCTTGGTCGATTGCTTCCGTTATGGTATATCATTGCTTGCTTGATTTTTTATTGGAGCAAATAATTTTTGATTTCATACGCAATGGAGCCCAAATATATAGTCGTATCGTATCTACCATCTTACACCAAACACATTCTCATCACTCACTTCACAATAGTATATTTTGCACATTTCACATTTCTCTCAGATGTTGCTCATAATTCTTATCGCTCATAATTATATTCGAATGAAGGCAGGCGGTGACTTCATCAGCAACGTATTATATGTATATAGGTACATTAATACAGTAGTGGAAGTTGTTATAAATTCGAATAATATTTTATAGTAATTTTGTTTTTCAGCCAAAGCAATTCTTCCTTAATTTCTATATATTTTTGGTAAACATTTATAAATATTTTTCAAAGATTCAGTGCTAGTACGTTATCATTAGAAAAATATTCAAGATTTTATGTTTTAAACGAAATTCTTTGAATATATATTTTGTAACTAAATGAACAAACCATACAAAGAGATCAACCCTGAAACTAAAAATCTATAATTAACCAGAAGAGTTTGATTATTGTTTAAGGTGATTTTTCGATTTATTAAATATCGATATGAAATTTATACTAATTAAATTGGAAATTTAATATATCGGATACAATATTGAAATTTTTAGAGAAACTCTCATAATAAATCGTAGTATGAATCCCAAATTTCGTTTAGGTGAAAATATGTTGTAGTCAATATATATAAAACAAACCACAAAAAATCGGATTTTAAAACTAATTTTCGATTATAAACTTTATTGTGTTATAACATACCCGTACTAGTACTACTAGTACGAGTCTTTTTTAGGAATATCTTAATTCTAGCTCATTATATCTCAATTTTCGCACCATCCGTAAAAGCCAGCCCATATTATTGCTCTACAGACCCATAAAAGTGAAACTCATCTGGCTTGTCTTTTGGGGGAACTTTTGAACTATTTTTGATGAACTAATTTGTAGCTTTGGACATTTTTCTCGACAAATGAAGAATATGCCAAATACGATGGAAAACTTTGCTGAAAATTTCAGCTGCATGCCATGTGTAACTCCGTGAGCTTTATATTATACCCAAGGTACGGAAAACTTTTGTAGCATGAGTCGTCTATTTTCAATAAGTTCTAAACTCATGATTGAGATATGTTGTTAAAAGAAATTGTATCTGCATCCAGACTAATCGACAAATTGTAAGTTCTTCAAAGAGTGACGAAATTTCAGCAAATCATTCTTTTCACTCCATGAAATAAATTTATTTTTACGATGATTCAAAATACACTCTAGCCTTTCCAAAAAATGTTCACAAACATTGTTTTACCATATTTCAAAAATCATGAATTTCAGCGTATGCATGTCGAAATGTTTTGCAAAAGCAGTCAAAATGATATTAGTACTAGATTCTACAAAAACAATTGGCAGAGCTTTCCACTCAATTTTATTCTGAGTGTCATATCTGGTATTTGTAGGGAGGTTCTTATATTAGAAGATTCAGAAAAGCAAATCTCTTGAGACAGCACTTTTACTGAACACTATCACACAGTTCTTCCGGCAAATTTTCACTGCTCGCCAATTTCTGCATCATTTGAAAAAACAAAATCGAAAAATGGCAAATGGAGAATTCAATCGGTACTCGAACCAGATAATTGATGAAAAAAATTTTATTTTTGAACAAATAACAACAATGTTTTTCATAAATTTGTAATTACTTTAGCTTTCTCAAAACTTTCTTAAGAGAAAATTATCTGAGACTTATAAATATTTCCACCACTGTATGTATATATTGTAGGATATATGTAAGAACTGTTGTTGGCATTTCTTTGAATTATGTACATATTGTACATACAGATGTATATATGAGAATGAAGTATTGTACAAGTACACATTTAAATAATGTTGCATAATAATAAATGGCGTAGAAATTCAAGAAAGATACGCTCATTTATATTTTAACACCGTCTCTTCCTATCGGTACTTTACAACACAACCAAGAATAATACGCTACGTTATACATATAGCAGGCATGTGTTAGTAAGTCAATTGTAGCATTTTATTCCTTTTTACTAGATTTAGCTTATGGACCTTTTTTTATTTTCTTTGGGTGGAGAAAAACAAAACAAACAAGGGAGAGAGAGAGAGAGGGAGAAAAAAGGAATGGCCGTCAACAACGACGTTGAAGATGATGACGCTCTATTAAAAATGATCCATTTATTTAAGAAATCATTTCATATATATCAAACTGAGAATTGTTTACATTTACATGACTTTACACAACTCAATGGAATGAGAATGATGAGAACAAATGAAATATATTCGAGATGACGGACTACATTAACTGCCCATCATAGGAGAATTTAATCTAGCAAAATGCGATTAACTTAAAAGCTCCCCATGCGACTATCTTTAGATAGATAATATAGGGTGTTTATTTTTTAAAGAGCGTAAGAACTTTAAAAACAATAAAATAAATAAATAAAATGATCAATTTTATTAAAAAAATTAGTTTAATATAAAAGATTAATTTATACCATAATAGGCACATTTGACTGTTCCAGATGTGCTGTACTCTGTCAGTCTTATTCTTACCAAAGTTTTGGACAAATCCAATGTTATATCATTTAGGTATAACTGGTTCAATATTTGCTGGTTTTGCTAGCGTACACTAATGATACACGAAATAAATGAGCTGCAGCGACATCCTATTCGATCCAAATTAAACATGATAGCTCGTTCGAAACCTAACTTTGACAACTAACAGCTGCTTTGATAGCGTATCCCAATTGGAAATTCAATGAAAATAAAAACACCCTATAATTTTCTAGTAATCAAATATTATTTGTAGCAAAAAAGATCCGCTGTATATAAGTATATTATCGATCGCATATATACATATATGCATATATTCTTAATTAATTAAACCCAGCTACATAAATAAATTGCCCTAAAATAATTAGATTCAAAGGGAATCTTCAAAGAAGAAAAGTACCCTTGTAATATACAAAATTTAAGTACTCGTGCATATATAATTACTACGAATGGCATAATCGAAGCATGAATAATTCCTTATGTACTAGTACTTCTCTCATATTCTAAAATATTCCATAATATTGTGTCTTCTCTGCTATGTACTCCATATGTTTGGTTTTAATGTTTCCCTAAAATTACATAATTTAGTCATTACAAACGATAACAACGACAATTGTCGCAAAACCATTAATGACGGAATCTACGTACAATTGGTATTTGTACAGTGATGGAATTCTCTATAAACTCAACATAATTTTTTATGAAAAAAATTTTGCTGATTATTCAAAATACTGATAAATCAATTATTTAATAATTAAATAATCAAAATATATACGTACTAATAAATTAAACTTTGATAAATCAAATAACACAATATTCGGATAATAATGATTTTGATTATTCATTACAAAATTCATCGAATAAAATATAGAATATACATATTTATATTACACAATATTTTTCCCAAAGAAAGAAATTATATAGTTTTTCGTAGTTACAAATAAAGATGTTCATTTGAACTTCCTAGTTCAAACAAATTTCAAAACCCTCGGTTTTTGAGGCTGGAGAGAAAACAGAGAATTATGGCGGAAACCCGGCCGCGGTTTCGGATTCGGCGACCCAAAATTCATGAGAGTAATCTGGTTTGTCGTACATCCTACGTTCTTTAGGAACAAATTAGGTGGAGAGTTTGCAGAAAGAAGCTTTTATTCGACCAAGTGGTTCTATATATATTTCTTTTTCAGTAAAATTGACGAAAAACCTTTTCTTAATATGACGCACGATAGAACCTTGGGGCTGCACAAGCCGCTCTGAACTTAACCGTACGGTGCATAGGATATGATATGACCAATGATACCTCCCAACGCTGCTCTTAGACACAGTTTAATCGCCCCAATTGCGTTGGCTATTAAATAAATTTTGTTACTTTTAAAGAGGACTAACAGCTATGGTGTACTGGTTTGTCCACAGTAGAAATGTAGAACCTAACTTCCAAAAAGCACTTGCAATGGGATAAGTAATTTTCCTTATAGTTAGATACTAAGGATTGCCTGCATAGGGACGCTTGTGGTACCAATATATGCATTTCCATTGGCAGACAGGTAGCTCTAAAATCTTTAATGAATTTCTCATTCCAATCAAAACTGGTATGGGAATGCATCAAACTTCTAAAAACCCAAGCAAAGATGAACATTTTTGATTGGACCAGAACCTTTCTGCGGGTAAATAGCAGCCTCACACATAATTAATGAGCAAATGGGCAAAATATAGCAATTGGAGAGCCCAATATTCGCATACTCAAAACACAACAATCTGGAAACAAATTCTTCAAAGGCTGGAATTATCGAATAAGACAAGTAGCTGTGTGTGGGGAATTCGTTGTTAGTAGAAAATATCCCAATTTTAAACTAATAGTATAGAAATAAATATTCAGAGCTATGCGAAAACTGTTCTATATGATCAAATTAAAAAAAAAATTGTGTCCCCATAGAATTCTGCCGTTCCGAAACGTCTAATATAAGTAGGTAAGTAGAAGAGAAATTCGGCCGCTAAAAGCTACAATTCACGTTGATTCAAAATCAAAAATAGTGTCTATTTCATGAAAATTTCAATTAAAAAACTCATTAAAATATTGATAAATTTTCAAGCAATGCGTATTAGTCGAACTTAAGTGATTAACCATAATATTTTGATATTTTTGAAGAATATTATTGATTTGGTCTTTGATTTTATTTTGAAAAATTTTGAATACTTAGCAAAATTAAAATCCTTTGAAAACCTTTCCTATAAACAAAAAAATTAATTTAAGCAAACAAACTTAATAAAATTAATAATATATTGTGTGCGCTCATAGAAATTTCCTCCACTGTTATTACATATATTTTCTTCCTTCCTTAATTCATAAATATTCAATTGGAAAACTTCCGTTGTCATTTCAAAATGGAATAAACGCGAATTACCATACACAAATATACAAGCGTAAAACATCTTCTGGCGCCCTCTACATTTATCTGACTATATATATAGTAACTAATTTGTGTGTCGTTGATGGATATGCGGGAGCAAGTGGCTACAGCTACCGACAGTAGTGACATCAATCTCATGTTCAGGTGGAGACTGTGAATAATGTACTTCATATTTAATCACGCCACGTCAAGTTGAAGTGTTGCTGAAGACATATGTACGTACAACTTGCTTCGAAGAGATACAAGAATATGATGCTTTATCCTAATAGCTTCAATAGCATTTAACAATTTCGTTCAAGTCCTTTGCATATCAAGCAATATGAAGCTTACCATTGGAAAGACAACCTCTAAAATATGGTCTCATATATTGTATAATACCAAGTGGATATTTGTTGGTGGTGCGAACAAAAATGAAATTATAACCAACACAGATATACATTCGTATTTATCTACCTGCATGTGAGTGTGGATGTGTGTATGTGTGTGTGTACGTGTGTGTGTGTGTCTGTGTTTTAGAAATGCAGCTACATATCTATGCCATCTTCCATAATTTATAATGTCATTTAAAAGTAATTTACAGGCGTGTCCCTAACAATACTATGCCATTCGATACGATACAGGCAATATGTATTTCTATATGTATATATTTATATTAAGGTGAGTTCAATTGTATAAAGTTTTAACAACCTCACCCAGCAAGAAACATACAATTTCGATCAATTGAAGCATTCTTTCCCAAGCTAACATTTCTGACTTTCTATTTCCACCATGATATAATCACTTTTATATGGGATCCGCCTTAAGAAGTGGAGATAGGGAGTAAGTATGTTTTGAGAAAATGTTGCAAAGGAAAAACTAATTGCGATCGATCATATATTTCACCTCTGTAATGGAGATTCCAGTACAGATATAGTACTGTTTGTTGATTTTTATCGATTTTTCCGTTGATGTGGGAATCTTCTTAGGTGGTGGTTGGTCATTCCATGGTTCTAGATACGATTCCGAATTATAACTTCCGCTGAGTCACATCGTTTAAAAATTTTGAACCACCTTAAGCTATTTACATATATATATATATATACATACACCTCCTATATCATCCATTTAACATTCATTGATTCATTCGTATACAAACATAAATATTCTTTGTTAATTTTCTTGAATTTATTCTCGCATAAATTTCACCCAACCACTGAAAACACATTTAATTCTCATCAGGTTTAATTCCATCTCTCAAATATTTATGTACAAATATATAAATATGCATATATATATATAACCAATAAATATTCATATAAAGTAGAGTACATACAATGTATGTTATATAGGAATAATTTTAAATATTGAAAATAAAGATTTTAATAAATCGATATGCGGTGAAGGGAGCTTACACATTATTTATACTCATAAATATATGTGCATATGTATGTTTAAACAAGCCTAATGTTTATAATAAATTTGCATACGTTACATATAATAACAGATTAAGTATATACATTTACGTACTTCCTAGTCAGCAAGTGGATATTTTATTTTATGAATAGAAATATGAATATTATAGCATAAATGCAAATGAATATATGTATATATAGGGTGTACATTGGTAGGTTGGAATAGTTTCTAGAATAGATTGACTTTTTGAGATTCATAATTTTCTTGGAATGTTGCTAACACCGAAGCTTAGATATTCTAGATATTCTAGTTATTCTATACTATTATTATACTAGACATTATTCACTGTAAAACTGTAAAATATGGCGTATTTTCTCTTTACTGGTGTCCATTTTTGACGCGTGCTCAAACAATACTTAGTAAAGCAATCACAAAACTGCCTGAAGAGTTTATTTAATATGAAATCGTATCTTTCTAACGCCATCTAGCGTAGCCCGATCGCACTTATACAACGCGAGATACAGATTACTAAAGCCATCTATTGGAAAAGTAGTGGATTTCCTTTTACTACACCTAATATAACAGACAACAGGTAACCTTTCGAAAAAACGTATTTTTGTACCAGAGATAGTCGTGATTTTCATTCGATAATATAAATAAATTTACAAATTTAATAAAAATAATCTTATGTGCCAAGTTTCATCCTAATACTTGTATATATTCTTGCGTGAAGTCTAGAAATACGCTTATGAAAACATACTTCTGTATGAGAGGTAGACCTATTTATCATTCGATTTTGCCCATTTACCAAGATTCACCTCTATAGTGTTATATTTTCGTGGACAAAATGTGAAAAATTACATACGGAGATATACTTTTGTATGCGAGGTAGTTGTGATTTTCATCCCATTTTGTTCATTTTGAAATATCTCAATGCTTAAGTGCAAGTAAAATCACAGAATGTGTTTTTCAATGTGATATTACGCATGGCTTTTATACACTTACACTCATATCAAACTACATATAGTCCTTATCTAGTAAAATTAACGTTATGTAGTGAATTTCACTTCGATAGTTTTAAATTTCATAGCATTTACTTCGTAAAACATATATTTGTGTGGTTTATTTCAGTATTTTTAAGGCAAACAACAACAAATTTCTTTAAAATTTTTTGCTAAAATCTCGAGCATTGCAAACATCTGCATTGATATAATCATTTAATAAATTGTTATACATCACAAAAGAAAGAATATTAGACCTTTCCCCTATGCAAATTAGTAGCATAATTGAATGTACTTATATGTACGTCCAAAAAATTATTACTCATTTGTAAAACAAAAATTTGCTATGGAAAAGATTTTAAATGCAAACTTGAAAATCAGTTGAAACAAATGTATAGATTATATAGAATCTATATCATATAAACAAAGGATAGAAATTCCTTGTGAAATTTAGTAGCCAGTCAATTCAAGTCCGGATATATTTTGGACACTCTTCATATCTACATACAATATGTATAATACATACATGTTCCAAATAAATATTGTTTTTTTTTTTTTTGCACGCGCCTTCTATGATAAAAGCTCGTTTTAATTTAATTTTAGACTGACCTCATTGAGTGGAGTGCCAAAAATTTTCTTCATTTTTTGCTTGTTTGTTTATTTGTTTGTATTCCTTTGGTATTGCATTTAAGTAGACAAAAAAATAAATAGATTTTTCACATTATTTCGACATGAAATTATTACATTTTTCTTCTTTTTTTGGGGGGGGGGGAATTGGGACATATGAGTGTGTATTTATGTTTGTTAAAATTTCAAATGTATACTTTATGGTAGTGTAATTATTTTTAAATTTCCAATTAAATTAAAATAAATTGGATTTGTGTACATATTTATATAGGTGCATACTCATATTTAATGCTCCTTGATGTCTGAATATGTCTAGACTGACTGTGAGGATGTTAGGAAATAAAAAATAATGAGGTTACATACGATTCCTGTGAGAAAAAAAAACTGGCTCAAAAGTACTTGTGCCCGCATTAGAAGACAATGATGTATTCATATTTGTAAATCCGTTGTTCTACTTTTGCTAATGTAAAGTGGTGGATTTCTTTTAAAATATAATTAGCTTCAACACTCAGAACAAAAAATAATCATGCAGCTTATGCAGAATGCATTCGCCAAGTAAGTAAGGCTCCTACTAAAATATGTATGATTGCGAAATTGCATAATAACTAATTGAACTAAGTGTACATTTGCTTAGCTATTACTTAAATGCATGTTTTTGGATACTATGTTGAATAATTTGTAAATTAATTTAAGTTTTACCATTAGCCATTGTCTTTTGGGCCCCGTTGTAAAACGTTTCGTACCTTTTTAAAGCTGGTCCTTTTTTGTTCTAATAAAACCGTTCGTTCTTGCGACAAGTTATTATTGATAACACTTTGGAAAAGTAGCTTTCAAGTCAAAGTTTCCTTTTTCGTGCAACTTAAAAGGCGTTGTTCAGTTATAGATAGTTAACTTTATTCAGTAGGAAATTGTAAAAGGCTAAACTAAATTTTGTCTCTGGATCACTCATGGGTTTTGGACAATGAAAATAAATAGCTTCGCTAGTTACAGTACCATTTATAGCCATCAGAACCACAATTCTTCAATAAAAAAAGAATCGTAAATGTGTTGCCTAAAGGGGTTGCTCCGAGATTACCACTATGCTACCGTAAATCTAAAAGTGAGTAACTGAGTTCCTTCTATCTCATAGGGGAAATTGCTACACTTGACTAATGGGACATTATACCGATCTCTTTTATATTGTTGAGCATTTAAAAGTGATTGGCTTGAGTCGAAGTTTTGATGCGGTTTATAGCTTTCAGAGCTGATACATTGAGAAGCCTACAACCTTTTCAATAACTACTCCAATGCCATCGGATCTAATCAATTTAATTCGTAAAACTTGCTGAATGGCAGGCTAAACGGAATCTATCGTCTCTAAGTGCTACAGCGTCTTTTAATGAGAGGTGGAATTTCAAATTAAAAAAAATACAAAATCTTAGGTTAGCAACGGAACACAATATCTACCAAATGTACGCCGCAATGCATATGGCCCTTCTCTTGATCAAATTTTTCATCACATTTTCTTACAATTCCGGAAATATCTCGCAAATAACAGCTCTAATATTGTCTTTGAGTGCTTCAATGTATTGGCGTAGACTTTATCTTTAACAAAGCCCCAAAGAAAAAAGACTCATGGTGTTAAGTCACACGATCCCGGCGGCCACCCAACGTCTCTATTTCGAGAAAACACATGTCCAGGAAATTTTTCACGCACTAGAACAATTGTTTTATAAGCTGCATGGCATGTTACACCGTCCTGCTGAAAATAAACGTCGTCCACGTCCGTAGCATCAATTTCACAAAATTCAATTCAATTTCAAAAAAAGTCAGTCAACATCACTTGGTCCATCCATTCACTGATGACACCTCTTGTTGAAACATGCTGTACATTCCAACCTCGGCAGATATTATCCATTTTTAAGATGACCTTTCGGCATGTATCAGTAAACTTCATATTTTCGCTATTGGCGGCTTCTGTCTGCAGTTCTCTGTAGCGACCTTACAAATGGCAGTTGAGAGGTCCATTCTTTTGGAATAAGAAGGGTGATGGAAAACATTCCAGTCATCAATCATAAACATTTTGGTTTTTATCAGAAGAAAATATAGAAAGCACAACATTCTTCTGGTGGATGTTTTCTTTTATCCTCATTGATGGTTGGTCATCAGGCTTCAGATGAAATATTTTCAATTTGTACAATTCTTTGTTTACCATTAATGGTAAAGTAAGTAAAATAAATTGGATAGCCTAAATTTAAAAAAAAAAAAATTGTTCATACCATGAATAAAATCCCATTTGATTAAGAGAATATTCAAGCTTCAAGAAAAACAAACACAGCGTATTTTAATTTTTTTGGGAAGTCAATTTTTTGTTTTAATTTATACAAAATTCTATAATATTAACCGTAATTTTTTTTCTCTCTGTTATCTTTATAGCTCTTTTGGCAGCCACTTTAAGGACGTATCAACGAGCTGGTTGTGACTCAGAGCAATTATCACTAAGTTGTCCGCGTGGCACAAGTATATCCATCGAATTAGCACAATACGGACGAGCGGGAGGTAAGTAACTGCATATTTATATTACATGATGCTACTCCGTTACATACAAAATGAAAACAAAAGATAAATAAGAAAGCAGCTTGCAATCAGTAATGTCAAAAGCATATTTACTAGATCAACGATTTTAAATTTGATTTTATAATATTACTCATGTAATACATGATTGTGACATCCATTATATTTCTCCATTCATCATAAATAAATGTAAAATATATGCTCTGTTTGTAGTTATTTATGGATATATGTTATGAGTACTCTTACATATTGGCTTCACGATTTAAATTCGAATGAATTAATGTCGAGAAGCATTTCTTTCTTGTTACTTTTTTGGCTTTTTTTTTTTTGTAGAAAAAATTGAAATAATGTCGAAGATATATGTTTAAGGAATTGGATTTTCGACATTATTGCAAAAACTTTTATAAAATCATTTCCAACAAAATAAATATAAGGCAAATCTATATGTCCAAATATGTATTAAGATCAAATAAATTAATGTGGATTAATAATTTGCAATAATGAAGATATTTTGATATTACTTTTCGACATTATTGCAAAAACAAATTGAAATAGTGTCCCAAAAAATGTATAAAATTAGATTCTCGACAAACATTTTTGCAAAAAATTGAAATTATGTCGAACACAAAATGAATGGATTTAGATTTTCGAATGCAAAAATTTTTGCAATAATGTCGAAATTTAATTTTTTCTATATACAAAAAAATTCGACTTTGTAGCAAAAAATGTTCAACATTAATACTGTACACCGACATATTGATTCGTTTACATTTCACTGCTTTTGAATGATAATATATTTTGCACTCTTCTTACATTTGTATCGACAAAATTAAGTATATGTATAAAGAAGGAAGTGTGTTAGTGATTGAGAGTATTCATATCAATGACTTCATCCTTTTATTTACGCAGATTTAAGCGATCACAGCTTATGTCCTCCCATATCACAAGAAGACTTAACAACAACAGGCACTGCCAGTGATGGAGTCATACACAGTGGCACTGAGATCGAAGTCAAACCACCAGAAACGTGTACTGTAAGCGGATTACAGGTAAGCCACAACGATTGGTAGCACATTCACCTACACTCACCCACACACCACACTTTTACGCACATACGCACACACATCCAAATTACATTTTAATTTCGTCCACATTCAGTTGAGCAGTAAAATAAATCATCAATCTTATTTATTCTTTTCATTCGTGTTCATGTCATACTAAGTTGCTATCGATGCCCAAAGATACAATACGACATTGAATTTGTATGCCAATACATTAAATAATTTCTGAAAAAGATGAATTCATCCTTTAGACGTTTTTGTTATTGTCTTATCTTTTAGTTTGGCTTTTTTTTTCGTTTTAATACAATATCGATTGATTTGATTATTACGTTCTTTTTTCCTCTTTGGTCTTCTATTGTTTTATATACGTTACAGATACCCTTACTTTACAATTTGAAATTTTTTGTTTGAGTATCATTTTATTGGTATAAATCGATTTGGCTCATCATCGAACCATTACCAGATGCGATGTGTTCCAAATAACAATGCTCAAGCGATGCATAAGCTTAATTTCCGGTTTGTCAGACAATACAAACACATAAGCATACACACGCACACACCCACAGACACCCATGAACACAACCGGAATTGAAGTGTTTACGGAAGCGTGATTCTGCAATGAAGAGCGCGAATAGTATCGTCTCACCACGAAATTAAATACGAACGACAATGTGGTTTATAAAGAGACACACAGACAGACACAAAAAGCACCCACGTACATACATTGAGAAATTCAAATGAAATGTCGCTGATTAAAATGAGCTCTTCCGTCTACCTCTCCCTCTTTTGGTACCACACATTTTGGCCATAAAGTGCTTTCTTTATATATTGAATATTTTCAAAGTCTTGCTGTTCCTCCTCATTCTTTTAGCCATTACCATTCATACGATGCGATTGAGTGTCACTAATTGAAATGAAAATATCATTTGCGAATTTCCATTTGCTTTTCATATTCGATTACTTGTACGTATGTAATTTCACTGGTCTTCTTTTTTTACTTTTTTACTTTTCTTACATTTGTGATTCTGTCAAAATATCTCTGCTCATATTCAAATCGAAAACTCTGCTAGTAATTGGTAATATTCATAATCAAGGTACTATTCAAATGCATACATACTTACATACTACTAAATATATGCTATTTATATGTACCCAGTTGGGAAAATATGTAACTGGTAACGCATTACACCCAGACATGCCAAGTACGGCATAGACACTTTGCTGATCAACCCATAAAAGTCTTCGGTGACATTTTCATAGCAATATTAGGCAATACTTGTCTTCAAGATTATTATGGCTTTAGCATGACAAGTCTGCTAAATGTCATGTAGCTTCAAAATAAGGTAAATGGTATAGTCACCACAGTTACAATTGAATGCTTCGGTTACAAATGTATCAAATCGATATTTCGAATTCGTAATACCATAACAAAAATGGTTGCCTTTCAATAAGAACACAACAATATATTCTTCATACATAAATATCTAAAGGTGAACATTTCTATGGAATTGCAGCATACTTTTAGGCATTTCTGTTGATATCAACAAAAGCACAAAGAATATGACATTCTCATTTAATAGAAAATCGAATATTGTAACAAATTTAATGTGACAATTATTGTGAGTACATTTTCAGAATTTCAAAAATAAGATTCCTTGATATATGCAACATATACAAGTTTCAATAAAATTCTATAATGGTAACTATGGAAATTGAGTTCCAAAGAAAGTAAAAGTGAGTTTTAGTAGTTATTGATATAAATTTAAATTATGAATTATGAACTATTAATTTCAAAAAACCAATATGAAATGTAGTTGACGTCACAGAGGACGAGTTATGAAAGTGGAAAGGCAAAGGTTGACGCTAAGATTGCAAAATGCAAATAACGCAAAACTGCACAAATTAAATATATACTCCACTATAGTTGCTCCATGGAGTAATGCCTTAAAGTAGTTTCGAAACTACTCCTCTGTAAGTGCTCCATGGACTAATATCTTGGAGTAGTTTTGTGCTACTCCGATGTAATACCATATACCATATACTCAAGCCCTAGGACATCGCAATGTTAGTTGGATCACATTTTTTATATGAATTTCGGTTAATTTTGGAGTATTCCCTGACTCTTAGGAAGTACTTTTTACATGCGTACATGGGTGCCGTAGCTCAGTGGTTAGTGTGTTCGCCTTCTGATCTGTAGGTCGTGGTTCAATACCCGGCTGATGCATAACAAATTTAATATCGATAAGATTTTTCTTTCGAATGGTACCCACCTGTCGGCAAGCAATTGGCAATTCTTCCGACAGTAACAACTTGCCATGAAAAAGCTTCTAAAAGAATTCTGTGACAAAGCTCAGAAAAAGTGATGTCACAAGTGTTCTGCCGTTCGGAACCGGCTAAAATAAGTAGGTCCCTTCTAATACTGTCCAAATTTAAGACGTACAACAGTAATGGAAGAGAAGCTAGGCCGATGAGCCCTTTGGGGCTTTAAGTGCCACATATTTATTTATTTTTTTTTTTTACATGCAAAGATAAATATAAAGTAAAGATCAAGTAAAAAGAAATCCATTATTTTTGCATTAATTTTATGGTTATGGTTTATTTAGCATAGTTAGAATGATTCGATTTAGGTCAAATAAGAAGCGTTTTGCTCGATAACTTGTTGTCATTTTGAAGGTAATTCCATAATGCCACTCTCATAGAAACCCTCGTCCCTATTGGCATAAAACTGAGACAGTCAATTTTCACAAGCTTCTCTTGAGGCGAATTTTTCACCATCAAAATCATTCGCCATGTACAGAAACAGGTAGTAATCACTTGGAGCGAAATCCGGACTATAAGGTGGGTGCATAAAAACATCCCAACCAAGCTCCCGGCGAGCTTCTGGCGAGTCACTATCGATGTGTGTGGCCTGACTTTGTCCTCATGAAACACAATTCTTCTGCTATTGGCCAAAGCTGGCCGCTTCTGGGCGATTGCTACCTTCAGACGGTCCAATTGTTGACAGTATAGGTCCGAATTAAGAGTTTGGCTGTAGGGGAGCAGCTCATAGTAGATGATTCCCTGTCAATAGCACCAAACACATAGCAACACCTTCCTGACCGTCAATCCTGGCTTGGCCACCATTTGCTCCGGCTCACCGCGATTCGACCACGACCATTTTCGCTTGAAGTTGTGGTAAGTGTTCCACTTTTCATCACCAGTAATCATCCGCTTCAAAAATGAATCGATTTTGTTGCGATTCAGCAGCGATTCGCAGATGGAAATTCGGTCCATGAGGTTTTTTTTGCGTTAACTCATGTGACACCCAGCTTTTCTTTTTGTATCCAGCTTTATTTAAATAGTTCCAAAAGGCTTTTTGTGCAATGTTTAGCCCCTAGGCAATAGAAACAGTGCTTACATGAAAGTCAGACTCAACAATTTCCATTATATTATCGATATTTTCAACAATTGGCCTTCCTAAGCGTGGTGCATCTGTGACCTAAAAATTACCGGAAATTAACGAATCGACGAAACCAAAATTGCACGTTACAGTATCGGGGCCATAAACACAATTCACATTTCACGAATAAAAATATGTTTGTATAAAAAAAATACACGTGTTCATCCAAGTGTTTTGGACTATAGCTAAGTTTAACAAATTGAAGTAAGAATTGCTTAAACATGCACATCCATATTTACTAAATTTGGTTCCTAAACCCTAAATAAATTCCCGTCTGGAAATAAATTTCCATCGAATGTATATTTTAATAATAGAATGAAATTGCTGGCAAAACATTGGACAATGTGTGTTACTCGTACAGTTTTAAAAGATTTATTATAAATTAAATATTTACTTACTCAATGATTTTTCATTATTACGATCAAATCTGATTACATCTGACTACTCTCGTGGATATAGGACATTTTACAATGAATAAAAAGCAATCAAATGATAATAGTTACATCAAATGAACGTACTTTTTTTTTGGATTTGCAAAATCAACATTATTACCTATATATAGGGTAAATATTTAATAGGAAAAAATCTCCTTACAGTCGGCTGGGGCCGACCAAATTATACCCTGCATATGTAGACATGTATATAAAAAGTTTGCTCGTATATCCATCCTTTTCTTCCACTACTTTGTATAGGACCTACATGAAGAAGCAGGAGTACCTCACCAATTTTGGAGGATCAATTCCTGCCTATAATACTAAACTACATAGGTTGCAATGGGTTGACCTAGGCGTATTAATTAGTAAGTTATGGGTGTTTTAATGTTTAAGATAAATCCGAGACTTTATACGGAAGATATATAAAAAGTGGGCGTGACGTATCTCTTTCTGGTATATCTAATTAATTTTTCAATATCAATCCACACCTTAAATTTGGTTGTCCTACGCTAAATGGTTTGTAAGTTATGGAGCTTAAAAGTTTTAGTTTAATTCCCTCGACTTTGTATGGGAGACCTATGAAGGAGTGGGCGTGGCACACTGATTTTCTGCCAGATTATTTCCGACTACGATATTAATCTAAGTGTCAATTATGGTTATTCTAGACAGAAGATTGCCGAAGTTACAGCTGTTTCAATTTAAAATTTGTATGGGGGCTACGATAAACAATGGGCGTGGTGCGCCCATTTCCTGTGAGCCTAGTTGCTTGTACAATACTAATCCATATCTTAAATCTCGTTGTCCTACGCTAAATGGTTTGTAAGTTATGGAGCTTAAAATTTTAGTTTAATTCCCTTGACTTTGTATGGGAGACTCATGAAGGAGTGGGCATGGCACACTGATTTTCTGTCAGATTTTTGCCGACTACGATATTAATTTAAGTGTCAATTATGGTTATTCTAGACAGAAGATTGCCGAAGTTACAGCTGTTTTAATTTAAAATTTGTATGGGGGCTACGATAAACAGTGGGCGTGATGCGCCCATTTTCTGTGAGCCTAGTTGCTCGTACAATACTAATCCACACCTTAAATCTCGTTATTCTACGCTGAATAGTTTGCAAGTTATAACCGGTAACATTTTTTTTATTTTCCGCAACTTTGTATGGGAGACCCAAAAAGCAGTGGGCGTGGCACACTGATTTTCTGCCTTATTATTTCCGACTACCATGTTAATCTCAGTGTCAATTATGGTTATTCTGGACAGAAGATTGTAGAAGTTACAGCTGTTTCAATTTAAAAGAAGTACAGACACTTTGTATGAGAGCTACGCTAAAAAGTAGGCGTGGCTCAACCACTTTTGGTGAGGTTATATAGTAGTATAATATAAGTCTATGTGCCAAATATTGTTGTCCCAAGTTGTATATTATGTGAGTTATAGCAAGTTAAAGATTTTGAAAATTTCGAGGTTAGTCGATTTGAATGCTTGGTGTGGGCGTGGTTATTGACCGATCATGCCCAATATCAATCCCCTCCGTACCCTTGGATCATAGATTACTTGTGCCAAATTTCATCGAAATAGCTCAATATTTACTCAAGTTATCGTGCGAACCAGCCAGGTGACAGACAGACGGACGGACGGACATCGTTAAATCGAAAATTTAATCGACGCTGATCACGAATATATATCTATGTCTATATCTCCGGAGATTCCTTCAAGTGGACACAAACATCTGACCGAAATGAATATACCATGCATATTGCATTATGCAGGGTATAAAAAGCACTCATATTTAATCAATTAACGTTTTTGAAATATAATATGACAAACTTTTTACCACTCATAATTTATTGAGCAGTTATTTATGTAAGTATTATCGTAAAATACATAAAAGTACACATTCGTTCGTACATAATAAATTCATCCAAACGTAATACCATAAGTCCACCACACAATATTATTTATTAGCAATACTTTAAATATGTACTCATATTTATGATGGGGTTGCTAATTTTTGTGTTCTCTGCTGCTCCCAGATTTTTGATAATCAACAGCAATCCTGTGATTCTGGGAGTTAATGATGAAATCTTTGAAGTATAAAAATCTTTAAAGCTACTCTCAAACAATGAAAACTAGAACATGAAACTTTATTTTAAATAATAATAAAATTTCTTTGTTGCTCTATTATAATGCGCTATGTCGGTGTCGGTATACATTAATCGATACTCGCCACCAACGCAAATAGATCCAAAGATCTTGTGTAGGACTTTTCTCTCGAAAACTCTGAGCATTCTGTCATCTGAGGTGGTAATTGTCGGCGCCATTTCAAAAGACAGGCATGATGAGCTTACTTAGCTTGCTTAGCCCAAAGTAATACATGTTAGCAAGAGCGATCCTTTGCAATATCTCCAGGCTGACGTCATTACTGGTGTTAATGCTGGTCCCAAGATAGATAAACTCCTTCATTCAAAAGCGTAGTTATCAACAGTGACCTGCTGTCCAAGATGCAGAGACTCTTTGTTTGTTGCCAACTAGTTAGGTAAGACCCATTCGACACGATTTTATCAATGAAGATAGTACCATTATGTCGTAGATCAGCAACTTGTATTATTTTCTCCATAATAAAATGGAAGAAGTTGCACGATAACGAATCACCTTGTCTGAAACCCCATGCGGTATTAAACAGCTCAGAGAGATCCTTACCAATTTTCACTGCAAACGAGAGTTTTAACACAATACCGAACTCAGACATTGTTGTGTAGAGACAATCTCTTACCGGACTGCTGCTAGGGGCTTTATAATCAACAATTCCATTTTGCTTGGGTCTTCTTTAGGATTTGGTGCAGTGTGAAAATCTGGTCGAAGATAGATTTACCTAGTCTGAGGCCACACCGATAATACTCGATTAAGATGTTAACCATAGGCTTCTATTTTTCACACAGTACATTCTATAGAACCTTGTATGCGATGCTAAGGAGACTTATTTCATGGTAATTGGCACAAATTGTGGCGTGAGATAGTATGTGCGCTCAACATGAAACGAAAAGTCGAAAAACCGGATGCACTTCTACTTCTACAGCATTGCCGGAGTAAAATTCAAATTTAACCCAAAAGAAAATTTATATGGAGATCAAATTTATGATATTTTCCAGGAATATCACTTATTGGGGATTTTTTTAAATTGAGCCTTATTGACACTTTGCTTTACTTTGTTTTAAAAAGACAAGATTATCTTTTTAAAATGTGATCTCATCGCCCGAACTTGAAGTATACTTGCTAGACACGAATATTTTTCGACCATAAAGATTGCAAATAAATAATTGTTTCTATAAATATTTATTTTATTTTAAACAATTCCGAAAATCCCAATATCCATCGTAATTAATCTCCGGATTTTCGGAACAAGTTTTCAACTGGGATCGCCATCACTAATTTACGAGTATAGGTATAAATAATACTAATTGAAATCGTTAAATTTATAATGAGAATGTACTTAATACACAATAACAAAACTTATACTACAGCTACAATCCTTCAAATTGAAATTAAACTTGTGGTATAATTATCCAATCACAATGTTCGCCATTTTGTAATAATGTAATTGTTTTGTTTTCTTTTTTTTTTTCTCTCTCTCTAATTTCATTACAGTATGCTTTGCTGCAAACGGTGGTTGTTACATGTCAAAAGAAAAGACATTGTAAATTTTCTGCAAGTCAAAAAACATTATCGAATGGAGATCCATGTTCGGGAATACGAAAATTTGTTGAGATTGCCTATAAATGCCGTCCATGTAAGTATAAAGGAACGATAATGAACAAACTGAAAAGTTAAGAAGTAGAATGAAATAGATTGAAGGCAAAAAGAAGCCAAATATTTGTGTGTGTCCATGTGGTTGAATTGTTATGTTAATTGCTATTATTATTACATTCGATAAATAAGACTTTATATATTGTTTATGTATAAAATGTTCTTTGGATTGCATTTTATATGTATAGGTAATATACATTGATACAAAATTTTATAGATACGCAATAATATTGTTAATTAAATATTACAATTGCAAGAATCCTTTGAAATTAATTAGCTATTTATATTACATTATCATTAAAATTCGTACACAGTACATAAACATATATAAGTAGGAGTGTGGTCTTACATAATGTATATAAAATATACGAGCATATACTTATGTTAGGGTGTATACAATTTTTGCCCATAAATCGTAATAATCTACGTATATTTTAAAATAAGTTTGCCTAAGAAACCATCTGTCTAAAATCAATTTTATCTCCTCGAAATTTTATTTTCATAAATGGCCAATTGGAAACTCCATAGGTGTAGTGCTGCCAATCGTCATATTCGTTTACCTGAATAATTAATTGAATGCATGGTTCATACATTTTGATATATTTTACTGCAAAAACATCAATTTTTCAAGATTTTGTTAAATTTTTTTTACCTAATTTCTTCACAATACACCTTAGCTGTTGGTCATAAATAAGTTTTTCAGCGGTGTATTACATATATTTCTTCCGGATTTTTACAACAAATAAAAAATATATAGTAAAAAAAAAACTACTGAACAAAAACATTTCTTAGTTAATATATGAAAAGTAGTTGAAATTTCTTATATTTTGTAAATAAAAAAATTTCACATGAATATAGGTTCGCAACAGATCTGATTAAGTAAATATTTTTAGAAATCTATAACATGATAGCTTTACAACAATTTTTGAACACGCATTCACCTAAATGATTCTTTGTCCACATAATTCCATTAGCTTTGGCAACATTTTGATATGTCCGAAATTCCTGTAATTTTTCAATCATAATGGCCCCCATTATGCTATTCATAAAAATTAAAATTAAAAAGTGTTTGCAGTTCTAGGTCAAATTTACTAAGAATTATCCAAACTATCCAAATCTAAATCCAAATTTTTTAGTATATTTTTTAATTTTTTATAATTTTTTTTTTTTTTTTTGTGTGACCCTTTCTAATGTAAATTCCAATTTCGATAGTAGTTATGATGCTGTCTTTTTCTAGATTCCTTTAAGTACACGATTAGAATTTAATGAAAGACAATTACTTCAACAACCGTGAAATTAGAGACGAACTCATGTGGCTCAAATCAGCAATCCTACGTACTGTCTTTTGATTAATCCTAACTAAAACTGAGAATTAACATTACAAAACGAAATAAGTCGATTTGACGAAATCGTTAGCAAATCAAGATATTTTTTTCAAAGGAAAGATAAAATATTTTCTTGCTGATACAAACTTACCAGTAACGGAAGGGCAGAACTCTTCTCTTCTCTCTACATTGACCTGTTAGAAACGTTTTTATTATTATTATTACTATACGAAAATAGTCGAATGAGACCTTTACCAATCTACTGTGTTCCACTTTGTAGGCTTAGAGTCTATATCTTAGTCCAACATTTAATAGGTATAGTTTGGGATAGACTCTACCTTATTGGATTGCAGATTTTTCCTTCTTGTGTGCATAAGTGCTAGGCACATTTGCAACAAATGCTTCGCAGTTGCATCTTCGTCCCTACAGAAACGGCAATTTTTACCTAAAAAGACTGACGGTTTAGTTAGGTGAATAATTCAGCCTACAATGCCCTGTTAATATTCTCATAATGATTCTTAAACTATTTTTGTGTTAAATTGGATGTTCCTGAGAGTAGTTGGAAATGCGATAAGCTTTTTTTAACTTTCGGGAGATTTGCTTTCACCTTGCTTTTTGCTTGTGTTAACCGAAACTGGAAATCTGACCGCCAATCTTTTGCACAGAATGACAACGCCACCAAAACGACTTTGGTTTTAGCACACACTGGGACGACTTCAGACCTGATTTATAGGCAATTTTATAACTACGACAAATTTCCAGCTTATTTAACCATAACATTGTCAATCAAATGTCCTATTAGAAAAATACTATGAATCGTATCATTGCTATTTCAAACATATCGATCCAAAGGCAAGCACTGCAACCCTTTGTTGAAGCTTTGAATTAATGATAAATGGACTGAGAGAGACCGTGTCAATTATTAAAGTGTAGGCATATGTTAGGCAGAGGCAATGGAATATACTCACATTCGACAGATAGTTTCTTCAGATAGACCTTTTATGTAGATAATATCTAAGAGGGTGATGGGCTGAAAAGTATCCTCTGTTAAATCAGATTTGTTAAGGCTTCAGGACTGAAAACAGCGTTTGGTCAAGTGAGCCCTTTGGCTTACTCGTGAAAAGGTATGTTGTTCAAGTAGAAGTTTCTTAGATTATTTGTTCGGCTCCCAAAAAGTGAGCGAGCAGAAGGATATGGAGTCACTAAGAACGATTCTAGGTCAATGTATCAAAGTATAGAGTCCATTTTCTATTCGTCTGTAACTTCATTATAGTCGTATAAACGTGAATTTAGTACACTACATTTATTGATCGCTTCTATTCTTTATTCTTCTCAAAAGTAATCGATTAGAAATTACCCGTCAATAACATTTAGCATCGACTACGGATCACACCACTGTCTAGCTTAGACTTTTCCAATTTCGTTTTATTAGAAAACTTTTTTTATTATACATTTTATTATTTTGTTTTTTTTTTATCCCCTCTTACTCAAGTTCGAAGACAACATGTCGCATAGGATACCTTTTTTTTTGCGTTATCTGTTTGCGTAATTTAAAGCTCATGTCGTTACAATTATTTACAATTCAATGGTCATGTTTATCTTTAATTTTTTAGTTGAACGCTCTGTTTGTACAAGTGGGTGTGAGTGTGAGAATATCTATAAGGGTAATGTTTTGAGCGGCCATGACGTTGATGGTGCTGGTGATATAAACATAAGAGAAAGAAAAAATATCGCAAAAAAGAAATTCTCCAATAACATAGCTGTTGACAGGAAAAAAGATAAAATTCTCATTTGCTTACTTGCTGGTTCGCATAATATTTAAGAGGAGACGGCGCCGATGTTATAAAAATCGTTCTTCCACAATATTGACTGAAGGATTTTTTATTTGTGTTTTGTTTATATTATAATAATTTTCTCCTCATTTCATTTTAGTAGATAATACAAGGCGTGGAAGAATGTAAAATATTTTCCAATATTAACAGAAGGTTGACAGAATGGTTGATCGAACCACCTCAATTCGTTTAAAAACGAATAATATTGATCTCGTCATTCAAAAAGTTAATGTCAAATTGAGTATCGTAATATTATCGCAATAAAATTTAAAGTGACGACTACTTATATAAAATGTTTTGATTTAAATCTTAAAGACACGATAGGAGGATATCAATTGCTAAAATAAATACCAACAGCTCTACTCATAGTATGTACTATAGGCAAGCAGTTTTGTTTGGTGTTGTTTACACAACAATTTTTTTTTGGGCCCTCCCGCATTGCTTTGACGATTATTTCGATTTCTCGCATTTCATTTCTACTTACATACTATCATACATACGAATTCTACAACCACATTGCATTTACATACTATGTTTGTGACGTAAAATTTGTCTCTTCTCTTTACCATTCAATTTAGATGAATTCCGTAGCAAAGTGGCTTGTGAAAATGACAATATGCCACTTGTTTGCAATCCATACTCCCGCATCGCAATATACAGCGCCTCATTCGGGCACATCGAACGTGAAAGTGTACAATGTGGACAGGGTAATACACCAGACAATTCAATGGATAACAATAGCCGACAAAGTGAGTACATTCCTCCACACATATACTTTTCAAAGCTACGTACGTATGTGTGATAGTTGCAACAACAAAAAAAAAGACAACCAATAAAGAAAAAGATATAAAAATCCTTTTTCTAATTTCCGTACTAAAAACTACTTTCAGCTTGCCAGGCGTCATATGCAACCGAAACTGTAATGCAGATATGTCACGGTCGGCGACGATGTTCAATTACAGCCGATGCTGGTACCTTTGGGCGACCATGCAAAAACGATGTGAGAATGTATTTGAAAGTGGTATACACATGCAGTAAGTATCTATCTGATGTATTCCCTTAATGTCATTTAGAAATAATGATTCTTCATATCATATCTCTGCATTGCAGTGTACATACTCTTTTATATCGTATGATTGTATTAGAGTGGGTCAATTCGTTTGAGAATATTAAATTTCGGAATCGTCAAATGTACTAATACCAAATATATTTGAGAAAAGCCTGTCTGAGGATTTGATGTTTTACTTGAAATTTTAAAAAATTCAGTCGAAAGTTTGGGTTTAGATTGTAGCTCAAAGAGAACGTTCTCAGTAGAAGCCTTTTTTGCTGGGTTGAATCTTAAAGCTTATTTGTTGTTGTTGTTGTTGTTGTTGGCAGGACGATTTATTGTATCATGGTATATAAATATTTTGTTGCATTATATATTTCACCATTTCTGTCTAATATCAGATATATATCAGATCTATAGAACATGTTGGGTATTATGTTATACCCCATCAAAGCTAGAAAATCTTGTATAAGATCTCGCGCTATCGGTCAATTCTGCCCTCTTCTATTTGACTGAACCATTCAATTTGTCCAGTTAATGATAGCTCACTATACTAATGATAGTATTTGAATTGGAACATTTGTGAAATATTAGGGAATTAAATTTGTTTTTTTTTTAATTTTAAACATAAATTCTTGAAAAACCATGAACGATAATTGACATTTTCCAACGCACGATTCCTTTTTACGGATATTTGCAATCAAAAAGTGTCACTTGCAATAGCAAAAGTTTATTTCGTTTATTCTGAATTATGAATTGATGATTCTGCAGAATATTGGGCTGTTCTAAAATAAAGTTAACATATTCCAAAAAACATTTCACTATTCACATAAAATACTAAAATATTCTAAAATACAATTGATGGTGTCTAACGTTGGAAAAGGTGTACCCCTATGATTTTGTATTTACTTAGATTCGTTTGCAATTATGGTGATTTGCTTAGTACCGAACACTTTGACCCACCCTAATGCATTCATACCACTTCAAAATATATTTCTTATATTTTTTGTTACCATTTTTTTGTGTTTACCATTCTTTTAGTGCCACGTAAAGTACTTAAAGACCGCTATGAGACAGCACCAGAAGCCGACGAACCACAACAAAGTGAATTGGATATGGATCAGGATGAATTATATGATGAAGATCAATTTTATAAAGAATCCGAAGCAATTCCGCCAGCACCAAAACTTCAAGGTGCCATACCAAATCCAGCATTTCCGTTTGATTTTAATACGGCATCTGATGGAGCAACTAGTACAATTATACCACCTTTGCTATCACGTAATGATAATTCACTGGATGGTAAGTACATATATATAATATACTATACAATTTTATAAAATACCAACAGAAAATATAAGATACGCGAAATAAACAACCATAACAAAATTCAGCTCTATTGTCCCTGTGCAAAAGTATGTTCATTTCATCCCTGGCGTACTAACTTTGTATAAAATATTTGAGATTTAATTCACACAAAATTCTCATTTGTCAGTTAAAGTGGCCATTTGTGTAATGGCATTATTAACATACGAAATATGTCTTCCTTTACGTCTATGTACTTCTTCATCCTCTACGTTGCCATTCTATGAATATGAAACCTTCATTATTCCAAGCAGCTTCCATTACCATTTCATTGTGATTGTTGTATGCTATGACCTTTTAAGCGTACCCAACATTTAATCGCCAATATTTCATACACATGTTTTTTGCAAATACTCGTATCCAATTTTGCAGTTAGAAAACCCGCGTCTGCAAATAATTGGCAATACAAACGACCTGATCATTATATGATTCAAGAAACGACTACAGATCCTGTAAATGATATATCAACAACCACATTTGTGGCTACTTCAAATGATGTTAGTACAATGGCGGCTATTATCGATAATAATCCTATGCGTAAAAGGTGGCGCAATTTCTTCTACAGACGTAAATGTGAAATGGAAGATGATTGGGGTCCGATTGGACTAAATTGCACTGAAGAAGATTTGATCACTGAACGTATTGAAGTGATTGGTTTTATTTCGAATTGGATTGAAACATATGATCATATTAAAAGTGAGTGATGATTGAGCGAGAGCAAACTGCAGCAGCTTTCTGAAGCAGTATTTGAACTAAAACTGTTTCGCAAACAGAAAAACCTTTAACTAAATATTCAAATAGTAATTTTATGTTATTAATCCCATTTTTAATTTTTCCACACACTCACTTACATTTCGCAGAAAATCAAGAACAATTCTATCTATATCTTATCATCTCGGTTGTCTCTGGAGTCTTACTTTGTCTGACACTTGTTATTGGTCGCCTGACGTTACATCGCCGAAATCAATGTCATAAGAATAATAACAGCTCTTCGGGTCGTAAAAATAGCTGTAAAGGCACTAGCAATGACACGATTACCAACGAAGGAGATAATAGTAAATTTCATCAGGTCGTCTCTGGCGAAACACAACTTCCCGGCTCTTTTGGCGATGATATATCCGATATTGATGCTGATATAGATCTAACAAGTCCAATGCCAGTACCCAGTCTATCATCACGAAATGAGGTAATTATTTTTACAAGTTTCTGTCTTTCTGTTGTAATGATATCTACTTTTGTCGAAAGAAGGAAAAAAAAAAACAATACGAAATGAACACACATTTGTCTTGCTGTATGAAATAAACGTAGCTACTTCAGCAATGGCAATGATTTTACAAGCATCCTTCTGTTGCAAGTACTTCAATACATTGTGGGCACTTAAAGTTATAGTTACTTTTGTGTAGCAAGCCGGAGTGCAGCAGTTTAACCGAACCACTTTTCATACGGTTTACTTTTATGTATAGCAAGAGTGAAAACTCTTAATAGGCGGACAGACACTCTAAAAGATGGATGTACAAGTATTTTTGATAGGTACTCGCAAAAAAATATTCCATTTAGGTACCTTCAAATGTCTGCAACAAAAATTAAGAAGCGCTTAAGTCTATTTTATGATTTTTACAGAAGAGCGTTTTTAACCATTTCGAAATCAATAGAAGAATTAGCTGGCATTAAAATTGCTTAAATTGGTGATATTCTCCTCAGTAAAATATACTTTGAAATTTCCCTTGATTTCTCAAAGTTTGCAGATCCAATTTTAACGAACATTTTGGAAAATTTGTGCCACGCATAACTTTCATTTCCCCTTTTAAAACGTATATATTGAATTTGGGTAAAAGAGTCGATTCATTTTTAATCACATAATGCACATAACCGCTATCAGATTGAAAATTTAATCAAAATCTATGAAAATCTATCTAAATCTAAAAAAGTAAGATTTCTCCCAAAAATTCACTCCAATTACAATTGCAATTTCAAATTGTGTCGCAATTTCGTGATTTCTCTTAGTCAAGACATTTTATAAAAATCAACAAAATACAAGAGATATGTTTTTAGCCAATTTTGGTAAGGGGATTTTGATATTAAAGATGTAAATATTGCATTGAAAAAGACTATAGAATATTAAAGAAAATCAAGCAAAATTGGTATTTATTCTATATCACATTTGATGCACATGCAAAGTGAATTGCGCAAAGTGAAATCACCCCTGCGACTCCATTCTGTATAATTCATCGTTCATCTTTTTTTACACTTTGAATGAAGCAAAAATAAAAACATTTTACATATCACACTGAATAATTCCTTCAAAATTAACATTCTAAGTGATAAATTTAAAAAAAGCTTCAACGATTATAAGACCACCCCAAAAGCAGTTTGGAACCATTTGAAACTAGCTGCGAACTAGCCAACAAAGTCAAAGCCATGTCTGAAGCTACAGAAGACGGTTTTGTAGTGGAGTTGAAAAGCAATTGTACTACATGTATACAGTCTCGGCAAAAATTAAAGCCGCTTAATTTGAGACTCTTTGAGATATCGATCGTATAGACATCTCTGTTCTTTGCAATATTCCCCTATAGTCTGAAATTGGCTTCAAAAGAAACTGGTCAAAATTATATAATACTCACAATTTCTCAAGAAAAAGCTCTGGAAGTTCCACAGCCATGAAATAATAGTTCTAGTAGAAAAATGACAAAAGATTATTGAATAAAAATTACCTTACAGTCGGCTAGAGCCAACCAAATTATACTCTGCATATGTAGGTTAGGTTAGGTTAGGTTATACTGGCAGACCTCCACGAAGAGGTCACAAATAGACCGTATATGGGTCCTTAGTGATACCGAAACGTCTAGACCTAGTTACGAGCTGTAAAGATCTTTAAATACTTCGATTTTCATTCCATATTTTAAGAGTGCTCTTTTGCTCAAGGCCGCTTCTTCAGCTAATCGGAGAACTCCGGGGCTCCAAAGCAATTTACGCGAGTTCTACAGGGTTCTAGACAGCTGCAAAGCAAATGCTCCTTTACACCTGGTCCTTTGCATCGCCTGCATCAGTCGTTCTCTATGAGACCCATCTTGTGAGCGTGGGATGCCGTCCGACACGGCAGTGTGCCGTGATTGCGGCAACCTTAGTTCTGCACTCTACTCTGTTAAGAAACAGAATCAGCTTGGAGCAATTGTCGTTATGTAATCCAAGCATTATTTTGGCGGTCCTACAGGTGTTTATACTTCTCCACCTCCCTGCTGCTTTCCTTATCATACTTGAGTTTAGATTGATGTAAGTCGTGCATAGTGGCATTGGTATGTTATCCGTTTGGGTTTCGGGGAGATGAACACATTCTTTGACAGTTCGATTGGCAATCTCGTTTCTCTCTATACCCTTGTGTCCCGGTATCCAATAAATCCGTAGCCTTCTGCCTTCGGATAATCGTTCTAGTGTTTCTATAAAAAGTTTGCTCGCATATCCATCTATTTCTTTTACTTCCATTATTTTGTGTAGGAGCTACATTAAGAAGTAGAGGTGGCTCACCAATTTTTTTAAGAATAATATCTGCCTATAATACTAATATACACCGGAAATATGGTTGACCTAGGCGAAGTATTCTGTAAGTTATAGGTGTTTTAAAGTTTTTAATGCTTTCATGTCATATTATTTCCGACTACCATATTAATCAAAGTATTAATTGTGATTGCTCCAGGCAAAAGCTGCCAAAGTTACAGCGGTTTAAATATAAAAGAAATTCGGTCCTTCGGGGGCTACTATAAAGAGTGGGCGTGGCTAGCTCATTTCTTGTAATCAACTTAAATATGATTCTTCTACGCTGAATAGTTTGTAACTTATCGCGGTTAGAACATTTTTTTTTAATTGTATGCGAGTCGGTTAGTCGCTTTAAATGCCCGGTGTGGGCCTGGCATTTGACCGATTATGCCCAATATCACGCGTCCGCGTGACTGAAAATTAAAAACAGGCCTATTAAGAAAATATTAAAGACGAAGCATCTATCCGGTGGGGCCAGAAGAATGCAGTATATTATGCGTGCCGAGTTTTTCATCCATACTATAAACCACAATTATTACTTTTGCATCAATGTAAGAGCGAAACACGACTCCAATGGGGCGATTATCCATAACGATATTCACCGGTAAGACAAAGCCCGGTCACATGTTAATATACCCAGCCAGAACTATTTAGAAAAAATGATCTGAATGAATCAAGTTTTATTTCACTCGCTTTATGTTGCAAACACTGCTGCTCCTGGCTACCACTTGTTTCGGTCGTTGCAGATTTTTTAGTTCTTTCAAGAATATGAAAAATGTCATCTATTCGCCCACTGATAGATCGATTTTGACAGAAATATGCAAAACAGTCATAAAATTAACAAAATTTTGATAAATTATAATAGTATTATAGGTATCATGAGTTTTAAGTAGTTTTTTATTTTTTTTTTTATTGTTTACACTTTAACTGAGTCAACACTATTTCCCTAGACCAATGTGAAGTGAATTTTGTTCTACAACTATTTAATGTTGAATACAACTATTAAGGGTCATACATATACACTTTAGTGAAGCTTTATACATAATCACACATACACAAACACACCAATAGATGCGAATGTACACTATTATAGAAAGAAGGTTCTACTTTTCAAGTGAGATTACCTTGGGGTTTAATTTTCAGAAAGAGCGAAAAAAAAATAAACAATTCCCTCCTTTACAACAACAAAAGAACGAAATAGGTTGTTTTCTTTTTTCTTTAAAGGCGATGGCCTTGCTTAAATGCTCGCATTCGCACCATTTCCATAATAATTAAAAGTACACTAACACATACTACACTATGTATAGTATGTACGAGTACCTCGTGTGCTCGTGTACGTATATGTAGTAAGATGAATGTACTTTAAAGAAAAAAAAAAAAAATATATATATATAAGAATAAAAAAACTCATGTACAGAAGAACAAAAAGTCTTTGCGATTGCTAACAATAAAACTGTTCTTTTCTTTTTCTATTTTACGTTATTATTTTTTTGTATGCTCTTTTCATGTTCAACGCACCCACAATACATGTTGTGTGTCCGTATCAACATACATCGTACATAACTACTGTTTTTATACCTTTCTCCTTGGGAACAATACCGAAAAGACTTATATGACTTATGCGCCGACGCCAAATTGTACATACGGCACTTTGCCTCCACCGCCATCGTCGGCAAATCTTGCAGCTGCCACAACCATGCTGATGCCAACATCAGCGGCAGCATCGCTTCACAGCAGTTTACTTATCTCTGGACATGGTGCGCCGTCGGGTGCCAAACCGCTGTCTATAGATGCGCTAGGCGGTGTGGCAGGCGGAGGCGGTCGACAGCATACACCACCACCGCCAGGCGCCTATATGGGTATTTGCTCACCTACCGTTAGTGGGACAATGACAATGGGTAAGTAATAAATTCCTTTGGTGGTAGTTATTTTTTATTCCTATTTCGTGTTGTTGCGGCTACGTCCGCATTAAAAGCACACGAAAGAGAGCAAAGGGCAGAAAGACAGCGAGAGAGGGAGCGGAGTGAAGAGATAAGCACTTAATATTTTTGCAAATAGAATTTGCAAATATGATTTTCATATTTATGTTTTTTTTTTCTTCTTTGCTTTATCTTTTACTTTTTCTTTTTGCTTTTTGCCTTTTCTTTGATCTAAATCTCATTTCAGGTCCGCATTTGCTGGCGCCATCTGCTTTGAGTTCGGTCTCCCACAGTTCTGCTGGTGCAGTACCCTCATACCTGTCAGGCGCAATAATGGTACCAGGTCATCATCATGGTCATGTTGCAGGCACTTTGCGGCGAACGCTAATACCAACCAGCATGGGCATGTTGAGCACAACGACGCAGCAGCCAAGCGGCAGCGCTGCGGTCTATTCACACGCAATGGCTGGCGCGCTTCCATCGAATTCGGGTATTTACTATGACAGTACTGTGCCACGTAATCTAAATCGCGGCATGTCAGCCGACAATGCACAATATTTCTACGGATGACATTCGCTGAATCGCAAAACATCACTTCCAATCGCTATTGCTGTGAGACAACCACCGGTCAGTTTCAATCTAATGCCAATGTCGGCCACAATGGGCACCGCGGCATCCTCGTCAAGACAAAGCATGTGCTCTGGTGGCAGCGGTAGTCGTGCAGGAACACCTACAGGTGCTTCCAGTATCAATACCATCCCTGAAATACCATCAATTACAGTAACAGGATCGCTAGGACCAACACCGTCGTCGATATTTGTCAATAAACCGAATGCCTTGAAGATGCCAACATTTCAGGAGGATGAACCAATCAACCAAAGCACATCGGCATCAAACCAGCAACAACAACAGACAACAAATACTGCCTCTCAACAGCAACAGCATCAGCATCATCAGCATCATTCATCGCATCATCACGACCCATCGACAACTAGTATATGTACTAATGTGACGACGGTACCTACATCGATGGGACGTAGTAACTTTTACTAGATCAATCACATACGTATCATAATCTAACCAAAGTCAGTTGTCAAACGAGAAGATTTTGTCTTGTCTACATATTTGTAAATAATCTTGAAAGCATTTTTATATAATTACCTGCATAGTTACTTAATTAATACATACACATCCACACATACATACATACATACATACACATACATACTAGCAGATATAGAACAAAAAATTAGACAAATTCTATTTGTTTTTATTATATGATAGTCTATTCATAATATGAACTAAAAAAATTATTATAAATATAATATGCAATATTGAGAGGCTAAGAAATGAACTGTGAACTCTCGGAGAGAGCCTACAGTAATCGTTTCAAAACGTTTCACATTTGTACCACAAATGATTGCGCATAATTGTGTGTGCATGGGTTTTAAATATGTAGTCTATTTAATAAAATATCTAAATACTAGTCTAGTTAAGTATTGGTTAATACATTTTTTTTTTAGTTTTGCCTTATGTACAGTTATTATTATAATAATTATTATTATTATTATAATTATTATGTGGAAAAAGAATTGAAACCAAATTGAATGAAATGCATTAAATACAGGTCAAATCAAACAAAAAGTCCATCCGTCAAAGTCCATTTAATACATATAATACACTCTATATGGTAAGTAGATCATCGATTTGAAATGAAAAATAAATTAATAAAATAAATTATTTCATATTATTATTAAACATGCTCAAAAAAATTTAGTAAATATTATCAGAATATGGTTTTTTTTTTTTTGTGCGTAAAAATTTTTATGCAAATATTAAAGAAACGGATTTAGAAACAAAAATATATGGAAAAAGTATTATTAAGCCGGCTGTTGTGCCGAGATTGTGCAATTGAATCTAGAAACATAGACTCGCTGTTGATTTCAACAAATCAACCTTTCACTCACCAGCCTGATGAGAATTTTGAATAAAGTTCTCGGACTATTCGGTTAAAAGGTCCAATTAATTGACAGCAATTAAACGATCATCCGCGTCGTTATCGCATCTTAGTTTGGACCTTAGATTATCTCGAAATAGATGTCAAATTTAGTCAAAAAACCATCTTTTCTGAAGCAAAATTTTCATATCTGGAGATAACAGATTACAGACTTTTAATGAGCTAAATTTGAAGGCAATGATTTTGACGGTATTTGGTTTCAGCAAAATGCCATACTAAGGCAACAAACAATCGATATTTTCGCATCATAGCGATATCAATTAACCACATCGGAGCTGTGGTTTAACACGATCCAGAAACGCTTCAGTTCCATAAGGTGAATATCGACAGAGCTGAGATATGTGCAATAGACCCAGAAATCAACAGACAGGTCTTGTAAAATTCGGTTGACACGATGTGTTACTGTGAAGCCAGCCATAGGTAACCATATGAATGAAATCCTGTTTCATGAAACTCGTATTTAGACTAGCTTTAAGTAAAATTATATGCTATAGTGAGTTAAGCATTCTCACTGAAAAATAAAAGAGGGGCAAAAAACGTTTCATTTTTCAACATTATCTTAGTCTTAGCCTTCTTCTTCGGTTTCGATTCACCATGAGGAGTTCACTGTCTAGATTGTTACTTGGTCTCTGGTGTGTTGATGACGAAACGGCGCAAAAACTCCAAAACTCAGTTGCGTTTAAATTATTGTCAATTGTTTAAATCTTTAAGTTCGCATACCTTAACTCGCCGTTCGTCCAATATCATAATATGGATTTCATCAACCATTACCAGCGTGGTGGTCTCAATTGGGCAATCAGAATGTTCGTTGTCAGAAATAGAAAAAACCGATTGGTTCCTATAGATGGAAGCAAATTTACGAAAAACCAAACAAAAATATGTTTTGAGAAAAATTTATTCTCGTCGTTTTGGCAAAGCCTCCAAAAATTGCTCATAAAAACATTTCTAATTAGTTCTTTTTCTCAAGTGCTGATAAATTGGACAGAACTAATATTCATACTTAAATGAACAAGTCATTTGGTATTAAGTCCCATCTTGACATATTACCATAATTCCACCACCTAAATCTCTATGGAGTCATTTTCATAATAGACGACAAGGTTTTTCCAACTTTTTTTTTTTGATTCAGATGAATTAAACAACGCCCACTTTAGCAAAAAGTTAATACCATTGTGAATTGAACTATCTTTCAATTTCATTTTTTTTTTGTGTACGTGTTGTGTACAAAGTATTATATCTTAATTACATGCAAAAGTTGCAACTTGTATATTAATGTGCTACCGCCCAAGCTTCAGTATCTATACTCTTCATATAAAATAATACAGAAGATAACTTGTATAGAGTACTAAAAACATCGATTTATTACATGCATAAGTATTTCCTATTGAATGTATTGTTATGAGAGAGACATACATACATACGTATATATCGTAGTAACAATGAGTGTATGAGTATTTGTCTCTTCCATAGAGATACAGTGAAGTGGCAAAACGTGCGCACTGAGCTGTGGTAATTGAAATTTAATATGATTTTAATGTACATACATACTGTATTACAATATAATGAAATAATATCACCCACACAATAAATTTCATTATTTCTTTAATTACTCAGTACAACATACGAGTTCGAGTAGATGAGTTGCTTGGATTATTTTCTGGATGATCCAATCTCAATGTACTTATATTAAATTTCTAGGTACCTATGTTCATATTTTTGTTGTTTTTTTTTTCAACATTAATCAACTTTATTCGAATATAATTAAAAAAGAATAAATAAAGAAAACCAAAAAAAAAAAAGACTTTGGACAATGCTAATTAGAGCCAAAAAAAAACTTAAGGATTGAAAATCTAAAGGCCATAATAATGAAGCAAAGCATTTACAATCGTATTATGTTTTCGGCAAATATTTATGTGCGAAAAATATGAAATATTGGAAGGAAAATTATTTTATTTTATTTTTTCCAAGAACTCCCACACAAAAAAAAATATGACAAATTTCTGATACTCAAATCGAAAAATCGTACTAAAAATATACAAGTAATCGGTACTCCAGCCATTTGGGAGCTTTGTGACAATAAAATGACATAGATGATAAGTTTCCTTAGCAGAGTTAATTGATTTTTTATTTTATATATAAATTTCAAGCATATATCAAATAGAAATGATTCAAAAATATTGAAATAATTTTGTTGCAAAGTACTTTCTTCCTTCCCTTTTCTCCCTTTCTTCTTAATTATGTTATTTTTGACGACCTTAAAATAAAAATATCCCGATAAGTTACATCTCTGTACAGTAGACATTATGAAAATAATTGGTAACATTGTCTACAGTTATATTCGCTAATATTTATCGCCATATATATATCGATGCTAACTAAGTACGTAGACCGAGAAAAATGTCCATAATCAAGAATGGAAAAAATCCAATTTTCTATCTCTTTTTTCTTCGTTTGTCATATCTAATCACTGTGTATATAATTTTTTTTTTCCTGAGTTCGCAAATTTGATCATCAATGTGTTGACTGTTCTTGTCATCATTATGACAAGGCCATTCTTTTAATGTGATTTTCTATAATACAATTTCACTGATATTTTAGTTATGACCTTACGAATGTCCAAAATATGTCCATATAAACACTTTCATCGGCATCAATCCCATGATTTTGAATTATTTTTCTTAATATTTCAATATGTACATATGTATTTGAAATCATGGATGCGGGTTAAAAATCTCATCATTTTCTTTTAGAAGTCTCTAATTGTAAATTATACAGTTATCGTCTAAAAGCACACAATTTATTAGTGTATAATTTTAAAAATATTATTACTAAAAGTAACCTTCGTATATACGTCGTATTAAATTTTAAATCAAATTTTTTGTTGTACACTGATTTTATTAGCTGTTAAATGTATGCTTGTATTGAAGGGAAAAAAGGATCTAAACCAGAAGAAAAAAAGAAGAAAAATTCAAATAACAAATGTTTTAAAGATGTTTACGTACATTTACTTACATACGTCTTTTACTTCATATTCGTCTTAAGTCTTCGTCTTTTACTTAAGAGCATCACACTCGATTGGAAGCATTAAATTATATACCCACATACATTCATACATACGCACTAGATGTACATGCATACAAACTCATACATATATCAGAGAGAGAGAGAGAGAGAGAGAGAGAGGGAGAGAGAGAAAAGAGCCCCAAATGCTTGCTTTCACAGTTTAGTACAATATTTCTATACATATACATTCATACACTTACATGTAAGTGGTGGTATATATTTCAGCCTTTTATGGTACAAACTTCCTGTGCTATAATCTTGAAGTATACAATATGTATGCACGTACATAGAGTAGTATATATTGTACAATATAATAGCAGCATGTAATCACATAGCTCAATGTGCACATTATAACCGGTATGGTGATACTCATCCCAGTGGTCACTTATTCCACCCAACAGAAGGCACACTATTTGACATATGTTCAAACATGATTCTTAGAAGTTGATAGTAAATGTTTGTAATCTTATGCCAGAATATTGCAGACATTATGGCGTCTTGCAACGAAGAAAATACCAGCTAAACCAAATAGAAAACTTGTGGCAAGCAAAGGCGCGTTATCGAAGAAAGCACATAATATATAAAAATATCGTATAGATATATTTATGAATGTATGTCGGTACCTACTTGCTTTAAAATGTACTCGTTTGATTTTTCCTTTTCTATGTATAATTCGTCAATGCAGCCAAGTACTCAAAGAGTAGAATAACATAAGTAAAATATGTTCGAAAAGTATGTACATAAGCCAAAAATTTATCGTTTCTTAGGGTTATATGAAAATTGAAAAGAATAAGCTTTATTCTCACATTCGATAAATTTCATAATGTCCATTAGTTCTGTTGGAATTTTTTCACAGAATGTAATTGCTTCAGGGACATATGTACAATTGTTCTATGATTTCGTTCACTCAATTTACGCATGTTGTTATTCTAATATTTGACATTTTGAATTGACTTATCAAACATGAATTACGCAGAATATAAATTCAATAAAATTCACCTTTTAATGCCATACATTTTAATTAAACAAGTCTAATGTATATGTATGCATAGGTGCATTGGGTATTTTGGTTCAAAAATTCTCGTACACAATATCACATAGGGTAAATACGGGTTTGCATACCATTCAATTCGAATGCGAATGCTAATCAATTGATTCACTAAGCATGATCCATTTTATTCCACATACAATTGCGTACATTATTTAAATTATGTCAATTTATTAGACATTTACAAAATGTAATTTTCAATACTTCTTCCATTTATAATATACCATATATTTACTTAGGGTGAATATATATTGGATATTTAAAAGGTGTCTTTGAAAGGAAGCGCACACAAATTTGTTCGAATTGTCTGACCTTTATTCGGGGGATAATTTCTTAAACAGTTTTTCTATAGTCAAATAAATGAATATTTAACAGAAAGAAAATTTATGTCACCATTTGATGAAGAAAATTCGTTTAACACTTATCAGGCTATTGAATATACAACTCTTCGCGTTTTAATGTGCTTTCAGGTATACCATACGAGTATGAGCGTCATATTTGGTTTGATCATGAGTCGTCCAATAAATAAACACTTTTTTTAACATGTAGCAGCACCTTGAGAGTCTAAAGCAACAAAATGACCAATTCTTCTTGCAATGTTAAATTCGACTGACTTATCAACACAGGCTCATAGAAGGTTAGTTAGAAGAGGTTTCTCTTACGCTCGGAGAACAAACTATCCAATGAGATTCTAACACTTTCTACACGTGCATTTTCATCCAATATATATATAAAGGGTTATCCATTTCGCGGTTTCAAAAGTATAGGGCTAGAATTCGACATCTGTCAAACTGAGTTGTTAAAACAATTTCTTTCTTTTTCAGTTCAAAGTCTGACTTTTGCGAAAATGGATCGCTTAACTATCGCACAACGCATTAAAATTTTAAAAACCTACTACAAAAATGGTCATTCTGCCACAGCCACATATCGTGCTTTAAGAGGAGATTATGGTTTACATAATCGTCCAACTACGCAAGCAATTGGCAAAATTGTGAAGAAATATGAAGAGACTGGATCGGTTACAGATATTGTAAGGCAGATACAGATATTGTATTGCATCATCGTTTCGCTCGTACCACCGAAAATATCGCTGCTGTAAGTGAAAATGTTGCCGAAGACCCGAATGTGTCGATTCCTCGTCGTTCTCAGGAATTAGCACTGTCTTACGGCACATTATGGCGTATTTTGCATTTGGATCTACACCTACATCCATATAAAATCCAGCTCACACAACAACTGAAGCCAGCTGACCATTCACAACGTCGTAGATACGTCGAATGGGTGCTTGAACAACAGGCGGTGGACGGCGATTTTTCGAACAAAAGTCACTGCTTGGTGCGCTCTTTGGTCCGGAGGTGTGATTGGACCTTACTTCTTCGAAAACGACGATGGAACGACTGTCACCGTCAATTCGGAGCGTTATGGTCATATGATAACCGACTTTTTTTTGCCTGCTATTGAAGAATACGACTTAGAGAATATGTGGTTTCAACAAGACGGTGCCACATGCCACACAACTCGAGCGAATATGGCTTTATTGCAAGAGAAATTTTCTGGCCGCGTAATTTCTCGTCGTGGCGATATCAAGTGGCCACCAAGATCATGCGATTTGACACCGCTTGACTTTTTTTTGTGGGGCTACGCGAAAGACCGTGTTTATGCAGATAAACCTTTAACTCTTGAGCACCTAAAAACCAACATCCGTCACGTTATGGCTGAAATACCGCCCAATATGTGTCAAAAAGTGGTCGAAAATTACCTCAAAAGAATCGATGCTTGCAACAATTCGCGTGGTGGTCATTTAAATGATGTAGTATTTCACACATAATGTCAACGTTCAAACTTTATAATAAAAAAGAAATATCATGATAAAAAATATTTTATATGTGTTTTATTTACATTTACTTTTGAAACCGAAAAATGGATAACCCTTTACATCATATATATATTATATTTATTCTCTTGAAGGCTGGTATACTATCATATAATTTTACTGTCCTATCAGGGTTTTATTTATAACGTTCTGAAGAAATATGACCTAATAACACCAAGTCTATAGAGCACAACAAGTAGTGAATTTTTCTGGTTATAATGACGTACAAAATGTCTCCTATGGTTTTTAGATCCAGGGCCTAGTTTCAATTCACAGCAAATGGAACATGTTTTATTTTATTTAAGAACACGATTTTGCGGTGAACACGGAACATGCCATGTCAATTTTTGCACTATTTGCTCTTTATAGAAAATTAACAAAAATAAGTCCAAAATGCTATGAAGGCTGCTTAATACACCTAATCGGGCATTACTCTATACTAGACTCCAAAACGCTGATATTTGCTTCCGTGGACATTGTTTTCCATGTGTGAGGATATGTATATTTAACATATTTTACCGTTAGAATATCGCGACCATTTAGGGAGCGCATGGATAAATCAGCATGTCCATATCACTGTCATATGGATTCCATGCTTCTTCTGAATAGACGTAAACGTGTATTCCTTAAACTTGATCCATATTTCCTTTCTTGGGCATTATTCTTCATCTTCATACTCTACCGTTGTAAAATTCAGGCTAGGAAACAAAAGGGTATCTTTGCTGCACTAAAAAAGCATCTCGACATCATGTGGGCAACCGTGCAAGGCAATGAAATTTGACAATCACAGACTTTCTATATTACATCTCGTTCGACATAACATTCACATAATGACGGTAGGTTCTCTGATTTCTTACTAGGGCCCGTAGCAATATTGCTAGGATTACAGGCCTACTGGTGGATAGATGCACATGCTGAGAAACTGCGTATTCTATTTCCCGTCCACTACAGAAGTTGAGGAAACTTAGATGGAGAAGAAACTATTACACATTTCATGGCGAATCTCCAGCTCCTTCAAAGACAAGACACAGGATTTTGGGAGCATATTTCTACGACAATCTGACAACACAGCAGATATTTGTGTGTCAGCCACCGCAATCAACCACTCATACTTAACATATAGGCGCTGATTGGAACTCCTAATCGCTATTCATGCTTCGGTCAATTACTTTCAAGTTCATAAAAAGTATACATTTTTTAGGGGAGCCCCTTAAGGCATAGAGAGAGAGGGTAAGTACATTTGGGGGACGTATTGGGACAGAAGAACCAATTAGTAGTGTTGGACATTCATTTCACATCTGTAGAGGAAATTTTGGGGTTTATTAACGGTTTTAAGGCGTAGTTTAGTTCAATTTGCAGGGAAACCACTCAAATGAACAAAAATACGAAGTAAGTATGTGTGGAAAAAAGTTTGAGTAATAAAAATAAATAGGGGTCAGTTATACATTTTACTCCTCTAACCTATTGAAAAAGTCAATTTTGTACGAGAACCCATCTAAGCGGTAGAGTTAGGAGGTAAGTGTGTTCAAAAATGTTATGTAGAAAAAATAAAAATAGAACCACTCTATTTAGCTACGAATCTCGGTATTTTCAATGAATTTTTCAATTTTCGTGAAGATCTGCCGATACGGAACATTATGTCGGATAGAAAACTAAAATCTTTGGGTTACTGCCCTATGAACTGATTCTTACCCGCCCACCGGACCGAGGAGCGCATCCGTCTGAACGCACAGATTGGTGATCTATAACATTAGTATTCCAGACTACTCTGTTAAACCCGCTTGGGTGCAGAGGACAATCTAGTATTCGCGTCCGCTACAGAAAAAATATTTTCATCAGCTGAAATTTCTCCATTTAACGAAATTTTTCAATGTTTAATCTTTAGTAGCAAGTAGAAACCATTTTAAGAACACCTTTTATGTAAATGTAGGACAATGGAACTGGTTCATTGAACAGTTTATATATGAATTGTAATTTTTATTTTTCCAATTTGATAAATGTAACTATTAGGAGAAGCAAAAATAATAGCAATCATCATCATTATCCTCATCATCATCACCATCACCATCATAAACACCAGTTTGTAGCGAATAAAAAAAAAACAATAAGGATAGCAAAACTGCAGGCAAATCAACACCATTGATTGTACGCAAATACGATAAATGTTACACTCACTTATTCACTACTCACATTCTCGAAAGAAAGTGGTAGGTAATACATAGAAGTGACAGTAGTTGGGCTTGATGTTGACAATGATGATGAAATATGATGATGATGATGATGATGATAATAATAGAAGTTGATGATGATGATGGTGATGAAAGAAAAGAAAACATTTTCATTCTTATTTGACTGTCGGTTGGTGTGTATGTAGTACGATTTGATGACTAGTAGTACTAGTAGTAGTAGTAGTAACAGTTGTTGTTGTTATTATTATTCTAAGTCAAACAAAGACATCGCACTCGATTGCGTTCGATTTGTATTTATGTATGTTTTGCTTGTATCTAACAGATTGTAGTTGAATACTTCATCATTATTGACAGACACAATCAATTGCAGTCCATTAGACTTTTGCAGTTGACTGCAGACGAAAAACGAAAACAAGCAAACAAACAAACAAACAGACAAACAAGCAAACGACTAGGTACCTACCGACCGACACAATACAATCAGCCAACAACAGCAATAATAGTAAGTGAATCCCATTGGCAATAGTCGCAATCGTATGAACGCTACTTTCGGGTTTTATAATCCATCAGGGATGTTGGCGATTTTTACGTTTACGTATGTATGTAGTTAGGTACCCACCTATACATACACATGTAGTAAACAAAACATGGGGCAAAAATTTGTTATATAAATAGGTATGTATGTGTGCATTTGATAAAGAAAGAGGAAATTGCTAACAAAATATTGTTGAAAATATCATATAGCATCGTAGTATCGATAGAGCATCATGTAATCGTATATCGTATTTCGTATTCCGATTCAATCAATATCAATTGGCAATTGGCAAATTTCATGGGACGCGAATGCATGTATTCTCTATACATTTTATGTGTGTGTGTGTGTGTGTATGTGTAGGTATCATGACCACCCCCGACGCATCACTTTCGTGTATGTCCGAATTTCATTGATACTACATTGTCCATAACTTAATAAAACGAATATTGATTATCATTATATACATACATTCATACATGCATACCAATATGTATTTGTGTATTTATTTATGTACATAGAGTGTATCATTGTTGGCATCAGGGGAGCCAACTTGCCATGTAATTGAGTGTAGAGATGCGCAGCAGTAGCAACAGTAGGTACGTACTAGTAGAAATATGCCTGGATACATTCTGCTAGTTACGTGTATTGTTGGTCATATACAATATATATGCTCGTATAATACACACACACACACACACACACATATACATACAATAATGAAATTTACAATAAATAGAAACTTGTTTACAAATCGTTTTGGTTTTTTAAATTTGATTGCATTTGATTGGGGAAAAAATCAAATTGATTGCACGGAAATAAAGTGAGTTTATGGTCAATGAGTGTACATACACGTACACAAATATTCTCTAATACGATCTACTATAAAATGAAGAGTGGGATTTTTGTTTTGTTTTCATTTTTCAATGAACATAAATCGGATGTCTTAAAAATTCTACATTCATTTATGTGACGGTTGGATGGTATTAATTCATACTCGATTAGAGAATAAAATTATCTGAGCTCTCTGAGGGATTGGGTTCTCTCGCAGCATCATAAAGAAGTTCCATAGATTTCAGAGTATTTTATATTTCAATTATATTGTAAAGATTCGAGCTAACGATAATCTAAAGACTCATTATGAAGTGAATATGGTGGACAGTAAATCATAATGCCAGAGATAAAAATAAGGATCATTAACAAAAACAAATATTTCGAAATTTTCTAATGTATAAAAAGTGAGCTAACCATATAATTTTACGATATAATCTCAAACATTAAAAGTAAGATACTCGTATACCTAACTATAAAATATAGTGGGTGAAATATTAAACGGTTGATTTCAGTGACATTGTATATGAACTACAGTAAATAGTTGGTGTTGCTCTCCAATTTTTTACGAAATTATTTCACCTTGTATTGTTGAACTCACCTGAATTATAATTGCCCCTGGCTGAAGGCTACATAAGTTATGGGGATTTAGAATTTTTTTAATTTGTCGGCTCTATATGAAAGCTGCATTAAGTAGCGGGCGTTGCTCACTTAAGGGGGTCTTCTACCTTGTTGGTTCAAAAAATTCGAATTATTTTTTTTCAATTTTCCAACCCAGAAGGTGTTAGGAATATACCCTTAAAAGGATATAACTGAAATCTTATTATTTCGAGTTTTTCCGAGCCGTCGAAGACAGTTACGCGTGCTCTTATCGCAGCGCTCTTCGCGACCACCTAAAAGCTGGCCCATCGCGTTTTTCTAAAGTTATCTAACGTTCTATCGAATACCTGATGTATCTGTATCTATGTAATCTCTGTTATGCATGATAAAATTTTCGGTCCATTCAGTTTGAAAGAAAATTTAACGTCGGAAACATCCCGCTTGTTATATACATGAATATCTTTAAATGCGATTTCCCAAAAGTTGCGTTTTTGTAACTGGTTGACATGATATCTCGAAAACTAATTGATTGATTGATTGAAATTATATATCAAAATTTGTGAAAAACATGTGGCTATCGTCTGACAGATACTTTTTAGATTTTTTTTATTTAAACAATTTTTACAGATGTTTTTAACCCCGAAAACATTAAAAAAAAATTTTTTTTTTTTACAGTTGCCTGTTCTGCGAAATTTTCAAATTTTGAAAATGCCATCTGTCAAACGATAGCCAAGGTGATAAAAAAATTAAATCATTTTGGTTTTTTTGTTTCAGACGATTTTCATGAGCTAAATCGTGTCAACCATTTGTGTATGCATTTTTTGCAAGGGACACTTCAAGGTCAAGTCACGGTCAAATCGAAGACAGTAAATTTTCAGTAAAATTAGTGTTAAATGTATTTAAATAAACAAGTTGAATGCAACAAACCGCACCTCGATTGCGTTTTTAGTTTTCCTATAACTAATATTCAAAAAACAGTGTCAAAAATGAAGCCACAAGGTAGAAGACCCCCTTAATCATTGTGAAATTATTATCCCTTATAGTATTATATTAATTAACGATTGTCCCAGTCGACTAATGTGTTTTAACATTTTTTTTAAGCCTCTAATTTATATGGGAGCTTAATAAAATAGGAGACGTGGCCTAATAATTTCTTGTGAAATTTTTTTTTTTGGTTACAAAATTAATCTATCATAATTATATATGGTTGCCCTAAGCAAAAATCTACTTAAGTTATAGGAGTTAACGTTTAAAAAGGATTCCGCGACTTCCGCAACTACATATATTAAATATCGAGCGTGGCTCAACTCGTGGCTTTATTCAAAAACTATAATTTCAGACCTTGTACACGAAAACAATACTAGATACAATTGTTTATGTCTTAAAAGTAGGCTGATATTTGCGTACGACTTTTACGATTCCATTTCAGTCATGGTGTTATTATGAAGGTAGAGCAACTACAAAAAATTCCTCTTGGCTGCGCCATATAATATCGGAAAATGGCTTGTTATAGTGTCAAGCTAGTGTGTTTCTTTTTCCTTTTCAACTTCTTCTTCTTCTTCTTTTCACATGTGTTTGCTGTTGTTTTATTTACCTTTTCTCCTTCATTCATGAGAACTCTCCCCAATGGCTGTATCTTGTGTTATTATACCATGACAAAACCAATCAGCTGTTATTATTCACATAAATAAAGGAATTGTAGTTTATAAATTTTTGGTTTTGAAATATTTATAAGGTTGGTTGTTTAAGGTATTTTATTGGATTGTTGCGTTTCTTAAATTGGTGAGCATATTTGAATATACCATAATAGTATTTGATCAATTTTACAGTAATCGATCTGATTGCAGGGAGTACGGCGATAAATCAAAATTATATAAGTATGGTCCAATTCACGATTTTAACATTGAGGTCTCTAAAGCAGACTTTTCTGAAATAGGACTATCAAACCAAATATCAGATAAAAAAATAAATATGTGGCACTTAAAGCCCCAAAGGGCTCATTGGCCGAGCTTCTCTTCCATTACTGTTGTGCGTCTTAAATTTGGACAGTATTAGAAAGGACCTACTTATTTTAGCCGGTTCCGAACGCCAGAACACTTGTGACATCACTTTTTCTGAGCTTTGTCACAGAGTTCTTTTAGAAGCTTTTTCATGGCAAGTTATTACTGTCGGAAGAATTGCCAATTGCTTGCCGACAGGTGGGTACCATTCGAAAGAAAAATCTTATCGATATTAAATTTGTTATGCATCAGCCGAGGATTGAACCACGACCTACAGATTAGAAGGCGAACACACTAACCACTGAGCTACGGCACCCACCATATATCAGACAGTTCTTCCCATTCTTCAACAATGTGTTCATTTTGCGATGAAGAATTCTCACAATCAATTAAATTTTCACTTTCTTTTGAACACATTTTTAAATTTATCTCACAAGATTTACTTTGAAGAAATTCACGTTTGAAAAGAAATTAACGGATCATTATATATCTACGTATTATACGTAAATATGCGTATATATACGTACAATTCTTGAAGTAGGTCAAACTACCGGGAACAAACATGCCAGTCGTTTCTTCTCATTTTATTAAAAACGATTACGAAAAAAAACCAAACAAATTGTAATGTGAAATAAAACTTCTATAATTTTTTGCATTTAATACTTTCTTTATATTTAATATAAGCCAATGGCAAACCAGAAATGAAAGATCCAACAACCGATATTTTGTAGATATTTTGTAAACAACAAACGCGAAGAAGAATAAAGGATGTCAGCTTGCTATTGAATGGATATCGCCACTCCCATTCTTTTTAGGCTACAGCCATCTGCTGCTGCATTCATCAAAATTTCAATTCTGTGTAAATTCTTTAGGTTTTTCAATTCATGAATTGAAAAGGTATAGAACTCATTCTTATCAGCGTAAAGACTTCATTTAAATAGAAGAATTAAAAGTGAAAATGACTTCACACTTTTATACTATATCCTGAATACAAACAACATTTCCACTTGCACGCTATAAAATATAATGTTAAAAGTATTTTGGGACCAGAAAACTAAAAAAAGTTTATTTTTGTTCGATTTTTTTATTTCTAATTCCATATTTCAGAAATGGTTGAAAATTTCTTATTACATTTTTCAGACAATATAAAGCTCAAAACACTTTACTTCAATAACTCTCAAATAATTAGAAATTTCTATTAAAGATATCGAAAATAAAATTCGACCACTATTTAAAATTGTTCACATATATCGAATGTTAATCATAAATCACAAAATATTCATTTTCTGCATGACATGCAAGGAATATTGATTTAAAAACCAAACAAAACGGAATAGATAATACTAACAGTACGTAAATACAATGAAATTGCATGAAATAAAATATCGTACTCGTACATTTTAAATTCTGCCAATGAAAATGCATTTTCCTTTTTTCACTATGCACTCTACTATTGTATGTTAACTTCAAAATGTCTTGTGCTCCAAAGTCAATATATTACAATACTTACTACATAATACGAAATATCTATAATATTTTCACTTCAGCTCTGAAATAACTAGAATCGAAAGGATGATTCAACAGAACAAATGGCAGATGGTATGGCATGTAAACATTTCGCATTTACAAACAGAAACTTTTAACAGATGTTCCCCATGAAATTTTGTTTCTTTTCCAATATTTATTACTTGTTTCTGTATTTTTTTTTTTTTTTTTTTGTCAATCAGCATGAGCATCAGCATCAACTTTTGGAGCAATGAGTTTGAAGTTGAATTGTCACCCAACTTGATTGATATACACGTACACGTAAGCAGAGAAGATTAGTAACTAAATAAGGTTGAAATATGTTGAATTTCTAATCGCATGAAAACTATTTTTTGATCAATAGTTGATAACAAAAATGAAAGTATTTGGAAAAAATACAAACTAAACACAAAAATAACATTGTAAATATAAGAGTATTCTTACAAAAAGTCACTAACTGACTATTCGTTTGTATGTATTCTACATACATATGTATGTAGGTCAGCAATTGTCTTCTAATACGGTTGCATTGTTGCCATGTTGCCAAAATTACATTGTGAGAATTTTTGGAATTTTCTAAACGATACTGAACACTTGCCAAATAATAGAATGATAACATACATAGATATCCATACATATTCGTTACAAATCTTTTGTAGAAACCGCAAAAACTAAATATAAGCACACATCTGCAAAATGAAAATTCAGTTTCATTTCAGTTTATACGAATAAAGACGCCAGTTATACTACTTTATACCCATGCATTCATACATTTATACTATGTATGTTTGAGTGTATGTGTATATGCATTAAGAATATCCAAAAGTTAATAAAATTGTCTAAAAACTCACTCAATAAGCTACTATGTATTTAGTAAACTATCACATTTTTCGTACATAAGTAAGTACTCATATACTCGTAGATGAGTGCAATATCATATCACACAATACTTACACGTATGTAAGCTATTATCACCCTCAATAATGCTTTCGAGAATGTATGCACTTACTAGTACAAGTATTAATATGCTTTAAGATGTTTCGACATCGATAGCTCTTCCTTATATACACATGATTATTAAAAGTCGAATAGAAAAGAGAAATATAAAGACGCACAACAAGAAAAACACAATTTTGCAATATTATTGCTTTTTTTTTCTAAAGTTAGTTTACTGGCGGTTTACTGTGTCAGCAAACTTCGCTAATATTAGTGAAATTAATACATGTTTCAACAACGTTTTCGGGTTATTGAAATTTTTATCAAATGGCACATTCAGTTATCACAATTTAATATACGCCAATGACAAAGTGCGGTTTAACGTCTTTAGAATCTTTGAAAGCTTTTTGAAGGAGGATAAGTTTTCAACTTTTCAAAATGTAATGGAAATTGCATCATTCATGGTAACGAAAATGATAAGATTTGCTACGCCCTTGAAAGTATGAAACATCAAGAACATAGAAAAGCAATTATACAATCTTGTGCACATGGTATTGCATGATGCAATACAACAAAATTGCATCCTTTTTGCGATACACAAACAAAACACATGAAGATTTGAACAAGCCTGAAAGTATGCAACGTTAAAACCCTGTACAAATGACGCAACATATAACAGATGTATAAGGCCGATGTTATTCAGATATTCACATGATTATAAATCATGATATTTTTACACTCAATTTATCTATCAATATTCTAACCACTCTATGAAGCATAAGCGAATTTTTGTGTTTAATTTTGCAGTAATGTAACAAGAGCAGCTAGATAAGTTAGTGCCTTTTTGAATTAACGATATTTTTAGCAAAATAGCGTTTTTTTTTCTCAATGCAGTCTCCTTTTAGCTTGATACGTTTGGTGTAGCGGTTTCCTGAAGGTCCTCAAAATGTTGTTTCATCGATGATCTCTCCAGTCTACCGAAAATTCTTATCACCGATCCATTTCTTTAGTTTTGAAAAGAGAAAATTTCCGTCCAGGACTAAAGATCGAGAATATACTGAATGGAAAGAGCAATTTGTAACCTAATTCATTCAATTTTGCCATTGCTACAATGAACTTGTGTGCTGAGCATTCTTCTGGTAAGAAAAAATTTTTTTCCCACCAAATATCGTTGTTTTGACTTTAAATCAGCATCGAATCGATCCAACAGCTCTGCATAATAAAGGACAGCCGTCATCATTTTGACCTTTTAACGTTAATGGCACCGCACACATCCCAAAAAAAAAAAACAACGCGAATTAATTCATTTTATTAGACATTTTAAGAAGTTTTAGATTTGCCTTAAGTTCGATATTTCATTTGTTGAATAAATTAAAAATAAATAGATGACATTTAAGGCTACGAAAAATATTAGGCAAACATCTCTCATAGTATTGTTGTGCATTCTGAACTGGAAGTGATTAATATGCTTATTTTATCCGATTTCGAATGTCAGGGGTGTTGCGACATAAGATTTTTGAGCCTCGGTACGGAGCTCTTTCAGAAATTTGGTTGAGTCGGGTATTTAGACCTGTAACTCATATACTGGCCGTGACTATTCTCAAATTTATTTTTATTTTTACTTCATAATTTATTTCCTTCCATTCAATTAATTGCTTTTCATATGTGTTATTCATTAATTAAAAAATCTACATAATAAAAATACATACTCGGATACCATGACAAACATATTGTTTTTGTAAATAAAATATATTTTATTATTCAGTAAAATTTCCCTGAGCATCAATACACTTATGGCAACAGATAGCGAATCAAAATGTGAGAATTGGATTGGGCAGCCCAACAAGCCTTTAAAGTGTCGCCTTTATGATGTCGTTCATCTTCTTTCATGACCTTCATGGTTACAGAATCATCATGTAAATTTCCCATTTTCTGGCACATACTAAGGTATAATTACATTCTTTCAAGTAACCAATCTTAAGAATACTCTCATTCATTATACTCTTTTCAAATATCTCTGATTCATTATCATCTGTTGGGTTAAATTTATTTAATGAATATAATCAATATAATACAGGATAATTGCTTACTCATATTATTCACAAATGTTTTGTATGTTTATAATACCTTCCTACGTATGCATGCATATTATAGTGTATAGGCACACGTAATATGTGGCAGCAATACAGAATATTTCTGAATACTTAGTTAGGCTTTTGAATGTTTATACCAATAATGCGAATTACGACTAATTGCATGCCTATACATACAAACTATATAATCTCTCAATAACGTATTGTAAATACAGCGTATGTCTACGCTATTATTATGCCTACAATATTCGCAATATGTACCGTATATGTACCTACTTGTATAGTATGATGCAACAAGCTCATTGTCTTATCACACACACATTGTATGATCAGAATAACATTCACTAATTTCAGCTTACTTCAGCAATACGCTGATAATAGACAATAGAAATCAAATTTATATGTATGCAATTCCATTATTTGCCACAATTCATTAAGGTGATATTACAATAACAGATCAATTGTATTCTCTACTATACATATCATTCGATTTATGGTATCGTAATATGTTCAAGAGATATACAATAAACAGAGGTTTGGCATATATATATACTACATACAAGTATCTATGTACATTATGGTGAAGCAAATTTTCAATCAGACTGAGTCAACGAAAAACAGAAAATGTTGATCATTTCAAATTGTTTTTCGTTCGAAATATATGATAGACACCTATTGGTTTTTCTTCCCCAACATTTCCCCCGAACATACTTAATCGCTATATCCACCCTTTAATGTGGATCCCATAAATAATTAAAGTAAAATCACTTGAAATCATATCCCAATGGCTAACCAATGGCTATAATAGACCGCCATTAATCTTCTCTATCCAACATTATATCCAACCATACTTACACTCTATATCCAATTCATAGGGATGCTCCCATATAAAGTTATAGCAAAATCACTTTAAAGCCGATAATTAACCTCATTAGAGTAGTGAGATATATGACTGAGGCTTATTCATTTTTCCTCTCCCACATTTCATCCGAACATGCTTACTCCCATGAAACTGACGCTTTATAAAGTCTGTAAAGAAATGTGGAATTTCTTCCTTGAAATTTTTATAGGACCCGCTTCACTTAGTGAAATTTTCAAAATGTTGCTTCATACAAATGGACCCACCATAATGTTCCAATCTATGTATGTATATAACATACATAGGCACGTTCACATAGTGTACACATAGTATAAACACATAGTATAAATCTCAAGGTACGTGAATATGCACGACAATACCACTAAATTAATTTCCAGGTACCACACTTATAATTCTCATAACAATTAGAATAGAATATCCATCATAAATGCTTCCATTAAAACATATATATCTGTTGTTGGCGAACAAATCAAAATAATAATTAATATTGAGAAAAACAGAGTTGTAGAATTTAATTTGGAACAAAAAGAAAAATCTTGGTCGAGCTAATTTTTTTTTTTAATCACATTACATTTTAATATAAAGTAAAGCAGGAACTACTGATAAACTCTTTCCGAAGATATTTGTTGACAATTTTGTATTGTCGAAAGAAGTACGAATTATTTTCTGGCATATGCTTTAAGAGAACAAAAATTTTACATTATAAAAAAATTATGTTGAGTTGATCATGCCAAAATTTGAGCGATGATCTTGGACTCATGAATCAAATCTACAAGTATAATTTGACCCGTAAAAAGATCTCGACTTAACGACATTGGAATACCATATGATCTCAGCTTTCTGAAATATTCCAATGAGAAAACCGTTTTTCCCACTGTTAATTCAATTCCTGGTAGAATATTTCCATAATACACTGACAAAGTGTGCTTCTGGGTCCAAAAAGAGTGTAAATTGTTCGTTTAATTTTTGGCGATAACACGAATCAATTCTTTTTCGTAAGCCCAATTGTTAACAAATAATATCATTAAAATATTTCGCAATGTTGGTGTTATGAAATAGTCAAAGAGAGTACACAATTATGGGCAGACAACTCTTAGTCTTTGAATCACGATCACTCGACGTCTCAGGATGAATTAATGAGGATCATTTAAAACCAAAGGATTATCCTTATCATACCACAGTCATCGTATGCACCTGACCATACCATTACTATCGCAAAGTTTGCAAACACAGCTTCAAAACACATATATAAATCAGAATTTATTATGCGCTTAAAAGTATGCAACTCTAAAAACATATATCTCATACCCACTCGTTATGCATATGCAGGGTGGATAGGATATAGAGCAACATGTAAATTAAATCGATTAACGAATGGTGTTCTATAGTAGAGAAGTTTTTCGCAATTGATTGAAAATATTGGCTTTTTTGCAAGTTTGCAAGATCATATGACAAGATAGTGTGAACGTTTTTTCATTTAAATCTGAATTTCGTCCCATGTTGTCGTTTGAAAAATGGCTTGATTTCATTGCATGTCAGTAGTGAATTGCAAGTGGAAACACGATACATTAAATTGTTTGCAGCACATTGCGGATTAGCTCCCACCTTTTTGATTTTCTTTTGTGGTAGATTTTACATTTTTTAGGATTTGGTAAATATTTCCTATGGATGTTTACTTTTTTGGGAGCTAATTAAAAAAAGTTTCTTTTTACTTGAAAATTGGTATACTAAATTCGTACAAGGTTAAATACAATCATCGTCAAAATTGTTTGCTTTTTATTAGCTGTTAATAAAATAAATGACATTTTAATCTACGATATATATATATATATATATAGATAACATATATACACATTAATGCAACTACATAGTAACGAGAATCAGTCGATTTCTTTATCTTTTTGTGTGTAATTTTAGTGTATTTGACTTTTTGTCTTTACTAATAAAAGTTCATGTCTATATACCTACTATACTATATGCACATCGCCTTTGAATACACTCTTCTAAACTCATTTAAACGAATATGTACATGCATACATACGTAGCACTAAAGCACTTATATCTTAAAAGCATAACTACCAAGTCACACCAATAATGTTGATAATGGTGAGAAACCATATAAAAACAAAAACTTGTAATGAGCAAGAAAGTCTATGCTCTGAATTTCTTTTTAACAATTAATGGTAAAACATGATGTCTCGAATTAATGTTCATCCGTTAACAGGGTCGATTACATGTACGGATAAAAGCATTAATGCATCAAGATGATACATACATGGCGTGGTGTGTCTCATGTAAGGTACTATATGTATGTAATCTACATATATATACACCTCTATATGCTATTGCTGCTTAGGGCAACTTGGTATTCTCAACGCAAAAAGAGATTGATATAATATATATGCATATATTTATACAATATAAGTATGGAAGGCGTGAGGGCGCTCAAAGCAAAAAGTTAAATACACATGTTGACTTTGCCAATGAGCAAAATGGAAAGTGGCAATGCCATTATGCCACATATAAATATGTGTGTGTGTGTGCATTAGCGTTATCCTTATTTTAACTAATCAAGATTTTCATATTCAAACAGATTCATTGTAAATTCAATATGTAAGACCAATTGCATCAAGTTTGATGAAAACAAATATAGTCAGCATTTCTAAAAATATGTACTTTTTTCGATTTAAGAATATCGTTTTTTTTTTGTTTTGATAGATAATCGTTTACGTTGTTGTTTCGAAATATCAATAAAGAATAATGTCTATCATCAGTTGAGCCATTGAAGCCATGGAATGCAACCCTGCGTTTGTAATGGAAAATATTTTATTATTCACTGCATTAACTCTTAAATTTTAAGCCTCTAATTTATGGAATTTTGATTGATTGAAGCAACTCTGCACTTATAAGCCATAAGTACAGCTCACATGGGCTCCACTATCATCGTCCGCTTTTTCGTTGCTTTACTTAATACAATCTTTTTTTTTTTTATAGCTGTATAGCAAGTAACCTCGTTGAATATAAAACAATACCAAATATTATTTTAGGAAAAACTGATATCCGCGTTATAAATGTGGTTTTGAGAAAGAAATTAAATAAGCTGGGAGTAAAATCTGGTGAATATGGTGGGTACTCTAATATATTAGTTGCTCTGTAGTTTTATTTTTCCCATGATTTTTGACCTGTGTGAATATATGGAATATGTTTATATTTTCTTCTGCAAATTTGGTCTTTCTCACAAATATTTACATCTACTTTAACATTTACCCAATAAAATTCTATTGGGCAGCGGCTGGCTTAGACAACACTTTAGCTCCTTCTGTTTAGTCAAGATGATGCTAGAAGATTTAAGTCTTATCCATGATGATAAACCATTGTATGAAATCATTATTATCCATCATAAAGTGGTCCGAAGAGTGCTGAAAAAAATTGGATCCCAAGGTATTTTTAGTTCAACGTTTGTTTTTCCAAAAATAAAAAATTAATATGTGTCACTTATAGGCCCAAAAGGGCCCTTTGTCCAACTTCTCTTCCATTACTGTTGTGCATGTTAAATTTTGGGAAGTTTTAGAAGAGACCTACTTATTTTAGCCGATTCCGAACGGCAGAACCCTTGTGACATTACTTTTTCTGAGCTTTGTCCAGAGTTCTTTTAGAAGCTTCCCCATGGCAAATTGTTACTGCCGGAAGAATTGCCAATTGCTCGCCGTCAAATGGATACCGTTCGAAAGAAAAATCTTTTCGATATTAAATTTGTTATTCTTCAGTCGGGGATTGAACCCACAATCTACAGACAAGAAGGCCAGAAGGTTAGTGTAACCACTGAGCTACGGCACCCATGACTCATCTGTGTGCTTTAAATCGTTTTGAAGCGGAAACGGCTGGCTTAGATAACACTTTAGCTTCTTCTCATCCGAGGTGATAAATCGACGTACGAAATCATTGTTATCCGTCATAAAATGGTCCGAAAAAATCCGAAAAATGCTGAAAAAATCGCATTCGAAGGTATTTTTAGTTCAACATTCAACGTATAAATCTTCCAAAAATAAAAAATTAATGCGTGGCATTTATAGGCCCCAAAGGGCTCTTCGTCCAACTTCTCTTCCAATATTGTAGTGTGGCAAATTCGTACTGTCGGAAGAGTTGTCAATTGCATGCCGAAAAGTGGGTGCCGTTCGAATGAAAAATCTTTTCGATATTAAAGTTGTGCTTCAGCCGGGGATTGAACCCATGACCTACAGATCAAAAACTTCCTGTATAAGGTAGAACTTCAATATACGTTCCATTCACTTCAATCCCATTCACTAATTAGTGATAGTGAGCGGTATTGTCCGTGACAGTGTAAATTAAAAATGAAACCACAGAACTTGCTAAAAATACAATACATAAACAATAATGATTGTTTTGATGATTTCACTATGTGTGATTCTCTTTCGATGTACATCATCTTCCTACTAAATTATGAACTTCACTCAAAGTAATATGCACCTTAAAAATTTTTCCCATAGAAATAAAGACATCTTTAATTTGTTTGCATGTGCATATACGTATGTCATTCTCGTAATTTGTTACCTGTAATTGTATTGTGTTTTCAAGTGGAAAATCATCATCATACTATATATGTATGTATATATATAGTATACATATAAGAATGTAAATATATACATATACATACATAAGTGGATATAAAGTACATACATACATATCATACATATGTTAATATATATTTTGGCTTACCAGCGATTTCTTTAACAGTTTCACAACAATTATTTAAATGCGAGTAATTTAAACAAAAAATTGAAAAAGTTTTCCTTCTGCATACACAGGTATCTAAAGAAAAACATCAAAAGTACCTAAGCTACATTCTATATTATACTTTATATTCTACATATTTATCAACAAACGAAGAAGTTATTTACATACATACATATATCTACTGAGTCTCATTAGAAGTTCAGCTCAGTTACATTATAGTATTGTGTAGTCGGAATAGTTATGACATATTATTAATTCACATCATTGAAATTGTATTTATATTGATCATTTGGATTTATTAACATTTTCCATCTTTCAGCGAAGAATTAAATGTGGTGCTATTTTGAAGGACTCTTCAGAATTGAATGATGTACAAATCAAAGTACATAAGTATGGAGGAAAGACTTCCTTGGTCACCGAACTGGTATGACGTTTAGCATTATCGGTGTAATTATATATGATGAAAATGCCCAGGATGGCTAACCATTTTCTAATCAGACACTTTGACAGTTTGAATAATCATCTGTCAAAATTTGTAAATACACTCATCAAAATACTTGTTACACCATCTATTAACAAATATGATATGACTTTTCCGACAATCCCATATTTGCAACTTTATGAGTTTGTTCTTTGTTCACTATTTACGAGGTGATTATGGCCAACTAGTAGTATACTCAATACTAATATAGCTAAGTACACTGACGTATAGCGCAAAAATGTGATTTATATGAAAATTTGCAAAAAAAAAAAAATAAAATGGATTGAATATGTTAAGCAATCTAGTTGTAGAATGTAGTATGTTAATCAAAAAGAAAGCTATGTAAGTGTACCAAAGACGAGAAGTAAGTTGTTAATTACAGCTTTTTACAGCATTCGAATAAAAGTATATAATTCAAATTATATGCAGAAATGAACATAAATACTTATACATATTATACATCTAATGACTTGTTTATGGACTTATCGTATTTTCGTGTACGTACGTGCTAATAAAACCATTTAAATTATTCTGATTAAAATTTTGAAAATTACAATGTTCTATTATGAATAGGTGTATTTATAAAATTTATGCTGATTTAGAAAAGTGAACAATGAGTAAATTAAATTGTTTGCATATATACATATATGTTATATTAGAATATTATTTCCATTGTGATGAGAGTAATTGACTACATTTTTGAAAAAATAATTTGCAGAATTTTGATTTTTAAAAAATAGAGACATTTTGTAGCGATATGGAGATAGTGAGTAAGTAAATTTGGAAAAAATATCGGCACAGAAGGATTGAATAATAGGATTTCGTCATATATTTCATCGCTCTATGGGAAATTTCTGGGCAATTATAGGATGATTTGTCAATTTTCACCTGTTTTTAAGTCCACTTTGTAGGGGAAACTCTCTAAAGAGTAAGTACGTTCACGAAATTTATTGTGTAGTCAAATTAATAGTGAGAAGTGGTAGAAAAATGTATAAAAAGTTAAATTTGATGACCCCCAAATGCATATAGAAATATTTATTCCGCTTGCTGGACAATTTTTTTATTTCTCTTGTGGCTGTATAATTAGCAAAAAGTAGATGGGAAGGTCACACTTATCTGTATAGCTCTCCACTCAATTGACCACCACTATGTTCCTATTGAAATGACTGTCAAACAGCGGTATAAAACATAAATATTAGATAATCTCAAGCAGTTTTACCCAAAGATGTTAAAATTCTATAGCTATTATAAAAGTTTCAATTTTCTAATTGAGCTCTTTTAAATCGTAGAAATATGTATGGTGTATGAATGTTCGGAGGTAATATTAAAGCGCTGAAACTAATAGGTACAGCCTTACATTCCATCCCCCTAGAGACTATTCCGCAGCTGTTATGTAGTTTTAACGGTTTTGACATCCTTTTGATGTGTCGGTCATTTCGATGTGAAGATAGGAAAAAATATATATGTATGCTCAGGAGAAATATTGAGAACTAGAACTGGATGGTGATTGGACCTGGGAAATTATAGTGCAAAAAAAATTATTCAATTTTAATATTGTTTTTTTTTTTGTTTTTAGTTATAGCCTAGACAGACGGCAGCATAATTCCGGATTACTGAGTTAATTCGAATTAACTCGGGCATTAACTGCAGCTAATCCGCATTAACTCTATGAGTTAATTCTCAAAATAAAAGAGGATTAGGGCATTTTGCAATGGCAACACTGCTGAAAATTTTCTATTGTGAATTTTTCTCGACCCGTTTTACAAAATATTAGGTGTGTTCACTAACAAAAACCTTCAACAATTTTCAAATATTTTCAACATGAAAAGCGTTGGCGAACAAATACATCCAGCTGTCAATTATGAACGATGAATGTCAATTTACAAATTTCTGATAGTTTTCACTTCACGTACTACTTGCAGATTTTCTCATATCTAGAGTGACAGATGACAGAAATTCATAGTGATAGTAATGTAAGTGAGCAAACCTAATAAAACAGCAATCAGCCGTTTAGTTAATCCACAATACTGCCGTCTGTCAGGTTAATATTTTATTCGGATTAAGTGCGCCGGTAATCCGGATTAACGCTGCCGTGTGTGTAGGCTATTAGGCGGTTCTTCGATAAAAAAAATATGCTAACAAACATTCTTTTCATCTTAAAAATAGCCAATCATCGTCATCATATGATGAATAATAGGAAATATGTATTCTCTGAAAAATATAAAGGTGCAAAATTGGAAGCGTCTAGACTAGGGTAAAGAATTCTTAAAATTATTGAATTTTTATGTTTTTCGCTGAGCCAAGCATATTTTCAAATTCAGAATTAAAAGAAGCATAAGAAGCAAAAAGAAGAAAAAAAACTTATCTTCATCCTAGAAGTATGCAATCATAATTATGGACAGAAATTCAAGGAAGCTTTCAATCTAAATCTAAAGGCTTTTATTCAAACGATTCTCATTTTTTAAATTGCCAATATCAACATTAGTGAAAACAGTGAATTTTTAGAAGAATCAATTCTCTCATTTTTTTGCTAAAGCTGGTTAAATATTGTATGAAACTTTTAATTTTAAATGTACAAGGAAACAAGTTATTGCTTTGAAATTTATTTATGATTTAATCAATTGTCATCACAGAATTATTTAATAATTTTTCATGTCCCAATTATCAATATCCACAAACTTAACCGTCGACAGTTGTTATGCTTCGATTTTCTTAGAATAATCTACTATGTACTTCTGAATGACTAAAAGAATGTATGTAAAATTTGAAAAAAAAAAATGCTTAGAAGTTTGCTTTACTTAAATATTCACACTTGTTGCTATCGAACAGTATATGAGAATGTGGTAGAAGTATTTCAAAATATTTCAATTCAGCCAACAAACGTAATTATATGAAACCGTTGTTTCAATACCTATACAAGGAGAAAATTAAAACTTTTCTAGATTTGTTTTGTATTGCCAACTTTTCACTATAAATAATTTTTTCGACACTGCGCTTCGTTATTTATTCATATGTTTATTTTTTATAATTTTAACAAGCATAGTATACATTCGTACATTTGTCCAAAAGTATGTAATATGAACACACATTGTATTTATAGGTAGGTGTGGTCGTTCTGCGCTAATCAGTGTCTGGAGTACACTTAGTCGCGAGCATTCCTCTTAGCGTATACTAGTAAAACATATGTACACATATTTATGTTTAGGATTTTCATTCTTGCGAGACTACATATGCACATAATGCACAATACGTACCTATGTTAAGGCAGAACAAATTGGTGAGGCGAAAAATATCAAATAGTGAAAAAAAAATTTTGGGTTTGAAATTATTTTTGAAAAATTGCTGTCCATATAAACAATTTTTTTTAAATTGATATTAGACCAATATATTTAGGCAAATATACTTAGAATCACCACTAATATATTTTTGCCTATACAATTTGGCAGTAAAATATTTTATCCACCGTAACCTATATATGTATGTGCATATGAAAGGGTAACTCTAGTTCAGTTCGCAAACTGAGCGGACAACGAACTCATTATTAAAACATAATCAAGTTTATGTTGGATACCTTTATACACTCGTGTATGTGTATGAATGTAGGAGTATATACTCGTAGGTATGCGCCATATGCTTTTGGTGCTTTTTATAGTAATTAAATTACGCTGAAATGCTGGATGGATGAATACCCTTTTGTGGGTGCAACCAAATATAAAATTATTGGAACAATCAGTTGGAGCCAGGCGTTTTTTTTAGCTATAATTCTAATGCTCATTTTATGTATGAAAAATCATACGTGTGTACGTATAAATACGTGGAAATATGAACTACAGTGTTGGTAATTTCAATAGATTCAAAATGATTTTTATAAAAACATTCTTTTTGAAGGCAGCAAAACAATGCAACTTCAAATTAACAAGAAGAAAAACTCTACCTAATCGACTCTGAATGGTTTCTTGTTGAATTATTATTCACAAATTCAAATGTTTTGCTACATATTGCTTTTGAAAGTATTCTTGCTCTTATAAAAAATCATTTTAAAATGCAGAATTGTGAATATTTGTTCAAATAAAAACGTACTTCGAATAGATTGATTTGCTTTCGTAACAAAATCGCACGAAAACCGTTTTCGTCAACCTTTCAATAAGCTATAAATCGTGCGTATGAAAAGATAATTTTATGTAAATTGATACCTCTTTGTAAAAAACAGACACACACACATTTTTCATCGAAGCTGCAAATCATGCATATGAAAGAAGCCGTTCCTACCCAAAAAGTTGCTGAAAAAATCAATTTATATAGAACATGAGTTTATTATTTATTTAAATTAGATTAATTATACGAAAAAATTTCACACTTTTACCATTACTCAGCGACTATTCACCGAAGTTTATCCTTAATATGTTCGATCGAGTTCAATGTGCAAGAAATGGTTTGTGTTCTTAAGAAATTAATATGGAAGACAAAGTGCATCCAGAACAGCCAAAACAGTTCGAATTAGAGGCATTACTCAATGAAGACTCATGTCAAATATAAGATGAACTTGCAAAGTCATTGGGGGTTGACCGTTCAACAGTTTCAAAACGTTTAAATAACATTGGCAATGATCCAAGAATAAGAAAATTGGGTGTCTTATGAGTAAAAGTCAAAAGACTTTGAAAGGCACATTTTGACTTGTGAACAACTGTTTCAAAATTATCAAAGAAAAGAGTTTCTTCTTCTTTCTTGTGTATTATGGCCTGCTTCAGTAGAATGAAACTATCACTGATGAACGCGACCTACAACAAATGATGCAATTGACCCGTGTATTGAAGGAAAAACGTGCAGAATATACGAAAAAATTCGATAAAGTAATTTTTGCAAAATTCGGAGTTCTAGCTAAACTAAATTTAGAAATTTACATACAGTGTCTGAAAGTTGGAATGGTTGAACTGGAGGATTTTTTTTTTTTTTTGTGTGTTGATGATCTATACACTCTATATTACTTAGAGTGATTTGGATAAAATGAAATCCAAATTTTCGACAGTCCGGTTAAAAAACCTACGATCCACTACTTGTGAAGTCAAATGTTGATTCACATTTTCGAAAAAAATTTAATTTTTATTAATTTTAATCAATTAGAATTGTGTTTTTCCTAGTAATATATTTTCGTTCATTTTGTATGAAGTAAACATTTTAGGGATAACTATTGGGGTAGAAAAATGAATAGAGGTCGGTCACGAATTTGAACCAGGTCGGGGCACCGTGGGTGTAGCAAAAACCAATTTCATGAAGACTATCAATTTTGTCGGGGACTCTACTAAGAGCTGGAGATAGCAGAAAAGCTATCATATGGAAATATTGACGATAAAAATTTATTAAATTTATTTCATTTTATTCCTATCAGGACGATTCCCGAAAAGCTTTTTGGTCATTTGTTGATTTTCAGCTGTTTTTGTCCTTATTTTATGTGACACCCCCCTCAAGCTCTGGGGATAGAGGGTAAGTATTCTTGGAAAAAATATGAAAAAGATAAAAATAATTAAGGTCGGAACAACAGTTTATCCGACTATAGGAAATTTCTGGAAAACGATGGAGTTATTTGTCAATGTTCATGAGTTTTTCCTTTATTATGTATGCCAGCCACCTCAGGTGGTTCATATAGGGACTATCTAAGCTGACAAGAAACATTAGGGAGGTAAAACTACTATGGAAGTTGGAGTTACATTTCACTCTCCTAGAGGCAATTCCTGGGTAGTTATGAAGTCAAATTTGAATTTTAAGGTGTTTTTAAACTTATTTTATATGGTCGCTCACTTAAGGGACAGAAATAAAGGGTAATTACGTTTGGAGATAATGTTGCAATGAAAAAATATATGAGGTCGCTCATAAACTTTATTTTTCTTGCGGCACCTAAGGGGGGCTGGTACCACATTTGATGAAAATGTAAATTTTATAAGAGAGCACCCTAAGGAGTGGAATATAAAGCGATAAGTATGTTTAGAGAAAATGTTAAAGATAGAAAATTAATAGAAGTCGATCATATATTTGACCCATTTTATAAAAACACCAGTTTTGTAGCGCAACCTTCCTAAAGGGTGAAGATAGCCGGTGCATATTTAGCAAAAAAATTGTTTGGAAAAAATTAATAAGAGTAGAGTAATTTAGAGCCTATAGTTTATGATTAAATAATAAGAAATTTTATGAAAAACCTACTTTTTGCTTTATTAATCAGGATGGTCTAGAGCTAAAATTCTATATATTCTAAATTAAATGAGTTAAAATATGCATATGCAACGCATGTTTAATACAAACACTATATATATACATGTATACATTGAAAAAAAAAATGTACAAAAACACATTCTTGTGTCTCATCTGAAATTTGGGATTAAAAACAATTATGCCATCTCCAACAAATGCAGCGCCACCTGTTTTAATTAACGATCTCATGTACGAAGTTTCACTCAGCAACGTTGGTAACACATTAATTTCCTCGATATCATAGCATTTGCAAGAAACCAGAGCTCTCACCAGTGCTAAATTAGAGTGGCACGCAAACAACTTTGACAGTGACTGCCAGCTACAGCCAAACATGCATGCTGGACACATACGTACTTGCTCGTATATCGAATATAGTGGGTCGATGGCGGCCAACAGTTGTTCTGCCTGATGATGATGATGATGATGATGATGATGCTAATGATGATACCATTGCAACCAAAATCTGAACGTGCGTGCCGGATGTAATCAACAAAAGCAACAACAACAACTATGAAAATAATAGAAAACAACAACAGTGTGAGCAACATTTCACACTGATGCGTGGCTGCAGGAATCAGTGTCACACAAAATCAGCAGCAACAGCAACGACAGCAGCAGCAGCAGCCAATGAGAACAACTTTAATATGCAGACATCACAGATTTTATTATGAATCGTTGGTTGGTGGTTTCAGAGCACATTGAGCATTGCTCACCGTGATATGTTCTTCTACTTCTTCTTTTTCTATCTTCATATTTTATTCAGTATCACACTTATGCGTAATTGGAATTAATAATTAAATATTGAATCAAGTAGAAACCACGATATGATTTATAATGTCCTTGGACAGATATTTACCAAATATGAAAACATATGCGTGTATGTACGATACTTGTAGTTTACATTAAGATGAGTAAAAAGCCTTAAACAATATGCTTCGACAAAAGACATTCAAATTTTAATAATTTAAAGCATTTTTTGGAAATTAAAGTATCGTGAATAGAGATGTAAGACGTTGAGATTTCCCACCTAAATAGCTGCCTAGGAATTGACGTTAGAGCAATAAAATATATGACCCTCATTAATTTTTTCTCTCCAATATGTTCTTCAATCATACTTATCCGTTATCTTCAGCCCTTAGGAGGTTTACTAGTTACTTAGAAATCTCCACTACAGTACTGAAATGTATGGCCGGCCCATAATTGCCCAAAAACCGTATATGGAGCAATGAAAAGTATGACTGGCTTCCATTAAATTTTTCTCACAGACATTTTCTTCGAACGTACTTGCTCTTTAGGGAAGCAAACTGTCCGCAAAAATATCAGCAAATCGACAAATTACCACATAGCTGCCAAGAAATCGACCCGAAAGCGGTGAAATGTTCGACCGGCCCCCATTAACTTTTGCTCCTTAACATTTCCTCCGAACACTCTTAATTCCTATCTCCACCTCTTTGGAAGGTTCCCCTACAAAATTGATAATCTTATATTGACTGTACAAACTTTTGCTCCCCTTGCGAAAAAAAAGTGTGAAATTATCTAAATTTTATATTTCTTGCTGAGCCAAACTTCCAACATTTTGTTCCATACAATTTGACCTACCTTATTGTATATACAAATTATTGGATTCACTTGTTCATGTATCAAAAATTTATTACTTAGCGCATACAAATACACATACATTTATATATCTACAAATCCACAAACTGTGTGTGAATTATGTAACACGCGCACTGACCCTATACCTTTAAAAAACGCGCTTGAATTCAGTTTTTGTTTTGTTTTTTTTTTTTTTTTATTGTAATATTTGTCTTGATTTATTATTTCCATTAACGTTAGCACTATGCTACTCAACTTCATTCATTCGCATCATTAAATTTTGTGAAAATTCAGTCATGCCAAAATTAAGATATTGCTCTATGTAGGTGTAGATACTTCATTGCACCTATGTATATCAGTACACGTAGTATACACACAAAGCCATATGTACGGTTATAGCAATACGAATATCTTATCGACTGCTTTTGTTTAAAGTAAAACATAACCATAATTTATTTATATGCAAATTATATGATCCATTGGTATTTGATTATTGATCGATGGTAATGGCACATCAATGCGTACATAGAGACCAACCACATTCGAGCAGCAACATCTTGTATATAGTTTTGTTGCTTGAGTAAAAACAATATTAATAAATTTCTAAAATATTGTTTGAGTAACTACCCGTAGGTAGTTAATGTTTCAACATTCCGCACACTGTTGATAAATTAACATTTTACTCTCGCTATCTGTTTATTTACAATTCAGATAATTTCTTATTTAAGAAGAATTCTCAAAGTTTAATATTACGTTGGAAAATAGTAGAAGGGGAGGGTATTCTGCACATTATCACGCTTGAGCCATGCTAAATAATAATAAGGTATACGAAAATTGTGCATATTTTATTAATATTAATTTATTTATACTAATTTGCAAAGAACATTATGACAAAATTTTCTACATTTTTCTGAAACATTGCAGACTAGAACCTGTATAGAGAAAATGAAAACACGCGTTGCTTCACTTTACGTTCGAAATGTATGTCATAAAATGACAGCTACCACACTCCAGTGCATTGACAGACATTCTGAGGACACACCCTAACGTTTACATTTATGACTTCTACTTACAGCTGAAAATATTACTGCCCAATATATTTCTCGGCCACCAGTACGGAGCTGAATGGAGCTTCGGCTACGAGGTTTCACCAAAAGTCATTAAATTTGATACCACGAGTGATCAGGTTGGAATCTGTTCAACGTGATCGTTGGGTACGGTCCTTCGGGTAAGTTTTCATGGTGGTTGTAGTAACCCAAAAAATACGCGGGTAGAGTATTCCTCGTCAAAGGCGTGGGGTAATCGATGTGGAGTGTGGATGCTGACCCCTTAGATCAGAAGAGGTTTTAGTGTAGTAGTTTAGTGTAGTTTAGTGGAGGGTAGTACGTCCATTCAACGTGCGCCAAGTGGTATCGAAGTTAATTTTACTATTCACATCATATTTCGAGCGAGAAGGTAGCAATCAGATTGGGAAAGATATCAAAATTAATATAATCCAAGAATGTAACAAGTAGTACTAAGAATATTTTCAATAAGTTCGGTACTTTACGCGCATTAGGCGCAATATATGAACATTATTTCGCTTTTTTGTCTCAAAATGTCCATCGAAAATCTATAAAAAGAATCGTGAGAATACACTTTATACTATTTATAATTTTTTCGTAACACTCATTCCTTTATAAAGACAACAAGATATTGGTGATGAAAGTCAATGGCTAAATATTCAAGTTACAAGCAATTGTAAAAATACCAAAATACACATTTTTCTCAAGTTTTAACTGAGCCGACGTCAAATTGAAAATATGTAGATATACTAGTCAAGTAATAAATAGTACACGTCATTTCGATTTAATACAAGATTTCTTGTTTTTTACCAAGTTATCTAGGAATATGCGTAAGGTCAAAAATAAGAGGATTGCCAAAGCGAGGTCAAGTTTTTAAAATTTGGTAGAAAAAGCAGTAATTACCCCGCTTCGCAGGTGTCTTTCTTAGTAGGGTAAAATGTATATCCAACCGTTATTAATTTTTCCTCCACTTCATTTCTTCGGAACTGACATACCCCCCACCTTCACTTCTTAGTAAAATTTATGGTCGACCGTTATTAATTTTTCCTCCACTTCACTTCTTCGGAACTGACATACCTCCCATCTTCACTCCTTAGGGAGTTTCTCTGCGAAATTGACGTTTTAATAAAATTCGCAGTAAATTTTATGAGATGCCTTTTCAGTCGAGCGATGTAGAGCTGTATTTTTGCTCTTCAATATTTTTTACATACTTATTCCATATTTTTTCCGCTTTAACGGTTCCCCTGCAAAAAACGCCAAGGTCATAAAAAGACCCCATTTTTATAGTTTTTAGTGTATTTCACCGCACCCGGGGTAATATTTTAATTAAGGGATGAATGAAACTTTCTTCATGGTTCATGACCATGTGCAGAAAATAAGGTATAAATCTTATTTTGAAAAGTACAAAGTACAAAAGTCAAATAGAATGAATATTGTTATTATAAGGAAGTATCTGATTCTTTACAACATTAACTATCCAGATAAAACATTACGTATCCATATATCCTCTAATTCCATCACTAATGTATATATGTAGAAACATAATAATATACATAAATGAGTACTTTTTCAATTCCATCATTTGTATGTCCATTTCAAACTTGCTTTGCTCCTAAAACAAAAGGTGTCACTTTCAAAACCAAACAATCACTTTTCTTTCCGCCTCATTATACATGTTTAAGTACTTTTCAAAATAGTTTAAATGGAATTTACATTCCCACATTCGAATGTATGGATACGAGTAACTTTGTAGGTGTGTTGGTTGTATTTGCAACTAAATTTGTAAAACAACATTTTTGAACGAACTATGTGTAGAACAATAACAACAACGACTACTACTACTACTACTGCAATCACCACAACAACATAAACAATGACTTTCATAACAACACAATACTCGTATGTCTGTATGTCTACTTACATACATACGCACTTCCAAACAAGAAGAATGTTTAATGGGTTTTCACTTTGCTCTACGTATACTACGTAACATGTAAAAGTCAAAAGTCTAAAAGCGGAATTTTAAAGTTTTCCAAAAAAGATTCTTCCATTTTTGTTTATGACTAAACTTTTGCCAAGTGTTTATTGAATTATTTTTATATGATTATACATTGTAAGTATATTGTGTATACTTACACAGACACGAACATTGCAAATTTTGAGAGTATCCCAAAAAAAAAAAAAATGTTGCCATGCTGCCATATATTATACATAAATACCTATACACTAGGATGTATGTATGTAGGATGTTTATGAATCATTACAACAGAATTATACATATTAAGAACGGATAGTTAAACCAGCAATGCATTAATCACTACATAGTTGTAAGCGATTTGAAAGAAACAAGGGTTAATGAGCAGCTAAGCAGCTTACACACAGACACATAGATATCAACATATTTATATGTAGGTATGTAAACAATAATATTTACCCAAACAAAGGGTTGCATTGATGGTAGACAGCAAAGACCATTTTTCAAACATAATACATAGAAGAAGAATTAGTAGATAATAAAAACTAACAAATGCCAAAGATCCAAGGTCAGTACAGATTGCATTAATTTTATTTTAAAAAAAGTTTCATATTTTTTCACTTAATCCTATCCTCAAAATCCCTTAACTATTGGCTTGTCGGAAATGTCATGACGTAGGGAGTTTATAAAGTGCTTGTTTAACGTTCATTTATTCGCATAGAAAACAAATTTTAATCAATGATAATTAGACCATTTTGATGTATAAATGTGTACTGTTCCCATTCCATCAAGAAGCAACGTCAATATTAAGATAATCTTGAAGTTATTATCGAGTAATTTGATATATTTCCCATGTAAATGTATCAAATTTTAAATTTGGACTATAACTACGGGCATTTTTTTTTAAACGAAGTATTAATTGACGTCTATACAAATCGATCATTCTTAATCCTGTTGTGATGATGATAGCAGTATAAAAACGCCAGTGACCACCAGCTATTACAAAATATGTCATGACTTATACAACAACCCAATAAATGGTCAAACCATTTTGTAAACCATAACGTATGATTAATTTTGTGTCTTGTCTTTTATTTTATTTCTTTTTTTTTATAAACTTAATTTCAATTAATATTTTTAGTTTTGCAAAAATATTAAGAAAATTGAATTAACAGTTTAAGCTGATTATTCTAGATTTTCTGCATACTTAGAATATGTGTGAGAAAAGTTTATACATAGATTGGGATGAGCTATGTTATTTTGTACTTTAAATTTTCAAGTGAATGATAATTTCAATGATGTAAAGTAGAAGTGATTGACTCGAATGTTGATTGATAACAGTTTTACTGACAGGTCGGCAGCTCTTCGACTCTACTGCTGGTCAGTAGCTCTGGTCAGTATCTCTTCGATGCATCAAACTCCTATTCGGTAATATTTCGACTCTCTGGTCGGGACATAATTGACTGACTGAACTGCTTAGCGGTCCCCTTCGACTGATTGTAGTGCTTGCCAATCTTGCCTTTGACTAAACTGTACTATTTGCCAATCATCTTCGACTAGACTGTACTGTTTGCAATCATCTTCGATGTAACTGTACAACTTACCGGGCTTTTTTGACTTGGTTGTGTTGCATTCCTCTGTACTGTACTGCTTCCCGCCCTCTGCGATTCAACTTTAATGTTTACTGGTCCTCTTTGACTAGTCTGTACTGTTTATCTGTCATGTTCGACTAGACTGTACCGCTTACTCCTCATCTTCGAATAGATTGTACTACTTGTGGGTCCTCTTCGACTACACTGCACTGCTCACGGACACTGCACTAACTCTACGACTGTTTGCACTGCTCTTCATTTCTCTTGTTCTGATTGTACAGCTTGTTAGTCCTCTTCGACTCGATTGCACTCCGTCCCGTCCTCTTTGACTAAATAAATAAATAAATATGTGGCACTTAAAACCCCGAAGGGCTCATTGGCCAAGCTTCTCTTCCATTACTGTCGTGCGTGTTAAATTCTTGGACAGTATTAGAAGGGACCTACTTATTTTAGCCTGTTTCGAACGGCAGAACCCTTGTGACATCACATTTTCTGAGCTTTGTCACAGAGTTCTTTTAGAAGCTTTTTCATGGCAAGTTGTTACTGTCATAAGAGTTGCCAGTTGCTTGCCGACAGGTGGGTACCGTTCGAAAGAAAAATCTTTTCGATATTAAATTTGTTATGCATCAGCCGGGGATTGAACCACGACCTACAGATCAGAAAGCCAACACACTAACCACTGAGCTACGGCACCCAACCTCTTTGACTAAGCTGTACTAATTACCGATCCACTTCGATTTGACTGTACTGCTTACGGGCACTCTACCAATGTTTATACTGCTTGCGGGTTTTCTCCTCTTAACTGCACTGCTTGCTGATCGTCCTTAACTCGATGCATTGCTTACCTGTCCTTTGCGCATGACTGTGTTGTTTGTCGGTCCTATTCAACTCGACTGCACTGCTTGCTCATCCTCTTCAAATCAACTGTATTGTTTATATGTCCTCTACTACTGTTTTTACTGTGTACCGGTCATCTTCAACTCGTGTTGTAAAGACTTATCTCAAATCTGTTCTAAGGACAAGTATCTTAAACAATATCATTTTTTATCCGATATTTCAAGAAGATCCTTTTTTGGAAATGATTAAAATTTTTCATTGATTTTTTCATGCAACAATTTTTATAACCAATATTCCCTGCAGAAAAAACAAATTTCTTAAAACTTTGGTTTTTGTAGTACTAACAAACAATGCCTTATTGATCGATGTAATTGAAAATCATCTTAATATCTAACTACCTACCCGCTTCATTTATTGCAGTAAATATTTTATTATTAAAATTGCTTATTTTATTGCCAATCAAACAAGCATTTGTTAGAACAAATAAACCCATGTAATAGTAATAATAATAATAACAACAATAATAATAATCATCATGTTAATGACAATTTCTAAATTATCAATTGAATAAAAATTACATTTAAACCAGCAGGTAATCAAGATTTACTAACATATACAATAGAACATGAATTTTATGTGACTTTACGCTTTTATGTGTCATCAAAACAATTTCATCTGTCAGATAAATTACTAATTACCTCGACTTTTAACACAGCAAATGAGCTATACGATAAGTGCGAGTATGAATGAGAATGTACGAGTATTGAGTCATACTTATGGTAGACTAATCCTTTTTGAAAATCTGCACCAAATAATTAACGAGTAATTAAATTGTCGCAACATATACATACATACATATTGTCGTACTCGTTCTTCGTACTCGTATATACAATATAATTTTCTCTTATAATGGGTACCTACATACATACGAGTATGTGTGTGCGTATATTCCGATTATATTGTAACTACATACTACATACATACATCTGTTAGCAAATTAAATCGCATTGTTTGCACATAATACTTGCGCTGCCATTGAATCGTATAAATGTATTGGTAGGTAATACTTATTATATGTTCCAGAGAACATTACGATGAAATACTGTGAAGGATTATTACATTCTCCAATCATATACTTTATATTATCATCATTTTTTGATTTAATATGAACTAATTAAATAGGTAGCTATTTATTTGTGACCAAGTTCGATTTTGTAAGACATTATTTTGGGCGAAGAAGTATATTTATTAGACGATTATGAAGTTCTGTCAATGGCAGCATATTCGTGAATAATTGAGATTTGTTTGTTAATTACACATAGAATTGTACTCAAAGCAGCGGAAAGAACAAAAAAATGTTTTCTTTCTAAATGATGAAGAAGTATTCGACTTAAAAGTTGAATACAGTCAAGGTAAAAAAAGAGGAAATCATCATCTCCTTTTTTTTTAGTTTTTTTATTTGGAAATAGAAGCTACTTACATATATAGTATTTCAAGAAAATGTTAGAGCAGAAGAACTAATGTCATCAGTTCCACACTAGGGGCGATTCCCGGGCAATTATAGGATTATTTGCTACTTTTCAAATGCTTCACGAGCCTCGGTGAGGAGTAAAGATAGGGAATAAACGTATTCAAGAAACACTGTGTAGTAGTAAAAATTAATGGGGACCGGTCATATATTTTACCCATCTAGGGGTACTCTGGAAATCGTGGGAGCGAACTTTATGAAAACATAAATTTACTGGGAAACACACCTAAGGGATGAAAATAGGGTATATCAATGTCGGGCAGATAAAAACCATAAGGATTAATACCACATTTCGTTCTCTTAAAAAAATTCTGTGTATTTCAATGAAGATTTTGACTTCAGCATTTCTTTTTTTTTTAGGTTACTTACAAAATGCCAGCTGACCGACTCTAACCTCGAATTCTAATTCAGTGGCTCTAAATGCGTATAGCAATGTTTATCTCGTCTGATGGATTAGTTCTTTTTGCCGGGTGCCTGTAATATAATATTTTGAAGAAAATGTCTTTAATTAAAACTCTTCCTTAGAATTTTGATTACCCGGCAATTTTTTTTTTTTCTTTTTCGCGAGCATCAAAAAAAACGACTATTTTCTAAACCAATTTCGAGTTGCTGAAAAAGAAACTTGACTTCATTTATTTTTGGAGATATTCGCGAAAAGAGTTTTTTTTTTTGGACTCTTTCAGTTACTGCCAAAAATCTCAAAAACGGTTTTTCCATACAACATTTGAACATCATTCAAAAGGCGTTATTTTGTTCCTTCCGACGTTGTCTAGCTTGTGCTGATCGGAGGCAGACAAGGTCTCCATCCGATTCCACCCATTTTCAAATATATTAGTTCTCTGCTAATATAAACCTCCCATACTAAGTTTCAGTTCGAAAATCTTATTTTTAAACAAACTTATATTTCACATTTCTTGTATGATTTTAGCAAAATTATACTCAAAATGTTTGCCATAATATTATCTTTCACCAACAACCATAAAAATATGTGAAGTAATTCTTTTTTATGTTAATGAAACAACTGAAAATGAGTAATTTCAAAATGTTTGCCAGTAACTGGAATAAATACAAAAAACCCAGTTTTTCCCGATTATCTCAAAATCGCTTCTTCGAAAAATTAAGTGGATACCATTTTCAACGGCCCATACCCAGTATGGCAACATAGTCTTTTCAAGTGCTTTTTTCTTGTCAACTAGTGTAATCAATTTGTTTACAGGAACATCAAATAATGATTATTTTTTAAAATTCGATGAAAAAATCAATATGTTCTATATGTCGTAGATCCCTGCGGAGTACATCAAAATGATATTGGTTTGACCCCCTAATGGAACCAGTAAAAATTTGTATTTTATGAATGTTTAGCGAACAAATATCAATAATTTTTTTTTTTGCCAATTGCCAATTTGCCATAGAAAAGCTTCTAAAAGAAATTTGTGACAAAGTTCAGAAAAATTGATGTCGCAAGAGTTCTGCCATTTGGAACCGTCTACCTCCTAATACTGTCCAAAATTTAACATGCATAACAGTAATGGAAGAGAAGTTCTGCCAAAGAGCCCTTCGGGGCTTATAAATGCCACATATTATTTTTCTTTTTTTTTACAATAATTACGATTACTTTTTATATGTGAGACAAAAACCCATCTTAATCAGTTAACTTCCACAATTTATCTTCGAAAACCGAAAATTTTATCAAATATCATTCGCATGCCATCACCTGTTTTATGGAAAATTTGTATTATTTCGAGCCATCTGCTGCGTGGTAAGGAAGCTAAATTCGATGTTATTAAAAAATGTAGGCGGGATTGAGAGCAAAGGTAAGCACCATATAATCAAAATGGGGAATATAGAAAATATAAAAATTCATAATTTTCCAAACACTGAAACATATTCTCGTCGTTGGGCAGGTCTAGCCGCCATACCAAATAATATTAACATAGACTAAATCCAATACGCACAGATCTAACTCTAACTTTAACTACATAAATTATTTTACCATCTCCAAAAACTCATTTGCCCTTTTGTAACATTTAATTAAAGTTGACAAAAATATATATCATATTACGATACTCGTACAAGTAGGTAATACTAATAATTTTTAAGTATCTACCTTACTAGTAATTAAATTTGTAATAATCTAAGCCAACAAAAAGGTTAAATAGATTATATACCACAAATGAACAAATGAAAACGAATCTAATATGTGGCAAGTAAATAGAAAAAACAAAAACGCTATATAATAGTACTTACAAGGTATCCACACATAGAAATGAGGTTAACCACCTCGGGCATTATGTCAGATGACTGTTTATTTTTTTTGTTTGTTTGTGTATTTTTTTTTTTTTGTTTTTTTGTTTTTGCTTATATGTATTATGATGAGATTTTTAACATCAATACCATATACTACCATCGTCATCATAATCATTATCCGCATCATCCTCATCATCCGCTTCCGCGTCAGCATCATCGTCGTCATCATCATCATCATCATCATCATCATGATCAGAAACCAACAAGATACACAATGTTTAACATAATTTATTGCTCACACACCAATACTGAAAAAGTTTATACTCGTACGTACGTATATGATGCATTGTAACTAACTAACTAACAGTGAAAAGCAAATACACACAAGAGCAAAGGAAATATTCGTAAAAATAATTATATCTCACCATGGGAGTAACTACTATGTATATAGGTAAGTACATAACTTGCTATGATATATATATATATATAAATATATATATACTTTTTTTTTCAAATATCATGCATAGGTACCTACTTATAAAAAAAAATGGTGAATCGTTGGTTATTTTCTGCTGCTGTTACTGTTGCTTCGCTCATTCACATAAACAGTTTATTCATTCCACTCTGATGCCGTTGCTACCTTTGCAATTATCCAGATGCGCTCCATATTATTCCAACTCATATTCGCAAACGTTTACACCCACATTAAATGAGCAGGATTGCAAGAGAAGAGCATCAAATTGGTAGGGCGTAGTGCCCCATAGTATTATTCAGTCGGCCGATTCGCTGTATAGAATGAAGCGAGATAAAAATATGTGAAAAAAATAGAATAAAAAACCACCAGATAAACAAAACAAAAAATAACAGCAAAGCTAAAGAAGAAAAAAATTACAAAATTACAAAATAGTAGCATCAGCGACAAGAGCTAAAAGAGCGAAAGCAAAATTAAAATAAATTATAACTACTGGCGTCTTTTTCGTCCTTTGCAAATATACGTTATCCAACTATGACTACTAACATGTACTACCTACTGTTTGCTACCCGTACAACTACATGCCAATGTACGAGTAATTCGTATTAATTGAATAGTTTCTATTCCAACGATGCGAAGCAAATGTTTGCATCCGACTGAAAGTGGTTTGTTTAGGGCGACGGTGAATTTCATTTGTGGCAACACATTTCAGCCGGCGATGGATGACCCATCATCATCGTCATCGTCATCGGCGTAGTCGTTTTTTGTACCTAGTAAGTACGAGTATAATAAAATAGCAACATACATCGCATACAAACGAGCTAATCACAATAAGTAAACAAGTAAATCTAAATCGGCTTCGTTTTCGTTTTCGGTTAGCAAAGACAAGGCGTTGGCGCCTATGCCTCTTTCCAATAAAAACACAAATGACTTGTTGACTTGAATGTAGAGTGTACCTACAGTATAATATATATATTTGCAGAAGTACGACGTAGTCGGGGAAAATATTATATACCCACATACAAAAACAACACATTGAAACAATGAGAAATGTGCTGGTGCAGCACCTTTGCGTTGAGAAGCTTGGCTGGTTTTTTTTTTTTGTGTCGAATCGGTATCATTTTCACTTCAGTTTCATAATGCGCATACATCGTACTTACAGTGATGGAAATTATTACAAGCTCAACATTCTTTATTATGAAGAATGACAAAAACAACAAAATTGTAACCGACAGCTTGTGTGAAAGAGTTGTCATTGAATCGTTAGTAAAAACAAAAAACATTTTAATTCAAATTTTTGTTTTTTTGGTTTTACTAATAACAACATTATTATTACACCACAGGACGGAGGTTTGTATACATAAGAAAATCAAAATTATATGTTATATACGTATTTTGAGGATCTTAAAAGCATTACAAATAAAAGAAAAAATCATTAAAATAAATAAAAGTTGACCGATTTAAATAAATAACATTTTATTGGAAAGGTAATTAAATACAAAATAAGATTTTGTTTTCCCCAAACCGTTCTGACGCCATATGATATTTACCACTATTCCATGGTAAAGGTCAAAGCTTAATTTTGATGTAAATTCTTATTTGTTTTAAGCATTCATTTACCTTCAATTTTCATTATGGAAAAAAATACCAAAAGGAAGGTACATAAATTAGGGATTTAGGGATTTAATAATGATAATCTTCCTTCCTCATTATAACATCACGCGTTAATTTAAGCATGTCTCTGTGAAGTATGTTCTACATTTCGAGATGGTTAATAAATTGTCGACCCAGTGTGGTCATCAACTTCTTGCCAATGCAAGACAATGGTACTCTATGTGCGTCGCTGTCTCTGACTTTTCTAAGCGTAATATATAAATATCAGCATCCTCCTCTATATTGCCATGACCAGTTATTGATGTAGTCAACCAGCTTAGAGTTATCCGTCCTAGACTGAGAATCCTCCCCGATTCCCCGCCCCTTTGTCTGCTTTACGAGGTCTTTGCCTGTCTACAAGTGGAAAAATTCTCCCATCTTCGATTTTTGCCCTCGCCGTACCATTACTAAGAACAACTACTGACTCCCATAAAATTCAGCTTTAGGTCCTTGTCGAGTCAAGGCGCCTGTAACTTCATTTTATTAGCCGGTCAATTAGTAGAAGCCTTGTGACTTTACTTTTTGTGAACTTTGCCCCAGAGCTCTTTAGAAGCTTTTCCATTGCTAATTGATACTGCGGGAATAATTTCCAATTGCTTGCAATGAGGTATGCACTGTGGCAATATCATCCACCTAGAATACACTTTGTGAATTAGATAGGCGTAAATATTTCCTGCTCTGAAAATAATCTTGGGAGAATCATAATTTTTGGTTTAGTCCTTTAGCTTTTCTTTGGTTTAGTCCTAAGCTGCAACCGTGGGTCCAAGTGTTGAGATCATCAGCCGCTTTTCACATTATCTCACGTTTTTAGCTAAGCTTCCTTGCCTGGAATTCTTGGGGTCCTAAGCAGCTTAGAGAGACTCTGGAAAGTATTCCACAAATACAGAATAATTGCCCTTGATCTTTTCTCACACTTGATGCTTTCCATCACTGCATCCGTTGCGTTCGTTTTGGATCATTTTCAAACGCGTGAGATACTGTGGGACAGTGTTCTGTAAAATCGTCCCCATTGTCCTGCATTCGGTTTCATTCAGCGACAGCATCAACCTGAAATAGCTTGTTGTATACCTCAAATATAATTTTCCAGATTTTAGGGGTTTTATGCACCTTTACCTCACTATCTATTTAGAGCCTCTGCAAACTGAAATAATTAGACAGGCTTGAGAGTGTATGACAAGGACTTTATTTTCTAGCTGATTCATAATACAGAAATGTTGAAAAATCATTATTTCTTTTTAAACAAATTTCTCGTCTGGTGGTCTAGAAGTGCAAACTTATAATCTACAAAGTTTGATGATGAATCATTTAAGCTCAAGCAAAATTAATTCAAATATTGTTTGAGTCTTATAGAAATTTCCACTACTATACCATACATATGTAAAGTATTTATATATGTGTATTTGGCTACAGACGGTGTTGCAATGTTGACAAAGCAGATAACAATTTCAGCTTCAGCACCTTTAAATTCACATTCACATTTTCCATGAGAAAATTTAATAAATATTTAATTTTAATTAAGTTTCATGCCTTAAGTCATACCATCGCTACTGATGAGCTCATTTCGCTTTTTACTTTTTTTTTAAGTACTTCTCAGCCATTCCGTCTCATTGGCTATACAATTGCCACTCTCGTATTACTTAAGTATGTATGTATGATGGACGACAATTTGTTCTTTATAATAAAGTGAATAAAATCATAAAGTTAACAAGGACCATGAAATATGGTTTACTAATAACTTATACAATTAATAAGTAGGAAAAGAAATGAACAAAAATTACTTTTCTTACATTTTGTATTTCTCATACTTGTACCATATACATATATTTGTATTTAGAGGGTATTCTTTTCTTGCACACTTGAAAATCTTTTCCACAACTGAATTTATTTAATTTCACAGATATGTGTGTTTAAAAATTCACCCGTTTTTTAGTGTATAATCATTGTATGTATGGTGCAAGTAAAAGTCGAAATTAGAAATTATCCACTTACTTTTCTAGACTCTATTGTATGCTCATGCATGTGTCAACAATTGTACGAGTACACATAGATATTCTACAACAAATTAAATTTCACATTACAAATGTAATGTACATAAGAAAAAGTAAATGAAAATTAAAAATTTAGTATATGAGAAATTTTCGTATTTTTGCACCACACTATGAGGCATTGTGTAATTAATGAGTGAGTGAGGTGGTCAAAATTCTTTTTTTATTTCATTCGATTTGACTGAAAGGTTTCATTTATCAAATAAACTATTCCAGTTGACGTGCTGCTATGGCCAACTCTCTTACTGACATCAAATTCTGAACATTTTCATCATGCTCACCGAAAACCTTTAGAACGCCCTCATTATAAAAAATAAAATAAAATAAATATGTGGCACTTAAAGCCCCGAAGGGCTCATTGGCCGAGCTTCTCTTCCATTACTGTTGTGCGTGTTAAATTTTGGACAGTATTAGGAGGGACCTACTTATTTTAGCCGGTTCCGAACGGCAGAACCCTTGTGACACCACTTCTCCTGGGCTTTGTCACAGAGTTCTTTTAGAAGCTTTTTTATGGGAAGTTGTTACTGTCGGAAGAATTGCCAATTGCTTGCCGACAGGTGGGTACCGTTCGAAAGAAAAATCTTTTCGATATTAAATTTGTTAGGCATCAGCCGGAGATTGAAACACGACCTACAGATCAGAAGTCCAACACACTAACTCCCTCATTATAAAAAGCAAAAAAAAAAATGCCGCAAAAGAGTGTCTTTGAACTCAAAACAAATAGAACGCAAATTTTATGCATCAAGATAATAGACTTTTTGTGTATTTTTCATATTCTCAGTATAAATTTTAACTGTTGGCAGCTCACACTCCAAAAACGCTCATAATTATTTTTTTTAAGATTTATGTTTAACATATTAAAAATGGTCAGAATTTAATGCGATTACTGAATAAACACTGAAAACACGGAAAGGAATTGTTGTACTTAAGACCATTTTATGAGTCATAGTTCTGAACTCTCTTATTTTGCTTTGTCAGGATGACTTCACAAACACTCTCAAGTTCATTTAGGAAAACTCTGAAAATGCTTAAAAGTTTGTTAATAAAGAGGCCCTAATTTAAGCAAAAATATCCATTACAGACAAGGAATTCCTATAGCTTAGAAGCTTTTTAGGGATTATATTTAGAACTCGTTTTAAAGCGTTGTTATTATACACTTGAATCATAAAATATTATATGTATATGTATTTGAGGGTTTCCCATAGGTTTATATGTGAAAATATCACATAAGAGAGTATTTTGAAGCCTCTTTGTGTACTATGAATAGTGGAAAGAAAGCTCATTCAAGGTTTTTCGGAACCAACAGTGATATTTACTAATTTTTATTTGCCTATTCGCCATTTAGTCTCATTTTGCGCCTTTTGAAATTTTTAAAAACAATTGCTTTCACATAGCATTGAAATGAGATTTTCAATCGACTGAAGTTACATGTTTTCAGTCACATCCATTATGTACTTCCATTTGAGGATGCCAATCAATTGAGATGCCTCATTGGCCGCTGTGAAAAGCAATCCCATTAACGTGCTCGATTTAATGGCTAGTTTATCGCTTTGGCGTTGGCAAACCTATTGAAATTCTTCATTGATATCACTGATACCATTCATAATACAAGTAGATGTTGGATTCACTCATCTAGAAGAAAAATGAACAGTAGGTGGAGTCGCCAGCGATACAAAGGAAAAAGGAAGTTGGGAATAACCACCACTTAATTGAAAGCCTACATTGACGAATCTAGAATTTCAAAGGCAAAAGTTCCAACAATTTTGAAAGGCTTCAATAAATAAAAAATACAAGCTAAGGGGGTCCAACTCTGAGTTACTGATTCCACTAGGTGCATATGATCTTGAATGCCAATAACGTATGAAAAGAACATGTAGCGTTCATTGAAATTTATCCAAGGATACTTTTTACCGAAGTTATAATAAAAAAAACATTATATTATATGTTTTTATGACGATTAAAAGATTTAAATGTCACGGAAATGCTTTCAAGGCAATCTTTCAATTAAGGTGTGAATATTTGGAACTTTTTTTCATCGACTCCGCCTAATGACCAGTCGTGACAGTGTTTGTGTAACCCGTTTGCTTTCAAAGCAGACGAAAACTAAAATTTAGTAAGTTAGGTTATAGCCACAATTTTTTTAAGATGCCTGTCTGATCATTATAAATAAATAGATAAATATGTTTCACTTATAGGCCCTAAGGGGAACTTTCACCGAGTTTCTGTACTGAAGGGACCTACTTATATTACCGGATTCCAAACGGCAGAACCCTTGTGAAGCTTTTTTACGGCAAGCTGTTGCTGCTTGCCGACAGGTGGGTACCGTTTGAAAGAAATAGATATTAAAGTTGTGCTTCAGCCGGAGATTGAACCCACGACCTACATATCAGAAGGTCTAACCAGCACTAACCACCGCACCTTGCCGGATCAATAATATTTACTGAACAATATTTCAAGTCTTAGTTATTGAGTGGGTGCCGTAACTCAGTGGTTAGTGTGTTGGACTTCTGATCTGTAGGTCGTGTTTCAATCTCCGGCTGATGCCTAACAAATTTAATATCGAAAAGATTTTTCTTTCGAACGGTACCCACCTGTCGGCAAGCAATTGGCAATTCTTCCGACAGTAACAACTTGCCATGAAAAAGCTTTTAAAAGAACTCTGTGACAAAGCTCAGAAAACGTGATGTCACAAGGGTTCTGCCGTTCGGAACGGGCTAAAATAAGTAGGTCCCTTCTAATACTGTCCAAAAGCAGAAGGGCTTTAAGTGCCACATATTTTTTTTTTAGTTATTGAGATATTTGAGCAAACATATAAATCAAAGACAAATGTCCAAATTTGGCAGAAATTCTTCAAGGACGAAAAATCTTAAATTTCCCCCAAGCGATTGTTTCTAACGATTTTCAAAAGTAAAGAAATATCACTCCATTAATTGATTCATATCGAACAAGGATGACATCGCCACAAATTATGCTTATTTTGAGGGTCTTGTAAAATATTGTCTTGTATTTGGATAGTTTGAAAAACTTTAAACAACGCTGGACGAAATATATCGAACTAAAGGAAAAACGACCATATGTTGAAAATAAAAATGAAACAACTGAAAATAATATGTTTTCTCTATTGCCCTGTAATGACATATTGACTTATCCTCGTTGTTGGAAAATAGTTTTCATTAAACCTGGCAAACCACATTTTATGTATAAAACTTATACAAAGCAATTCCCATTCGCCGATTGTTCTATCAGATCATAATGATATTGTTTGTAGTAACAGCAGCAGCACTAGCATATTTGGGATTAAAAGCAGAAATGAGTAATCATGCCTAATAACAATGACGGTAGCGTAACAATACTCGTAATAACAAAAATTGTAGTTTTTTCGAGATGCAGTAAAACAATAAAGACCACACTACGAACTTATTATTCATAAATATATGTAATAAGAAGTACATATACATTTTTACATTATGGTACGTATGTATATACTCGTATCTATATCATGTACGACAAAGCACTATGGTGACGCCTTATACAAATGAGTGCTCAATATTAGGTTTTTCACAAAATTAACTGTTTCGTAAATTTTATTTCAGTTCAAGAATTTTTGAACGATGTGCGATTCCAAGAACGGCGCATATTGGCTGGTATGCCTCTAATGAAAACGAATGTCAAATTTTTTCAGAATTCAATTCGCACATTTTCGAGATATCGAAAAGTATGAAGTATGAACAACGGCTGCAAATATACTTTCAACAAAAAAAAACATACTTCGAAACAGTTCACTGCTATAGAAATCAATCAGAAATGTGTTTTGTGGTGAAATGTCTTAAAAACTGAATTTTTTCCGATTTTGTAAGAACCAATCTCATATTTCGAAAATGGCTAGCAAATAATTAAATGAAATTTTTTATTATTTCAGTTAAAATTAATATGTGCCTGCTTAACTTTAATGTTTTTTTTTTCTTACAATATTTTTTACAATTTATTTTCTTCATATTTATAGAAATTCCTCGACTTCACCTGAAAACCACATGTGATAAATTTCAAATGAATCCCCAATGAACCAAAAAAACTAAGAAATTTTCTTTTTTTGACTCTTACATAAAAGTTTTTTACTCATATTTAAGCTAATAAGAGTGTAATTTCTTTCCTCAGTGGAACCTCTTTATGAGTAATAACTATGAGTTATAAAGGAATTATATATGGATCATAACAGGCTCATATTTTGAGTGAAGTTTATAACTACTTCCTGGATGAATTTATGAGCATTTTTTTTTTTCTCTTTTATGAGCCTTAAATTAACTCATTTATGACTCATTTATGTACAATGAACTGGATAATTTTATGAGCCTTTTTGAATCTTTTTTGAGTGTTTTACAAATGATTAATTGTGCAATTATATTTTATAAATATAATACAATAATACAAATTCGAAAAATATTTTATGAATTTGGGGATATATTTTATGAAAATAGAAATTATTCAGAACCTCTAATTAGTCGGACGTTTTTTGAAGACAAACATTTTTTTATTGTGTTGGGTTTATTTTATACTATTAATGAAAAAATATGTATACAAGGTGTGACAACTATGTATTAAGACTCGAACCATATTTCAGCAACCAAGCGCACCATCTACGTGTGAACACATTCGTTCAACCTTCAAGCTTCAACCTTCCTCTACTAACTGTCAAAATTTCATGGCATTTGGTTGACATTTAATGTTTATGCACATTCATTTTACAAAACACGTGTTCGTTTGATGTTGAAATTTTAACATGAAATTTAACATGAAATTTAACACACAGCACTCATTATTCCTCAATTTTTGTCTCGGAATCAGCTCTGTGTGTTGAATCACCCAACGTATTCACCTCATTTGGCACCGTGCGACTTCTTTTTGTTCCCAAAACTGAAATTGAAATTGAAAGGATGCTTTTTTGATGACATTCAGACCATATAACGGGCTTCGACGAGGGCACTGGAGGCAATTCCGAAAAATGTGCTGGAAGACGCGTTTGAATCACTATTAAATCGATGTAACAAATGTATTGAATCAGGAGCAGATATCGTGTTTTAATTGTGTTTTTTAGTGGCAGTCTTAATACATATTTGTCGCACCTTGTATATGATAGAGATGGCAATGGATAGATTTTGCCAATATACGGATTTGTATTTAACTTCAAATCCATGAAATTAGATCAAGCAACAAACCATGTACTTTTTTTATTTATTTGTTATTTTTTTCTGTAACAAAACCCACTAAAATGTATGACCTCCGAGGGACCAGAGTAGTCACAATATGTAGATTTTGAGTGGCTGACTCCGACCTCGTAATCGGTTTTCCTCAGCATTCATTCCAACCTCAAAAAACCAGGAAAGAAACCTAAGGGTGATTAGGGGAATGCGATCACGAATTCGAATTTAGCGAAGCAAAATCAGAATTATGGCGAATCGGCCTTCATACTAATCTTTATTGAAGGTAAAAATGCCTACCATTAAAAATGGGCATGGCAGTGTACGAATTTTATCTATGTTCATCAAAATATATTATCTACACCTAAGGCAAATGTCTGCTAAGTTTTAGAAGTCTCGTTTTTTTTTTTTTTTGTACTGCTTTGATTAGACAGTATAAGGCGACCCCATAGTGCAGACGTTATAATGCTATAACTACAATTCAGTATGAGTATTTTTATGAGAGCAATTACATAATTCCCTGACAAAGCAAAGCAACCATAAAAATACGCACACAGCAACATACACTGCCGCAATAAAAATGATGGCAGCAACAAACAAAAATGGTCACCGCTACCATTTTAGGGGAGATTTCAAAGACAATACTCAAATGTTGAAGTGGAACTTAAGTATGGATATGGTCTGTGAGTGACACTACAACAACAACAACAACAAAAACGGCACTAAATTCAGTAAATCCTTTCTAAAATTTATACTTACTTATTTTGCATATATTAAAGCATTCGAAGGGGACATAATATATTGCTGCATATTAATGTTGAATTTAGACAACTCTGGTTATTAAATATAAATACATACGACGAATGTAACCTTGAATTTTTTTCGCGCAACTATTGAAAACATTTTTTTCTATCTGAGTATTTAATACATTTGAATACTATACAGGCAACCATACTATACATTCGTATGTACCTACTCACATTAATGCATATACTTCTATAACGATTCACATTTTCCATTTGCCGTACTCCAATCACTTTGAATGAAACCAACACATTTTCAAATTAAATTCTATGCAATTTATTTATTCACGCCATTGGTATGAAAGCTTTACAGTGGTTTTCATACAATGTGAAGGGCATCGATTCAAAGTTTTAATCCATAATATGAAGGGTATGGGAAATAACTGCAAAATACAAATACCTCTAGATACGATTATACCATAATGTAAGTAAACAAATACAGATGCACATCAATGTAATGAAATTTCAACAATTACTATATGTGTTTATGTATTTATATGAGCATGAGTGTGCGTGTGTATATATTTATATGTACTCCACAGTCTATGATGCATGAAATTATGTTACTAGGTACCATGTTGATGTGTTAACAACCTGAAGACAGGACAAGCCATTGAAAGCCTAAATTCTGTTGGACATGAACATTGCTTAAGCATTAACGTATTTGTTCTCGAAAAGCAATTAAGAATATGACTCCGGTATTAGAGACACTTGGTGAGAGAGCACAAAGAGTTTCATCCTAAAACAACAAAAATAATCAAGTGTCAACTGTTCGTTTACAATTGCTCATGTAGCAGTTGTAGTAAAAACAGAAGAAGAAAAAAGTTGCCAAGCACTTTTCAAAGAGCCCTATGACAAATCTAGGAGAAGCAAAATGTTGTCACAAGCAGGCGCTGAAAATAAAAATTATATATTTCAAACAAAAATTGATAAGAATAATCAACATTTTTCAAATAACATAAAAACCTGCTGAGTATAACAAAACCATTGCTGATTGCTTGCTTTAATGGAATCGATAAATTGCATACTTCTTTAAAGTAAAAATTAAGTTGGATAGCACAGGCGAACGAAATATCAAAAAGGTATTACCTATCACATGAGATAACTGTTTCGATACGGATGTATTTGAGGTTGCTAAATTAAATTTTCCCTACGAAATGAACTTAAAAATATCTGAAACATCTGCAAAAAACCATAGATGACCAACCCTCAGTAATTCTCAAAAACCAACATTTTCTCCAACAATAGTTACTCCCACATTTCTCCACCTTTTAGAGGAACTTGCCGAGAAAATTGTTGCTTTTATAAAATTTTCCATTTTTGAGGGAAACAACCTAAGAGGTGGATATAGAGATAGGTAAATCTTGGTGAAACATACATTCCACATTTCGAGAAGCTCAACTCGATGTAGACGTTTTTTTCTCTACATTAAAATATTCAAAGGGAGAAATAACTGATACATTTAAGTAAAATCGATATATCTGATTTTTTACAATAAATATGTTGGGCTATTTAAATTTTTGGTTGCCATGTTGGAAAACAGAAATTTCGCAAAAATATAATTTTTGCTTAAGCCAACCCAAATATTTAAATCAATTAAAATATTCAGTCTCTCAAATTAGGAGAAATTTTCATACATAACAGAACAGAAATCTACGTGTGTACGACTTTCGAGATACAGTTTCTTCGACAAAGTCGCGCAAAATATTGTGTAATTAATATCATCACATATGCACACGATCACAATGAACAATTCCCTGGCATGAGTTCGCTTCCATTATGGAAGTGGCAGTATAATTTTATCTAATCTACAAAGAATAGAGGAAAAGTGGCAATTATTTGGTCCAAACTTTCTGTAGCAAAACTTTTGAAAACTTCTGTGATTTCAACTGAAATGAAAAATGAGTAAGATTATTAAATTAAAACATTAAGGAGCAGCATAAAATAGGTATTATAAAACATATGAACGAATATCTAGTTAAATGTTATAATACAAAGTTTTTTCATTAATGATTGTGTTTCGAACCAAAAAAAAAATAAACCAAAAAAAAAACCAAGAAATCATCCCTAAGAAGATTATGCATATAAAAATTGTGGTAGGACCCTAACTCAGTTGGTTAGTGCACTTGCCATTTGTATAAGAGATCGGTAGTTTGAAGGCTGGACGTGAGGTTTTTTTGTTTTTTAATAGATCCATTAATAATAGATTTTCTCAAAATAGATTTTTCTCAAAATTATTATTTCGGCCTCTTGTCATCCAATATTGATTAAGGCTTACGAAACTATAGCAAATAGCAAAATTTTGAGTTATATCGTTATTGCAGTGAATAAGCAATATGTACACATAATTATTTCCAAACAATTTTCACATTTTACATGACACTTAGTAATGCGTTGAATTTATAATGTGTTCAAAATACACAAAAACAAAAATACAAATCACATGAAGCTTCATATACTCAATATACTCAATTCATATATTTAATCGTATTGTATGCTATATGTAGCATATACTTTTGTATGTGCATACATACGTATGTGCAATCAATACAATTATGTCATTTAATGATTTTATAGGCCACCTTTATATACACACATATACGCATACGTGATTATTAGGGCTTCCAATCGCGATCACCCGAAGTAAGTATTTACATATACGAGGGCGAAAGGCAGCACAAACACAAAAAATTGCGATATGTCAAACGTGAGCTGGTAAAATTTCACCAAAATTCATCGATTAGTTTATTTGTTGTAGTCGTTTGAAGTAACCAACTTTTGTGTGTCTTGAAAAATGGAAAAAAGCGAATTTCGTGCAGTGATTAAACACTATTATTTGAAAGGGAAAACGGCGAAAGAGACAAAAGAAAAGCTCGATAAACATTACGGTGAGTCTGCTCCGTCAGATTACATGGTAAAATATTGGATTGCTGAATTTAAACGCGGCCGAACAAGCACTGCAACAATACCATCAACAGGAAGGCCAAAAGAGGTGGTTACTGAAGAAAATATCAAGAAAATCCTCGATATCGTTATGAATGATCGCCGAGTCAAGTTGCGTGAGATTGTTGAAATGGTAAACATCTCATATGAACGTGTGTTCAACATTTTGCATGAACATTTGCATATGAAAAAGCTATCGGCAAGATGGGCGCCGCGTTTACTCAGTGTCGAACAAAAACGAGTTCGAGAGACCACTTCACAGCGTTGTTTGGACATGATAAAGCGTAATCCTGTTGATTTATGGCGTCGATTAATAACTGTTGATGAAACGTGGATCCACCACAACACACCTGAAACCAAAAATCAATCGAAACAATGGGTGGAAGCTGATGGAAGTGCTCCGAAGTAGGCGAAGGCAGTGAAATCGGCTGGCAAGGTTATGGCCACTGTATTTTGGGATGCACTCGGAATATTGCTTATCGATTATCTTGAAAAAGGGTCCACAATCACAGGAAAGTATTATTGTGCATTATTGACTCAATTGAATGATGCAATCAAGAAAAAACGACCACATTTAAAGAAGAAAAAAGTGCTCTTTCTTCAAGACAACGCACCGATTCACACAGCATTAGATACGATGCTAAAATTACGTGAAATACACTTCGAATTGATTGATCATCCACCTTATAGTCCAGATTTAGCTTCTAGTGACTTTTTCCTGTTTCCAAACTTGAAAAAATGGCTCGCAGGAAAAAGATTCAGCTCAAACGAAGAAGTGATTACCGAAACTAACGCGTATTTGTACTACCTCTTTGTTTGATGAAAACCGTTTACAACGAAAGAATGTGTGAAGTGTGGAAGAAACTCAAAGAAGAAGCATAATCGGGCTGGCACATAGGCTGAATGGATGTTGCAATAATGCGTACTCTAATTCACTGATTTTGGTGATGTTTTTTAAGCAATTCAACTGATCATTGTCATGATAGAAATAATTTTCTATTCTTCTGCTGTAAATCATCTTCACATAGTTTAATGTCCAATCGGTTCAAAATATAATATTACGATTATAATCAACATTTCTTACTTCAACAAATGGTTATTTGTGTTTACACTACTTCTTAGCCTATTGTTTTAATTTAATACTTGTATTAAAGTTCTTTGAGTTCTTTGAGCAGTTGCAAAATGATTTCGACTTGATATTTGACTGATGAAAAATGATTTTCTTTTCATTCATAAACTTTGTATCCAATTAGTACAAGCGGTTACAATAATTATTTTATTAATTATATTGTATAAATAATTATATATTTATTCAATATTTCAAAAATTTAAAGATAATGCACCGCAAAAATCTTTTCGCCTCCTTACAAAAAATGCCACTATCATTTTTTTTGGTCGACATCTGGACATAAAATGGATATTTGAGCCGATGAACCAGGTTTACACCATTTCTTATCCAAGTTTCATCCATAATGATGAAACGATGTTAAAATCCTATTTATCCTTTGACCACATAAGTTGATGACACAATATAATCTACACGGGTTCGACAACCCTAATACAATACATATGTGCGCATATGATATATGTGTGAATGTATTAGTACATACAATTGTCAAAATACTGTGAAAATGCCATAAAATGGAGGACGTTCTTGAATGCAACGACCATATTCATCAATTCATTATACTTACTTCTATGGGAGATTCACTATATATATATTCAAACACTTACACACACACACAAACACATATGCACGTGTAGCTGCTATGTGTTCAGTTTAAATCGTGTTATTATAAATTTTTAACCATTATTTCTATAGCTACTGTTAGCGAACATAATTCACAATCGAACATGCATTGAAATTGAACATTGCTATGCAATGCTATACGTTTGTCGTACATGGTACATACATATATTGTATTTTGAACGGATTGTATACGCATCGCCAGGGGCCTTGAACTTTTGATGAAATTTAATATTAACCCACTGGGTGCTGAGAACGTGCCATCTATGTACATTCATATACTGCTTTTACGTATATAACTTTTCACCATATAAAAGTCAAACAAAATCAAAATACACATACAATGTACAATTACATTTATACTTACGCTCATATATACATAAATAGGGGCAAAACGAAAAAAGAAGAAGAAGGAAAACGAAAAGCAAGAAAAAAAAAACGAAAATAAAATGAAATTGCCAAATGAAAATTGCGTTTATTATGGCCTCAATTTTCATTTCGGCAATCGGTATAAATTTGAAATGTATGTACGTATGGGCATGTACATACGTGTATGTAGTATGCATGAGTATGTGTTTGTGTGACTATATGTATTTATTTCGTTACATTACTGATGATGTTGTTGCTGCTGCTGATGCTGCTGCTGCTGCTGTACTAGTATTGGATTGTAATGTGGCAGCGCTAAGGTACTGAATGCTTCATTTCATGCTACGCTTGTATGCCTGCATATCTCCTAACTCTCTCCACCCATTGTTGATAGGCGGCCACACCGTTTCGTACACATAAAATAAACGCATTTATTTACTCATCAAGTGCCTTACAAACACACATACACATGATGAGGAAATATATATGTACATATCACATTGCTTTTCCCCGTTCTCACATTCGCGTAACTGACTGACTGACTGAATGCGCAAATTAAATGTTGGAAAATGTGTTTTTCACATTTACAGCTGCCATGTGTGTTTGCTTACGATTTCAAGTACTACTGTATGTGTGTGTATGTGTGTTTGGCAAGTGCATGTTGCAACATGAACTGTACGATATTTTAATTGGACTTGAGTTTGACAATTGAAATATCAAGACTACAATATACATCCGTAAATGTATGTTCTCGTACAAGATACGTACCGTGCTTGACAAAATAAAAAAAAAAATAAAAACTGGAGCAGGTGCAACTTTTCATAAAAAAAAAAAATTAAAAAATTTCAATAAATAAAACAAAACGTCCGATCATAATTTATTTTGCTTGCCGACCTGAGGAAATAAGAATTTTTGGAAAGCACTCTCGGTGCTAATCAGTCCGCGCATTTATTTTATTATATTATTATAAGTACAAAGTTACATGCGGAAACAAACTATTGCATGGGAGTTGGGCGTGATTTTTATCCGATTGCAACCATTCCTTAACTCGTCCAATTGGTAATTTTGATATTTCATGGGAAAAGTTTGGAAATATACATTTGAAGCATAGTTTTACATGGGAGGTAGGCGAGTTTTTATTCTGATTACGTCTATTCGCAAGCTCGTCATTTAGTTTGTAAAAATAATTATATGCAGAGAATTTCAGCTTGATAACTTTACAATTTCTTGCAAAAACATATAAAAATATGCATTTGAACTCAGTCTTTTTTATGGAAGCTAAGTTTAAGTTTAATCCAATTACGTCCATTAGCAAACCTTTCGATTTTTATGTGCAAATATAATCATATCCACCGAGTTTCAGCTTGATAGCTTGATATTTTCGTGTGAAAAGTGTAAAGCGATTAATCGTTTATTAAAAAATTTTAAATAATCAAAATATTCGATTAATCAAATATGAAATTATTCGAATAATCATGATTTTGAATATTCAAAAATTGATATTATTCGATTAATCAGAATTTTGATTAATCACAATGAAATTATCCGAATAAAATATTCAAAATACTTATAATATTTTTTCCAATACAAAGTAGACAGGTAGCTACGAATATGAGAATTTGTTTTAAAATTTGAATGCTAAAGAACATTTCAAAAATAAAGAAAATATAAAAATGTAAAATATTTTGATTAATCAAAATTCTGATTAATCAAATAATTTCAATTTTGATTAATCAACCTGTTGATTAATCGAATAATTGATTAATCTTTCATTGATTTTATCAAAATTATCGCACAGCCCTAGTAAGAATACACATTTGAAAGAATGATTTTGTATGGGAGATGGTCGGAGTTTTCTTAAGATTACGCTCATTCTCACACTGATTTTTTAGTGGATAATAGTCTTATGTACCAATTTCAGCCCTACAGCTTCAAATTACCAGACCCATTCTGACTAGTTTTACTTTGACCTCATTTCCATCAACTCAGTTCTGTGCTTATCAATTTTTACCTACTGAATGTATCCTTCAAGATGAAAGATCTGCCCAGGATCTTTGGACCAATTTGCGTTGATGGCGAGTATCGAATAAGGCACAACGATGAGCTGAGCTGAGAAGACGCTCCAGCGAAGTAGGTATTTAATTTGGCGCCCGCTGGAGGACGCAGAGAAGAGGAAGACGGAACCTCCGTTGGAAGGACCAAGTGTTGGATAACCTGCCGGCGCTTGGAATATCCAATTGGCGTCAGCAAGCGAAGAACAGAGAAGACTGGCGCCGCATTATATGTTCGGTCTAAATCGATCATCGGTTGTTATGGCCACATAAGAAGAAGAAGAAGAAAAATCTATCTTATGCGGGATTTGACCTATATTCATTTTTGGATATAAGTACATCAAAGGTAATTCATGCAGAGTGAAATCATCAAGGATAATAATACTTGTTTATTTATTTTGTTCATGCACAGTGTCATTAAATAGTGAATAGAACTGAAATGAAAATTTTTACAATTTTCACTGAAGGTGTTTCATCGTTCAGAATTAGTGTACACTTTGAATGAAGCAAAAATGAAAGGAATTTTATATTTATCACTTCCAAGATGATCATCAAAAATAAACGTGACATTTATTTAGTGTTTTATACTTCGTAGTGGCATAAATACTGTTACACACATTTTATGCTATAAAATCAAAATATTTTCATCGGTAAACAAGATTTCTCTGTGCTTATCAGCCTTACCAGAAGACGTTTGCATTTTTCCATTCTATTTTTTTTTTTTTTTTTTTTTTTAATTTTCAAGTCTTTTTTAAAAATCGACACTTTCATCTCCCGGGCCATTTATTCTCTTTTCAGAGCAGATTTTGCTGAATTTTTCGGTTTGATAGCTTTGATAACTTGCGGCGTTCGAACTGTGTACGATCGACCGGGGCTCTTAAACACCTCCAGTCACCTCAAATAGTTTTACGCACTGGTAGACGCACCGGAGTATCATCTTTTTTAATTTCACACTTTAATAGCGCTATTACAGCGATACGGCTCTGGTAATCTGACCACCCCATGGTCAAAGCTGAAACAATTTAGAATTTCCAGTACAAACTAAGACTTCACAGGTTATATTTCATAACGGGGTATGTTTGATTCTTCTATTGGAATGGATGTGTTCAATGTTCAAACATTATTTATATAATTTGAGAAATTTTCCTGGAAAATATTTTTGCATAGAGGATAGCTTTCCGAGCATTATTTGTTTTTGATAATAAATAGCATCACAAATTTGTGCCGTATCTGTCTTAGCACTCTCAAATATATTATCGTATATTGGAAAATTATGATTTTATATTTTATCCGTCACGGTATATCTATAAAGTACATACTTAATACTCACCTATGACTATATACCAATGTATATCATATACATATTTAAATACGTAAGTATATAGGACTGAATTGAATTCTGATAAGAATTCCCTAGTTTCTCGTTTTTACTGTTGAACAAGTAGAAAACACACAAAAAAAACTAGTACATTTTGTTACTCTATAATGGCATCATTATTAGATTAGTTAGATAGTGAATTATCCATTCATAAACACTCTTACACACCCTCGAGACTTCATTCATATTACATCTACATGTGCGGATATGTACATACATACAACACATAAATACATATAGTGTAATGAGAAAAAAAAATCCGAATAATAAGTAATAATAATTATATGTACTTGTTTTATGAAAATGAGGTCGTTAATTAATGTTGTGGAAAATTGTGATAAAGTTTAATAAGTAGAGTACTCGATAATGTTATGAGTGAGGTTTGATTCACATAAATAACATGTACAATTCAGATACATACTATTTAACATGCAATAGATCTGTTGAAAATTTCAGAAAGTTATATTTTTCTAAACAACTTTGGCTGGTTGTATCCTTCAACATCAGTAGGTCTTAGCGAGATTTATGGCTCAAAACGGCATTTTGTTTGCTACTTGAGCTACCCTGGTCGCAGCCATTCTACCTACCTACCTACTTACATTTTTCTATGTACTCAAAACTTTGCTGAAATCTCTTTTAAGAAAAAATAAGATTTCAAAGCAAAACTTCATTTTTCAAACACTTCTAATTTATTCTGCTATAAGTGTTTGCATGGAATTTCTTTTAGATTCATCAAGAAAAATATGAACATGATTTATAAAATAATTCAAGTTTAAAATAAACATCAATTATGGCAAAGAAGATCATTTAATATTCTCTAGAGTCCGCAGTGCAAATGCTTCTTTTTCTTTATGAAGCACTTTTTAATTCTTACTGATAGTTTCTCTTTCTATTTGCATTCTTCTTCCATATACATATTTAATAACACCTCAAAATTCATGCAAAAATGACTCAGTGATGGCTCCTACTTTAAACCGAAAGGCTAATCTAAATCTAAAAATTCATCTTAAATTAAGTATTGATTTTTTTGACATATTTCTCCTACAAAAATCTGTCAAAATACCGGTACTTGATTCAAAATTATCATAATTTTGAGTATAACTACGGACCAATATATTGGCTGTGCCAAAAAATTTTCACAATTTTTCTATTACCTACTTACCTACTTACTAATGAGGCCATAACAACCAAATATCGATTTAGGGCGAAAATAACATGCTTCGCCTGCCATCTCTGTTCTTCACTAGTTGGCGCCAATTAGAAATTCCAAGCGCCGTCAGGATCTCCAGTACTTGATCCTTCCACCGGAGGTTTGGTCTTCCTGTGCTTTACTATGTCAATATCGTCATACAGCTCGTACAGCTCATGGTTGTACCTTATTCGGTACTCGCCACCAATGCAAATAGGTCCAAAGATCTTGTGTAGAACTTTTTTCTCGAAAACTCCAAGCATTCGCTCATCCGAGGTGGAAATTGTCCAGGCTTCAGCGCCATATGTTGGGACAGGCATGATGAGAGACTTGTAAAGTGTAGTTTTCGTTCTTCGAGAGAGGGCTCGACTTCTCAATTGCTTACTCAGTCCAAAGTAACACCTGTTAGCAAGAGTTATCCTACGCATAATCTCCAGGCTGACGTCATTACTGCTGTTAATGCTGGTTTCAAGATAGACAAAGTCCCTTACTACTTCAAAAGCGTAGTTGTCAACAGTGACATGCTGTCCAAAACGCCGGGACTCTTTGTTTATTTTTCTATTACATGGGTTTAATGTTGTCTACCTCTGGTATTATACAGAGAACTGGGTAATACTATAGACCGTGTTAAAGGTGACTTCATAGATAGATTTGAAAGAAAAACCAAATTACATTTTTTATGCATTCCACTTGAAAATGAATGAAAATAAGTTAGAAATTATTATTTATTTGAAAAGGGTTGATTCAAAAATTAAACACTATGACTACAGCACTTTTGTGCTATAAAAAAGAAAGAAATTAAATTAATTTTGAAATTCCATTTATAAACATGGAAAACCTCCAATGCAGATGGCTATGTAAATTTATGCAGTTTGTAGTCATGATGCTGTATCAGAAAGAACAACCCATGAATTATTTGATCACTCTTGTTCCTGAAATTTCGATGTCTTAAAATGATGTTTGCTTTGGTCGATCAATCACAAAAAAAAAGTTCATGAAATTCTATAAAAAATTGAGATATACCCACGTGAACATTACTAGGAAGCGGAAACGTCCATCATCAAACAGGTTGAAGCCATTTAAGAAAGACTGGATACAAAAAGAAGATCGATGTTTGAGTGTCATATGAATTAACAGTGCAGAATTTAATCGACCAAATTTCCATCTGCAAAACTCTACTGAAACGAAACGAAATTGAATCACTTTTGAAGAAACGAAGCGAGGATTGACGCTCGTACCGATGCTGCATGATTATGATTGTTTCTGATCTAGACCTCTAGATTTAGATCTCTACTGTCAACAACTGACACATTTACCAGGTGTACAAGCTTAAATCCGCTGTTTGCTCGTAGATGGCGTTAGTGAGCATATTGAGCTATATATCGACTGTGCATCCTTTTTTTATGATTTCGACATCTGTTTACATCAATTAGTAAACATCATCAGTGATTTCATACAACAACATATATTTTTCCTCGTATAATCATGTCTAGTTTCGTGCCAGAAAAAGAGCATATGCGGGAAGCTCTACTTTTTTGCTTCAGTTTGAAGAAATCTGCTGCTGAGTCGCATCGAATGCTTGTGATACAGTGCGCTATCGGAAACCAATTGCAGAGACTGGTTTCGTCGGTTCAAAGAAAGCCATTTTGACTGGAGTAACAAGAAGCGTGAAAATATACAAAGAAAAGTTGAGGATCATGATTTGCAGGCTCTTTTGGACGAGGACGATACCCAATCGCAAAAAATTCTTGCCGAACAGTTAGGTGTTACTCAACAAGCCATTTCCATACGATTACGAGTCATGGGGAAGGTTCACAAATTTGGAAAATGGGTACCCCATGAATTGAACGATAGGCAGATGGAGCGACGCCAAACCACATGCGAAATCTTGCTTGCTAGACAAAAATGAAAGTCGTTCCTGCATCTTGTGGTGACTTGCGAAGATCGTGGGTCGATCCCGGCCACCCCACAACGCCCCATAGCACACGTCAAAACTGGTCCAAAACTACTTGGACACACTCAATTGGGAGGTGGTACCTCATCCCGCTTATTTACCAGACCTGGCCCCTTCTGACTATCACCTGTTTTCGTCGATGGGTCACGCGCTCGCCGAACAGCACTTCGTATTCGTATGAAGACGTCGGAAAATGGCTTGACGAGTGGTTTGCCTTGAAAAATGAAGAATTCTTTTGGCATGGTATACACAAATTGCTCGAGAGATTTAAAAAATGTATAGCTAGTGAGGGCAAATACTACTTTGAATAAATCAGTTTTTGGCTTTCTACGAAAAAAATGTGGTTTTTTTTACCGAAAAACAGCGGATTTAAGCTTGTACACCTGGTAAGCCAGCAATTCAGTGACAAAAACTAGTCAACATTGAAAAACAATGTTGTACCCCATCATGACAACGCTACACCACATACTACATCTTTGATGACATGACAGAAACAGGAGAGATTGACTAAGGGAAAGCGTTGATGCTGATGAATATTGCTAGAAAGAAGAAGAATATGCTCAAAGTATTAAAAAGTAATATTATCAAAATTACATACATATTTGCATTTTTTTTTTTTTTTTTTTTTGACAAGTTTAATGTACATTGTATTATCGAGTACTTTCTATTAAGCAAAATTTTCAAAAAAGATTTTCGCTTAAATATTATGAAACTATGATTTTACCATCATATTTTACCCAGATCTCAGCGCAGCTAATTAAATAGCTTATAAATTGTGATCGGTAGAAGACAATTTGTCTACATTGGCATCATTGAAAATTAAAGATTATTTTGCATGAGAAAATCACAACCAAAAGTTTTAAGCACATGCACATGCACACCCTGTACCTTATACATACATACGTATGTTATATTCAGTGAAAATTACATTTTTGAAACATAAAATGAAAAACAAATGGCGGTACTACAATATGAGGAAAACTATTTTCGCAATGAAGAATTTGTGGAATGGTGAAATGTGGGTGATGAGCGAATTAATGCATTCATTTCGTAGTGTTTTTATTTATTCGTATATATTTTGTTTTGTTTTGTTTTGTTTTTACTTGCTTTTGTTGCATTACTGAGAAGTGCTCCATATGTGCATTCCTAGCGCACAAAGCAACGGAACAATACTGCAATTAAATTTTCAGTTTTCCTGCTCGCTTATTTTTTAGGTTTTTTTTTATATTTTATTACTTTTCTTTTTCATTCATAGTCGTCGTCGTCGTCAGTTTCACATACAATACAATATTATGCACATTTTCTCATGTTATATACCCTCATTTCATTCATTTTTGCTCCATATCTCTTACGTACGTATGCAGTTAGAACTTATCAGAGAAGCCAACTCATTTCTGTATTTTCCCCAGAGTTCAATCATGAAATTTTGAGATTTTTCGTTACATCTAACCCTAACAAATAGCAAATGCTTTCGCTTATAGCCAGTATCCATGAAGAACTTTCTGAAAGAGCTCTGTGAATTGGTTCAGAAAAGGTGATGTCGCAAAAAAGCTGTCCATAAAAATAAGGTCAAGTTTCTTTGAAGCGCACAGTGCTCAATTATAAATATATCATCTCAAAGATCTCTGTATTTTGCAAAGAGAAAGAGAATGACAAATGATAATTACAAAGCGCAGTGCTCTGAATGTGAAAAATATTTGCAAATCCGTAAAGTAAAACATTAATATTTGAAATTTAGATTCTAATTTTAAAATCTATATAATGGACGATTGAGAGCCCTTCAAATCCACTTCAGATTTCCCGGTAACAAAATTAACTATTTTCCCATTTCTAGGTTATTTCTCACAATCTGGTTTCTCTGGTACACTTATGATACATATACGTACGTGCTCTCAACATCTCACTGGCAAATTATTCAACTTGGGTATTAGATTGAAGAGAATAGTTATACGAGCATACATATAATACATATATGTAGATAGGTATGTAGGTGGGAATAAGGGTTTACTGTTGATGAAGTTGCTAAAATTCTAATAGAACATTTCATTATAAAAACATGACATCAGTTTGAACTTGTTTCTCTATTTCCAAAGACGGAATTCATTCGTATCTGTAAAAGTATGTGTAATATACTATATGGCTGTGTAGATAAGGACTAAGAACAAAAAGAAACATACTGACATTAAAAATGCAGTATTTATATATATACACTATAGCTTATATGTACATACGTACATGCATTCGACTACATGATATGTCCATATGTACGTATGTATGTACGATATAGATGCGTAGGTATTGTACAATTATATAAAAGTATATTCAGACCTACCTACATATACATAGTCATAAATCGGACAGATTTATAAAGTATTTCAAATAATACACATGTTTGGCAAATGTAGAAACAAAAACTTTAGTGATTTTGACCATTGTATAATCACTTTTCAACAGTGTATGAAAAAAATGTTATGTTACATGAACTGTAGGTCAAAAGAAAACATATGTACCCAATCTCGCTTCGTAATGTTTGTAAAAATGTGTATTTTTTATATAAATCAATTCTGTTCAATCATTGATAATGTCAATATATTAAATGCAACACTTGAAATCTTAATTTATCTGCCAAATATATCGTTGAACTTCACTTTCTTAGAGAGGTTGTCAAAAATAGCAACTACCTGCATCATCTTCAAGCCACAATATGTGATACATGTTTAGCAAGACTAAAACCCTAGAACAATCCGACTATTTTTATATTCTATTAGTGTATCCCCTTAGTATATCTTCCTGAGAGGGCTGCGGTCTAATGCTAATTCTGTGACACAGTAAAATTACTGAAGATCATCGGCTACTACTCAGCCAACTCATACGATTTCAAGACGATATTATTTCCAAGTCTTTTTCTAAGAAAACTATCACACTCCAACTCATTTACAATTGAAGAGTGCGTGCGTTTCTCGAATATTGAATGAGCCCTTTTGAAAGTATATCATAAGTTTTTATATGAGCGTGTGTGTGGGAGAGAGATGCCAGTGGGCTCATACCTTGGTTGCTCTGATGTTTTGTAGTGATGGTTGGTATTCTCGTATATTCTGATTCTTCTTCTGCTACTTCAATTACCGACTGCTTGTTGCTTTGTATTAAATTCAAGTTGTTTTTGTTTAACCGTTCTGAAATTATAAAATTGCCACTTGACCTAAGTAGAAGTAAATAAAATGGCGCGTCTCATGTATAAAGTATGATCCGAAATTTCTGCCAACAATACCAGACCATGTGGGATTGTACTTTTATTTTTTTTTTTTTTTTGTGGTTTTTCATATCTGATGCTATTGCCTGTGTTTTTGCTCTTGTTGATGTTGTGCTGGTAATGTCATTTTCCTTTATCATCTTTTCCAATTTCAAACTATTGCTATTGATAATTGATTACAAATCTCGCTGTTGTTGTCGCTGTTGCTGCTGATTTTCTTCCATTTGTTCTGCGTTATTAATTGCTGTTGTTATTGATATTGTTAATGTGGTGGTGGTGCTGCTGCTATTTGCTGTTGTTGTTGTATTCGCTTTAGCACACTTTTTAGCATTTTCTAAATTGTTAAGCCTTTCGTTGGTGGACAATACCATTACTCAAAATATATGTTTAAATCAAATTTGATAAATTTCATTAATTTCGTTATCGAAAGAAATTCAGTATTGAAACGAAAGAGAAAAGCATGTAAATTACAAACTAATTGTTTTTTATGTATATTATTTATTACAAAAAAATCCTCGGTATATATATAGAAGAAAAAAAAATGCGTGCACTGTCCTTCTCATTTTGGAAAAAATTAAGTAATTAAAAAGAAAGAACAAATAATCTAATGAATTGCTGAACACCGATTAAATTAGGGATGCAACTCGCCTTCTATAAAGGTGGCACCAAAATCCAGACAGTGCACGCGACGTATTTTTCTGGCGTAGACAGAGTTTATTTAATTGTGATATTTATCTTTTATCACTTTTATTATTTGCGCCAGTCTGTAATCCCTGTACTGGCAATATTAGTTTTTGCCAGTATTTGCTTATAAACAAATATATATATTTTCGATAAATACTCGATAAAGCGAATAATATGAATAATATGATATAGAGAAAGTATTTCTTAATTTACAATAACAGTTGATAAAAATTTAATATTCGTCGAGTAGGTGATGATAAAACTTTTGAAATTTTTTCGTAATTCACAATAGTAGCTATAATTCGAAAAGCCTTTGTGGACACTTAAAATAAGCGATAAATTTCTATCGAAAATTCTTCGTATCTAACGATAACGATTTAACTATTGGTTGAGTGGGAACGAATAACTCAACTATGACGTTGAAATATGCTCCTATATATCGCACCGTTAATAATAAAGGGATGTAATTCAGACTTTAATTTTTTGAAATTTTTTCATAAAACTAAGAAACTTATCGAAAAGATTAACTTCAGTCTAATCGAAATCCCAATGTGATAAAAACGGCAGAGATAGATAATTCTGAATCTCTTTTTAATAAATACTATAAATTAATAAATAACGCTTTGATTCGCACAAACCTTTAATATTAAAGGTGCTATATATTATTTCTGGAAAAAAGCCTGTTAATTATCTGTAATTAAATATAATAATTTTTATTCTTTCTTCGTCGTGGAAAATGAGCTTAAATGAATATAAATTGTTTGGTTTTTCTTGATTTTCTGAAAATGTTTAAATACCAACTTTAGGAAAATGTTACACAACATGTAATAGAAAACGACGATCTCTAAGGTGCAAGTAACTAAATTCACTTTTAGCTCGACTTAAGCGGTTGCATAATAAAACATTTATATCTTAACCATTTTTTAAAACTAGAAACTTCTAAGCAGTCAATCTTAATCGATCCAGCATACATTTTTTTTAATAAGAATTAATTAAAACCTAAAAATTATAAATTTTTATCTAAAACTCATTTCATGATTCCAAGTCACTTATAAGGAATGCTTAAGTGTACAATTTTAAGCTTGCATTTTTAAACATTTCTAACACAAGGTAGGCCAAACCGAGATGCATCTTTTCCATCAATTTCAAAAACAGAAACAAAACAAAAACAGCTAGAACGATCTTAACATTTAGATTATTTTTGGTTCTAACTTCAAATGAAAATGAAATCGAAAATGTACATGTAAATGACTGACAAAAATTGCTACCAAATACCATATTACAAACTGTACACCACAAATCATCCGCATGGTAAGGCACGCGGAGGAACTGCCATATTGATAAAAAGCAGAATAAAACATCATGTTCTTGAAGATTTTAGTAGCGTCTACTTGCAAGCAACATCTATATGTCTGGAAGAATACATCTCTAAGCTAGTAATATCTGCGATATACTGTCCCCCAAGATACAGTATTACCGAACAGCAATATAAAGAATTTTTCTCAACTCTTGGTAGGAAATTCTTGGTTGCTGGCGATTTCAACGCCAAACACACTCACTGGGGCTCCCGATTAATAACTCCAAAAGGCAAAAGACTATGTTCAATCATCACTAACCACGGCTACGATGTTATTTCAAATGGTCAACCGACATATTGGCCGACGGACAAGAGGAAAATACCCGATCTCATAGACTTTGGAGTCGCCAAAGGTTTGCAGATGGAAAATATCTCCACAGAGTGTAATTATGATCTATCATCTGACCACTCACCCACGGTAATATTTATAAAATCACCAAGCCCCCAAAGCAATTGCGTTAGAAAGAAAATAGACTGGTTAAAATTCAAGAAATATATAAATTCCCATCTTCCTCTGAGTACTGTATTAAGAAATGGACACGATGTAGACTCAGCACTCGAAAAATTCAACCAGCTGCTCTCATTAGCTCTCAGCTCAGCCACCTGCACAAAGGTATGCAAGCAATCAAACTATAGCCCATACACACCAGCCGATATTGAATTGCTAGTAAGACAGAAAAGAAGACTCCGAAGACAATGGCAAGAATTCAGATCACCGAATCTGAAAACACAGCTACAGCACTGCACTCGAAAGTTAAAGCAAGCCTTAAAAAATAAAAACAACAAAGAGTTAGAAGAGCACATAGCGAAATTAACACCTGGTGAAGCGTCAGACTACTCTTTGTGGAAATCAGCAAAAAAATCAAATCGGCCAATTCTCACTGATTCCCCCATCCGTTTGAGTGACGGTAATTGGGCTAGAAGCAACTGTGAGAAGGGTTTGGCTTTTGCAAACCACCTAAAAAGTGTGTTTACACCCAATCCACCCTCTTCACAGTCCTCATTACCAATATTAACTTCTCAACCTTGCTCAATAACGCTCAAAATTAAAAAAAAGGACATATTCAAAGCAATTTATAAAGATTTAAACCCAAAAAAATCACCTGGTCCAGATAAAATTACCGGTAAAATGATAAAAGAGCTACCTCCGGCTTCAGTAATTCGTCTGATGCACATTTTCAATGCTATCCTTCGTATTAAACACTATCCCAAATGCTGGAAAACTTCAAAAATTATTATGATAGCAAAACCAGGAAAAGACCCTACAAAAGTTGCATCGTACAGACCTATCAGCCTCCTGCCTCTACTTTCTAAAGTATTCGAAAAGCTACTTGTCATGAATATATCTCCATTTATTAATCTCAACCAACTGATTCCTCAACATCAGTTTGGATTTAGAAAACAGCACGGCACAATAGAACAAGTCCACCGCATTGTAACTCTGATAAGGAACACTTTTGAAGAAAAAAAGTATTGCTCAGCTGTCTTTCTTGATATCACTCAAGCTTTCGATAAAGTATGGCACGATGGCCTTATTTACAAACTCAAACTATTACTGCCTGCAAATGTCTCCTCATTGCTTAGTAGCTACCTCACGAAAAGACAATTTCTCGTACATCACAAGGATTACACAACAAATCCATTGGATATTCACGCTGGCGTTCCTCAAGGAAGCGTTTTGGGCCCCTTACTGTATCTCTTATACACTTCAGATATGCCCAACAATAACTATACATTCATATCGACCTTTGCTGATGATACGGCAATATTGTGCTCTCGCTCTAACCCCATAGAAGCTACTAAACTCCTGCAGACTCATGTCGATTCTCTCGAAATCTGGCTAGCAAAATGGCGTATAAAAGTCAATGAATCAAAGAGCGTACATGTAACCTTCACGCTAAGGCTAGATACATGTCCCCCACTTAAAATTAATGGCCAATCAGTTCCACAATCTTCCTCAACAAAGTACTTGGGTATTCACCTCGACAGAAGGCTGACCTGGAAAAATCACATAGAGGCAAAGAAAACTCAGATCAAGCTTAAAATGAATCAGTTATGGTGGCTGTTACACAAAAGATCAAAGTTGAATCTTGAATACAAAGTGCTATTATATAAAGCAATCCTGAAACCAATCTGGACTTATGGTATTCAGTTTTGGGGCACCGCATCTCCCTCTAATATCGAAAAATTGCAGCGAATACAATCCAAGTGTCTGCGAATTATTGTAAACGCGCCTTGGTATATGAGGAACGTTAACATCCATCGAGATTTAAATGTATCCACAATTTCTGAGGAAGTTGCAATGTCCTGCAGAAGCTACATTCAAAAATTACACAATCATCCGAATCCCCTTGCTAGGCAATTGTTGCTGAGCAAGGGGCACCGTCGATTAAAAAGAAAAGACACACTGAATATGCTGTAAAATTGCTACATCTCGCGACTCACCAAATTGTGATGGAACGTAGGGGATATCACATAGTTTTATTTAGTTTGTAAGATTTGAATACTTATTGTTAGTTTCTTGTATTTAAGAAAGATTCAATAAAAAAAAAAATAAGCTAACAAAAAAAAAAAAAAAAAAAAAAAAATGTACAATAAATTCATAGATTATTGCAAATCGTACTTGCGATAAAGTAAAATTTAGTACATTTATGTGTAAAAATACAAATGCAAGTTGGTTATATGATTGTAAGTTTCTATCGTAAAAATCATACACGGTAGAAATAAAGAGATATTAGAAAAATATACATAAATCCATATACAATATAAGATACATTATATTCATAGGTATACTAATTTGATATATCGAACATCTACAAGGAGGCAAAACAACAAATTGCATCATAGAGAGCATTTTTTCTTTTTTTTTTTTTGTGAACATAATAAACTGAAAAATTTTAGTAAGCGATTCCACCGCGCATGAAATATTTTGACATATAGAATGATATGAGATATAGGCCTACAATGCTTTAGCTGGCTAGACTAAAAATGGATATACTGAGCACTACAACAATCCACTTACTAGATACGCCACCTGTAAAAGAGACATGAGATTTGAAGAAGGACTATGATACTGTATTTCATGTTGCAACACTATGCATACGTTTCAAAATGTCTTACCTCAGCAGCTCTTTCAAGAATGGCACAATGACAGGTTCGAAATATTCTACTGCGAAAATGTTAAAATAATTTACTGAGTGACATAGAAGAAGAGAAAGCTCATGCTGCAACAAATGACCTTCATTTTCATACCATATTTCGACAAATGCACACTCTGCAATAATATGTTTAATAATTTTGAAAATTATGAAATAAAAGATGCTAAAGAAACTCATATGCAAACTTTAAAGCAGAAATATATACATATATATGTAAGCGTCAACTTATGAACCTTATGAAAACACGTACTTTCTCATATTCGAGAGCGTTCACATATCAACATAAAAGTGCACTGTATGTAGTATGATCAAACACACCTACTCACACACACACACACACACGCACACCGAACTTGATGATTCAGTCCACAAGTTGTGGAATACTTAAGCATACAGAAAATGCAGCTGTATTAAATTTCGATGAAAATATATATCTATATCTATATTATCTATATTATCTATATATCTATATTAAGGTGGGTCAAATTGTACGACGGACAACCGACGCATTTCAAGTATTTGTTCCCAAAAAATCAATAAAAATTGAAAATATTTGTATTTTCCGCTGATTTTGCGTTCATTTTGTGTGGCAATCATCGTAAGTGGAGGCGATAGAGAGTATGTAAATTTAGATAACATTTTTAGAAGCAAAACTAAATCGGGATCTGTTATATATTTAACCCTATTTCCATGTTTCAAATGAATTCCAAATTCTCTATTGAAGAAGAATTAATGAAACAAATATTTAATATCAAATTAGAAATACGAATATTTATTATTATTTCTTATTTATATATTCTGAACACAAATTATGGCTTATGGCAATGATATGAACATAACACTTTCCGACAGGAGCAACAGAAGCTAGCATACATAGTATGAAAAATGATACTCCAGAGAAGTAGGGTTAAACTCGCTAAAGGCAATTTTATACTAACAACAGCAAAACTTGAGAGTGTATTAAAATCGTTCCCATCGCCCCTAGGTACCTGTAGAGGGGTCAAATATATGGACAACTTCCATTCAGTTTTACTAACTAATATTTTTCCTGAAGTTTTCATACCTTAAGATAGCTAACATATAATATGAATTTAAAAACATATGAAAATCTGCAAATACCCTCATAGCTATCCAGGAATCGCCCCTATATCTGCGAAATGTATAACCTACTCCCATTAGTTGTTCCTCCCTAATTTTTTTCAACAGAATACTTACCTCCTATATCTGCCTTTAAGGTAGTTCACCTTCAAAATTTATATATATGTGAAATAACCCGCTCTAAAACAAGAATTTCATTTCAATTCTTTGGTATGGAAATTGTTGAAAGCCTCCAAATATTATATTTTTCGCTGAGCCAGCCCCATTTAAAAATTTAATCCACCCTAACTGTCACTACTATCTCATCACTACGAATATTGCAAATGTACTATGCACTAGTAAGTGTGTACTTATGTGCAGACGAAGTAGCATATTATGCATTTCCATACGTATGCATACGAACGATTCAAAAACCAAAACACTATTTCGCACCTTCCGTTTTAGCTTTAGCCTTTTTTTTTTTTTTTGTATGTGTGTCATATCTCACCTGTGTACAACTTCTGGTTGAGTGACCACTAAGTACGAAGTTAGTTTTGTAAGTGTATGTAGAGTATGTGTGAATCTAGTCGTATGTGCATATACTTATACTTATATTGTTACTGCTGATGATGATGATGATGATAATGATGATGATGATAATGATGATGATGATTTTGATGTTCGTAAGTTGAAATCTACGTATGCGGAAATTCCACTTTATACTCATTAAAAGTTTCTTCAAGTTTTGTCGGTTCATACTTGCGAACAAATAATATATGGGTCTGTCTTATTCTTTCTAATGTTTAGTTAATGGTGAGTAATTATTTCTATTCTCTTCTGTACTATTGTAAGTTTTTTGATGCTATTTTATTTTAGGCCTTTTTTCCATTAAATTACTCATTTATTCACTTTCCTAATTCATTTAGTTTATTTAATATTCACAACTTTATATACAATTAGTAGCTAAAATTATATATTAATTATCTAGAGGGTATTTTGTTAGGGTGCTAAAGTTTAGAATTGGAATAGAATTCAAAAACATTTTTTTTATTTATGATCCTTTGATTTTGTTTGCTTTGATTTTTGTTACGTGCATGTAGCATCATCTACCGACAGTTGGCTACAAAAAAAAACATAACCGACTCAAGGTTTTGCAAATCAGATAATACATTGCAAAGTTGAGCTAATTTTGGTTTTGGTACTTATGGTGTAAAAACAGATTTCTTTCATCGATCGTACCATCTGATTATTTTCTATTTTCAAAACTGAAAACTGCAATACTAAGAGCTTTTTGTGATGATATTCCAGCCATAAAAACATGCTAAAAACATACCAACACTCTGCATAAAACAAAACTGAAAATTTGAATTTTCATCAAATGCCCTACCACATTCGTTTTTACTACCCAACATTTTCTGGAACATATTAAATCCCCATGTTAACTCCTTATTGAAGCGCCTTGCTTCACTTAAAATTTTATGAAAATTATCAAACAACAACAACAACAATATTCCTTTTGTGATATCTAACAATTGTTGTGAATTTTCTTAATCTTCATTTTTACTCCCTAGGAAGTGTATTCTACAAAATGGGCTTAAAAGCAACTGAAAACCGGTACACAATCTCATAATTGCCCTAGAGCGACGAAGCATAGATCACCACAATGAATGACTCTCATACAACATTCCAACAAGATTTGTTGCAAAAGTTGCCCACTGTGCTGTGCCAATACTACCCTCAGCAATGGTAACACTTTCTACTTCTTCTTACATATATGGCCATAACAACCGAATATCGATTTAGGCCGAATATAACATGCTTCGACAGCCATCTCTGTTCTGCGCTAGCTGGCGCTAGTTAGAAATTCCAAGAAATTCTCTTTGTGCTGATGTTAAAGAATTTTGCCCTGATGCGGATTGTGGCCAGCCGTTCGTTCACAGGCGTGAAATGTGAGACAAGGTGTCGTACTCTCTTGCTAACCAAAAATCCACATCCTAATACGTGCCTTTCAGCATAGCAAATGTAGTATATATCACAGGACGTTCTTTTAGAACAGCCCAGTCCCATCCAACGCATTTCCTGGAGAGCGGTGATGCCAGCTCTGTATTTCTAGAGGACATCAACCAGCTGGATACAGGCATCATCCCTTAAAGGGACCGGATATTCCAGGTAAATCATAGTCTTTACTTTGTTGCGCGGGAGTCATCAACAAAGTAGGTAGTCCGTTTCCGAGGCATTTTTATATCATTCACTGGTCGCATTTTTTATGTGGCGGGTCCCAAACCCAACACACAACCTCTAACTGAGGAGGTTTTCGCCACTCACTTCAGCCACCTCCCAGCGGGTGCCTGGAGGACGTTGCCCGGTGGTCGCAACGTAGAGGACCCCCATTAATAATGAAGGTGCCATCACATAGTAAGTAGAGCAAGCTACATGACTACCCCTCATTAACAAATAAAGGTGTGATCACATAGCGCTCAGAACAAACTGCATAACAGCCAGTGAGTTGACTTGCGATGAGTTCAGGATTGCGCTCGCCCCACCCGGTTGAGGCAGTTAGACACGTTACCTTGCGAAAACACCACCAGACCACCACTTTCTACCGTATACAATATCTCTCGTTGTCTGATCGAATGAGTGTTACCCACTAGAATGTATGAAGACCGAAATCTATTGCAGTTTCGCTTCATACGCTATATCGCCGAAGTGTACTATAAAAAGAGAGATATGAAAGAAATTATGTCCGACGATTTTAGGTCGTTGAGTGCAATCTTTCATCAGCTATCCAACATCACCCCCAGGTTTTATGACTACTTTGATCCGTCGTTCTTCATATCATTCTATTATGAGCTTGTGATATTATCTATGTATTCTTCAGCGACTCAAAATCCTTATAATGTGACTACACTCGTCCGACGCATATCACATTTTTGTTTAATTATATGGTTGTGTATTTATTTTAGATTTAATAAATTACCAAAATGCAAAAATGCTTTGTCTTTATTATATTACAGCATTACATCTAAATACTAGAATAGAATATAGAATTGTAATTTTAACTATTGAATCGCGCACTATAAACCAAACTAATTGTGTTTTCCATGTAAATCTGTCAAAATCACTGTTCTGTAAAGAAAAAAAGGAAAAGAAAACAAACAATGAAAAAACCCCAGATACATAGCTCCAAGGAAAATATCAACTTCAAAGTAATTAAATCATTAAATTAAATTCGAATCAGTAATAAAAATAAATCCTGCGTATACATATGTATATATACATATACAAGCGTATCTTCATTTACCTTAGTTATTTCAAAATCTATTACAAATAGTATGCTTCAAACCATTTAAAATTTATATACTTGTGCGTGAACGTTACATTTGTAAACACACCTTAACTAACTAACAACACAAGGTATGGTAGAAGTTTCCACAGAAAGTAAATAATTCTTTAAAACTTGTACTTAGTCAAGAGTTTGCTCATTTTTTACATATTTACATGTACTAAAAATTAAAACGTTTAACAGTATGACGCTTGCCAAAAAAATAAAGAGGGGAAAACAATAATAACAATAATAACGAAACAATACAAGCAAAAAAGCAAACGCGCCATTAAACGAAAATTTATGACATTCCACGAAACCAGTAGTCTCTGGAAATAGTTGATTTTGTATGCGAGAACCATTTAAGAACAAAGGGTTTTATTATTATTAGCATCAGAAAATGTGTTCATACTATGCATATATACCATTGTAGTAGAAAGAGTACTTGTTTAAAATATGACCAAAAGCATAATGGCAATTTTGTTGCGATATGTATATGAGTATCATATATTAAACCCTTCCAATAATCGATGATATTTTTAGAAATCAATTTCTTATGCGACAAAAGCTTTTCCGAAAACATTTTGTAAAAAACTAAATATTTAAAAAATATGTTGAACTTATTCAAAAAACTTTGTTAGAGTTACTTACTTACTATGGCCACATAAGTATCGAATATCAATTTAGGAAGAATATAATATGCTTCGCCAGCCATCTCTGTTCTCTGTTAGAGTCCTTTTTCAATATATCGTGCGAAATTTTGAGTATGGAAATAATGACCAATTGCTTGACGAAAGAGAAAGCATTTTTTTGTTATTACGACTTACAAAAGATACAATTTGCTAAACAAAAAAATTAAAATTGTGTAGATATTACTAAGTTTTAAATATTATCAAAATTCGAATCAACATTAGCCACATAGATTAGAAAAATATTTCATATGACTCTAAAAAAACCAATAAAATACACACACATTCTAGAAATTTGGTAAGATCTAATGTGCATAAAATATAGTTTTGATAATGTACATACTAAAATTTTACTTAAATGGTGAGCTCTCATTTTAATCATACAGTGTATGTTTATATTTTTACAGATTAATAACAACAACAACAACCACAAAATAAGTGCTGAAAATATCTACATAAAGAGTTATTCAAAAGGGAAAATAGATTTGTATATTTGATTTATTATTTTTTCGCACAGTATATCATATAAAGTCAGCTCCTGTTTGTTTTAGGAACCCGGAACTCTATGAACTACAGTGCCGAGTTTCGAGATTGAAGTTTAGCTCATCATGCATAGCTTTACACACATCTTATAGAGTTTCCACCACTGATGATATCACGCTTGAAGATTGTTGAACCAATTTATGTGAGCTGCAAGCATGACAAATGTATCCTTTATATGCTAAGCTATCTATGTCAAATTGAGTGAATGGAAGAATGTACTTCAGTCAACGAAGGTGCTGAATACAATGTCCAGTGGTAGCCACCAACAAAAAGGAGGATCCAACCTTTAATCGATTGGTATTTATAACGTACAAAGTGTGACGTGTAACAGCGAAAGAAAACCAGAGATGGCAACAACCAAAATCTACGAGCAGTTGCAATGGTCAAATAAAGAGGTAACGAATAAAATTATGGTAAAAAAATTATTTTCCAAATATAAAAGCTTTGCCGCACCACCAACATATTCCAAATTTCTTCAGGGGTATCTGTTGAATAACCCTGTGATTTAGTAAAGAATATAAAAGTAGGACTTTCGTATAATTGAAAAAAAAAATTGCCTAGAAAACTGTTTCAAATCATTTGCATGTGGCTAGATTCATCAAAAAACTCGATAGGCAAGTGACATGAACTGAGTGAGAGAAATTTATTCGACAGTGTTTGTGAATGCACTAACTTTCCGAAGAAGCCTAAAAACAGGTAACTTCTGAAATGAGTGGAAGCTGGTAATAAGAAATTTACAAAACACTACAAAGTTCAGCGAAATTGGTTTTGGAAAAGGCGATCAAGTGCGCCACCACGTCGATAGTAATAAAAAATGGACTACATACCATAAAATACAGCGACAATGGTCTAGTAAAAGCCAATCAAATGCGACAGAAACAACCGCAAAGCCAGGACGACGAATAATAAAGTTATATCCTATTGCTGATGGCGATTGGAAGAAAGTTATATACCACGGGCTGCTCCAGCCATGCTAAACGGTCAATTTTGAATTCTACTGTAAAGAACTAATAAATTGAACGAACTAATCAAATAAAAGAGACCAGAAATGAAGAAATCGCGAAGTGTTAACCTTCCCACGACAAATCCCTGGCCACACATATATTTGGGAGCACGGTCGCTTGAAAACCCACTACAGTTGGGAAAAATTGTAGTCTGGAAGTGACTACGAAAATCACTTATGTCCTTTCTTCGGACCGAACTCAGAAAACTTCTACAAAGACAGAAGCATTATTCTATCCGAAAGATGATGAAGGTTTATCGATAACAATCAATTTACCGAAGTAGTACTGCATTCCTTTTAACCATAATTTATATGACAATGAGTAATCATGCACATACGAATGTACTTTATATACCTATATATTAACCATATATTTTATCAAAATCGTATTTATTGGAATTGTATCGTATCTTATAGTCACTATCAAATCAGAAATAAATTCCATGCATTTAAACACTGAATCGTTTAATCCATTTTCTCACTCACCTTACTCGTTATCATTTTTTTTTTTTTCTCTTTCGTTGGCGTATTAAATTTAACACACCATAAAATGCTATGTACTTATGTACAAACATTCAACATCATAATAATAGCAATTCTCGTATCATATGTATACGTAGTACTAATAATGTGAAGAGGACAGCCAAAAGGTGCTCTTGAATATACGAATATGTGCATAGTATACGTATATGTATGTATGGATGTGCAAGTACTATACGTAGATGAGTAAAAGTCAAATGAAAGACGTCGGTCGCCATTAACTATTATGTCCACAACATTCTTATTTGTTGCTGTTGTTGTTGTTGTTGTTGTTGTTGTTGTCTTTTTCATTTTTTAGCCGGTCAGGTATATGGAACGTTTACTTAAGTACATTAACATGAAGATGACGCAGGACGTAACGAAACATTTTCCGCTTTACTATCACCTTAAAGAGGAAATTTATGTTTATGACGACGACCCATTTTATGAAGTGAATTGAACTGCACAGGAAAGGAAAAAGCAAACAACAACAAAAATAAAATTCAATGCCAACAATACGAGTATAAAACAAGAGCCATGAATGTGATAAGATTCTTTGAAAGTGTTATAATAACTATAGCTAAGATGATGAGTAGTAGAAAATAATTGCAGCAAAAAGGGTTTAGACAATCTTTCGAACTCAATACGAGTACCTACTTACATAACTAAAACTTTATTTGTATGCATATAACGACTGCGACACTATGAAATTGTATCATAAAAAATTATAATATCTTAGTAACCACCATTAAAGCCATTTACAAAAATGTTAATAATTTATTTTTTTATTTAAAAATAACAAAAATTAAAAAAAAAAAAAACATTAAAAAAGCAAATGATCACCCATATTGTTGATTTTTTTAAATCTTTAGTTCTTAAATCGGGAAAATATTTATGCTTGAACTCGTTAGAATGTGTAAATGATGTTTCGTAACAGCTAATTTTGTTTTGTTATTCAAATAAGTGGCATCAGCTGGTGTGCTAACGAGTAACGAAGTAATTATCTGCATTGTCACCTCGTTAATTTCTTATTTGTTAATTCGATAATTTATACCTCAACATAATCGCCTCTTACCGCAATACATATTGTCCATTCGATATAAAACTCTTTTCTTCAAACTCGTTCTTCATTCCGCAAGGAGCTAAACAGGGAAATCTATTCGTAGCTACACAGTGCACCACAGTTTTTTTTTTATGGAATAGCACTTTAATCTTTAGTGGAACTAACACCCACAACGAATTATTAAATACACTTTGTTAGCTGTCAGACATACCTTGATCTATCTCAGTTTCGATTTTTTTAAAAATTCAATGTTTCGGGATATCTGGTGTATTATGGGTTAATTGAATATAATAAAATATGCCTATAAAAATCCTCACACTACTTACTTACTTACTTACTTATGTGGCCATAACAACCGAATATCGATTTAGGCCGAATATAATATGCTTCGCCAGCCATCTCTGTTCTTCGCTAGCTGGCGCCAGTTAGAAATTCCAAACGCCGTCAGGTTCTCCAGTACTTGGTCTTTCCACCGGAGGTTAGGTCTTCCTCTTCTTCGTCGTCCTCCAGCGGGTTCCGAATATAACATCTTCTTAGCTGGAGCGTGTTCTTCCATTCGCTCGACATGACCTAGCCAGCGCAGCCGCTTTACTATGTCAATATCGGCATACAGCTCGTACAGCTCATGGTTGTACCTTATTCGGTACTCGCCACCAACGCAAATAGGTCCAAAGATCTTGCGTAGAACTTTTCTCTCGAAAATTCCAAGCATTCGCTCATCCGAGGTGGAAATTATCCAGGCTTGAGCGCCATACGTTAGGACAGGCATGGTGAGAGACTTGTAGAGTGTAGTTTTCGTTTTTCGAGAGAGAGCTCGACTTCTCAATTGCTTACTTAGCAAAGTAGCACCTGTTTGCAAGAGTGATTCTTCACAATATCTCCAGGCTGACGTCATAACTGCTGTAAATGCTCACACTAGTTCCTTTATTATCATTTTTGGCATCGAGTTAGGTCATTCGCAAATATTCATATTTTAATCCGATTAATTATAATAAAATATGCCTACAAAAATGCTCAGACTAGTTCTGTTATTGTCGTTTTTGGCATCGAGTTAGGTCATTCCCAAATATTCATCTCGCAATCTAGTGCACTCCAATCGTCGATGATAAATTATAATTCAATGGATTTTAGTGGCCTCTCTTGGATGGCATGGAATGTCAGCCAGGTTATTTTATTGTTGACATCGAAGGGGGAGAATCTCCATAAACATTGCTCGGTTCGGTTCGTTAGGTAGACACACTTTTCGCAACGTATTGGCATTGTTTTTACTCCTGCGAAAGAAGCCACTTCTCAAATATACATCCTCGATGGATTGAATCTTTTCTTCCCAATCATATTTACATATTGTCGAACAAAAGAAAGTGGCAGAGAGCTAGAAACATGGTAAGCGCGGCAGCAATTTACAATTCAGTTCATTTAATTTGATCATGATAATTGTGGATAAATATGCCAGTGCCTTATCGAAGAACAACAATACATTTGCTTAGTTAAATGGAGCCGTGTTTTCTTAAATTTCCTATCGAATGTGGCCAATATTTCTGAAAAAAGTCTATGACCATTATTTCCTTCGAATTCCCAAAAAGCCGTAGCCATAGCTTTTCCGGCCGATGGGATTATTTTTGCCTTCTTTAGAGCAAAAATTAGATTTAGACTATCGCTTAGTCGTTGGCTTATAATAATATATCAAAACGATGGAACCTATTTAACCTATTTAACCTATCATGATTGCCGTACCATGATACACTCTTACAACCTCTGATACTTTACTTACTTCAGTTCGGCCATCCGCGAGAATCATGTAGCATTCCTTAGTTCCTTAATAACTACGTCTGCCTGTGCTAAAAACAGGGTGAAGGTGAAGGTAAAGGGTCCCCTATATTATTAAGAGAGGGTTGACTCAGAAGTCAAAGCACAACGACCTAAAAGAGTCCCCATAAGCACCATCCGAATTTGCTTTTATTTCACTCCAAAAATAAATAGGGAATCACGGTACCGCTTTGCTTTTTTCTATTTTATAATTAAACACGGAACATCTATGATATACATAACTGACTGTCAAATAAAAGTGAATCTCTGAAATAGTCTGAAATTTAGCATAGTGTAGTTCTACAGATAACAGCGCACGACGTTAACATGAACTTCCGTCAGCAACGCGACCTATTGATCGACCTTCGTATCATATATTTGCTTAGAAACGACGATTATAAGGTCATTTCAAAAAATTCATTTATTTTATAAAATATGGACTATCAAGCACTACTTACATTTTTCTGTATATAGCAAAGCATTCTCTGTAGCTAAAATTCGTTTTAATAAAACAAATTTATCAAATTTTAATTAATTTTATAATAATAAGAAAATAGTATATAGAGACGTACTTGTACATACACGAATTGAATTACGCTTGAGGAAACAATCCAAGGTTTTTTATGCTTTCTACTAACGAACAACAATAGAATAGAACAAAAACAAACGAATATTTCCTGTCATACTTGAAATTAAAATTCGAAACGAAAACAGATAAGGTATTTTTGAAGAATTATCAAACTACTTGTGATATAAAATTCCAAGCTATTTACACATGCATACATACATGAATGGAGCAAAAGCGCAATAAAAAAAACAACGAATAATAATCAACAACAGTAGTCACAAAACATTTCTTTCAGACAAACATTTCCAAATGACCTACAATTTTCTTTCGTCCTCAAAAATAACGATTCAAGAGCAAAAAAAAAAAGCAAAAAATCATGAAAAGGTCACTGTGCCTTAAGGAGTGAATTTTATTTGTTCATTTGTCTCACTTTTTGTTTATAAAACTCTTGCATTAATATAAAGTGAATTATGTTTATGAATAAGTTTTCTTGAAATAGAAATCAACAAAATTTTATTCATTCGAAATAAGATGACGTCGGCCGATATGTTCGTATTCATATATATAAGTAGTCAGCGTTTTCTTTTCCTCAAGATCATGAAATACATAGCTTTTTAATGACACACCAAAACTAAGATGCTCAGAATGTACAGATAAACATAAATTATAGGTTTGAATAATATTATTTTTTTAAATTGACGCTTAAAGGCATATAAGTAGTATTCGCATTAGTCAGTTGTTAATTATGTCTTACAAAATTCTATTCCGGTTAGCCAATTAGATCCACTTGGTCTACTACTAACTATACATTATAATATATTATGCACAAAAACTAAACCCAATTATACCAATTAGTTTAATTTTATTTGCGAAAATTGGTGTTTAGCATATTTCAGAAATATACACTGGTGGAAATTCTTATAAAGACTGCATGTTTTTTATTAATAAAATTAATTAAGATTTTTAACCGACAGTATCTGTAAAGTATTTTTTGAAACTGCATTACCCAACAGCATACTTCCATGAAGCAAACAAGTTTTTATGCAGAAAAATCTCGAGTATAAAGTAGGAAATTAGCGTTGGTCAAGAAGTTTGGGAAGTCATTGACATCGCGTTTATGAACAGGAGAGTCAATTTAACACTGTTAAAAAATTTCAAATCCAGTTAAAGTGTCATGAAGAGTTACTGGGATTTAAAAAGATTTTTATTATTTTATGGCAAATTGAGAATTTAAAGTATTGGAAAGTCATTCACATCACATGTGTCTACAGAAACTTGTTTCAAAAAACAACACCAATAAAAATGAAAACAATTTATGACATATATCCTACACTGTCGTGTTTTGTCAATAACAAAAGCTTTGTTGGCTTTCAAGACATCATCAATTTGTGCTGCTAACGAAAAAAATTCGGTGGTACAGGAACAAAAGATTTCAAATGACAGTATACTAGACTAGGTGGTTCCACAAAGACGCGGGGGAACCTTCTAGCATTTCTAATTAAAAATTCTTAAAGCATCCTTCCTTATAAGTCATCCCTAAGCATTAGAGCTAAAACTACGACTAATTTATATCTGTACCTGTGTCATTTTTTGCAAGATTAAAAAGTATAATTTTTCCTGAAAATGTATACAGAAATTCTACTCCATCAAGTGGAGTGATTGCAAAATGGATTCCTCATTGATTGGAGGTACTTATCCAAAATTCACAGGATTTCTTGCATTGGATAGTGAGTGTTTATGAAGTATGGATCCACCACTTTACAACAGAATCGGAACACCAACAATGGGATTTGTGAAAGTCGATTGAAGCGACTAAAGACACAACCGTTAGATGGAACAGTATTTGTGTTCGTTTTTTGGATGTGAATGGAATTTTGTCCGTAGTCAAATTATTTACTATTTTTTATTTGTTATCAAAAATAAATTAAGTTTAAACAAGAACTGTGAGTTAGAAAAAAAAATGTATTAAAATATTAATAGTTGAGATTATAAGAATTTCTACTACTATACTCAATAGTACATTTGAAATGTTCAAATTCAATTATCACCACCATTTGTAAATAGCCACAAATACTCACCATTTCTGCCATTTCAAATCTTTAAAAAAGCTATAGGACAGAAAAAGCAAGGCCAGTGACAAGTACTAGTGCATGCACATTAAGGTGGGAGTCTATTAAAAAAAAAAAATGTTTTTCTTGCCTCTCATAGGCTAAAAATATTTGATTTGATAAAAAGTTACATAATAGAAAGTTCTATGTTAAATAATAGAATTAGAACTCGCTCACTAACCTTAAAGTTCAAAAAAAGTGCTATTTAATGATATTCTCATAATTTAACCATAACATCTCTCCTCTAGAGGGGTGAAATGTTAGGCCAACCTATATCAATTTTTCTTAAACTATCTTCACTGAACTTAAAAACACATAAACGATCTACAAATAAATATTTGTAGATCGTCTCTAGAAAGATTAAATATAATTCCGTTTCCATAAGTTTTACCGCTTCTATATTTTTGCCAAGCATACTTTCTCTTACTCTTTCTTCATATACTTAAGGAGGCTATTGTAGTTTGTAGTTTTTTTTTTTTTTAAATCAATTATTTCTGAACTATGAGAACTAAAGTTTGCTTTCCAAATAATTCTCCAATGTATTATATTTGACGACCACCTGAATGTACTACATAGTGTTTACTCGGATAAATATATAGATAGGTACATGAATAAGTCAAGTAAATACTTTTCCAAGTACATGAATGCACTACTGTGACTTATCACAGTAAGTAGTGCATATACTTGAATTTACTGTTTGGTATATGTGTTAGTATGGAAACCATATTCTACGACAAATACTGCAACTAACTGATGAAAGAATTTTGACGGTACTGAACATGTACATACTTGAAGCATAAGAAAACAACGTATCCTAATTTTTTTGGGTTTTTTTTTCACTACGCTCGTATGCTCTTAGCATATGCCAGCTCCATTATTTTAATATGCATCTTTCACAGTGCATTTGCCACCAAGCGCAGCCACTATGTATGTAGATATAAATACATACATATTGTATATCTATGAATGTAGTATATAACCGCCATGAAGACACTTCCGTAATTTTTCACAACTACAATGCACACACACACACACACACACCAATGCATATTATATGTACATATAGCATAAATTTGAAATTTGGAGCCAAGCTTCGAGATGCCTGTTTTGTTGGCTGATGTCAGGAAGAACGAAGCGGAAATTTGAGATTTATCACAGAGAAAAAAATTATATACAATTTATTAAAAAAAAAAAATTAAATACACACTATATAATACGTAAGAACTATAAGTATAATAGCATCCACTCGTACATTGTGTAGTATACATGTTGAAAATGAAGAAAATTGAAGTATGTGTTTAAACAAATGAAATCTTGATTATACGAGAATATTTTGTAGGTATTGACGAGATGAAACCATGAGACAATTTGAAGTTTAAATGACCGTGGTAAATGAAGATATCAATGATATACGCAAAACTCTACCTACTCTTTGCATCACTATAGCACATTTAAAAAGATGCCAAACATAATTCTATAAACTTCACTTCATAGTTTTCATTCTGGAAGCCATTGCATGCAGACAAAATATCTATTTTTCCGACTATTTAATGCAAATAAAATTAAATTGAGAAGTTTAAAAAAATAATAACTGAAATGAAAAGGTCACGAAAAGGCTACGGGAGAAATAGATGCCACGTTTTATGTTCCATCACGACATCGCACCTACTCAACGTCCTCCGCCATTGAAACTATAAAAAAAAATTTTAATTTGACTACGAATTGCTACTTTTTTTCTGCTCCTCAAAGTGAAAATATGGGTCAACGGAAAAAGATTTATATCAACCGAGGAGGTCATCATTGAAATAGAAGTATATTTTGAAGAGTTTGAGAATCGTATTTTTCGGAGAAGATGAAAAAGTATGACGCGACCTAAAATACAATCATGTTGAAAGAAAATGTTAAAAAGTCGCATCTTTATATCTAACACAATGTTATTTAAGTCTATAGGATATCGAAGTATTGACATTTTTTAAAAGCGAAATAAAAGTACCCTCATCTCTCCTACTTAAGCGTATCAACGCTTAAATTTTGTATTAGAAAAAAATTTGGATCGATTTATCTCAAAAAACTCACGGATAGTAACACGTACCATAATTGATTGTTCTACGTGAAATATTTAGCAATCATGACAGTTAAAAATTGTCGAATTTGTTGTTCTGAGTGGGCCGTAGACCAACCACATCCATTTGTTAATTCAAATTATAGTGTGAACCATCCAATTGACAAGACCAATGTATTTAAATCTTCTTAGGACGCTCTAATGCATAGGATTATTAATTTATGGTAGATTAGATTGTACAGCAGAGGAGGGAACTACGTGGGTAACTTGGGTCTTAATGTCGCAAAGTCTCTGATTACTTTTCAATATGTATGTTCATGTGCCCATTTTATATTTCAATTGCATACTTCAAGTTGTTACAAATTTCATATGAAAATTAATATACCCTCACACTTGGGTGCAGGGTATAAAAATTCACATACTATTCAACCACCCACTTCCTCTATACAATTATATCAAATATGTACTTATGCAAGCATACATAGTATACCTACTTCTCTTTGCTTTGCTCCAAAATTATGCTGAGTTGCAGTAAAGTTTTTCTTTACGATTTATTGCAAACATTTTAATTTCGCCAGCCACTTAATTGGCATTAACTCAATACACATATATTTCCTCCACGGCTCGAAAAAAAAAAGTAGCAAATTAAGAGCCTCTTTATATTTTGCTATTAAATGGCTTCTGTAAAAGTTTACCGTTTCAGCTACAAAGCCAACTGAAAGTGATAATGACAAAAAAGCAAAAATTAAAAAAGGAAAGCGATACAGAGAGAGAGAGAGAGAGAGAGAGAGATAGAGTATGAGAAAAGCACAAGATAGAATGGAGCAAATGTAGTCTGAATCGATAATTGTATGAGTAAAATTTATATTCGAAATCAAATGGAAAATGGCAAACAAATTAATTATTAACATTTTGCTCTTTTGCCTTACGTCATGGTACATAGTATTATTGGCGTTATGGATGACATATAACTACATATGTAATATACATGGAGGGGTCTCAGTGAATCATGGAAAATGTATTGAAAGACATAGTCTAAAGGAAAGAGGGAATAAAATGAAAGGGAAGCATTTAAATATATTCAATACACCTTGAGTGCCTTACAAGCTGACTTAAACCACAAAGACCATTTCTTTTCGAGTTCGTTTTTTCCAGAAATTATCATTTTGACCACTTTTACTTTCACAACACCAGAATTCAAGAGAGTATTTTCACAATTTTGAACTTTTTGAACATTTGTAACATCGAACATTGAAATCGTTACTCACAATTGGCACACTATATGTATGAACGGCTGCTTTCGAAATCTGTTTATATATTATTCGTACAATGGTACAGATGATGTTATTAAAAATGATTAAAATTTTAATAAAACTCAAATGGTATAAATTTTATACATTTCTTGCGATAAAACAAACGCAAAGCAAAATGTACACCTGCTGATTGCAATTTCGTTGTTATTTATTATCAAAAATATTCATAGTATTTACCCGTGCGTTCATATTCATTCACATACATAAATACATATGTGTACAATTGGAAGTCTGTTAATAAGGATACCTACCTGTGAACACACAAGAAAATGTAAAGAAAGCTATATTAGCAATCGGTGCGGCAACTTTATCATTATAAGTATGGAATGCGTACTACATACATACATATATACAGTATGTGGAAAAAATAAGAGTTTAGCATAAAAACGAGATTGTAAACTCAATCAATTATTTTTCTGAAAATATTTTCCGAAAGTCTTTTAGTAATTTTTAAAGTTTTGTCAAAATTATGACAGCAAATAAAGAATCGTTTAGGAAATACAATAGTAAGTTTTGATTATTTATTAATTATTATTATTTTTTAAGATTATTAAATATTAAGAACAAATTTCAAACTTGCTTAACACACGTTGTAAACTTCATTTGAGAGAGGTGTTTTGTAAAACTATGTCGAATATTATCCTCAGCTTCTGGTACTCCTTTGGATAGCCTTAAACTGGATCAGCATTTGAGGCGATGCCTCAACAATGTAAATTTTTAATATTGCGTCATTAATTTGGTAGACCTTAGAGCATTGCTGTGGGTTTTTAAAACCTCTAATAGTCTTATGGTCCAGCTCATATAATACGAGTTGCTGATCTGTGACATAATGCACTATCTTCAACAAAAGTGTCGTGCTGTTAACGTATGCCGATGATAATGACATAATCGGCATGAACACACGAGCAGTCAGTGCATCATTCTCAGAGTTGGAAAGAGAGTCGCGTCGAATAGGTCTCACGGTGAACGGGGGCAAGACGAAGTACCTAGCATCAACAAACAAAGAGTCGTAGCGTCTTGCACAGCACGTCACTGTTTTTAACTATGCATTTGGAGTAGTGAAGGACTTTATTTATCTTAGCACCAGCATTAACACCAGTAATGACGTCAACCTTGAGATATTGCGAAGGATCACTCTTGCTAACAGGTGCTACGTTGGGCCAAGTATGCAATTGAGGAGTCAGGCCCTCTCTCGAGCAACGAAAACCACACTCTACAAGTCTCTCATCATGCCTGTTCTTACGTATGGCGCTGAAGCGCTCAGATGATAGAATGCTCGGAGTTTTCGAGAGAAAAGTTTTACGCAAGATCTTTGGACCTATTTGCGTTGGTAGCGAGTATCAAATAAGGTACAACCATGAGCTGTATGCCGACACCGACGTGGTAAAATGCATAAAAATTCAGTGGCTGCGCTAGCTAGGTCATGTCAAGCGAATGGAGGAACACGCTCCTGCTAAAAATGTGCTATATTCGGAACCCACTGGTGGACGACGCAGAAGAGGAAGACCTAACCTCCGGTAAAAAGAGAAATACTGGAGAACGTGTCAACGGTTGGATTTTTTAACTGGCGCCAACTAGCGAAGGAAAGAGCTGGCTGGCGTAGCATACTAGATTCGACTTAAATCGATTTTCGGTTGTAATGGCCACATAAGTAAGTAAGTAAATGGTTTTATGGTACGGAATCCAGCGCAATACTTGTTGAACTCAAGCAAAGTCGACCACTGAGTTTGCTCTGCTAGCATTTCTGTGATGGCATTTTCATTTTTATTGAAGGCTTCCCGCGTTGTGGCCAAATGTCCTTGTTTTGCAGAGTCAGAAATTCCTTGAGTCAAAGTATTGTGCTATGTTTGTAACATAGAAAACTGTCGCTCTTTTTGTTAATCACCACCGGAAATGGAAAAGATATTATGATTTACGGAAAACGCCTTTAATCTCCTATCCCTATTCTGGAGAAGGTGCTCCTATTCAGCTAAGTGATGTTCGTGACAAATATAAAACTGACATATCTACGCTTCTGTTAATGCAATGGATGCGGTATAGCTGATCCAAGAAGAGTTCTGTAACATATACCACCGGTGAGAATTTTTTAAACGCCTGCTGACAATGCAATTTGTTGTGGAAATGCTTCTTAAAGAGCTCATGTAATTTGGTGTCACAAGAATTCTGCCATTCGGAACCGGCTACTGTAAGTAGGCGCCATCTAGTACTGTCCAAATTTAACAATCACAACGGTACTCTAATAGAGACTCGGTTGTACCACAATGGTGCTTTTTGTCCTAAGTGTACCCTGTTATGGAGAGGGTCTTTCAGAAAGGCCATAATTTCAGAATTTCCATTTAGTCGGACAGTCACAAGCGTTGCTGAACGTGCTGAAAGGAGTCTGATGGAGAAAAAATCAATAAAATTCATTATGTGATATTGGGTGAGGCAGAAGTGAAAATACGTGAAATAGTAGAGACCATGCATTTATAAACTACCGCAGTTGTTTCGTGTGTACATGTTTGATTGCAATTTAAAAAACTCGCTGCAAGTAGGACGATGCCAGAGATCACAATTACTTAAAACCGAGAACAAATTTATACTTCAAAGTTTAGATGAGAAAAGTTTAATGTTTTACGAATTTATTGCCAAAACAGTAAAAAAAAAACTATTATTAAAAAATTAAAATTTTTTGGAAATGAAGGGTATATTTTAAAAATATGAGTAATTAAACATGATTAACATGAACATCAATTAACAACCACTTGCAAATTTTTAAGTACTAATAGCTCATACAAAAAAGACGCTATATTTTTTCCAAGTACTGTGTGTGCTGTTTTTAACAAGACTTTACGATTTTAAATGAGCGTGCATTTGCCATAAATTTTAATATATAATTACGTGTATATGTGCATATGTAAATGTATACAAATGTATATGTATGTATAATATACGTATATATATGAATACGTTTGAATAAATATTCACAAATACATTGTACATAGAAGTAAGAATTCGTATTTGATTACTTTGTAAGAGTGGACAAATTTTCCCTGATAGTATCTCTTATATTAAATAGATACTAATTGATCCTATTTTTTATGGAAAAATTGTAATATAAACGTTGAAATGCAAAATTTATTTTTGAGTTATACCAAATTTTATTTTTTTAAGTAACTTACAAGGACAAACCACCCATCCTTCAACGTTTAAAAATTGACATTCGTGATATCAACATGGTATTTCGAACCCTGTAGCAATATGTAAAAAAAAATGTAAAGTAAAAGACTATGCCGAGGTTGAAACGGCCATTTTAAGGCTGAAGAACAACAAAGCTGCAGGTGTTGATGACCTGCCTGCCGAGTTGTTTAAAACCGGAGGCGATGAGCTGCTCGCCTGCATGCACCAGCTCGTAAGCAGAATATGGTCGGATGAAAGCATGCCTGATGATTGGAGGCTCAGTGTTCTCTGTCCCGTGCATAAAAAGGAAACCACACAATTTGCGCCAACTGCCGTGAAATAAGTCTCCTGAGCATCGCATACAAGGTCCTATCGAGCGTATTGTATGAAAGATTGAAGCCCATGCTCAACAACCTGATTGGACAGTATCAGTGTGGCTTCAGACCTGGTAAATCAACCATCGACCAGATTTTCACACTGCTCCAAATCCTGGAGAAGACCCAAGAAAAACAGATCGACACATACCACCTATTTGTTGATTATAAAGCCGCTTTCGACAGTCCGGTAAGGGATTGCCTCTACGCAACAATGTCTGAGTTCGGTATTCCTGCAAAGCTCATTCGACTTTGTAGAATGACACTGCATAACTCCTGTTGTGCAGTGAAAATTGGGAAGGACCTCTCCCCACCGTTTAATAACGAACGGGGTTTCAGACAAGGTGATTCGTTATCGTGCGTCTTCTTCAATCTTATTATGGAGAAAATAATACGAGCTGTTGATCTACGACATAATGGCACTATCTTCAACAAAAGTGTCATGCTGTTAGCGTATGCCGACGATATTGACATAATCCGCATAAACACGCGAGCAGATAGTGCAGCATTCTCATAGTTGGAAAGAGAGTCGCGTCGGAAGGGTCTTACGGTGAACAAGGGCAAGACGAAGTATCTAGTATCAACAAACAAAGAGTCCCGGCGTCTTGAACAGCACGTCACTGTTGACAACTACGCTTTTGTAGTAGTAAGGACTTTGTCTATCTTGAAAACAGCATCAACAACTGTAATGACGTCAGCCTGGAGATCATGCGTAGGATAACTCTTGCTAACAGGTGTTACTTTGGGCTGAGTAAGCAATTGAGAAGTCGAGCGCTCTCTCGAAGAACGAAAACTACACTCTACAAATCTCTCATCATGCCTGTCCTAACATATGGCGCTGAAGCATGGACAATTTCCACCTCAGATGAGAGAATACTCGGAGTTTTCGAGAGAAAAGTCCTACGCAAGATCTTTGGACCTATTTGCATTGGTGGCGAGTACCGAATAAGGTACAACCATGACATTGACATAGTAAAGCGCATCAAAATCCAGCGGCTGCGCTGGCTAGGTCATGTCGAGCGATTGGAAGAACACGCTCTAGCTAAGAAGGTGTTATATTCGGAACCCGCTGGAGGACGACGCAGAAGAGGAAGACCTCCGGTGGAAGGACCAAGTACTGGAGAACCTGACGACGCTTGGAATTTCTAACTGGCGCCACCTAGCGAAGAACAGAGATGGCTGGCGGAGCATGTTATATTCGGCCTAAATAGATATTCGGTTGTTATGGCCACATAAGTAAGTAAGTAAGTAAGTAAGTAAGTAAGTATTCCATATATATATATAGTAACAAGGACCATGCAAATAAATAAAAAATAAATAAATAAATAAATACTTTTGAAACCATTAAATGGATAACCCTGTATAATGTATTGTATATCTGCGTCAATACACGTACGTTCATATTTGCACTAATAGCCCCCTAAGATGTGTACGTTAGTGATGAAAAATGAATGTGGGTTGACCTTACATTTCACCCAGTTATGGGAATACTGGTCGATTTTCAGATATCTTTGTATTAACGACCTAGCGACACGCCTAGGAGTAAAGATAGCGGGAAAGTATGTTGAAACAACAACGCTAAAGTCGGTGTTATTGGTCAATTTTGACAAATATATTGAGGAGGTAAAATCAATGGAGGGCGGATTAACATTGCACACTTGGGGGTGAAACCATTCCTGGAGCTCTACGGAGTTATTTTTCGATTTTCATGTGCTTTCGTGTGGTACGTTCATTTTGTGGGGGAACACCCCTAAGAGTTGAAGATTGGAAGTATGTAACTTGTGGTGGACAAATTAAAATTGGTCGTTCCTATATTTTACCTTCATAGAGGCATCCTCAGAGCGGTGAAAACAAATTTTTGCGGAGAAGTCCCCTACCGGCTTATGAGAAGGGGTAAGTAGATTTAGAAAACATATTGTGGCAAAAAATTAAGGAGGGTAGAGCATAGAATTTACTGCTCTAGAGACAACTTGTTGGCAGCTGTGGGGTTATTTTTCACAAATTTGATATCGATGCAACACAAAAAGCCTTGATTTCACTCCTACCATTTGTCGCTTAAACATTTCGCTTGCTCAAAATCCCGTTACAAAAGATCTCCATATGTCCTTGTCGCGTCATTCTAGTTAATTTTGTTCTTATTTTTGTCAACTTTGACATCGATGAAACGAAAAAATCTCTCATCCAACTACTAGCATTTTTCGCTCAAACGATCGGAGGAATCATGTATTATTATTAATTATCTACATATGTCCTTGTCTCATAGCTAATATAGATAGGTATGTAAATAAATATATATTTTTTTAATGTTTCATGCACACACATATACGCATACTCATATATATTTATTTATATACTATATATATACTACTATATATTGTACTACAATATATGCGATTCTTTTAATTTCAGATTTCATTTTTATAATAAACACAATAAAATCAAAACAAACAACAAATATCTGACACTGACAGTTTGAATGCCATTTCCTGATCTAAATGATTCAGGCTAGCTCATTCCATAGTAACTCATGACTTTGCCAGCATTATGTACACATGTAGGTATGTAGGTATGTAGGTATGTACATGTACAAGTATCAAAGTTGGTCCACTGTTTGAAATGGTGGCAAATGTATAGTATGCATGCATTCGTTCGTGTAGTTATATTGCAAATAGAACGAGAAATGACAAAGTTTTTAATTGAAAATAGTGCTGCCACATTTTCAACATTTGTTGTTGTTGTTGTTGTTGGTTTTTCTCCTGCTGCCATTGTTATTATTGTTGGTAATGCTATTGCTATTGCTGTTGCTGTTGCTGTTATCCTATACGTAATATTATTGTTGGTGATGCTGTTGCTATTTTCATTATGATTTATGTGAATTTTATGAATATTGCATATACATACAAGCACATACTCATAGATGGTATTGTTCAGGCATTGCTGCTGCTGCTATTATTCTAGTGGACTTTGTTTGCTATTTGCTCAGTTGAAATTAATTTTTAAGCGTCCTCTGATGATGTGGTGTATCTATCCATCGAATATGTATGTACTTAGTTGCAGATGTAGTAAGTGGGTGATATGTATAGGGTTGTTATGCCTACAATTTTTTAATGTCGAAGACGTCAAGCTCAAAAGAAATTTCGTACAGTTTTATTAAAACCTAGTAAAAAAAAAAAGCACGTTAACAATTGTCAACGTTAACAAAACATTGCTGATTTAAATATATAAATCAACAATGTTGTTGGCATTAAAAAATGTGTCACAAAAGACAAAATTTGGAGTTAGGGAATTTATTTATGACAAACTTCAATTGCTTCAATTTCATGTACGAATGCAGTCCTTTTTATTGATAATTCATATTAAAATCATGTTACTCATAATTGCTTTGAATATTTTTGCTGTTTATTGAATTTTGTTGTTTCCCTGGATGCCTTTAAAAAGAGAAGGCACTTTATCCGACAGCAAGTTTACGGATAACAACCCTAGAAATATATGTGGTAGTATTTGAACTAAATATGTTTTTGGGATTTGCACTTTCAATACTCTGGCGCACATTTATAATTTTTTTTTTTTTTAATTCGAATGTTTCAATAAATTTGTGAAAATAACGTTAGTGCTATATTTCATTAAATTTGCCACGCATAGAGTATATCGTACATAATTACGTATATACATATGTTTAGACAGGTATAGTATGCATAAGAGGAATATTTTATCACACCGACTGTATCCAGTTAATACCAACCAACATTGACTGACTGCGTAAATGAACTGTATATTCGTACTAATTGACCTAATAAGAGCTCATTCAAACATTTCCTTCCTATGTTTTAAGAGATTACATATTCACTAATTGCATTCAATTGAATAGAAATTGAGGTTAACCTATGTAATTTCCGTGTAATATATTAGTAGTATGAATAACCGAAAAAAAAAACATTTCAATTTAGTTGTATAGATATTTGTTTTTTTTTTTTTTTGCCCCATCTTCTTTTGCTCCCTTATTTCTTTTTTTAATTATACATTTTACTTTGTGTGTAATTTAAGTGAGAACTTTTTCTTCATTTATACTATACATACAAATATTCTGACAAATAAGTTTCACTACTAAGTAAAGTATCAATTACACAGCCACACGAGAAAATAACAAGATGTTGTTCTTATATTTCGCTAAATTGGAAGTTGGTTTAATTCGATCAAGAAACATATTGCACGCACCCTCAAAAAAATTTATGAAAATATATAGAATGGCCCTTTAAGCGGTAAACGAATACGCATTAATTTCTTCTACTCAATTTTTTTTTTTAAAGAAGTTCCCATACAAAATTAATATTTGCATAAGTTCCAATCCAACAGCTTCTAGATGGGTAGAATACAATACTGTCCCGTCATTAATTTTTACTGCCCAACATTTTTCCTTAACATACTTACCACTTATTTTTACGCTTTTACATAAGAGCACCTAAAAATTGGCAAATACCTCCATAATTGCCCAAAAATCACCCCTAAAGCAGTGAAATGTGTAGCCCAATCCATTAATTTTTTTTACTCCAACATTTCTCTCAAAAGTGGTGTCTCTATTAAAGGATGCAGGTTGATGGTAAGTATATTTGGGAGAAAATTATGCGACAGAAGAATTAATGTGGTCATTTATGAAGTCATTCTTAAGAATAGCTTTTAGTTTCTTCAAAAAATTTGTATTTATGTCTTCAATCGAAGTTAAAGGATAATTTAGAATGTGATAGTTGGTTCAAAAATACGGTGCATAGAATTGGCTTTGTTACACGAATTGATCTGCCAAAGATTTCTGGCACTGACGTTTTGTCAATAGCACCTCTACACACATTGACTAATTTTTTCTTGGTTCCAGAGTATTTTTAACTTCTCAATAATGACAAAGTCGAAAATTCTACTTTCATTCGGAGAAACTCAACAAATGATTTGTTTTTCAAAATCATATTGAACTAAAAATATTTATAGTGGCTCTGTTTGTGTTTTATACTCATTGACACCAGTTGTTGGTCCCAATACCTACTGGTATTTTTGTTCAAATTACATTTATTCATTTCAATTAGTTACGTTACTGCGGTATTAACTGCAATGAAATAAACATTATGATGGAAATTTCACTTTAAGATTCATGGACGCAAAATTGAATTGAATTGAAACAGTGAAACCATGCGTGGTCTCAACATCAATATTCTAGATCCCCTTGCCGTGCATTCATTGCGGTCAATGCCATCATCATTATTCATCAGACTGCGTATGCAAATTGGATGGGTTTACAAAATTTATGCATAAAAACAACAAAATTTATTTATTTAATATTGATGTAAATACGTATGAGCGAAACTATACAGACAGAAATCCTTAGGGACAGAGTGAATGGTTCTACGAACTCAGTTGGGTTGAACATATTGAATATGGGTTGCAATACGTGATGTTTAAGAATTTATAGTGAATAATTTTCACCAGCGTACTTGGCCTATTAATGCCTTATGCATATACGTACATATGTATTTAAACAAATAATACATGCAGAAGTACACATACATAGGTAGTGTGCATATGGAAAATATCAGCAAAACTAATGGAATCAACATGTACACGTATATAGGTACTACCTATTCTTTTGTACGTATGTACGTGAATAAGAAGTGGCGGGCTGTTACATATACATAACAACATGCCTATGCTACTTTATTGCTTTTACAGTCAGTGTGCATACATCTGAAAGGACAGTGAGGGCCATAGAGTGGAGATAGGCCACTTTGTGTTATGTTTATGGCAGTTTTGGCAGAAGCTAAATTAAAATTCATATTATTTCGAAATTTGCAAAATATGTTTTTTTTTTTTTTGTTCATTCGATTGAACTGAGTGCAACCGAATATGACTGTGATGCTCGATTCTTATGTCTTGTGTATCACATACAGTCATGTACGAATATGCGTACATTTACCAATTCGATTTTAACCAGCTACGTAAAATATCATATCGTAAAATATTGAATAAACACATATTTGCATGCTCTTAGCAATGTCCCAGTAAACCAAATTTGTGTACGCTCTGAAATATGAATCCATACATAGTTATATTGTTCTGAATCTTATCTAGCTCTTATTTTGGTCAAGACTCATAAAAAATATTGGTCATTAAAGAGTGAGAGATTTGACATGCCCAAACCTTGAAAGTATACGCTCTTTAAACTTCCCTACCAATAGTGCCTCAACATCAGGCGTCCTGTGTAGCGTTTTTTTATCCGTCTGGTCGAAACCATGTATTGTCCAGACCCATATATTCAGTTTTAGGTAAAAAAAAAACGTCATTGTCTTATGGATATAGCCCTAAAAATTACAGAAATCGTGGCTACTTCCTCATACTAGAAAAAATAAGTGTCTATGACATCATCCGTCGGTGTCGTAACTCAGCTGGTTAGTGCATTGGTCTTCTATTCATGAACCGTAGGCCTTGTGATATATAAAAAGATATATTCTTTTGAACGGTGCCTACCTTTCGGCAATATAAAAATCAGAAAGCTTCTGTAAGAGATGGTTGAATGTTAAAAACTGCAGCAATTCAATCCATTTGAATCCAAAAAACCTAAAATTTTGATCATTTCAAACATGCTAGAAAGAGAAATGAAATTCAAAATTTGAATCGATTTAAAAAGAGGTACAAATGAAGTATAGCACCGCCTGAACAAAAAAATTAGAAATTACCTCGAATAGAATCTGTTTTTATGAACCGAAGAAAACACACATTTTAGTCGGCGACGACCAATAAAATCAAAGTAGTTGCCCAATAATTGCCATTGGAACAGTGCAATATATGACCGTCCCACAATAATTTTTCTTCCTAAATATTTCCTGCAAATATAGTTGATCCCTATTTTCCAATCCTTCACACATACTTGCTTAAGTGGGGGACTTAACAAAATGAACATACAAAATGAACGCAAAAACACCTGAAAATTGACAAACAACCCCATGTCATCTCTTAAATGAACACCTATCAAATCTACAAATAACCCCACAGCTGACCAGGAATCGCCCCTAGAGCAGTGACATGTGTCATAGTTCAACAAAAATTTTTCTTCCTAAATATTTCTTTCAAATATACTTGCTTCCTATCTCCATCTCTTCTTAAGGAAGCTCCCATTCAAAATGGACAAAAAGACGCTTAAAAATCGACAAATAACGCTAAAGATACCTAGCGGTCACCCCTAGAGTTGTGAAATGTATCCAAATGTGTCCATTAATTTTTCTTCCTCAACATTTGCTTCAAACATACTTGCTTTCTATCGTCTCCTCTTCTTAAGAGGGTTCCCAAACAAAATGAACGCAAAAACACGTGAAAGCCGATAAATAAAACCATAGTAACCCAAGAATCACCCCTCAAGTTGTGAATTATATTATCAACCCCCATTAATATTTTATAGTCAAGATTTCCTTCCAACTTACTTAACCCATATCTTCACCTTCTAGGGACGCCCTACAAAATGAAAGCAAAAAACATGAAAATCGTTAAATAATAAAATGTATGACCGATGTTCATTAATTTTTCCTCACCAAAATGTCTTCCGGACATACTTACCACTTACTTGCACCTCACTTTTATAAAAGCTGTAAAATAAGCGGATTCAAATCTGAAATTTGATTTGGTTTCCTTAGGGTAAAATGCTCGAAATCACTTCAATTTTTACGTTGTTCATTGAGCCATAATGTGAAAATTTTACTTTATATAATTTTATATATCATTTGAGCTTGCTCAATATTGATTTGAGAAAGAGTGATATGATAATTCAAATATAGAGGCTACCTCGGAAAATAGAAAAAAAAACACATCTTAGAAACCTTCTATGAGCACAATGCTTTAAAAAAATGTTTAAATAAATAAATTTCTTCGAATATTTATCTTTTGTTGGGATGTACGTATTGAATGTACACATATTCATTTATAATTTGAATGAAATTCAAAGGCACATCCACAAATATGTTTGTAAATTATTACGAAGCTTCATAGAGAGTGCTTTTATAATATTCACATAGTTGCATACACATACATATATATAAATAGGTACATACATTTACGTACATATGTATATACAATTTTGATTTTATCTCTTCGCTGTCTGGTGTTACTAATCTCTAAATCGTTTTTGAATAGTCCACAAATACAAAGCGTACAAAGATAGAAAGGGTTCCTTAATATAGGAACAAACTAGTGACATTATAATCCTTAAAAATCCGCTTTTGAGTTGTTACGGATTTAGGGTTCCAGTCATCACATGGTATCCGTGTCGTCATTGTTGACAACAATGTGACTTTAGAGTGTACGACACGGCTACTTGGGTGACTGACTTGCTTTATTACGTACACATCGTACTCACTTGTGAGATATATTTGCAAGCACGTAATTCTTATTTTATGCCACAAATCCACATGTACACATCTATAGCCATATATATTCTGAAAATATATACGCACACACACGCACATGCCCACACATACAACGATGGAGATGAACAATATCATTCGTCATTTACACAATTCTTAAGCATTTCAAAGGCGATGACTTGTGAAAATGAACATATACATGCATACATTGGCATCGTCATTCTTGGCGCCACCTCTCATAGTCATCCCACATACATATATATAATACATATTAATACAAATGTAGGGAATTGTCGAATGTATTGGGACACCATAATATTATGGAATTTTCGGTAACTAAGATTTTGCTAAAATCCTTTTAATGACTTGTCAATTGTTAACTTAACATGTAATTCTGAAGGGTTAATTCGTGAAATAAATATATAATTGGCACTATATACTCCAAGAAAAGTTCCGTTGAGCTCTCAAAGGCAATATTTTTCATTGATTTCAGATAAAAAAAATAAAAAGAACCTACAATAACGATTGGCTTATCCTTTATAGAATGTCTAAAAATAACATTAACGCAGAATAAATTGTGTGACAATACCGAAGATTCCGCTCTAAACTATACTAATATATGTATATATTACTATTATGTATATTACAACATATTGATCTTTAAAAGATTATTCCTCTAATTTTCATAATTTATACCAAACCACCGTATAGTCACCTAAATCTTTTTTTTTATCACTACAAACGTTTCTCCTTGTGTGCATGTGCTTTTTTATACTATCTATATGTATAGTTAATCAGGTCATACTTTAAAATTTTTGTCATTTCTTTTTTGTGTTAATTTTTCATTTTATACATTTCAATTAAATTAAAAACACTTGGCTGAACAGCCAACTTGCTATAGGAAATTTTGCGGAAACTTTGAATATTGTATGATTGCAATTGAGGAGGCATAATTACAATAATTGCGACAACCATTTGATTAACAATTTCCATCGTTTGTCGACTCATTTCGATTTTCGCATTGATTGCACTGTGGAGTATTATCGTTAAATTTCAGATGCAAAATGATAAATTTTCTAGACATAAGCACTGAGTTGTATATGTAGTTGCAGTGTGCTAATATATGATATACCAAGCTATGCATGCATTTTTTGAGATCATTGACAATCATCAGCAACAACTGATTTTAAAACTAAAGGGTTTTCCACTAGGGACATAACAATTTTATCTATTAATAAAACACAGAAATATTTGAGATATTGAGTTCAAATTTATTGTGGATATATTGCGAGCATTACATTTTATGAATGAAATTCGATTTCGGTCAACACGAGCCCGTTTACAGCGGTCGATTCTTTGGACCCAATTTTCCACCACTCTAGCACACATTTCGACCGCAACGTTGGCAATTTCGCGTTGAATCTTGTCTTTGAGCTCGTCTAAAGTTGCTGGCTTGTTGGCATAGACCAGTGACTTGTTAAAGCCCCATAAAAAGAAATCCAATGGTGTTAGATCTCATGAACGAGGCGACCATTCGACCGGACAATTTCTCGAGATAACACATTTACAGAATGCGCCTTGCAATAAATCGATTGTGACGTGTGCTGTGTGGCTAATGGCACCGTCTTGTTGAAACCACATAGCGCTGATGTCAAGTTCATACAATTGTGGCCACAAATAATCTTCCAACATAGCACGATAACGCTCTCCATTGAAGGTAATATGACGGTCGTTTTCATCCACGAAAAAATACGGCCCAATCACACCTCCGGCATCAAGAAACACTTGTGGGTTTGTTGCTGACCAATAACGCATATTTTGCTTATTGACAAAGCCATTGAGCCAGAAATGAGATTCATCGCTGAAGATGATTTTTCGCTCTTAAAGTTGCGACCACCGACTCAGAATTTCGGTAGTAATTTTTAATAATTTCCAAACGTTGCTGGTTCGTGAACTTTACCATGATGAAAATGTTGACTTTAACTAACGTTTTGACATTGACAGTTGATTAAAAAAGTTTAAGGATGCGTTCATATAAAGATACGAAATTGTTATGTCCCTAATGGAAAACCCTTTTACAATACCTGAGTTTTGCATCGAAGGCTTAGAAGTTTCCTCATACTTCAACAAAGCAATCGCTGAAATATATAGTTTAACAACGCATTAATGTATCAACTTTAGTTGTATGTATCAATGTATCAATTCGATTAGTTGCAAATATCACTTCTTTTTCTATTGTATAGTTCTATATTTCGGAGTAATCGATAACATATCATATAGTTCGAAACTTAGTGCATTTTTACAAATTTTTTAAAATAATATTGCAATCTCAATATTTATTTCTTAGAGAAGAGAAGAGAATCACCACTTTTGTATTAAGATTTTACAGCTCCTGGGCAATCGAAAGAGTGCTTATATGACGGTCGGGATCTACGATTTCCACGATTTTATCGACATATTCGACAATTGTCCTTCCGTAGCACAGTGCATCTTTGACATCTTTTGCTCGTGTTCATCTTTGATGCAGGCTCAAATAAAGCTGAGTCAAGAAATCAGAAAACTCTCTAAGATGTTTTTGAGTAAGGAATATTATTTTTCTCACGCTATCTAGTGGGACGGATCGCACCTGTACAACGCGAGATACAGATTAATAAAACTATCTATTGATATATTAATAACTTACTACACCAATATGTAAAAGATCCCTTCTAATGCTGAAATTTAACAAGATTAGAAGAGAAGCTTGGCCAAGATTCTTTGAAATTCTTAAGTATAATACATAAAATATGTATGTACGTTCCTATCTAATTAGAATGGGTAATAATGCAACAGATCGCATTAGTTTGACGGCAAATTCAATCATGATTTATTGGTTTTTACACTAATTCTAAAATGATGCTGCTTGTATCTATAATTTATTAACATGCTGTGTATAAATCTCCTATTTGATAAATTATATCTCTACAGATTGGTATTACTTTAATTTAAATTATTTTCATCCAAGTAGAATTACAGGATCATATGTTCCCAAAATATTCATCAGATCATGTTAATATTTATGCCATTTGCGTAAATCAAAAGAACAGCCAAAAGCCTGTTATAATTATCTCAATAAAAACCAAAAACAAACAATAAAATATTCTATATATACATACATTAAGATAGGTCAAATTTTTATTTCCCATCAATATATCTACCCTCTAATGAGGTGAAATATACTCGTATGATCGACTTCTATTAATTATTCTTTCCCAATATTTTCTGCAGACATACTTTCTTCCTGTCTCTACTACCTTGTGAGCCCCCCATATAAAATAAATACAAAAAGCCCTTAAAAGCATTAAATAACCACTTACCTGCACACTAATAGTCTCTTGACTACTGGAAGGTATGAATAACCTCCATTATTGATTTTTCTAAGGGCTATCCTTCTACACAAAATGATCGTAAAATATCTGAAAATTGACAAAAAACCTCACATCGATCTTAAAGTGTTCATTATTTTTTATAACAACATTTTTTCCGAACATACTCGCATTCTGGGCTTCGCTCGCTTACAAAACTGATATTTTTATAATGACTCAGCAGCATCTTGATAGAAATTTAGAATATCGTCTTGCATCTTTGGAAAAAATCCAAATTTCATGTTTTACGTTGAGCCAGATTATAAAAAAAAAATTTCTCGATACAATTTGGCCCACCATAATACACTTACATATACCACATAATACAATATTCATATATGTAAAAAAGTGGGCATGATAATATGATAGAAGGCTTCAATTAGGCTCCCATACACATCAATACAAATCACAAGTGTTTTTCATGACAAGAAATTGCGTGTATAAAGGGCCCGATTGTAACATTCCCATACAGATGAAATACGTGTGTGTGTAAGTATGTGCATATATACGAGACACACATATATTCTAAAGGGAAATCCTGACTTATTCGTTGTTGATTGTGTAAAATTGTAGAACATGTACCCCTAAGGTACATACTCTTATCTTAGAATATCTTCGCGAACATACGCATAGCTACAGAGTCAGTCACTTTTGCATATCATTTTCTATATCAAAGTAGAAATCAATCAAAATGAAAAAAAAAACACAAGAAATTTTCAAAGAAGAAAATAAACTGAAGTAAATATAAGTATGTGTATATATATATGTATATGCATATGTATTTCGTAAAAGGTAATCAATCACATGTTAGCAGGAAATTGAGGTGAATGTTCCTTTCTTTGTTTGTTACTCGTACTTTCTATATTTATAATGCTGCAAGTCGTAAGATCGTAAGAATATATGCTTACATATGATTGTGTACATATTGTTTATTTCAAATATAAAAATTTTTCTTCATTAAATAATGGATTGGTTATAAAATCATGAAGAAAGAAATTTATCGAATAGAATATTTATATACAATACATTAACATACATGCGTATGCACATTAGAAGGCCTTGCGAAAACGATTGCTTTTATTTGCTTTTAAAAATGAACCTAGGCGTATATAAATAATTCAACGTTAAAAAACATTTGAAATCGTGATTTGTATGAATACAATATTTATTTTGACACTTTTGGCAAATTATTATGAATACAAAAAAAAAGTTCAAAGAATCTTAGTTGATAGCAAATGACAGAACCTTTTCTGAACTGTGTCACTATGGTCTTTCGGTAGTAAATTTTATAAAATCATACATTTTTTGACCCTATGCTCCAGTAAGTACAGGAAATGATGAAATAATTCTATAGGTGGTTTCTTGACAATTATTATGTTGGGTATCGACTTTTAGAGATTTTGAATTCATTTTGTAAGCGTACCTCCTTAAGGCATAATGATAGAAAGTAGATTAGGTTAGGTTATTATGGCTGCCCCCTCTCTGATAGGACACACATAGGCGATAAAGGCCCATTGTGATACCACCGAGTTTCTCTTCCAATACTGTTGTGCGTATTAAATTTGAACAACATTATAAGGGACCTCCTTATTTTAGCCAGTTTCGGGCGGGAGAATTCTTGCGACATCACTTTTTCTAAGCTTTGTCACAGATTTCTTTTAGAAGCTTTTATACATGGCAAATTGTTACTGCCGGAAGAATTGCCAATTTTCTTTGCGACAGGTGGGTACCGTTCGAAAAAAAATATTTTCAATGTTAAATTTAATTATGCTTCAGCCAGGAATTAAACCCACGATGATAGGGAGTAAAGATATATGGACACTAAAAAACGAATGGAACTAGGTCATATATTTTTCCTCTCTATGGTACTCTGCTAGCGATGGAAGCGAATTGTATAAAAATGTCAATTTTTCAACGAATCCCCCAAGGGGGGAAGATAAGTATTATATTTCAATGCCATCAAGACGATTCTGCTACGATTCTCGAATGGTTTTTAGATCAGAGACGAAATTCAACTTGGACGAGTCAAATAAACCGCAGATTTAAATTGTTTATTTGTCTGGTAGACAAGCATTTTTTACTTTTTCGAAAATAACATATAATATTATCAAGTGGAAATTTGGTACATTCACTATTTTATGGACGAGTTTGTAAATGGTAGCAATCAAAAAATTCATGTTTTCGAATATTTTATAGAAATTATGCGGTAGAAGTTTATTTTTTTCGAAAATATGTTATGTTTGTATGATTTTGTGTCAGTGTCGGCTATGTAAACTTCAATATTATAGAAGTTAAACTCTTAAATTACCAATTTTTAATATTTCTCAAAAGAAAATTTGTATTTTTTCTAAGAAAACCTCCTAGAATCCTCATTAATAATCAGATTTTCTCATCAAGCGAGTTGCGAAATATCATCGAAAATTCATTGTTAATTTTTGCTGAACTTTCAGAAAGTCTAGATAAAATCTCATTGATAAAGTCTTATCCTGAGAATAGTTTCAATTGTTTACCGACCTCTTGTTTACATCCAAAGAAACTCTGATAATTTACATGATCCAGAATTCTATAAGGTGTACTAATATGAAAAAATATGGGGTGTTAAGACATTGTACTTGGTTGTCTACTTTGAGTTGTTATTGTAATAGTCAATTATGTCCCCTAGCTGCTTTCTGATGGGTTTAAATTGAAGCGTGATATTTTGGCAGTATTACTTCCCTGCTGAGGCGAAAACAAAACAACTCCATTTGGATTTAATGCGTAAAATAAGTAAAAATTTGTCTATTATTCAGGATTCTAAGAGTTTCTATTCCCAATGTAAGTTTCGCCTTATTTGTTTAAAGATACCAAATTTAAAATGTTCAATAAGGAATTAATCATATTCAGCGATGATTTTTTTTTATAACGGTTTTCCAAAATATAATTACAGATGGCAAAAGTAAAGACCGTAAGTTAATGAATTTCGTCTCAAATATTTTCTGTGCCCTTAACATATAAATCCTATATTGTACTTAGTGTGCCCCAGCAGTGGGCAGCCAGCAAAACGTACCTGCGGCAGTAATTATTGTTAAATTTAAATTTAAATTTAAATGTTTCTACACATATACAAACGTAGATATACATGTGTAGAAATCACTGAAACATAATTTTTCATTAGAATTTCGTATTAGCCACAGAACCAAACTTGGAATTTTTAAAAGAAATGCTCACGTACAAACAAGCATACCCGCACAAATTTTGTTGTACTACAAAACGAGGTCACTGATACAGTTACAAAGCTGTATGCGATTTCTGATTAAACCACAATTCAAATTCAACAACAACAACAGCAAGAACAACAGTAGCACAACAGGAAAACCCAACATTTTGCTTCATATTCATTTTTCGCAAGCGAAAAATTAATTTAAGGAGTTGACAACCAGCGGCGAAGGTTCTCTTCAATACATTATATATAAAGGGTGGTCATCTAATACATGTAGTGGTCAATTTTTAAACCATAAGGTTTTTTGACACTGACAACTTTTTACCACTCTATATCTTCATTATCGGTCTGTATCATATTTTCGTTTGAAATGAATCCAGGGAAATTTATTTCCAAAATGATGGTTGTATTGGGTTTATTGAAAATAAATTTTTGACCAAATTGAAACACCTACCGCGCTTGCTGGTTAACGAAGCACCTAACGGTTTCCACGAGAAGAGGAAACCGTTTTACCCGAAGAGGGTGCAGTTCAATCAGGGAACCTGAACTCGACATCGACCTCAACAACTCTATATTTCACGTAATAGCTTGATCAGAATTTTGCACAAAAAATCACGTATTATTCACTTAAAAAGTTTATTTGGCTCAGGTGATTGAAGGAAAACGACCACTCATTCCATATTTTTTGAAAACGTTGCTAGAAACGTCATGCCAGTCAATTATGAGCGCTTCAGAGCTTTGATTACCAACTTTTTGTCGGCTGAAATTAAATACGTAGACTTCGACGATCTTCGCTTTCAGCAGAATGTAGCGAACATGCCATACTCCATCAAATAATAAAACTTTTGCACACTAAATTCGGTGATCGTGATATTATTGGTCTTGATTATGTCAATTGATCGCCTATAAATTGCGATTTGACCCAGTTATGTTATATGTTTGTGGGGTGTCTTAAAAGATCAATGTCTTGAGGACAATTCCAAAACAATTCAGACTCCTAAGCCAAATATCATACGATCGAGAAACCTTTAAAATTGTGTTGTCAAATTTGGTTGACAGAATTGCCTTGCTTATTTTATTTAATTTTTAAATGTACCACTCTGTATATAGTATGTAGTTTAGGTTAAGTTATTGCGTTTGCCCTCTCATTGAGAGGACATACTTAGACCAAAAAGGTCCTTCGTGATACCACCGAGCTTCCAGCACTGATGTGTGTATTAAATTTTTGAAGTAATCTACTTATATTAGCCAGCTTCGAATGGCTGAACCCTTGTGGTATCACTTTTCTGAATTTTGTCACAGAGTTCTTTTAGAAGCTTTTCCACAGCAAATTGTTACTGGCAGAAGAATTGCCAATTGCTTGCCGACAGGTGGCTATCGTTCGAAAGAAAAATTTTTTCTATTTTAAATTTATGCTACGACCAACAGATCAGAAGGTCAATACACTGACAACTGAGATACGGCACACTCGAAAAGAAACAAGTAGATGGATGAATTTTCATCAATTTCCTACGCATTTGTTGTTTGACATGAGTTCTTGTCACAAATATGCGATATTGATTATCTGCTCGTATTGAATTTGTAATTAATATTCTCATTTCACACCCATTGAAGTAGAAGGGCTCACAGTTAAATGTGAAAGCATGTGAAAGACACAAGTCAATGTCCTTGGCACGATTTCAATTACTATAATTAATTATGATTAGGATGACATTATATTTTCAATTGGCTTTTATATGTATTATTAGTATTTCTGCAATCACCTACGGCTTCTCTGTCTCGCTAGCTATCTCTTCCTTCCTCTATCTCACTATATTCAACTTGTATCTGGATTTAATGAGAGAATAGTTTATCAACATTTACAATAAAATACAGCAGAACAGAACATAATTAGTTCATGATAATTTATTTCATCTTAGTATATAAATAATACATATTTACATATACATAGTATATAACATATATCACAAAAGACAAATTATATACTTGTATTTAATATACGAGTATAAGTATGTTGTTAATAGTGTAACAAAACGAGTTTAACACAATGTTAAGTGGATGTGCATACCAACGTAGTATAAATATGTGTATGTATGTACGATGTTAACATGTGTAAGTGTCGCTAAACATACTCATATGCTGACCTCATTTGTATAGATATTTGTCATGGATATGCACAAAGCAAATTCCGTACAAGCACTGATTGATCAATTCCATTATGTACTATGTGCTATGTGGCAGCTGTACTATGATTTGTACTAAACAGGGCTAAACTGAAGACTTTGGTCGCCCTGTTTGAATGTCTGAGCTAAGGTAGCCACTTTTCACTGTAAATTATTGATTATGGAGAATAGAGAGGAAATGCACGGCATTTCATCTATTTGCACCTCGCAACCCCTTTTGGGATCAACGCCTTAAATGTTGAACAAAGGATCATTCAGGCGCCACCATTGCCCAACAATCGTTTCCATGAAATACCTTTAACACTCTCTAATCCGGCACTAGATTCTAAGTATACATATGTGCAAATAAGTACCCGTGTAATCTCTGTTATGCATCCAAACTTGATTTTACTCACAACCGGAGATAAAGTTCATTTAGATTTTAGCTTATTTGGTTAATTGGAAATACTTGTAGAGTAAATGCAAAGGTATATCGTTATTGTACATATGATACAATTGGAGTACATAGATTAGTTTTGTTTGAAAAATAGTTTTGAGTGCACACACTTAAATGGCCCAATTACATATTTCTCGAAACCACTCTAATATATGTATGGTAGTAGGTGTCAATTAAAAATATTTATAAAGAGAAACTAATAGATAATATTGACATATATGTAATAATAATAAACAAAATTTGAAGCCTGTTCGTGAATAATATTATAAATGACAACAGATTGTTTAAATGGAATCGTCCAAAAGTTTTTTATATGTCACTACCCGCATTTGATATCTTACTTGAGCATTTGAATAATACGGTGACACAAAGCTGCTCCAATTTCTGCCATTTCAAGAACCACCCATATAGCTCTAAATTGAAGATGAATGGCAATAGTTTCCTAATTCATTTCAATCGTTTTTGGGATATCGCGCTCAGCTAATTTCAGATTTGTTCCCATTTTATCTTTATATGAATGAAATCCTTATTTTATTTCAACGAAATGTAGACCAAGTCATAAAAATCATCTACAATTACAAACAATTAACATAGCATAAAAGCTTGTGGTAATTACACTATGAGACAATTAAGAAGTGTGTTCGCCTTCTGATCTGTAGGTCGTGGTTCAATACCCGGCTGATGCATAACAAATTTAATATCGATAAGATTTTTCTTCTTCCGACAGTAACAACTTGCCATGAAAAAGCTTCTAAAAGAAGCTCTGTGACAAAGCTCACAAAAAGTGATGTCACAAGGGTTCTGCCATTCGGAACCGGTTAAAATAAGTCCCTTCTAATATTGTCCAAAATTTAAGACGCACAACAGTAATGCCACTAATGTGGCTTTAAGTGCCACATATTTATTTTTTATTTTTTAAATTAATAAAAAAAACAAATATATATATAAAAAGTGGCCTTTATCTTAAATAATATGTAACTACTTAATTCTGTGAGTAAAAATATTATGGTTGAATTTGTAAAATGGTGGGTGTTATTTTAGGGGTATAGAGCCATACTAAATAGCGGGCGTGGCTCTGTAATTTAAAAGATATTTCTTTCTAAAATTTTAATCCAATTTTTAATTTAGTGACATAAAGTTTTTAAAAACTCCACGACTTTGTCAGGAGATATATTAAATAGTGGATGTGACTCATACATTTCTTACAAAATGGTTTATTCTAATAATATTCATTTACATATCATATGTGGTTGTCCCAGATTGAAGAGTGTAAGTTAAGGTCGTTCGAAGTTTGATATTTTTTACGACATTTTATGGGAGCTGCAGTAAGTAGTGGACATGGGTCTTCCCTTTTTTTTTATAAAATTATTTCTACTTTTAGTACTAATTTTCGCCTAAATTATAGTTTTCTTAGGCAAAGTATTTCGTAAGTTATGTGGGTTTTAAAGCTTATGATAATCCTGCGACTTTGTACGTGCGCTACATTAAATAGTAAGCATGGATTGCTTATTTCTTGCACGGTTTTTACGAACGACAAACTAAAGACGGCTTAAGTTATGAAGCATTAAACATAAAATAAATTCCGACACTCTTTTATGCAAAATACAAAATGATATCTTCTTTTAACCCTTAAACGCATCTCATTTTAAATTCCATTTGAGTCGTTTATGTGTCATTATATTTATATTTATTATACAGCCTTTCAGAGACATCTATAGTCAAAAATGCAACACAAAAAATATAAAATGCATATACGATTTACACATTGAGCCAAAACCTCAGATGTAAAATTGAATAAAATAACGAAAATATAAGGATCCTTTTTTAAAAAATTGTGCAAATTGACACAAACAAATCCAATCCAAGCGATGAATATAGTTGTCCTGCGATGATCACTTCGTTACTTATGGCGGCTTAAATACTTTTTAAAATTTCCGCAACTTCATATGGGAGCCAGATTAAAAAGTGACTAATTTTGTGACTTCCAGCTTACTTCCAACTACAGTATTAATTTAAGTCTTAAATATGATTTTTGTAGAGAGAAGACTGCCGAAGTGACCGCGGTTCAAATTTAAATGATAAAAAATTTTGTATGTGAGCTGTTTAGTATTATGGAAGGCAGAAATAGTGTAACAATCGTTGATCAAACAGTCAAAATTATTTTGCTACAATTGATATATTTATTAATTTAAATAAGAATGCTCAAAACACGCACAGTAGTAAGAAAGGCACAATATATGAAAACGCTCAGAAACATTTTAGAAGTATGACTCTTTTTATATCAATATTTCGGAGCGCTCAGAGTCGAGGTTATTATAATACATTTTATTAAAAATGAACACAATAAATTAATATATGCATTACGATGTGTTAATTTTAAATATTGCAAATATACTTAGAATCAATGGTAGTTTCTTATGTTGCTATACGATCTGTAACGTCCTTTTCACTGTACAAATATAACCTTCCATAATATGCATGCAGCATAGATTAGCTAAAGTAGTTATTTATTTGATCAACTATCCTAGTATTCTGTAAAATAGTTTGATGATTCCCATCTAATATCACCGAATCAACTGGATGTGCTGTTAATGAGCTAAGGCCATAACTGTCATCCATGCCCATAACAATAGGTGTTGAGGATTTCAGCAGTAAAACTGTACTTTGCAGTATTCGTGTGGTTTTTAATGCATCACCACTCCTGTGTAGTATTCTCATTTTCATCAAAATTGTTTCAATATACTCCATTAAATCATTAATATTTTCGACCACATTTTTCTGAAGAGTCTCACGCGCAAATAGCAACATATCTTCTGCAAAATGTCGCTGTCGCAAATCACCTTCAATCGCTCCTGATGATATCGTTGGCACCATAATATTTAATATAATGTTAAGTGTAAGTTTGACAACATCATCTTCGGAATAGTCATTTTTTAATTTATCCATAATACATTCTAGCATCCTTGCTGAACCGTCAATGAAAATTGCTTTACCCATATAACCTGCATTTTCCAATAATTCCAATGTATATTGACCTATCATACAACCATATGAGTACGCTAAAATTTGGAAAGATTTAACATCTTTATCGTTTAACAATTCAGTCGTTCTCTAAAATTGAAAATTAATAATATCTTATGAAATTAAGTAGTAAGATTAAGGCATTTACCTCATATACGAAATGTATTAGACCTTCCATATTGTTCAAATCAGATAAGTATTTCAGTTGTAGAACGTACGCTGGATATTTTAGACCTTTTCCAATTTGTCTCCAAATTTCATTACTATACCCATCAATTCCCGGTAAGATTATAATCGGTATTCCTTTCTTCACGTCATTAATCTGATCAAATGTATGTCGACATGAAAAATTACTACCTACATAGTAGAATAGTAGCCGTAAATTCACATCATTTTCTGGTGTTTGTTGAACACCATGGTTCGAGAGTTCACCACAACGAGTCGACAACTCTTTTAACTTGTCGAATGTAAGCGATCGTACATCTGCTGCATTCAGCACAATATTATAATCACGTTCCAGTGTCTGTTTAATTTCAATGCCCATTAGTGAGTCCATACCAAGTTCAGGTAATGTTGATGTCATTGAAATTGTCTTAATATCGTTAATACTTAATGTGTTCAGAACGAATTCCAGCGGAGATTGCACTTTAGTCGCTTGTTTCTTCGCAGCGACAACTGTACTACAGACAATGGGCTCAGTCGATAATAACAAAGCATCAAGCACTTGAAAACATGACCTTATCCTTTGCGGCAAGGTTCCACACACGTCAACATTATCATTTCCTGCACCCATATTTGCCAGCAGGCCAACTTCTCCTATGGCGCCCCATTGGATAGCCTTACCCGACAGACCGTGCGCAATGCGATCCTCTATAATTCGTTCCATTATGGAATTGGCCATTCCATAGTTAGTTTGACCGCCATTGCCTCTGCCACAAGAAATACTGGAGTATATAACAAAGTATTTTAAATTTGGACAAAGTTTACGAGAAATCTGATCAAGGTGCATCGTTGCAAAAGCTTTAGGTTGAAAGGAGAGTTGAAAGTTTTCGACTGTCTGATTTTCAAATATACTGTCTCGGATAACAGCTGCGAGGTTAAAGATGCCCTCCAAGGGACCAAGTTCCATTGCATCTTTAAGAAGTTGTAAACAACCTGTTTCCGTTGCAATATCCGAGGTATTCACAACTACTTGACATGAGTAGCTCTTCCACAAACTTTAAAGAAATTTATCTTAATTTAAACAGCGATATTACAAGTAAGTTACGAACTCACAATATTCTCAATTTTTGATAATCACTGGTTATACCACTACTTGAGCTGAGCACAATCTTTCTAGCTCCTCTCAACGACATCCAATCAACCAATTCCAAACCGACGCCGCCAAGGCCTCCAACAACAATATACACAGAATTCGGTGAGAAGTATACTCTTCGAAGTACTGGCATTGGTAAGGAAACCTCAGAATGTGCTGGCTCACGAATTTGTATAATTACTTTTCCGACATGTTTGCCACTAATCAGATATGTAAAGGCTTGCTGTAGTTCATGAGCTTTGAAAATGGTAACTGGTAATGGTTTGATGATGCCCTTTTCAATATCTTTGTCGATGAGTCCTTTCATTTTCTATAAATAAATATCGAATTGAAAATAGTGATTCGATTTTGACACATGGCATTTATCTCACATCTACAAATTCTTTTGAAGCTACGAACAAATGATCGATATTGACTGCATGAAAACTTAATTCATTGGAAAATGCTCCTAACGCTAAGCTATTGTCATTAAATATATCCATTTTGCCAATCTGTAGAAAATTTCCATTGTTACAAAGGCAGCGTAGTGATGCGACGAGTTGATCTTCCAGCAGACAGTTAAGAACAAAATCCACGCCTTTTCCATTTGTTAATTTCATAACCATTTCTTCAAATGAAGTATTACGAGAATTTCCAATGTGATTTTCTAGTATTTGTAAAGGATATAAATAGAATTTCCATTGTATTACGCTCAAGTAAACTCACCTTTCAAAGTCGGAAATGTTTGCAATAAAAACGCTTTCTTTTTTGCGGCGCTCACCGTAGTATATACTTCCAATCCATAAGCTAATGCTACACGTATCGCTACGATACCAACTCCACTGCTACCAGCATGGATGAGTATGCTCTTGCCTGTCCTGATATCGACGGTGGAAAAGAATGCGTAATAAACTGTTAAATATGCAACTGGAACAGTAGCAGCCTCACTCAATGACCATCCTTGTGGAACTTGCCAAGATAACGTTGTGTCTGCATTTAAATAAGATGCAAGACCGGCTCTGGGAACCACACCCATTATAGCCTTGCCACTATTTACTTCTATGCCACTGTATTCAAGACCGAAAACACAATCTCTCTCTTCACGACTCAGTCGCAAAACATCAACGGGTAAGTGTTCAGATGCAATCATAACATCACGAAAATTTAGCGATGAATACACGATTTTCACATTGGCATCTGACTTCTGTAGAGGGCCCTCTATCCACTTAAGTGATGAGAAATCGCCGATACGGAGAATACTTCCATAAACATGATTTGAGCATTGAGCAGCGGGATAATTTTGATCTAATAGCAAATGACGATATGTTCCCCATTTACCCTGCAATCCCACATTTATATATAAGAATCAATTAATACCCGTGAGCAACATATGAAAAAGTAAGCTTACCTTGTGATATACATTCAGAGCTAAATTCAATTTTAGTTGATTCTTGTAGAAATCTAACTTCGGATCAAAGACGGGCGCTTCGGGGTCGTCAATAAGAACACATCGTATATGACTAGATGCGAGTTCTACTCTTAAGCAACTTACCAGACCTCTTATACCATTAAATTTGTCATTTCGCGATACAAGTATTATATTGCTTGACGTTTGGCATAACTCTTGCAATTTCGGAAGCCATTCGAATCGATTATGCGAAGCGTCCATATTAAAAATATGCATATCATCTGAATTGGTGGATTGGTTTTTATTAATCCTTTGCAGCAGTACAATAGTTTCCGAATTTGTGGGGAAAAATGCTATCGCTATAAAATCCGAAGGACATTTATACATTTCAATGCACAAGTTTCTATCATGCCTAATTATGAGAAAGCCTTTCGAATCCATCATCTCTAAGATCCTGGACTTGAGGGAGCTTAAGACTAGAGCATTTAACACCAGAAGAGATGAATGAATAGCATCTTGGTCTTCATCAAGATAAATATTTCGAACACCTTCGATTTCTTCCACGCTGGGATCTTTCGATTTATGACACAATACATAAGTGGCACATATCAGTGGTAGATTGATTACAGCCTGCTTTAGATTGGTCAAAAAATTATTATTACACTCGTTATTGGTGAACTCAACAATCTGTATACTCGTTAAGCGTTCAATTTCCTGGACAAGTTGAATGCAACAGCGTGCAACATCATTTAAGCCCATTTCAGGAGCGGGAAAATGAGAAAGAAATTGATATTTTTCTAAAATTGCCTCACGAGTTTTCTTTCTTTGGATTGTGTTGAAGGTCAACCCAACCATTTCAATGCCTCCACAGATTGTCTTATTCTGAAATTTATTATGGAAAATTTCAAGCATAGAAGACTGTTCAGAGACATATTTGTGGTACTGTGGATCGATTCTAATAGAGCGAGCTTTCGTAAGCACTTTCAGCGAACGCATGTCATTACCCAGTACATTTAGCTGCATCATGCTATCAATGACGACGACCCAATTCTGTTGCGTTTGTACTTTTCCATATGATCCATCGTATGCAGCTTGCTGAATTGATTCAAAATAAGAACTGCATTGGTATCCACGTAAATCGAATTCTTTATAGATAGCCTTTTTGTCCAATACAAAGCAATTCTCTTGATTACGATTATAAAATATGTTTGCTGACTTTTCCCAAGCAGCGATATCACGTACAAAACCTGTAACCACCAGACTGCTGGATTCTGTTAACTTAGAGTTATAATTAAATTAGCATTCACTGAATTCAGAATAATCCCTAGGGGATCTGAATTAGAATACCTCAAATTTACCGCTTCCTCTTTGAACGTTTGTTATAAGCTCGATCGCTTCGGCAGTATTTAGCACGGTCGCACGTAGAAATTTGACATTTTCAAACTCTACGGACAAATTCTCAAAATCGACTCCTTTTAAAGCCGCAAAGGTACGCCACACACATTCCAAATAAAATCCGGCCGGTATTAATATTTGATCATCGATCGCATGTCCAGCAAGATATTGATAATTTTGATCAGTAAGTCGTATCGAAAACGTTTCAATGCCATTACCCGATTTTGAATCATTAAACTTGTAGACGAAATAATCGCGTGTGTGGTCAAATTTAACCAGGCTGCTTAAGTTTGGTGTGCCCCTAGATACAGGCCACCTTATCTTGGGATAAAGTTTGTCAATGCGAATTTCCAAGCCATTAACGTATAGACTGAGGAATAGCATTTAAATCTAAATATTTTGTTTTAAAAATCATTTACACATTCAAACGAAAAAACAAAATGGTCATTTCTAGAAGACGTAATAGATATTTGAATATATGCAGAAATATTCCCCCAAGGGACGATTCTGTGTATTTGAATGAATGTTTGTACTTTTTACCCTATCCCGGAATCGAATTCAGTCTGCTGGAGAAGACATTTTTGATTTTTCATGTGACTGTATTATTTGAGCATAAGTTTACCTGCCGAGAGCATTTAAAAAATGTAATATTCCATCCTCAACATAACGCTTGGTTAAACCGATATGCACACCATCGGAAATAGCACTTTGAAGTATAACATTTAGGAGGGCATGTGGAGCAATTTCAATTGTAAGAGCATTCTTCGGTATAAAATTTAATGCTTCTTCAAAGAGAACACTATTCAATAAATTATTGGTATGATATTCGGCTGAGCAATATCTGCATTCGTCCGAAAGCCATTTGCTTCTTGGTGCACTTGTGCTTATCCATTTTTTCGAACGAATTACAGGATTCGGAATGAGTTTCTTTAAATGTCTTAAAAAATTCGGACCCAACTGTGAAATATATCTGCTGTGGAATGCGATCTTTGAAGTTGGGATCTCTTTTGCAAATATATTTTTCGATTTCAGCAACTCGACGAACTCAGCTATATCCTCTTGTGGACCTGATATTGTACAAGATTCCGAAGAATTATGACATGCCACATCTGTTGTCGGTGGTACAAGTGCTTTAATATCCTTGTAACCCATGCCAACTGCTATCATTGTACCTCGAATTTTACTCATTTCTCTGCTCACTTTACCGCGATAATATGCAGCTAAAATCGTTTGTTCCGCAGTAAAACAGTTATCAGCGTATGCACATCCCAGTTCTCCAACCGAGTGGCCAATTAGTAGATCGGGAGTTATGTGCAATTCCTTCAGCACATCTATTAGTGCAATTTGAATTGCTGCAATTCCGGTAAAAGAATGCATAATATTATCAAATATATTGGGATCATCAGACGTGACAATTTTAATTATGTCAATTCCCATTGGTAACAATATGTTGTGACACTTCTCAATACTCTGCTTACATGTTGGTAATTGCATTAATGACTTTCCCATTCCAACCCATTGTGATCCCATGCCGCTAAATACCCAAGCTAAGGGTCTCTTAATTCCGCCATTATGTTGAACGCATGTTTTTAACACGATTGGATTTTTATTGCCGGATACGTATTTCAGAACACTGTATCCTCGAAATACCATGCCCTGTATACCGTTAGACTGTGCGGCTTGGGCCAGTGCTAAGAATTCCTCATCCAGCGGTTGATTCGACAGATTCGAAAAGAATTCATTACAATTCGCTTCTGTTCGACCGGACCATGTTACTAAGCGTGGTAAAAGAGTATTGAGATGGGATTGATAATCTGTCTTCTCTTTGTCAAATTGCCTCATAACTAGATGACCATTAGTTCCACCGAAACCAAATGAATTTAGGCCAACGTATGGTTTAGGCAATGCTGTCGCTTCTGTTACAACTTTCAAGCGACCTTCACGTAGTGCAGAAATTTCTTTTCTCAAGTTCCTGAAGTTTATGTTAGGCGGAATTAAATTCTTCTCCATGGCAATTATAACCTTCACCAAACTACATAATCCAGATGCTGCTTCAGTATGACCACAATTTGATTTCACTGATCCTACTAACAGGGGCTTATTCCGCCGTTGGCAAATTGCCTTATCGATGGCCGCACATTCTTCTGGATCACCAGCAAGAGTCCCTGTACAATGTGCTTCCATATAGCCTAAATCATTGAGATTAATATTAGCCTTTTCATATACCTGACGCATAAGTTTCTCTTGCACAATCCGCGACGGAAATGTAATTCCTTCATATTTAAATCCATCGCAATTAGTGCCACAGTGCACAACGGTGGCATAGACTCGTTTAGCCTTAGATTTTCGTTGCAGATAAACACAAGTGACTGCCTCAGCTCGTGTATATCCATTGGCTTCCTTATCGAATGGACAACACTGTCCGTTTAATGCAAGAATGCCCAGGTTTGCAAACGAAATCGTCATTTGTGGGTGAAGTAAAATATTTGAACCGCCCACGATTGCAGAATCGATTATTCCACTTCGTAATGCTTGGAATGCCATGTCAAATGCATACATCGAGCTCGAACAGGCCGAATCACAAAGTAGGGAGGGACCATTTAATCCAAGAATGTACGAGATTCGATTTGCGAACATCGCTTTGCTACATCTGCATTAATATTATTAGAAATATATGATGTAAATATTCAAATAAAAAAGTTCAAATTTACCCAGTGATACCGAACCCGGATGGAGCTATGGAATCAAAGAAGATGGCGCTTTGAGAATCCGAAAAGCATGCACCAATATATACGCCCGTATTCGAGCCTCGAAGACTGGTCGGATTTACGCCTGCGTCCATAAGAGCTTTAAAGGCTTCTTCGATTAGTATTCGGCTCTGTGGGTCCATATAATCAGCTTGCACTTGATATATACCAAAAAAAGTCGAATCGAATTTATTTAGTTGTGGAATTTTCCCCGAAAGTTTTGGCAGTAACGGGTGGGTATATTTCCAACGTGATTCCTCATCGTTGACCATATTTACCTAGATATATAGCAAATATGAAATACATGCATTAGTCGTGGATTTGAATGTCGGCCGCGACATGTTTAATCGAGCGGACACATCTTAGCATACACATTTACCTTATTGTATAAATTATTTTCAAATTCTTTAACATTTCCACTAACTGGAAACACACCAGATATGCCAGATATAACAATATCATCTTTCTCATTCAAGTTCACCATGTCGTTGAAATATATTTTCTTGATATTAAGTATTAGACTCAAATTTGAAATAATATTATAAAAATGGCGACGACGACAACATGAACTGTCGACTAACTACAACAGATTAGGTGAATTTTTGCTTGGGTAAATCTTTTATAGTTGTTCCACTCGTTTGTATTCAAGAAAAAAATCATTCTTTTTTATAAATGAAATCTAGTGGCCTACAAACAAATGGAAATTTCAAAAACTAATTATGTATTTAATTGCTATACCCAACAATTACATCTATTATAATATAATAATATCCCAAACAATTATATTTCTAATTAATCTAATTTCTTTTTGGTTAATATTCATAAAATGGCTATGACCTTAATTAGTTAATAGCTTTCTATGTTGATAAGCCATTTACATAAATCTTAATTACAGTATCAAGAACTCAGACTTTTGATTAAGGTTACTTACTTACTTATGTGGCCATTACAACCGAATATCGATTTAGGCCGAATATAACATGCTTCGCCAACCATCTCTGTTCTTCGCTAGCTGGCGCCAGTTAGAAATTCCAAGCTCAGGTTCTCCAGTACTTGGTCTTTCCACCGGAGGATAGGTCTTCCTCTTCTGTGTCGTCCTCCAGCGGGTTCCGAATATAACACCTTCTTAGCTGGAGCATTTCTTCCATTCGCTCGACAAGACCTAGCCAGCGCAGCCGCTGGATTTTGATGCGCTTTACTATGTCAGTATCGGCATACAGCTTGTACAGCTCATGGTTGTACCTTATTCGGTACTCGCCACCAACACAAATAGGTCCAAAGATCTTGCGTCGAACTCTTCTCTTGAAAACTCGAAGCATTCGCATTGATTAAGGTTGGTTAAAAAAGATTGAAATGGCAAGTAAACAGCCTAGATCAAAATAATTTAAAGAGAAATACAATACCTTTTTAATTTTGACCTTCCTCTCCTTAGTTTTTTACGGGAGCGTCCAAGAGGTTTCCATATAATGTCATTGCAACCCATGGGACTCATATTCGAGTTTGCATACGTACAATGCCTTTCTTATTCGCCCAGAGATAACACAAAAAAATTTTGAACTAAAAAAAATCTGAATTAGTAAAACATTTCAAAGCTAAAACTTACTAAGAGCTATCAATCAGTGAATAAAAATTGGAAGTTCCGCGGAAAAAAAATCTGAGTCACTGAGATTTATCAAAACAGACCTTGCAGTTCAACAACGCCTGAGAAGCACTTGTAATGCTCAACGATACATTTTCGACAATATAAAATATTTTCAATTGCACGCTGAATAAAAAGACAGTTTTCACCATTTCCGGAGGTTAAAACAAAACAATTTTAATGATGCTGAGATGCACCAACACGATCTCTTCAATCACCGATGATGCTATGATTGTTGTCAGTGTGGCTTCATACCTGGTAAATCTACCATCCACAAGATTTTTACACTGCCCCAAATCCTGGAGAAGACCCAAGAGAAACAGATCGATCCACACCAAATGTTTGTTGATTATAAATCCCTTACCGACAGTTCGGTAGAGGATTACCTATACACAGCAATGTCTGACTTCGGCATTCCTGCGAAGCTCATTCGGCTTTGAAGAATGACACTGTGTAACTCTTGTTGTGCAGTGAAAATTCGGAGGTACCTCTCCCCCAGATGAGGGAATGCTCTGAGTTTTCGAGAGAAAAGTTCTACGCAAGATCTTTGGACCTATTTGTGTTGGTGGCGAGTACAGAATAAGGTACAACCATGAGCTGTACGAGGTGCATGTCGATACGGACATAGTAAAGCGCATCATTATCCAGCCGCTGCGCTGGCTAGGTCATGTCGAGCGAATGGAAAAACACGCTCCAGCTAAAAAGGTGTTATATTCGGAACACGGTGGTGGACGAAGCAAAGAAGGCAAACCTAACGTCTGGTGGAAAGAGCAAGTACTGGAGAACTTGGAATTTCTAACTGACGCCAGCTAGCGAAGAAAAAATATTGCTAGCGACGCATGCTAAATTCGACCTAAATCGATTAATTTCCACATAAGTAAGTACATTGTTGTAGTTTTTTTATATAAATTTTCTGTGAAATCGTAGATAGGAAATTTTTGCAGTACTTATAATAATTCGCATACGAGAAACCCAGTCATAGAAACCATTTAGACTTAGAACCAATAGATTTCATGAATAATCCTCAATTTTGGCCGAGCATTAACCTTAAACCTTTTTAAAAACGACGGTTCTAGTACAGATTTTGAAGAAGAAAACATACTAGTCGCACTTTATGTACTCAGAACCACAGAAGAACAATCCGAAAATAATATCAAAATCAAGAAAAAAACTTGCAAAAAAAACAATTACATTTCTTTGTATTATTTTCATCATCATCATGAGTTCCTTCCTGCACGTTTGTAAGAGTTTTAATTTTTAATTTCAGCACAAATACTCGTTCACATGAATAACATAGAGCAGAGGTGGGCAAATACCACTACTCATATGAAATATGAATTGTATATGAAAATTCCCGCGCCCAGCCCTGATACAGAGCGACGTCTAAGTACTACGAGCAATCCTCAACATAGAAGATGTAAATATGTTTAGGTACAATGTAGGTATTTATAGCTAAAAAATAGAAACAAACGAAAAAAATGGAGCAAAAATGTGTTGATTCACAATTGCTTGTGTGAATTATCAGAGAATAGTTGCACTTTTAATTAAAGTGTTACCTATAGTCCCCGCTGTCTATTCCTTTCTCTGTCTGTCTGTCTGTCTGTCTCCATGTTTATGATTATCGTTATTTATAACAACTACAAGAACAAAAAAGCAATATAATAGCAAAATAATATACATACTCGTATGTATTATGCATTATGCACAAGGTGCACATGTTTACGTATGCATATGCATACATACCTGATTGTTTTCTATGCAAATAACTGTATATAACTTAATAGTTGTTATTAAAAAAACATGTTTCTCATTGTTAGAAACTTTATTTAGATAAAGGTCATTTGTTGTAGGAGTTTTTGCAAATTATACAACTTGAATAAACATGATGATAATAAGCAGTGCCTACAGGTAAATTAAGGTATCCGACAAATGTATAGGAGAAAATTTTTGAACGCGAATACTAGTTGTCGTATGCTAGAAATATTGGATTTGACAAAAAACTACAAAATACAAGGTTTCGTCCCAATTGGTAAGGCTTTAGGACTCGCTCAGGAGCCCCAAGGTTAGAAAATAGTGTTTTTCATCATATTTCTCATTATTTAACCACAAATTGTCACCGTATTAATTTTCTACAATTTTTCTGTATTTTTGCTTGCTTAGGGGGTCTCCCCTACAAAATTGACCGTTCATTATCTCTTCGCTCTTTGGAGTCCGCTTTTAGAAGGTCCAACGACGTATGAATACGTGCTTTTTCTCTTCAGGATTTTTTCAAAACATACTTAACCCCTATCTTGAGGTTCTCGGATGAGGCCAGACACCACGGTCTAGTTTTAGATAAAAAGCTTAACTGGATACACAATATTGAAGACCATGCGAAGAAAGCCTCTATGGCGCTGAAATTATGCAAACGGGTTATACGTAAAAAATGAATCCTCGTTTCGCGTGTTGTCTGTATACTAGTACTCATTGTAGGGCATTATCTCATCGAAAGACATGCTATTAGATTAGGATTAGTGGCACCTGACCAGGATCGCCGCTGTGATGATGAAAAAGAGCTGCAAACCAGCTCGCACCTTTTGTGTTAGTGTAGTGGTGTCGCATGCCACAGAAAGACACATTTGGCCAGTTACAACAAGAACCAACTATTTGGTCCCAAGCTACTGGTGATTTATATCGCTTTTCCCGCAGTTTGGGATGGCTTCAGAGAAAATAGAGAGGTCTATTGGATTGACATTTTTATAAAATACACTCCTATCGCTTCAAATGTTACCATAGAAGAGTAAATTATATGACCGACCCCTATTAATTTTTTCATCATAACATTTTCTACCAATACTCTATTCCTATCTTTTAAGGAAACGCCCAAACAAAATGAGCTTAGAGAACATAAAATTTGACAATTAACTACATACCTGCCCAAGAATCGCTTCTAGTAGGATGAAATATAGCTCCAACTCCCATTCGTTATACCTTCCTAATATTTTCCTCTAACATACATATAAAATGAACACAAAAACTGCTGAAAATTGACACGAAAATAACACATAGCTCCCCAGGAATCGACTCTAGAGGAATCAAATGGAAGGCCGACCTACCTATACTCGACAGGATGGCTCCCATACAAAACTGATAATTTTTATAAAAGTAGCTTCCACCGCCCCCAGGGTCCTCTAGCACACTTACCCATTACCTCTATCCTTTCAGAGGGCGATCATATAAACCGAATAGAAAAAACACCACCAGAATGTGTTTCTACTCCATCTTTTTTTAAGCAATTCTAAATGAGCGTAAATAAATCAACAATAAACAATTTATTTTCTTTTGTATAATGGGCACGCATTGCTGGAGGCGCTTCCAACGTGAAACAAGAATAGATTTCCTTTCTTATAAAACCTCTTTAATTTCAAGCTTCTTTCGTAAGTGTAGTTGATCTACGAGCTCTGCCGAAGTTCCAACCGAACAAGATATCTGACAGAAGGGGAACTTGGCACGTTTCCCCGGAAACGGGGAAAAACTTAAGCACGAAATTTGAATGGCGGTGCGTCATAGTTTTTACGCCTCTAGGGACGGTACATTCATTCATTACAATGAGATACATGATGGCTGATGAATATTGTTACACTAAGAATCTCAAACTGGAGTTGCTTGAAATCAATTTATTGGAGAATTTTCACTGCAATTCTGTGGAAACAGGCCTGGCTATGTGAGCAGTTGCACCATTTTGTTGAAATCACACCCAGTTGTAAGGGATTCTTTTTCGGCGTAGTTCCTTTCAACATCTCCAAGTAAGGGTCTCCATTAACCGTAACATTAACGCTGTTTTCTTCGAAATAGTATGGTCCGACAATGCACCTTGATGAAACTGCATACCACACCGTGACGCGAAGTGGGTGTAATTCCGTCTCATGTAGCATCTAAGGGTTAGAATCACTCCATATTCTACAATTTTGTTTGTTAACATTGTCGTTTAATTCAAAATGGACCTCATCAGACATATAAATGCAGTTCAAGATGTTTTCGTTCCCTTCCACTATTTGGAGGAACTTCTCGTAAAATTCCAAGCGAATTGGCAAGTCGACTATGTTCAGTTGGCTTGTTAGTTAAATTTTACATGGGAATAAGTTTAAACTTTTATTCAAAATTGTCTGCAGTGAATGTCTGCTGATATTCATTTGAGCAGATAAACTCCTTGTCAAAACTGTAGGATTGGTTAGTACGGCAGCAGCTACAGCAGCTATTGTTTCCTGCGTCCGAACTGAGGGTTCACGATGATAAGGTATTCTTGCGATTACCCCACACTTGGCAAAATTATTCACGAGCCTCACTATATTCCATCCGTTGTGAAAGCAAAACGGTCGCAACTCTCATAGTGAGGGCAAAGTTAACAAAAGCAACAAAAATTCTGATGAATTAATTATGAATAAGTGATACATGTTACCGTAAAACTAAATGAGACTTGCACCGAATTCAAACGAATCATGGGCCAAGATAAAATTTGCCCTCTACATAGACCACGAATAACGGTTAATTTCTTTTTTCAGTGTATTTTTACGAAATTGCGACATAAATAAGTTCCAAATCAAATTCATTACTGCTTCGTTCTGTCTTTTCACTTCATGGGAGCAGTAAATCTTAAAAGAACAAAAGAATATATTCTTTAGAAGAAGCGCTTATAAACCCCCGTCCGAGATACCAAGTATATACATATATATTTACATATTGGTATAGGTGTAAGGAGATGAATTTTTCGCGTACTATTAACCATGGACCATTTGTTTCACACTTATTTAATTAAATAAAACAAAAAATGCTCGTACATATAGAACGAATATATGTAACAAAAAGCTTAAAAGCAAAATAGAAATGAAAAGAAGCGAAGAAGAATAAAAAGAAACGAATAATCATACTACCTATATACATAAATATTTCCATAAAAAATAAAATTTTACTTGAGAGATTTTTCATTTTGCAAAATATTCAAACAGTGCACTTCACTGAACTCTATCTACTGAAGCTGATAGAGATGATTTACTATACCAGAAAAAACAAGAGAATCCAAAAACTTCACAAGCGATGGCATTGTTAAATTGAATAACAAGTGAAATTTGTGTATAGGTATAGGTGCATATGGTTGTGTGATCATTCTTGTATATTTACAAGATGAATGCAACAGAACTTGTATACATTTATAGTACAGAACACACTACATACATATAACTAGAGAGTTATTTACGCCACAATCGTATGTAGATGCGCATCATATTCCAAACGCACTCACTAAATAATAACTCTTACCTTGTTTCATTCAGTATTTTTTTTTTTTTTGTTTTTTATTTTCGTTTTTCAATTTTTTTTTTTTTCGTTGTTGGTTGGAATCCTCGTTATGAGAGTATTCCTAAGTTGTATATTTTGTTGTTTTATCGACTTTGTTAAGCCTTTTGAAGTACCTTCATAGTGTAAAATAAACATTAAAAGCTAGATTGATTTTCATCAGTGGCGAATCTGGAAAACATTTACAAACGGATGTTAAGGGCTTTTAATTAGGGCTTATAATTTACAAAGACGCAGTCCAAAAGAATCTAGGCGATTTTTTTTTTTTTTTGAATAACACAAAACCACTATAAAAAAAAATGCGATATTCGACGGACCAGAGTAATCACATTTTATGGATTTTGAGTCGCTGAATCCATGGTCGGATTTCCGACGTTACCTCTCAGATTTTGAGGTAATAAAGCTATGATAATAAAAATGTACGATGTAAACTTGCAGAAGTCGACCTGGATGCCAATAGTCAATTGGCAATTGCAATTTCAATTTAGCAGCAATACAAAAAAAAATTGTTTGTCCAATGGAGAATCTACACATTTCGATATTATTACAGCTGATCCATGGATCCATAATTGGTTTTACTCGCTGAGATGAGACTTCGTCTCTAACATCAAATTATAATGTGGGATGTGGAAACATCCATTAAAATACCCAGAAACAACTTCTAGAGAAGTAAGATGTACTATAGAACCATATTAAGTTTGTGTGCTCTATTACTTTAAGGGAATTTTCATCGAAATTTTCGTTTTCATACATTTATTTTGCAGGCTTCTCATACCTAATATCCTATACTAGTACGTACTGTGTGAATAATTAAAGCCAAATTGCTCAAACGCCTAATTGAACCAACGTGAAGCCATATCTATTAAAAGCACCATACTAATATAAAAAAAAAATCTCCTTACAGTCGGCTGGGGCCGACCAAACTATACCCTGCATATGTAGATTTATATATAAAAAGTTTACTCGAATATCCATCTTTTTCTTTTATTTCCACTTTTAGAAAAACAATTTTTGCATATACTACTAATTTACACCCGACATATGGTTGACTTTGACGAAGTAAAAGGATTTTAAGATAATTTCGAGGCTTAGTATGGGAGCTATATAAAAGTGGGCGTGGCTTACCACCTTTTAGTAAATCCAATTAATTTTTCAACGTTAATCCACACCTTAAATTTGGTGTCCTACGTTGAATAGTTTCTAAGTTATGGTGGTTAACATTTTTGTTTAATTTCCTCAACTTTGTATGGGAGCCCCAATAAGAAGTGGACGTGGTACGCTGATTTTTCGCCAGATTATTTCCGACTACCATATTAACCTAAGTGTTAATTATGATTGTTCTAGACAGAAGGACACAGAAGTTACAGCTATTTTAATTTAAAAGAAATTCGGTCATTTTGTATAGCGGCTACTATCAACAGTGGGCGTGGCGCGTCCATTTCCTGTGAGTCTAGTTGCTCTTACAATACTAATCCATACCTAAAATCTCGTTCTTTTAAGCTAAATGGTTTATAAGTTATGGCGCTTAAAAGTTTTAGTTTAATTCCCTTGACTTTGTATGGGAGACCCATGAAGGAGTGGGCGTGGCACACAGATTTTCTGCCAGATTATTTCCGACTACGATATAAATTTAAGTGTCAATTATGGTTATTCTAGACAGAAGATTGTCGAAGTTACAGCTGTTTCAATTTAAAATTTGTATGGGGGCTACGATAAACAGTGGGCGTGGTGCGCCCATTTCCTGTGAGCCTAATTGCTCGTACAATACTAATCCATACCTCAAATCTCGTTGTCCTAGGCTAAATGGTTTGTAAGCTATGGAGCTTAAAATTTTAGTTTAATTCCCTCGACTTTGTATGGGAGACCCATGAAGGAGTGAGCGTGGCACACTGATTTTCTGCCAGATTTTTGCCGACTACAATATTAATTTAAGCGTCAATTATGGTTATTCTAGACAGAAGATTGTCGAAGTTACAGCTGTTTCAATTTAAAATTTGTATGGGGGCTACGATAAACAGTGGGCGTGGTGCGCCCATTTCCTGTGAGCCTAATTGCTCATACAATACTAATCCATACCTTAAATTTCGTTGTCCTAGGCTAAATGGTTTGTAAGCTATGGAGCTTAAAATTTTAGTTTGAATTCCCTCGACTTTGTATGGGAGACTCATGAAGGAGTGGGCGTGGCACACTGATTTTCTGCCAGATTTTTGCCGACTACAATATTAATTTAAGCGTCAATTATGGTTATTCTAGACAGAAGATTGTCGAAGTTACAGCTGTTTCAATTTAAAATTTGTATGGGGGCTACGATAAACAGTGGGCGTGGTGCGCCCATTTCCTGTGAGCCTAATTGCTCGTACAATACTAATCCATACCTCAAATCTCGTTGTCCTAGGCTAAATGGTTTGTAAGCTATGGAGCTTAAAATTTTAGTTTAATTCCCTCGACTTTGTATGGGAGACCCATGAAGGAGTGAGCGTGGCACACTGATTTTCTGCCAGATTTTTGCCGACTACAATATTAATTTAAGCGTCAATTATGGTTATTCTAGACAGAAGATTGTCGAAGTTACAGCTGTTTCAATTTAAAATTTGTATGGGGGCTACGATAAACAGTGGGCGTGGTGCGCCCATTTCCTGTGAGCCTAATTGCTCGTACAATACTAATCCATACCTCAAATCTCGTTGTCCTAGGCTAAATGGTTTGTAAGCTATGGAGCTTAAAATTTTAGTTTAATTCCCTCGACTTTGTATGGGAGACCCATGAAGGAGTGAGCGTGGCACACTGATTTTCTGCCAGATTTTTGCCGACTACAATATTAATTTAAGCGTCAATTATGGTTATTCTAGACAGAAGATTGTCGAAGTTACAGCTGTTTCAATTTAAAATTTGTATGGGGGCTACAATAAACAGAGGGCGTGTTGCGCCCATTTCCTGTGAGCCTAATTGCTCATTCAATACTAATCCATACCTTAAATTTCGTTGTCCTAGGCTAAATGGTTTGTAAACTATGGAGCTTAAAATTTTAGTTTGATTCCCTCGACTTTGTATGGGAGACTCATGAAGGAGTGGGCGTGGCACACTGATTTTCTGCCAGATTTTTGCCGACTACAATATTAATTTAAGCGTCAATTATGGTTATTCTAGACAGAAGATTGCCGAAGTTACAGCTGTTTCAATTTAAAATTTGTATGGGGGCTACGATAAACAGTGGGCGTGGCGCGCCCATTTCAAGTGAGTCTAGTTCCTCGTACAATACTATTTCATACCTTAAATCTCGTTGTCCTACACTATATGGTTTATAAGTTATGGCGCTTAAAAGTTTTAGTTTGATTCCCTCGACTTTGTATGGGAGACTCATGAAGGAGTGGGCGTGGCACACTGATTTTCTGCCAGATTTTTGCCGACTACGATATTAATTTAAGCGTCAATTATGGTTATTCTAGACAGAAGATTGTCGAAGTTACAGCTGTTGCAATTTAAAATTTGTATGGGGGCTACAATAAACAGTGGGCGTGGTGCGCCCATTTCCTGTGAGCCTAATTGCTCGTACAATACTAATCCATACCTTAAATTTCGTTGTCCTAGGCTAAATGGTTTGTAAGCTATGGAGCTTAAAATTTTAGTTTGATTCCCTCGACTTTGTATGGGAGACTCATGAAGGAGTGGGCGTGGCACACTGATTTTCTACCAGATTTTTGCTGACTACGATATTAATTTAAGTGTCAATTATGGTTATTCTAGACAGAAGATTGCCGAAGTTACAGCTGTTTCAATTTAAAATTTGTATGGGGGCTACGATAAACAGTGGGCGTGGCGCGCCCATTTCAAGTGAGTCTAGTTCCTCGTACAATACTATTTCATACCTTAAATCTCGTTGCCCTACGCTAAATGGTTTATAAGTTATGGCGCTTAAAAGTTTTAGTTTGATTCCCTCGACTTTGTATGGGAGACTCATGAAGGAGTGGGCGTGGCACACTGATTTTCTGCCAGATTTTTGCCGACTACGATATTAATTTAAGCGTCAATTATGGTTATTCTAGACAGAAGATTGTCGAAGTTACATAGTTACATTTCATACCTTAAATCTCGTTGTCCTACGCTAAATGGTTTATAAGTTATGGCGCTTAAAAGTTTTAGTTTGATTCCCTCGACTTTGTATGGGAGACTCATGAAGGAGTGGGCGTGGCACACTGATTTTCTGCCAGATTTTTGCCGACTACGATATTAATTTAAGTGTCAATTATGGTTATTCTAGACAGAGGATTGCCGAAGTTACAGCTGTTTTAATTTAAAATTTGTATGGGGGCTACGATAAACAGTGGGCGTGGCGCGCCCATTTCAAGTGAGTCTAGTTCCTCGTACAATACTATTTCATATCTTAAATCTCGTTGTCCTACGCTAAATGGTTTATAAGTTATGGCGCTTAAAAGTTTTAGTTTGATTCCCTCGACTTTGTATGGGAGACTCATGAAGGAGTGGGCGTGGCACACTGATTTTCTGCCAGATTTTTGCCGACTACGATATTAATTTAAGTGTCAATTATGGTTATTCTAGACAGAAGATTGCCGAAGTTACAGCTGTTTCAATTTAAAATTTGTATGGGGGCTACGATAAACAGTGGGCGTGGCGCGCCCATTTCTTATGAGCCTAGTTGCTCGTACAATACTATTTCATACCTTAAATCTCGTTGTCCTACACTAAATGGTTTATAAGTTATGGCGCTTAAAACTTTTAGTTTGATTCCCTCGACTTTGTATGGGAGACTCATGAAGGAGTGGGCGTGGCACACTGATTTTCTGCCAGATTTTTGCCGACTACGATATTAATTTAAGCGTCAATTATGGTTATTCTAGACAGAAGATTGTCGAAGTTACATAGTTACATTTCATACCTTAAATCTCGTTGTCCTACGCTAAATGGTTTATAAGTTATGGCGCTTAAAAGTTTTAGTTTGATTCCCTCGACTTTGTATGGGAGACTCATGAAGGAGTGGGCGTGGCACACTGATTTTCTGCCAGATTTTTGCCGACTACGATATTAATTTAAGCGTCAATTATGGTTATTCTAGACAGAAGATTGTCGAAGTTACAGCTGTTGCAATTTAAAATTTGTATGGGGGCTACAATAAACAGTGGGCGTGGTGCGCCCATTTCCTGTGAGCCTAATTGCTCGTACAATACTAATCCATACCTTAAATTTCGTTGTCCTAGGCTAAATGGTTTGTAAGCTATGGAGCTTAAAATTTTAGTTTGATTCCCTCGACTTTGTATGGGAGACTCATGAAGGAGTGGGCGTGGCACACTGATTTTCTACCAGATTTTTGCTGACTACGATATTAATTTAAGTGTCAATTATGGTTATTCTAGACAGAAGATTGCCGAAGTTACAGCTGTTTCAATTTAAAATTTGTATGGGGGCTACGATAAACAGTGGGCGTGGCGCGCCCATTTCAAGTGAGTCTAGTTCCTCGTACAATACTATTTCATACCTTAAATCTCGTTGCCCTACGCTAAATGGTTTATAAGTTATGGCGCTTAAAAGTTTTAGTTTGATTCCCTCGACTTTGTATGGGAGACTCATGAAGGAGTGGGCGTGGCACACTGATTTTCTGCCAGATTTTTGCCGACTACGATATTAATTTAAGCGTCAATTATGGTTATTCTAGACAGAAGATTGTCGAAGTTACATAGTTACATTTCATACCTTAAATCTCGTTGTCCTACGCTAAATGGTTTATAAGTTATGGCGCTTAAAAGTTTTAGTTTGATTCCCTCGACTTTGTATGGGAGACTCATGAAGGAGTGGGCGTGGCACACTGATTTTCTGCCAGATTTTTGCCGACTACGATATTAATTTAAGTGTCAATTATGGTTATTCTAGACAGAGGATTGCCGAAGTTACAGCTGTTTTAATTTAAAATTTGTATGGGGGCTACGATAAACAGTGGGCGTGGCGCGCCCATTTCAAGTGAGTCTAGTTCCTCGTACAATACTATTTCATATCTTAAATCTCGTTGTCCTACGCTAAATGGTTTATAAGTTATGGCGCTTAAAAGTTTTAGTTTGATTCCCTCGACTTTGTATGGGAGACTCATGAAGGAGTGGGCGTGGCACACTGATTTTCTGCCAGATTTTTGCCGACTACGATATTAATTTAAGTGTCAATTATGGTTATTCTAGACAGAAGATTGCCGAAGTTACAGCTGTTTCAATTTAAAATTTGTATGGGGGCTACGATAAACAGTGGGCGTGGCGCGCCCATTTCTTATGAGCCTAGTTGCTCGTACAATACTATTTCATACCTTAAATCTCGTTGTCCTACACTAAATGGTTTATAAGTTATGGCGCTTAAAACTTTTAGTTTGATTCCCTCGACTTTGTATGGGAGACTCATGAAGGAGTGGGCGTGGCACACTGATTTTCTGCCAGATTTTTGCCGACTACGATATTAATTTAAGCGTCAATTATGGTTATTCTAGACAGAAGATTGTCGAAGTTACATAGTTACATTTCATACCTTAAATCTCGTTGTCCTACGCTAAATGGTTTATAAGTTATGGCGCTTAAAAGTTTTAGTTTGATTCCCTCGACTTTGTATGGGAGACTCAAAAAGGAGTGGGCGTGGCACACTGATTTTCTGCCAGATTTTTGCCGACTACGATATTAATTTAAGTGTCAATTATGGTTATTCTAGACAGAAGATTGCCGAAGTTACAGCTGTTTTAATTTAAAATTTGTATGGGTGCTACGATAAACAGTGGGCGTGGCGCGCCCATTTCAAGTGAGTCTAGTTCCTCGTACAATACTATTTCATACCTTAAATCTCGTTGTCCTACGCTAAATGGTTTATAAGTTATGGCGCTTAAAAGTTTTAGTTTGATTCCCTCGACTTTGTATGGGAGACTCATGAAAGAGTGGGCGTGGCACACTGATTTTCTGCCAGATTTTTGCCGACTACGATATTAATTTAAGTGTCAATTATGGTTATTCTAGACAGAAGATTGCCGAAGTTACAGCTGTTTTAATTTAAAATTTGTATGGGGGCTACGATAAGCATTGGGCGTGGTGCGCCCATTTTCTGTGAGCCTAGTTGCTCGTATAATATTAATCCACACCTTAAATCTCGTTATACTACGCTGAATAGTTTGCAAGTTATAACCGGTAACATTTTTTTTAATTTCCGCAACTTTGTATGGGAGACCCAAAAAGGAGTGGGCGTGGCACACTGATTTGCTGCCATATTATTTCCGACTACCATGTTAATCTAAGTGTCAATTATGGTTATTGTAGAAGTTACAGCTGTTTCAATTAAAAAGAAGTACAGACACTTTGTATGACAGCTACGCTAAAAAGTAGGCGTGGCTCAACCACTTTTGGTGAGGTTATATAATAGTATAATATAAGTCTATGTGCCAAATATTGTTGCCCCAAGTGGTATATTATGTGAGTTATAGCAAGTTAAAGATTTTGAAAATTTCGAGGTTAGTCGCTTTGAATGCTTGGTGTGGGCGTGGTTATTGACCGATCATGCCCAATATCAATCCCCTTCGTACTCTTGGATCATAGATTACTTATGCCAAATTTCATCGAAATAGCTCAATATTTACTCAAGTTATCGTGCGAACCAGCCAGGTGACAGACAGACGGACGGACGGACGGACGGACATCGTTAAATCGAAAATTTAATCGACGCTGATCACGAATATATATCCATGTCTACAAACATCTGACCGAAATGAATATACCTTGCATATTGCATTATGCAGGGTATAACAATCTCCACCTAAGAACATATTGTTTTTCGGAATTTATGATCGCTTATTTTCCCCCATATCTGCGCCTGATTTTCGTCCTTCTTCTTCTTGTTTGTCAGCATTACAGTTCTCAGTGCACCAGTGCTTCCCCATTGATTTTAATATGTACGTACTATATACATACAATTTTTTTTTAACGATAACGTTGTTAAAGTTTTATTGTATGTACTGAGTACTAACAATGTGTCGTAAATTGTTTGAATTATATGAAAATAAAGCAAAAATATATGAGATCTTCTTGTTTTATTCACAAGCATAATTATCTAAGCGATCTCACCTACTCAAATCAACTACTCGTATATGAATAATGGTCTAATAAATGGTTTGAATAAAAAGTATTCTCAGTGTGTTTTTGATGTTTAGCCGCCCATTCTTTTACCCAAAATATGTTAATATATAAATGAGTTAATTTCTAAATAATATTGTATTCTCGATTGTTACGATAAGTACTTTCGAATGCTTATTATATTGTACAAATGAAATGTGAGCAAGTCCTTCAATTGTACGCGTGTACTTCCAACGACTAGATATTTGTTAATGAGGGTGTTAACTCCTATAAAGAAAATCCAAACTATAATTATTAATTAATGTCCGAAGATGATTTCCTTTAAAATTTCAATTTACATATAAATTCAAATTGCATTTACGACCTTTTTCATTGTGTATCGAGATATGACGCTAAAAATATATTGGGTTGGCAACTACGTAATTGCCGATTTCGCACATAGATATCTTTAACCATATTTTTTAATGGCTAATCCAATAGTGTCTACGCCAGAACAGAAATGTCGCGCACTATCCATTAATTAATTTCTTTATTTACTTTAAATTATAATTTCCATTGGGTTGGCAACCCACTGTAGATTTGATATGCTATATTTCGCTATTTGCCAATTTCTCTCTCTCTCTCTCTCTACTCTCCTCCATCCAACAACAGCGGTCAATTCCAGCGCAACCGACGTCGCAAGTCTACAAGCAACAAATCCCTCAAATACACAAATACATAATAATATTAAATCTTTAGGTACAAGATATACATATTTATTGAACTACTACATATAAATTACAAAAACTTAACATCTCGATGTACATATATATGTAGACTTATTTTCATTTAATATCCAAATCATATATCTGACAATTCTTTTAATTTCTGGAATGTCAAATTTCGTATATCTGCTACATTTAATACAATATTATATTCGGATTCTAGAGTATGTTTAATTTCGGTTTCTAACATTGAATCCAATCCAACTTCCAATAATGTAGATGCCATTGAAACTGTCTTGATATCATGAATATCTAAAATACTCAGAACGGATTTAATCAGAGTCAGCTCTTTATTCATTTCTCTTTTCTCAGCTACAACCATACTACAAACTATGGGATCAGTTGATGATAGTAGAGCATCAAGTACTTCCAAATGTGAGCTGATATTTTGTGGCAATGTTCCACAAACTTGTAAATCATAATTATTTCGTCTCTTCATTTTTTTAGGTACACAGCCAACGTTCCCCAAGGCACCCCATTGAATAGCTTTACCAGGTAAGCCTTGTGCAACGCGGTCCTCAATAATTCGTTCCATGATGGAATTGCCCATAGCGATGCTAGTTTGACCTCCTCCATCACCTCGTCCGCAAATAATACTCGAATATACAAGAAAATATTTCAAATGAGGACAAACTTTACGAGAAATCCGATCAAGATGCATCATTGCCACAGATTTTGATTGTAAAACGGCCTCAAAATTCTCCTTGGTTTGACTTGTGAGCAAAACATCTTTAACCATCACAGCTTCGAGATTAAAAATACCCCCAATAGGACCCAGTTTCATTGCATCATTGAGAAGTTGCATGCAGCCAGATTCCAAACCAATATCTGCCGTATTTGTAACAACATGGCATAAGTTTTTCTTCCATAGACTTCAAAAGGATTATCAAAATTACTAACACATTAATAAAAATATAATTCCAACAAAGAAAACTTACTGCATTCTAAATTTCTGGTAACCATTTGTTATACCTCGTCTCGAGTTAAGCACAATTTTTCTCGCTCCTCTACGCATCATCCAATCCACAAATTCCAGACCAATAGCTTCAAGCCCTCCAAGTATAACGTACACAGAAATCGGTGAAAAATATATTCTTGGAAGCACTGATATCGGTAATGTACAGTTCGATTCCAAGCTCTCGCGAATTTGTATCATTACTTTGCCGATGTGTTTGCCACTAATCAGATATCTGAAGGCTTGTTCGATTTCATGGGCTTTATAAATTGTAGCTGGCAAGGGCTTAATAATGCCCTTAGCAATATCTTTTTTCATCAATTCTTTAATATCCTATCAATAAATTCAGAATTTTAGCAATGGTCAGTATATGATTAAAACCAAACCTTACATTGACAAATTCTTCTGAAGCAGTAAACAAATGATCGATATTGACTGCATGAAAACTTAATTCATTCACGAATATACCCAATCCCAGACTGTTATCGCTAGCGGCATCAAATTTACCAATGTTTATGAAATGGCCCCGTGCTCGACAACAACGTGCCGAAGCCAAGAGACTGTCTCCCGAAAGAGAGTTAAGAACGAAATCGACGCCTTTATTTTCGGTTTCTCTTTTTATCATATACTCAAATGAAGTATCACGAGAATTTCCAATATGAGTTTCTATTATTCATAAATATAAACAGAATAGAATTTCGTTCAAGTGGAATTTAACATGGTTTACCTCTCAGAGATGGAAAATTTTTCAGTAAAAATGCTTTCTTTTCTGCAGTGCTAACCGTAGTATATACTTCCAACCCATAAGCTAAAGCTACACGAATTGCAGCCATACCAATTCCACCGCTACCAGCATGGATGAGTATGCTCTTTCCTTTGCTAATGTCAACGGTGGAAAAGAATGCATAATATGCTGTAAAATATGCAACTGGAACAGTAGCAGCTTCACTCAGCGACCATCCTTGTGGAACTTGCCAAGACAGCATTGTGTTTGCACTCAAATCGGAGGCAACTCCGGCTTTGGGAACCATACCCATTATGGATCTTCCGCTTTTTACATCAATACCACTGTATTCGTGACCAAAGATGCAATCTTCTTCATTTCGCATCAGTTCCGAAGCATTAATGGGTAAACGGCTAGACGCAATCATAGCGTCATGAAAATTGAGCGATGAATACATGATTTTCACATTGATATCTGACTTCTGTAGAGGACCCTCAATCCACTTAAGTGAAGATAGATCGCCTTTACGAAGGATATTAGCATAAACATGATTGGAGTGTTCAACTTCGTGGTAATTTTGTTCTAACAACAAATGCCGATATGTTCCCCATTTACCCTGCAATCATGCAAGTATATACAAAACAATTAATGTCCATAGGCAAAACACTAATGAGTACACTTACCTTGCGATATACATTCACAACTAAATTTAATCTTAATTGGCTTTTATATAAATCCAAATTCGGATCAAATTCTGGAGCCTCAACGTCATCAATAAGAACACATCGAATATGACTGGCAGTGAGCTCTCTTCTCAAACAATTTACCAGGCCTATTATACCGTTAAATTTGTCATTTCGGGACACCAGTATTATATTGTTTGACGTTTTGCAAATTTCCTGCAACTTTGGAAGCCACTCGAAACGAGTATCCGAAGAGGCAATATGCAAAACACAATTATCATTTGAAGTGGATTGGTTTTTATTGATTCTCTGAACCAGAACAATGGTCTCCGATTTTGTAGGGAAAAATGCTATCGGTATAAATTCTGAAGGGCATTTAAACTTTTCAACAGAATTCACATTTTTATCGCCTCTAATAATGAGGAACCCATTAGGATCCATGATCGTTAAAATGGTTGACTTGAGTGAGTCCAAGTCGTTAGCATTTAATACCAGAAGAAATGGATTAATAGCATCTTGAGCTTCGTCAAGGTGAATATTTTTAATATCTTCAATTTCTTTCATACAGGCGGGATCTTTCGTTTTATGGCAGAGTACATAAGTGGCACTTATCAGTGGTAAATCGGTTACAGCTTGCTTTAGATTTGTCAAAAAACTATTGTCGCTCCCGCTATTAGGGAATTCAGTTATTTGCAAACTTGTTAAGCATTCATTTTCCTCCAGAAGTTCAATGCAGCAACGAGCAACATCATTTAAGCACATTTCGACAGCTGGAAAATGAGACACAAATTGATATTTTTCGAGAATTGTCTCTCCATGATATTTTTTTCTTTCTATTGGGCATAAATCCAAATCATTTATTTCAATGCCTCCACAGATTGTTTTATTTTGAAATTTGCTGTAGAAAATCTCTTGCACGGATGACTGTTCGAAAGAATATTTGTGATATTGCGGGTAAATACTTAAGGAACGAATCTTTGTTGGAATCATCACTGAACGTGAATCATGCCGTATAACACTTAATTGGAGCATGCTATCAAAGGCTACAACCCAATTCTCTTGTGCCACAATTTTGCCATAAGAACCATCATCTGTAGTGAGATTAACTGATTGAAAATCACCAGTGTAATGGTATCCACGCAACTTCAAATAATTGTAGAAGTCCTTCTTTTCTAGCACTACATTACTTTTCTTAGTAGTACTCAACGGCAGGACCGCAGGCATTGTTTTGCCAACAATTTCCTGTATGATTCCCGTAGCCACTAAATTGTCGGATTCTGTTATCTAAAAAGTACGTCAAGTTTAGAGTGAACTTATTTTAAAATTAAACTAAACATTATGACTACCTCAAATTGTCCAGTCCCTGTATGAACGAATACTAAGACTACAATTTCATCATCAATATTCATTGTGGTTGTGCGTAAAAATTTCACACTCTCAAACTCAACTGATAGATTGATCAAATCAATGTCTTTTAAATCAGCAAATGTTCGCCAAACACAGTCCAAATAAAATCCGGCCGGAATTAGTATTCGCCCGTCAATTTCAAGTCCAGCAAGGTATTGGTATTTTTGGTCGTTAAGTCGTATTACAAATTTTTTAATTCCACTTCCAAAGTCCACTTCAACTTTGTGGATTGTAAATTCGCGCGAATGATCAAATTTTATCAAACTACCTAAGCTCGGTGTGCCCCTCGATACAGGCCAGCTCACTTTCGGATACAATGCTCCAATATCAAATTCAACCCCGTTAGTATATAGACTGTGAAAGAGTGTAAATTGAGATTCAGTCAAAAACATTAAATTGCTTACTTACCTGCCGAGAGCATTTAAAAGGTATAGAATTCCATCGTCAACATTACGTTTGGTTAAACCGATGTATACACCATCGGATATGCTACCCTTTACAATACTCTGCAGAAGTGCGTGTGGAGCAATTTCAATTGTTAGAGCATTTTTCGGTAATAAATTGAATGCCTCCTCAAAGAGAACACTACTCAACAAATTATTGGTATGATATTCGGCTGAGCAATATTTGAAATCATCCTTAAGCCATTGGGTTCTTGGCACGCTTGTGCTTATCCATTTGTTCGAACGTGGATTAGGATTTCGGAGGATTTTCTTAAGATATTTAAAAAGTTCTGGACCAAACTGGGCAATGTATCGGCTATGGTATGGAATATTTGAACATTGAACTTCTCGTGCAAATATATTTTCGGCTTTTAGCGACTCAACGAACTCTCTTACATCTTTTTGTGGACCTGATATTGTACAAGATTCTGAAGAATTATGGCATGCAACGTCTATTGTTTGTGGAAGAATTGGTTGAACATCTTTATATCCCATACCGATTGCCGCCATTGAACCTAGAATTTTAGTCACCTCACGGCTCACTTTGCCACGATAATATGAGGTTAGAATCATTTGTTCGGCTGTAAGACCATTATCAGCATATCCACACCCCAATTCTCCGACCGAGTGTCCAATAACGAAATCCGGAACTATGCCCAATTCCTTAAGCAAATCCACGAGGGCAATTTGTATTGCGCCAATGCCGACAAAGGAATGAATTATATCGTCGAACATCATGGGATCATCGGAGGTGAGGATATTAATTAGATCAATACCCATTGGAAGCAGTGTTTCGTGAGATTTCTGAATAGACTCCTTGCAAAATGGCAATTGCATAATTTGCTTTCCCATTCCGACCCACTGCGACCCCATTCCGCTAAATACCCAAATCAGTGGTCTCTTAGTCCCTTTATCATGTTTAACTTGTGTTTGTAACATGATTGGGTTTTCTTTTTTAGAGGTTTCTTTCAAAATGCCATATCCACGAAATAGCATACCCTGAATGCCATTCAATTGTGAATTTTGTGCCAGAGCTAAGAATTCCTCATCAAGCGGTTGATCCACTAAATATGACATGAACTCATTAAAGTTTTGCTCTGTTCTACTGGACCACGTTATCAAACGTGGCAGAGTATTCACATGGCCTGGACAATCACTATGTGTCTTTTCGAATTGTTTCAAAAGCAAATGTCCATTAGCTCCACCGAATCCAAACGAATTTATACCAATGTACGGCTTAGCCAACGCTGTGGGCTCTGTTACAACTTGCATACGGCCTTCGTGTAAGGCGGTTATAGTCTTCTTTGGAGTTTTCAAGTTTATATTAGGTGGTATAATATTGTTTTCCATCGCAAATATGACTTTAATCAAACCACACAATCCAGCAGTTGCTTCAGTATGACCACAATTTGACTTGACCGATCCTACTAGTAGCGGTTGATTCCTTCGTTTACAAATTGCATTATCTATAGCTGCACATTCTTCTGAATCACTAACCGCAATCCCACTGCAATGTGCTTCAAAGTAGCCCAGGTCGTTAAGATTAATATTTGCTTTATCGTACACTTGCTGCAAAAGTTTTTCTTGGCCAATCCTCGATGGAAATATAATACCTTCAGGTTTAAATCCATCGTTATTGATGGCAATCTGTACAGCTGTGGCATAGACTCGTTTCGCTACAGACCTTTTCTGAAGGAATACACAAGAGACTGCCTCAGAGCGAACGTAACCGTTTGCTTCCTCATCAAAAGGACACGAATGTCCGTTGGTTGTAATCATTCCGAGTTTTGCAAGTTGTACTGTTATACCTGGATGAAGTATTATATTGGAACTGCCCACAATTGCAGCATCAATTGCTCCACTTTTTATGGCTAGGTACGCCAAATTGAAAGCAGTCAAAGAGCTGGAACTTGCCGAATTACACGTCAGAGAGGGCCCATTTAAGCCAAGAGCGTATGAAATACGATTGGCAAACAACCCTTCACACCCGCTGCAATTGTTTCAAATGAAATGTATTCGTGTGAAATTTAATGTTATTGCTTTTTCTGAGTTACGGAAGTGACATTCGAATGACGTATGACATAATACGTAATAGAAAAAACAAATGGAAGGATGTGATAACAACTTTTAATGCTTTTTAGAACTATATTCTAACTATTCTCTCAAATTTGGCATAATTGAATGTTTCATTACGAGATATCAAAGCTGCGGATGCGACATAATATGGAATGTGATTTTGTCACGTCCGTATCACTTTAGAACCTCTTACATCTTAAAATTTATCACTCGATCGTGCCCATTTTTACCCTAAATTTACTAATACTCATTTAGTTCTATAAAACAACCAAAATCTGTATCATATTCTTTTGCATGTCTTTGTTTTTGTTTATATTTCATTCGTACAAATGTCACGTCCGTAATACAGGAACTGTCCATATGTTTTGGGTTGTGCGACTCATTGTTTTGTCATAGAGTCTGATTAATAAAATAAAAATGAAAAATATTACTTTGAACAGAATTTTAAAATTGTAATTGGTTTGAGGTTAATATTAATTTTTCCAAATTACCCAGTAATACCGTTGCCAGTAGCATTATTATAGAAAAGATAATTTTGTGCATCCGAAAATGAAACAGCAAGATATACGCCCATATTTGAACCTCGTATATTGTTTGGATTGACCCCAGCATCCACAACGCATTTAAATGCCTCTTCTATTAGCATTCGACTTTGTGGATCCATACTGTTAGCTTGAGGATGAAATATACCAAAAAATGTAGAATCAAATTTATTTATTTCTGGAATTTTTCCCGATAACTTGGGTATCAAAGGATTCGTGTGCTTCCAACGCGATTCATCATCGTTAACCATATCCACCTGGAATTTAATATGTATTGAATTATTCTGGTGGACCTTAAGGACCATGTAAATATGATACTTGCAATATACTACACATACCTTACTGTATAAATTATTTTGAAATTCTTTAACATTTCGACAAGTTGGAAATATTCCAGCTATTCCGGATATAACAATATCATCTTTTTCGTTCAATTTAACCATGGTTATGCTTATAAAAATTTTTTTCAATTTTTAACTTTATCAATAGATTCACTAAATTATTCACCAAAATATCACTTTTAAACTTTGCAAGTTCTTAATCGAATCAAAAATCCGTAACACAAGCAATTTATGATTTTAATCTAGATCGTAAGAAAAATAGGCCACAATAATAGCATATTTTCTACCACAGAGCTTTTATACTTTTTCGACTAATCTCCATATAATTAATAATTCATTTTTAGCTCATTTTATATAACTACAGGTAATTGAATATTCTCCTCGCTCAATATGTAGCAATTAGATATAGTATAATTATTCTTGTAATTTATTAAATATTATATTTTTAAAATATGCCCATATTAATGTACTGACTAACTTATGTGGCCATATCAACCGAATATCGATTTAGGCCGAATATAACATGCTTCGCCAGCAATCTCTGTTCTTCGCTAGCTGGCGCCAGTTAGAAATTCCAAGCGCCATCAGGATCTCCAGGTTAGGTATTCCTCTTCTGCGTCATCCTACAGCGGGTTCCGAATGTAACACCTTCTTAGCTGGAACGTGTTCTTCCATTCGCCCGACATGACCTATCCAGCGCAACCGCTGGATTTTGATGCGCTTTACTATGTTAATATCGACATGCAACTCGTACAGCTCATGGTTGTACCTTATTCGGTACTCGCCACTAACGCAAATAGGTCCAAAGATCTTGCGTAGGACTTTTCTCTTGAAAACTCCAAGCATTTGCTCATCCAAGGTGGAAATTGTCCAGGCTTCAGCGCCATATGTTAGAACGTGCATGATGAGAGACTTGTAGAGTGTACTTTCGTTCTTCGAGAGAGGGCTCGACTTCTCAATTGCTTACTTAGCCCAAAATAGCACCTGTTTCCAAGAGTGATGCTTCGCAATATCTCAAGGCTGACGTCATTACTGCTGTTAATGCTGGTTTCAAGATAGACAAAGTCCCTTACTACTTCAAAAGCGTAGTTGTCAACAGTGACGTGCTGTTCAAGACGCCGGGACTCTTTGTTTGTTGACACTAGATACTTCGTCTTGCCATCGTTCACCGTAAGACCCATCTGACGGGACGCTCTTTCTAACCCTGAGAATGCTGCACTGTCTGCTCGCGTGTTCATGCCGATTATGTCAATATCGTCGGCATACGCCAACAGCATGACACTTTTGTTGAAGATAGTGCCATTATGTCGTAGATCATCAGCTCGTATTATTTTCATATTAATGTATTTTACAATTTTTCTTTATTTTTGTGCATTCAGTACAAATGTTATATAAATAATAAATTCTGTTTATAGTAAAAAATTTGCGAGCATAAAAAACAAGATCATACAACTTTAATTTACAAGCACTTTTGAGTTTAACATGTTTGCGTATAACACTCCGCACATGACTTCTCTTCTCATTTGTCTATTCCAATCGATTATGGCCGAAATCAGCAGCTCGTATTATTTTCTCCGAAATCAGATTGAAGAAGTAACATTGTCTGAAACCAGACGGAGAGATATTTCCCAATTTTCAATGCACAAATTCATGTTGAGCAATGTCATTTATGCAAAGTCGAATGACTTTTGAAGGACTACCGAAATCAGATAATGTTATGGAAACGTTATCACTCCTAGGATTGTCGAAAGATCCTTAATAATCGACCAATAGGTAGTGTGTGTCGGTGTATTTTTCTTCGGCCTTCTCCAGGATTTGGCATACTGTGAAAAGTTCGTATATGGTTCATTGATTAGGTCTGAAACCATATTGATGAAGTCCATTCGGGTTGTTCAAGAATTGCTTCAAGCAAACGGACCATAACTTGGATAAATATTGAGACATTTTGATGACTTGAAGTCCCAAGTATCTAAGAGTGATCTAAGAGTACGAACGCATTGGCACATAATATTTGTAGTAATTAAAGAAACCAGCTTCGGATTTCGTGAAACTTTTAGCAACATAATCAAACTATTTCACAAATCTTCCACACAAAATCACTGCTGTAATTCATATTTATACCCTGCATAATGCAATATGCAAGGTATATTCATTTCGGTCAGATGTTTGTGTCCACTTGAAGGAATCTCCGAAGATATAGACATATATATATATTCGTGATCAGCGTCGCTTAAATTTTCGATTTAACGATGTCCGTCCGTCTGTCTGTCACCTGGCTGGTTCGCACGATAACTTGAGTAAATATTGAGCTATTTCGATGAAATTTGGCATAAGTAATCTATGATCCAAGAGTACGGAGGGGATTGATATTGGGCATGATCGGTCAATAACCACGCCCACACCAAGCATTCAAAGCGACTAACCTCGAAATTTTCAAAATCTTTAACTTGCTATAACTCACATAATATACCACTTGGGACAACAATATTTGGCACATAGACTTATGTTATACTATTATATAACCTCACCAAAAGTGGTTGAGCCACGCCTTCTTTTTAGCGTAGCTGTCATACAAAGTGTCTGTACTTCTTTTTAATTGAAACAGCTGTAACTTCTACAATCTTCTGTCCAGAATAACCATAATTGACACTTAGATTAACATGGTAGTCGGAAATAATATGGCAGCAAATCAGTGTGCCACGCCCACTCCTTTTTGGGTCTCCCATACAAAGTTGCGGAAATTAAAAAAAATGTTACCGGTTATAACTTGCAAACTATTCAGCGTAGAATAACGAGATTTAAGGTGTGGATTAGTATTGCACGAGCAACTAGGCTCACAGAAAATGGGCGCACCACGCCCACTGTTTATCGTAGCCCCCATACAAATTTTAAATTAAAACAGCTGTAACTTCGGCAATCTTCTGTCTAGAATAACCATAATTGACACTTAAATTAATATCGTAGTCGGCAAAAATCTGGCAGAAAATTAGTGTGCCACGCCCACTCCTTCATGAGTCTCCCATACAAAGTCAAGGGAATTAAACTAAAACTTTTAAGCTCCATATCTTACAAACCATTTAGCGTAGGACAACGAGATTTAAGATATGAAATAGTATTGTACGAGCAACTAGGCTCACAGAAAATGGCGCACCACGCCCACTGTTTATCGTAGCCCCCATACAAATTTTAAATTGAAACAGCTGTAACTTCGGCAATCTTCTGTCTAGAATAACCATAATTGACGCTTAAATTAATATCGTAGTCGGCAAAAATCTGGCAGAAAATCAGTGTGCCACGCCCACTGCTTTTTGGGTCTCCCATACAAAGTTGTGTAAATTTAAAAAAAATGTTTACCGCCATAACTTGCAAACTATTCATCGCAGAATAACGAGATTTAAAGTGTGGATTAGTATTGTACGAGCAACTAGGCTCATAAGAAATGGGCGCACCACGCCCACTGTTTATTGTAGCCCCCATACAAATTTTAAATTGAAACAGCTGTAACTTCGGCAATCTTCGGTCTAGAATAACCATAATTGACACTTAGATTAACATGGTAATCGGAAATAATACGGCACAAAATCAGTGTGCCATGCCCACTCCTTCATGGGTCTCCATGAGTCGAGGGAATTAAACTAAAACTTTTAAGCTCCATAACTTACAAACCATTTAGTGTAGGACAACGAGATTTAAGGTATGGATTAGTATTGTACGAGCAACTAGGCTCATAGGAAATGGGCGCGCCATGCCCACTATTTATTGTAGCCCTCATACAAAATGACTGAAATTCTTTTAAATTGAAACAGCCGTAACTTCGGCAATCTTCTGTCTAGAATAACCATAATTGACACTTAGATTAACATGGTACTCGGAAATAATATGGCACAAAATCAGTGTGCCACGCCCACTACTTCTTGGGTCTCCCATACAAAGTTGTGTAAATTTAAAAAAAATGTTTACCGCCATAACTTGCAAACTATTGAGCGTAGAATAACCAGATTTAAGGTGTGGATTAGTATTGTAAGAGCAACTAGACTCACAGGAAATGGATGCGCCAAGTCCACTGTTTATAGTAGCCCCCATACAAAATGACCGAATTTCTTTTAAATTGAAATTGCTGTAACTTCTGCATCCTTCTGTCTAGAACAATTATAATTAATACTTAGGTTAATATGGTAGTCAGAAATAATCTGGCGAAAAATCAATATGACACGCCCACTTCTTAACGGGGCTACCATACAAATATGCGAAAATTAAAAAAAATTTAAACCGTTATAACTTGCGAACTATTCAGCGTAGGACAACCAAATTTAAAGTGTGGATTAATATTGCAAAATTAATTAGATTTACAAAAATGAGGCAACGCCCACTTTTTATATAGCTTCCATACAAAGCCTCGGAATTATCTTAAAAATTAAAACACCCATGTTTCAGATGTAGTTTAGTATTATAGGCAGAAATTGTTCCTAAAAAAATTGGTGAGCCACGCCTGCTTTTTAATGTAGCTCCTATATAAAGTAGTGGAAAAGAAGGATGGATATGCGAGCAAACTTTATATATATCTCTACATATTGTAACGAGTATCGATAGTTGATTACTCATCACTATTGTGACTGACACTATTGGCAGCATCGAAACGAATGTCAACAAAATGAAATAAGCGATAACAAGCCAACGAGAAAGGAAGAGAAGAATCTCGATAACGGAAGATTCTGGGGTGTTGCCAACAGAGTATAAATAGAGACAGTGTTGAGAAGAAAAATCAATCTAATTCCGAACGTGATTGCGAAAACATTGATACAGAGGCAAAAGTTGCAAGTACATTTAAGTGTTATAGTAAATAGTTGATTGTAAACAGAGTTGATTGTAAATAGAGATTATTAAATAAATTGTTGCTGTATATAGTTGTATAAAATAAGTGTTGCAGTTATCATTAACAGAATCCAGTGATCGAACAATGTAATTCAAATAGAATTAAACGTTCACAGAATAAAAACGTAACAATATGCAGGGTATAATTTGGTCGGCCCCAGCCGACTGTAAGATGATTTTTTTTTCCATTTATTTATTGATTAATTGTATCTTTCTTATTTGGAAATTTACAATCTATATTCAAATCTTATAAACTATAATAATAGCAATGTGCTTAAGGAATAACATTTAATGGCCTACTACAAAAATCACAAAGCAAAGATTTACAATTTACAACTGGATTTTTTTTTAATTATGTTGACATAAAAAAACTTTCTCTTTAATCTATTGATTTTAGAAGCCACAAGCAGCTGTTCCGCCTTAGGATTTGGATGACGTTCTAGCCTTTTTTTATACTTTTCAATGTTTCGCCGCACTACATCAGAGACGGTGGGAATTTGAAGGTCATTGTGAATGTGTATGTTTTTGATATACCATGGAGCACCAGTGATTTGTTTGAGCAATTTATTTTGCACTCTCAATTTTTTCTACATTTGTAGAACAGTCTGAACTACACAACTCTATGGCTTTATATATACTATACATATGATGGTAAAACAAACGAAAAAACAATTAAAAGTGTTTATTTATAAGATTTGCAAGATTCTTAATTTGGATGTCATTAAATGTGAATGTTTTATAAGTCATAGTTGATTCAGACATAGTTGATTCAAACAAATTACAAATTTTCTATTTATTTTCACTTGGATTTTGAAGAACGAATGAATACTGCAATAGCGACTCAATATTTCCAGATACTGAAGTTTCGGATACTAATGAGTGGCTTGATTTAGTTTCACCAAAAATCATTTCACCATCATATTCACTCCAACGACCTTTTTTCAAATGAGCATTCACATTTTTTAACTGTCCATTAATCTAATAAGCACATAGAAAATATGTAATATATGAAAATTATTTATCAAAAGTGAAACCTACCATTGTTATAAGTTCGGCTGTATTCTCAGTATTAAATATTTGAGCAGCAAAATCATAAATATTGGATGGTTTCTTATTGATGGCTTCATAAAGTAGAACACGTATTATGGCGCGAATCTAAAATGTGGCACAAGTATGCATATATGTATGTACTAGTGATATCCCCTATGACAATCTAATACTAACCTCCGGATGATTACTCAAATAATTCCAATTTCCTTTACGTATTTGCTTCTTTATTCGATCAACGGTTTTATAATTCTTAAGAGATTCACTATCCCATACCTTACTCGTGTTCATTTTAAAGCCTCTATAAATATTTCCTTGTTTACAAATAGTTTTTTATTTTACTTACTAAAAATTTCAATTAATGACAAAATCAATCAATCAAAGCATATAATTGATTAAAAACTGATACAAAACCTGCAAGTATTTCAGTCGTTATTACCTCTCAAAATTTCTTATGGATAATCGAAAACTTCACATATAATTTATATATCAATATTTTAAATAACGTTGTCACTTCACTTCACTTCTTCAAGTTCAAATGTAAAAGAGACTAACTAACTGTTTTAAAATTAATTGCAAACACAGACAAATAATGACTAATACAATGGAGTCAACGAAAACGAATTAAACGAATGTAAGATAAAGAGAGCATGCAATGATCAACATTAAATAATAGCAAAATAAAAAAACGATGGCGATGTAACAAAAGACGATTTTGGGAGTTACCATAGGTTACAACTATATCCTCTGTTTTAGAGGAAATTTTCTAAAAATTATAATAAAATTTTGTTTATTATAACTTATTATTATCATTTTATTAACATTCGATGATTTGGCTTCTTTATAATGTATATTTAAATATCTAATACGAAAGAATATTCATATCTAAATCAACATTTGCGCTTTTAATTTAAATTTACATATATCCAATCCAATGATCCAATAAGAGTTTCTGGTAGTTTTTTTTTTAATAAAACGCATTAAAATCAATTTAATAATCAAAAAGTGTATTTGAGACGTAAGTTCAAATACACTTGTTGTTTATGTTTATCAACATAAACAACTAATTTCACATAGCTCCATAAAAAGTAATCCAACTGCGTCAGATCACAAGATCTGAACAAGATCACAACATAACACCATATGAACACCATGAAATGGTCGAAGAGAATGAAGAACATTTCTCACTGAACACTAAATTTTCACAATTTGTAAACGTTGTTCTGGCGTGAGTCTATTCATGGTGAAATGTCAATAAATAATGAACACAAATGTCATATGAACATGACAGTTATAAAACGTGAGATGTCTGAGAATCCCTATTGGAAAAAGTACCTCCTATTGGATCACCCTATACATTGGGTAGATTCCTTTCGTACCAACTCCCAAAAACCCCATTTCTGATAATATTGGTGAAAATTGCACACAGATTTATTATGGAAATTTAAAGAAAATCTGCTCCAGTAAATAAATCATGCAGAGAATGATTTCGACGGTTCAGTGTTTGTGATTTTAGCATTGAGGGCAAACCACACGCTGAACAGCCAGTAATTTCACATTTGCATGGCAAATTGTTACTGCCGGAAGAATTGCCAATTGCTTGCCGACAGGATAATCCAAAGTGGAAAAAAAACGTTGCGGGTTCGAAAAATATTCAAGTGGTCTACTATGAGCTGATACAATTGCTGACACTGCTGATGGCTACCGAACACAACTGCAATTTGACTAAGTAACTAAGTAAGCAATTGAACTAACTAACACAGTATTGAAGGCAAAACGAGCACAATATGAACAAAGGCTCGACATAGTTATTGTGCAGTACGAAAACACTCGGCAAAAAATATTTGAAAACGCTAAAATGGAATGATCTACTGCACCCACCGTATTCTAAAGACATTGCTCCTTCTGATTTCTGATTCGATGGATTGAGAACAATTTTGATGGTTCGCTTCTTTCGCATAAATTGAAAAGTGTCTAAAATGAATCGTCCCATAGAACGAGGATTTTTCGAGAAGACATCAAAAAATTTCAATTTGTTTTTTACAATAATAAATGCATTTTTAAACACAAAAAAAATGAACCGAATTAATGAGTCGAAAAACATTATTTTTGAAATTGCACAGAAACCGGAAGGAGATGGCGCAAATCCTACGTATATCATTGAATACATTGAATGTAACTATTCTAGTACGTCAGACATAATACTTATTTTATTGTGACGTTGTGTAATCAAATTTAAAAGTGCAACAACTGGTTTTACGCGTATACTAAATCCGAAGCGATTTGGTCTTGTGGTGGATGAATGTGCTCAATTGATCGGTTAGGATCTATGTGTGAATTCCGGTTTTTAGGTAATCTTCCGCTAAAGTCCCTGCTTAAATTTGCAACAGAAAATAAAATTCTTTGGTGGTGAAGATCTAACTAAATTATAATTAAGCACAACAATATCTGATGAATGTGGTGGGTGCGGTAAAACTGCTTATTGCAGGGCATTGTCAAGTGACAGAATTTGCGGTATTCTGCAGACTAAATATGCATTATTTTCCAACAATTCGCAATGCAGTCATAATATAATTGTTAAAAATACAACTCAGCAGTAGCAATTTATCCAGGTTTCAACAACAAAAAATGAATTATACCACTACGGTTCCACAAAATACACTGCAACACTCTTATCAGTGACAAGCTAGGTTTAGGTGTTAGTACTAGATTGATTTGCAGAGAATCATTGCTTTGAGTGCTTTATGTTATCGCAAAGGATTCATAGTGAAATATAAATCCCGTAACAGTTCTTAATGAATTTTGAATATGACATGCTCTATAACAGCTAATCCCTGAATGCCCTATATATTAATTACGCTCGAATCCGACGTTGACATAGCTTATAGGTACATATAAATACATAAAATTATGCGCTACATATGCCAACATGCATGTAAAATGTGTATCCTCAAAATACGAGTACTAATACGTAGTTATGAGTATGAACATCCTTCATTGGTTGCTTAAATTCATTTCATAATAGAAAGCATTCAACAAGATGATTTATGCGAAAATTGTGAAAGTGTCAAATCCAGACGACAGGCATTTGCATTTTGAACATTTACCCTTAACAAAATGGTGCATAATTACAGATAATATGGCTGCCATAAGCGAATAGCTTGCATAATTGCCAACAGTTTTAAGCAGAGAAAAATCTTTACTATTTGCATACAAATGTATACTATATACTCGTACATATTAATATATGAATGAATTTGATGAAATTTGGAAATTGCAATCAAATTAAATATTTTATCCCTTAATAACATAGTGATTATAAGCTATTATGAGCTGTTCAAATGGGCTTGAGGAAATTATAGGTCTGATTGAGTACAACACAAAATCATGCATTAAATACTTTTCGTCCCAAACTAGGTGGAAAATGTCGAGGGTTACGCGTCATTGAAAAGATAGGTATAATGAAAGACTTGTAGAAAGAGAATTTCGTCCTTAGAGAGAGGGATCGACTTCTCCATTGCTTACTTAGCTCAAAGTAGTACCTGTTTCCAAGGGTGATTCATCTCATGATTTTAACGCTGATGTCATTATTGGCGTTATTGCTGGTTCCAAGTTAAACAAAGTCCTTCACTACTTTGAAAGCGTAGTTGTCAACAGTCACGTGATGTCCAAAATGCTAAGACTCTTTGTTGTTGTTATTACTTTTAAATATTATCGATTTTTTTCGATTTATTGCATTAAAAATATAAATTTTTCATAATTTTTGCTAAGATTCCATTGTCACAGACAATACACATCTTATACATACATGAGATCAAAGTATATTTTATGTATGTACATATTAACATTTACTTTCTTCACAAATAGTACCCATACATAAAATTAAGTCATATTTTAAGAGAACATGCATTGGCAGAAATTTATTAGGTATAATTAGGTTATGCACAAGGTCTTATTAACTCATATGTCATAATTTTAAGTCTCTTTGAGGTTAGAAGGAATACTGAGGCTGGTGCTGGTAACTGGACCACGGCTGAAGTTTCAGCGATCCAAAATTCATAAAATGTCACTATTCTGGATTGTCTGTGACACTTAGGTTTCTTTCTAACCTCTAAAAAATATTATTTTTTTTCACTATACAATATTTGCTTTGAAGTTTTTTGATGTTAGAAAGTATTATAGCATAAATCCGATTATGGATTCGAATGTCACTGAATACGCAAAATTCACAAAATATGATTACTTTGATCAATCCGACATCCTACTTTAATTTTTTTGGGGGAGCTGTGATATATTTGTGCGAAACACTTGCCTTTCTAATTTTCTGTATTATAAACCCTATTGCTTTTAATGTTTTGCATAGGAGAAAACATTTCCCACAAGAGCTTATACAAAGAAGGAACCGCAATAGGACCATTAGCAAATTATATTATCAATCTTCAGCCAATGCAGATTCTCCTGTGAAGGATAGGACATATCTAAAATGAGACTAACGGAAGACAAGCACCTACTCAGCTTTATGGAAGGCAAAATATATAGATCCGTTGCAGTAACAGTGTTAGAACGTGCAATCACTAATGCTTCTATCCAATCCCTCTATAATTTTATTTTAAGACACCTTGTTAATTACCTAAATATATGTGGCATTTACTACATATGCATAAATAGTTATGTAAACAGCAAAGCACCATTTCACAATATAAACATTTTCAATGGATATCATAAATATAAGATTTGTGATATATCGCATATCAATTCCAAAAATGTTGTTTGCTCAGAAGGATAATATGGAAAAACAACAAGAACAATAATAATAAGACACAAGCATTGTATGTATGTACAATATAAGTGGAATTGAATCCAGGCGGTATTTGAAATATTCATGCTCTCGTATCACGTCTTCATTTTATTGCCCACTTGAATAATTTATATTTATTTAGGATTCTGCGTATTGGCAAACAACAGAATTATTTCTGCCTGCCTACGCATGTGTGACTATAGTAGACGCTACCTTTGTACTCGTATATGTATGATTACGTTTGAATTTATTTTTGCTGCATATTTTTCAAGTTCATGATGTTTTATAGGTATTTGCTCAAAGAAGGTACATGCATGTTATGATAGATGAATGGGAGTTGAGTGGATCAGAAAATCATATATTTCGAAGAAATATAGTTAGTTAGATAGATAATATTGAAAATATTTTGCAATAAATCTGATCAAAAGCAATATTTATACGACAATATAGTATGAAAGAAGAAAAATGTTCCATAGATTTTATTTTAACTTGCAGCAAAATACGCATAAAATATACTCGCTTAGAAGAGAAAAAGGCTTGTGTTCTATTAGATAAATCAAAATGATGTTATAATGAAATGTCAAACTAGAAAATCGGTACAAATTCTTAAAATCAAAGTAAGACAACACCTCTCTTGATGGGGAGAAATTTTGTCAACTTAAAATTACAGAAATGCAGTTTTTTTCACTTAGCATACTAGTAACTGTGTATACCTTTTGCGCGCACTTAGTGGTTTTTGTTATGTAAATAAAAAAAAAAAAATATTTGGCACTTAAAGCCCCAAAGGGCTCATTGGCCGAGCTTCTCTTCCATTACTGTTGTGCGTCTTAAATTTTGGACAGTATTAGAATGGACCTACTTATTTTAGCCGGTTCCGAACGGCAGAACACTTGTGACATCACTTTTTCTGAGCTTTGTCACAGAGTTCTTTTTAGTTCTTTTTTTTTTTTGTTATGTATATATAAATGTAAATTATCTGCTCTATCAGCTTCATTGGCTGTATCGGCTACAACATGTTACCTACACTCTAGGAAAAAATGTGCTAAATCTTCAAAGGCAAAGTAACTTTTAACAAAATATAACATACATATCGTATATGATTTTTTTCACGCATTTGATAAACGAAATGAATAATCATTTATGCAAACAAATTGGAGTTGTCAGGTTTTCAATCTTTTCATAAAAAACCCGATTATCGAATACATTTATTTTTTGACAAATTTTGAAAACCTATTTAGCATGTTATTAAAATAAACTTAAGCCTGTCGGTATGCGTACTTGTTTATGAATATATATTGTATATAGTTGACATTTATATCCTGCGAGGAATTATTTGGGTGAGCTTCATTTTCAAAACTGTTGTGCTTGCTAAATTTGGGCACTTTTGAAAGGAACCTACTTCTATTCGCGTGTTACGAATGACTTAAATCTTGTGACATCAATTTCTCTGAGCATTTTCAGAAGAATTCCCAATTGCTCACTGATGGCTTATCAGCAAACAAGAAGAAAGTAAGAATAAATATTTTTTGCAATTAAATTTGGTATGATCGACATTCGAGAATGCCACTTAAACACCACAGTTTTTGAAAATAAAGGATAGGATAGACGACAGAGTAACTAATTGGATCAACCGTGCCAAATTGATATAATGAAGTAAGTTGTTCAGTCTAACAACGGTCTGACCGCATTTTCCTATGAACTGGTTTCTTCTTTTTCTTAGAGCTCAAAGAGAAAATGTGGGTGTCTCCTTTCCATTTAAGTTTCTAAAACTTCTACGGCAGGCATTAGAAGAAGTACGCAGTTCCACTCCATAGGTTCTTGGTATACATCACTGACTGGAGAAAATTTCCAGAATCCTAGCAGCACTGAGTCAAGCGTGGCGTGCTTCACATTGTGAGATAATTCCACCTGTTTTTTGTTTTAGAAATTGAGGTTGGTGCAGGTAGTTGCTTCTTTTAACAACCTCCATGAGAACGTACACCTGTACCTGTGACCAAGGAAGCACCACGGCGCTGCCCTCTCATCCCCTTCAATGTTCCTATGGTCCGGAATCCAAATATGATTGATGTCAGCTAACCGATTTAAAGCACTCAGTTCAATAGCAGATACAAATGTATTTAATATTTAGAGTTATTTAATTGAATTTCGAATTTAATTGGTTTCCGAATATAAATAATATTTCCCATATTTCACTAACCGTTTGAATAACCGAATCAAATAAAACCGATCAATCGGAAATAACAACTTTAATATAAAAACGCATGCATTGACTTTAACAAAACTGTTTAACTTCAAACCCATCTTGGGAGTATGTTTAAGATATACTGCCGCCAATGTATGAATAAAAGTAAAGTGAATAAACAACAACCACAACAAGATATAATAAAAATAGTAACAGCAACAGAAGCAATGTAGCAATTAGCTCACCAGATACTCCCCTAGAAAGGATGGCAAACGAAAAAGAAACGTACAAATCTCATATATTTTGGAAATAACCAACACGTTGTGTGCATTTTTGATAACACGTAACACCACCACCACCAAGCCTCATTAATACGTAGCAAACCATAAGAGATACCGTAGTTATAAGAAACGGATTTTCTTATTTTCCTTCAAGAATTGGTAAGTTTCTGAAACTGATTTAACCATTCGTATATATGTTACGTAATCGCATATACATATTTAGTTCGCATCTCATATTCTCGATACAATAGCACCAAGTTTCAGCTTAACAACCCAACGATATTGCTGTGCGCACCACTAATCGACCGCATTTAACATTCCTACGTGTATATGTGCCTCCGATATGCTTATATGTACATACGCACGGTTCGATTCATATAATTTAAAAAAAAAATTAACATCTACACTGTATTTGCAATCGTGCATGTCACATACACAGAGAAAATAGAGGGAATATTGTAAGCTTAACCACACATACATAGATTTTAAATCCCCAAACGAGCGTTAATGTATCTATTTTCAAGCTTATAAAAGTATTACTTATTTCTTTCACATGCATATACATATTTTTCAATTGCATTTTGTGCTACATTTTATAATCAAAATCATAGTATGTACCTATATATGTATGTATAATTATTGTATTATATCTGAAAGATGACGGTACACATTATATATTATTTTATTCCTTAGAAAATGTATTCGCAGGAGCATTAAAATGGAATATTATTATATGGGTACCCATACATAAGTAGTGTCGTCTTTTTTCAAATTGCACATTTGAATTAATTGTAATCGGAAAATAATTTTTTAGGTTTGAAAGAAACATGAATGGTGTGGAGGCAAACTAACCACAAATACACATTCAGCAACCAAAACTTTAAAGAATGTGACCACCGTCGAACATTCCAATTTTATTATTTGTTTTCATATTTTTAATTGGTCTGTGTAATACTTATTTCTTCTTATTTTCTTTCCATTCTAACTGTATTTTCTTGGTTGCTTTTGATATTTGCTTCAAAGAAAAAACATAAATAAAACATTAAAAGAATAAATGACACGGTAGAATATTCAAGTTCTAGGGCACTTCCAGTTGTTAAATTTTGGAAAAAGGATAGGTCTGACCAAAGTTCTCAATGCTTCATTTCTTTGATCTTACCGATAAATGTTATAAACACAAGTAGATTTTAGTAATTAGTGCGTTGGCCTTCTGATATGTAGGTCGTAGGTTCAATCCCCGGCTGAAGCATAACAAAATTTAATATCGAAAAGATTTTTCTTTCGAACGGTACCCACCTGTCGGCAAGAATTGGCATTTTTACCGGCAGTAACAATTTGCCAAAAATGCTTCTTAAAAGAGCTTTGGGACAAAACTAAGTTAAACTGATGTCACAAGGGTTCTGCCGTTCGGAACCAGCTAGTATAAGTAGGTCCCTTCTAATGCTGTCCAAATTTAACACGCACGACAGTGTTGGAAGAGAAGCTCGGTTGTATCACAATGGGCATTTCTGGCCTAAGTGTGTCCTCTCAGAGAGTGGGCAGCTACATATCCTAACCTAAACTAGCTAGATTTTTCGCCATTTTGGTTATGTACTTTATAAAACTTTTCATAATTTAGCCCATTTTTTTAATTGGTCTCCATTATGAAGGTAATTTTGAAAAAAAAAACTTAGTTTCTAACTTTTACGTTTTTGAATTACTTTTATTGATTAACATTTATTCTGCCAAAGAGTATTATAACAAAAAAAAAAAATTTCATATAAAAGCCGATTTAAGCTATTGAGCTAGAATATTTTGCTAGTAAAAAGAAGGAAAATTTTATGGTTTCATGTCTTTTGTTTTGTTTTTCGTATAGAAGATGAAACACCTTAATGTATATAAATGTCTGTCACGAAGATATCATTTTAAATATCATATTTTGATGATCAATCAGATATGTTGCCACGTGAAAATATGCCAAAGACTTATTACCAACATATCGTACATACATAAATAATAACTTCAATAAAATTCTTCAATCAAATTGAATTTTTTTAAACTGTCACAAAATTTGTTTTCACTCTACATTTTATGTTTACAGTTTTCTCAGCCACATTTCACACACACACACAGCACTCACATAAAATTTGATATTATTGATTATGTTGCAAAATGTTGTTCAGTTCAATCTCTTGGCATTTGGCCAAAAAATATCAAAAGTTTCAATTGCCAAGTCATATTTGTCACGGAATTTGTATACTTATATACGAATATATAAAGGGTTATCCATTTTGCGGTTTCAAAAGTAAATGTAAATAAAACACATATAAAATATTTTTATCATGATATTTCTTTTTTATTATAAAGTTTGAACGTTGACATTATGTGTGAAATACTACATCATTTAAATGACCACCACGCGAATTGTTGCAAGCATCGATTCTTTTGAGGTAATTTTCGACCACTTTTTGACACATATTGGGCGGTATCTCAGCCATAACGTGACGAATGTTGGTTTTTAGGTGCTCAAGAGTTAAAGGTTTATCTGCATAAACACGGTCTTTCGCGTAGCCCCAAAAAAAAAGTCAAGCGGTGTCAAATCGCATGATCTTGGTGGCCACTTGATATCGCCACGACGAGAAATTACGCGGCCAGAAAATTTCTCTTGCAACAAAGCCATATTCGCTCGAGTTGTGTGGCATGTGGCACCGTCTTGTTGAAACCACATATTCTCTAAGTCGTATTCTTCAATAGCAGGCAAAAAAAGTCGGTTATCATATGACCATAACGCTCCGAATTGGCGGTGACAGTCGTTCCATCGTCGTTTTCGAAGAAGTAAGGTCCAATCACATCTCCGGACCAAAGAGCGCACCAAGCGCAGTGACTTCTTGTGGATGTAGTGGCCTCTCTTCAATTACTTGAGGATTCTCAGAACCTCAAATACGACAATTTTGTTTGTTAACATACCCACCGAGTGAGAAATGTGCTTCGTCGCTGAAGAAAATTTTGTTCGAAAAATCGCCGTCCACCGCCTGTTGTTCAAGCACCCATTCGACGTATCTAAGACGTTGTGAATGGTCAGCTGGCTTCAGTTGTTGTGTGAGCTGGATTTTATATGGATGTAGGTGTAGATCCAAATGCAAAATACGCCATAATGTGCCGTAAGACAGTCCTAATTCCTGAGAACGACGAGGAATTGACACATTCGGGTCTTCGGCAACACTTTCACTTAGAGCAGTGATATTTTCGGTGGTACGAGCGAAACGATGATGGACAGGCCTTACAATATCTGTAACCGATCCAGTCTCTTCATATTTCTTCACAATTTTGCCAATTGCTTGCGTAGTTGGACGATTATGTAAACCATAATCTCCTCTTAAAGCACGATATGTGGCTGTGGCAGAATCACCATTTTTGTAGTAGGTTTTCAGACTTTGAACTGAAAAAGAAAGAAATTGTTTTAACAACTCAGTTTGACAGATGTCGAAATCTAGCCCTATACTTTTGAAACCGCGAAATGGATAACCCTTTATATATATATACAGTCGTATATAGTCATCCGTGGTGTGGAAATTTGCATGACCTTTATTTATTTTATATATTTACTAGTATATATATTTGTTGTTATCATACAATTCAATTACAATAGAATATGAATGCATATACGTACATACATATGGTACGATACGTTAACAAAAAGCTAGTAACAAATAACAACTGCGACGCCTGCCATAAAATTTCATGCTCACGGCTATATGCAGATCTTACTATTTTTTAACGATTTCAATAGAGTGAACGCAACTTCTAACGTTTATTATGCAGAGATGTATGCAAATGTATGCAATTATTTTATTTGTACCGAAATCAAATTGCCACATATAGGAAGTGGTATACTCTAACAAATGTAGTTATGTACCTACACATAAAGATTTTTTTAAACATATATTGGACATACATACTTACATACGGTAGGCTTTACAAATAAAGCCTACATGTTATGAATGTTTGCATTTAACTGCGAATACAAACACAGTTAACTCGATAAGGATTTTTAGCTGGCAAACTAAGCCAGCCCATAACTAAGGCTTCGAAAAATGTTTTAACCCGTATAAGACCAATTTTTTTTTGCTTTGTTATATTTTCTAAAGAACAATGACTTATTGATAAAATGAATTAAAACTTTGGTGAGAGTTTTATTTCCTGCATAATATTGTATAAGTATTCGTTCAAAAAAATTATAAATGCTTAATTAAGAAAGGGAATTAAATGACAGCCAACGACAACTCTAACTGGTCAGACATTTTATTCTCCTAGATGCAATTCCTGAGTATCTATTTGATTATTTGTCTATTTTTAAGTGTGTTTCCTTCATTTTGTCTGTAAGCAAGGCGCAAATATTGGGGAGGTAACACCAATGGGAGTCGGAGGTTCACTTTATCCTCCTACAGATGATTCGTAAACAGTTATAGATTTTGTATAGATTTTTAAGCGCCTTTTCGTTAAATTTGTACAAGCGTATTTAAGTAAAAAAAATATTATAATAAAAAATGTCATGATAGAAGACAACACCCTTTATATTGAGAAATTCTGGCCGCTTATTTTGAGCCGAATCAATAGTTTGACCAGGTCATAGAACCACATATTGAATAATCCCCTTTATTGTATTGGCCGTCGCTTGTGCAGTCCGCTGCAATCATTTGTGATGGCTCATTGGCCTTTGTCTCCGATCTTTGGCATTTTTATTCTCGTATTTATCCATTTTCCATTGGCCATCACAACTTGATTAGAAAGTGGTTCAATTTCATTACTTTTTAAAAACATTTCGCTGATGCAAATAAGATCAATCAATTTTTTTGATATTACAATAAATCCTGTGACACCCAAAATATTGAATTTAGCCTCTTCTCTGTTCTCTGATCGATGTTTAGTGCATCTGCGATATCTTGCGTGCTCGCCTGCCGATCAGAACTAGGTGCATCTTTCACATCAAAATTTTCAGAACGCAATTGATTAAACCAAAGCTGTATAGTACATTCGAAAATAGCATCCTCAACATAAACCGTACAGATTTTACTGTATGTTTTTGCACCAATTGTTTATAGCATAAAGCATAACGTAGCGGATTTGTTCTGAAATTTCACTAATGTTCACGTTTATTTTAACTCCAAATAAAAAAAATTTTAGCCTGATATGTCAATTTTCAACGGCGGATATCAAACAAGCCCACCTTTTAACAAAAACCCAGAAATTATTTTTCCTTTACCAATATTTCATACAAATTTTCATTTTGTATGTGAACCCTTTTAAGGGGTGCAAATAGGAAGTTGGTATCTTCAGGAAAAATGTTAGAAAGCAAAAATGGCTCGGGGTCGACTATATATTTCAGCCTCCTAGGGTAGGCCGATTTTCACCTGTTTTAAGGATTATTTTGTAGAAATATGCTCGGAGAATATTATTGGTGAAAAACTGAGGAGGCTTTATCATATACTAAGAACATGTATGTATTCAGAATCTGCAAATTTTGTTAGTGAGGCTCTCTAAAATGCAGAGATTATTGATAAACAAACATTTTATACCTATACGCAAGACTTTTGAACAGCTATGATGCTATTTCTCGATTTTCCTTCCATTGATTAGAACGTTGACCTTGTGATGGCACCATTTACCCCTATCTCACTCGTACTATTTTTAACTCATGCATTTTTTACAGAATCTCACAAAATCATACATAATTGCTTTAATAAATATATAATTGTTATATACAAGTTTTTATGAAATGTCGGTTATCACTCTTTGATAACTCTTCATATTTTTTCCCAACACAACTAAAAACCAAACATTTTAATTCTTTTCTTCTTACGACAAAGTATCGAAAATTGCAATCCATTTCAACAAGTCCTTGTATTTTGAAGAAGACTAAATTCCAATTTAGGCATTTTTCAATATTTGGAACCATTAACCATTAACAAAAATTGATGTTAATAAATGAGAAAACGTGAATATTTTCAGATATTCTTGTCTAATACCCGAAATATTTTCAATTAAATGATAAAATACAATATAACTTCTGAAAAGTCCGTTATTACCCATCCCAAAACCTTTTGAAAATCGTAATCTCTCACTCATAATGGATTATAAAGGCAATTCCTCTTGGGAAGGGCTCATGTCGTCATGGCTCCTCAAAAAACTTATCTCTGAGATGAATGTGATACATAAGAATATGAAGTGCAACCTACGCTGATGGTTATTCCATATGTAAATATTATACATAATAACTAATGAAATAGCTTAGTGCATAATATAAAAGCGCTTTCGTATTGTGGCTGCAATTAAAATTATGTTATTGTGATTTTATTAAATTTACAGAAAAAAATACTACATTATTAAAATATATAAATTTATTAAAATCCACAATATAAGCGACTGTGTTCGTAATTAACCCTTACAATAGGATGTCCTAGCAGCATCTAAAAGGGCAAACAATCATATCCTGTAGATAAGTAACTCTTTCCCCAAACACAGAATGCAAGAGTCTGCGCTCAGCCACATTCACCAAATATTGAGCAACATTTTAACAATTTGTCTCTTCACCACAAAACTACAAGAGATAGAGAGACAGGTACAGTTTATTGTATAGATATGTGTACAAATACATATACAATACAAGAGTAAATAAATTTCCTCTCTCAGGATACATTCGTAAGTATTGGAGCGATTTCGAACATAAATAAAGAATGATTGTATCGTAGGAAAGACAGTATCAAGTCATTGATGGCATATTTAGGTAATATTTCTGCTTGGAAGTACCTAAATAGTGGTGCCGAAGGAAGCACTAGCGAAAAAGGTGTTCAATTATCGCTTCTTTGAATATTAGATTGATCAACTCAATTTATTTTATCGGAATGGTTATGAACACATAGGTATACATATTTCAATCGACTCGACTTGTTTGTAGAAATTCATAAACAAACACGCACCTATTGCATTCAGCTAAGAATAAAATGGACAAATTTTCGCTTTCGGTCGTGATGTTCGTATTAAACGCAAATATGACTAGGCGAGTCTAACTTATTTATTTTATTTATCTATTTATTTTAAGGAAATGGAAAAATTTTGAGGTTCTGAAAAAGTGCGTAACAATAAACAAACAATTTCTATATTATACATATTAATATCGGTCATTACAAACTAATCCATACAATTCATACAAACTAATCCATAGTACACATTCTGTTATTCAATTCTGGAAACAGTGGTTCGACTAATTAAAAGCGTCAATGCGCTTGGCAATCAAATTATATTTTCGTATAAGTATGTATATTAGGATAGGTATTCGATTGTTTAATGAATAAGAAATAAATTGCCCAAAAATATAATTCAATGGGAAATTATTGAGTCGTATGCAATATGATTTTATTTCGTTACATTATTGAATTATATATGTATCATACATATACATGCAAACGGATGGAAAAGCCGAGAGTACATAATTGTAGTTTTTTATTTTTTCTATAATAATTTTCAGCAATACACGAGCCAGAAAGTTAATAGTAATAGTCATTTTGCTAAGGTAGTAAATATTTGCTCAATTTGTATTTTGGCAGTATTAAAGTGTACCATTATTTTTAATGAAACTTTATGTAGTTTAGTCAATTATAATTATGCACTCTAGCCAACATTTTGGGTAATTTTGCATTTAAGTAAATATTGTCTTTAAGCAAAATATAAAACTTATAAATTTCGTTCATAAATAAGTCCACATTCAAAATATTACTTTATATGTTCCAACGTTAGTTAGAATAATCAACCTTGTGTCCTTACATATTTGTACCCATCTGCATTAATATTATTTTACGATCCCTAGAAAAGATTCCACAACTAAAATCGTTTAAAATTAATTTCATATTTTACGAATAAATTATGTATCTACAAAATTAATTTAGTTTATTTTATGTTGTCTTAAAACACATTACAATAAGATTATCTAAGACAATTAACATTTGCACTGTAACTGTTACTTTCACCAACTATGGTATATACAGATGTACACTCAGTACATACTGGAACGATGCCATATTCTTGCTTTCATACATTCATGTGGTTTCTGCATTCGAAATGAGCTCATATTTCGCCGATGACGGCTTTATGACTCACAAATATGCTCTGGGAACACTTAATGCATTATATTATACTTGCCAATTACTGTGTTAATTTACATACATTTGAATATAAATTTAGATATTCAACACAAAATTCTTGTAATTAAGTAGGTATATAATTCATTTTTTTCATTTTTGTCATAAGGAATTTTAATTATTTATTTTTCATCAAAAATTGAAGTAATTAATGATGGTCACTTGATAACTTGCACGCTCGTACATGATGAATATTTGTTTTTTAAATCTTGTAAAAAATGTTTATCAACAACATTTTCTCGGAAATTAAAATTTAAATACAGCTTTTTTATATTTTTATTTAACTCACCACAAAATCTTAACTGTCTTTTGCTATTTTTTGTAACGAGAAAGGCGCAATATGTGTGATCTATAAATGAAAAGTCTTCGCAATAAAATGATCAAAAAATGTTAGTAATGCAAATTATACTATCCTATAATTATTGCTCCCTGAAATAAAACGAAAGTTTTGAATTTGAATCAATAAATTTTATAAATACAAATACCACAAATGCGAACAATTAGGCTTTAGCTACAAATAATTAAACGAACGAGTAATGTTACGTCGATACGAGTTCGTACCATCCAGAGTAGGACGTAATCAATTAATTTGTTCAAATAACTATTTAGTCAATTAGAATTTTAGTCATGCCTAACAAATCATAATTAATTTAGTACTGAAATCATAATTAACTTAGTACTGAATTTATGTATAGTTAATCACAATCACTATCAAATGAATTATAGGTACGAGTAATTATTCGTACAATAGTCTTTCAACCAACAGTTTTAGTTATAATATAGGTACCGAATTGCATTAGCATCTTTTGGAAATCGTGTCCCCGAAAATAAGTCAACTTTTGAGCAATCATCTGATCACACTAAAATCACAAACAATCGTTTTTGTCTTGTACAGTAAAAAGTACGATAATTTCCAGAAGCTATTTATTCTTCATTACACACAGAGATCACCTGTGTGAAGGTAGATCTTTCAGAATTTTTTTATTTTATCATTTATTATATAATTATTTTACACAAGTGTTTTAATCGTAATCAAATTTACATATCTCTACGTAGGTTGAAATGGGTCTTCTCGAAAATTACACATCAGTTGTCTGAGACTAAAAATCAAAATTTCCATTGTTCGTAATACAATTACCGATATAGAGACTCTGCAAATTAGATAAGATTTTAATTTTGTGCCATTCAACTGAAATTTAATAACTCTAGATTGATTCTGATTGTTTGATTCATTTGTTTTTAAACGTATTTTTCTCGGTATTTAGTTAATCTATTAAAAATATTGCATATATTTTTTCAATTATGGAATAAGTTAGATATTTTTATGTAAGTATAATTCATATTGTTTAATAAACTAGTTTCCATAAAATATTTGGGAAATCTTTAGTTTTTGAATTCGCCTCAATTAACGCGAACTATGTTACTTAGAGATCTGAACTTTTTTATGAGGACTTCAGTAGCATCGATATAATCTCATCTCATCTCTGTAATCTCATCACAAGCTAAACTATCTGTCAAGTAAAGGGTTTTCCATTAGGGACATAACAATTTCGTATCTTTATATGAACGCACCCTTAATCTTTTTTAATCAACTGCCAATGTCAAAACGTTAGTTAAAGTCAACATTTTCATCATGGTAAAGTTCACGAACCAGCAACGTTTGGAAATTATTAAAAATTACTACCGAAATTCTGAGGTAGTGGTCGCAACATTAAAAGCGAAAAATCATCTTCAGCGATGAAGCTCATTTCTGGCTCAATGGCTTTGTCAATAAGCAAAATATGCGTTATTGGTCAGCAACAAACCCACAAGTGCTTCTTGAGACACCGTTGCACCCGCAAAAAGTTACTGTTTGGTGCGGTTTTCATGCCGGAAGTGTCATTGGGCCGTATTTTTTCGTGGATGAAAATTACCGTCATGTTACCTTCAATGGAGAGCACTATCGTGCTATGTTGGAAGATTATTTGTGGCCAGAATTGGATGCACTTGACATCACCGCTACGTGGTTTCAACAAGACGGTGCCACTAGCCAGACAGCACACGTCACAATCGATTTATTGCAAGGCAAATTCGGTGAACGTGTTATCTCGAGAAATGGTCCGGTCGAATGGTCGCCTCGTTCATGCGATCTAACACCATTGGATTTCTTTTTATGGGGCTTTAGCAAGTCACTGATCTATGCCAACAAGCCAGCAACTTTAGACGAGCTCAAAGACAACATCCAACGCGAAATTGCCAACGTTACGGTCGAAATGTGTGCTAGAGTGGTGGAAAATTGGGTCCAAAGAATCGACCGCTGTAAACGGGCTCGTGGTGGTCATATGACCGAAATCGAATTTCATTCATAAAATGTAATGCTTTCAATATATCCACAATAAATTTGAACTCAATATCTCAAATTTTTCGGTGTTTTATTAATAGATAAAATTGTTATGTCCCTAATGGAAAACCCTTTATAATGGAGTAATTGTACGAAGGCAGCCACGTACGACTTTAATTTATTTTTGACATGTGACAAATGGCGAAATGAATCGAGAAAGGTTAAAAAAGATGAAATTTAGCAAACAAAATTATTAAAAATTTAATTGATTTCATATTTGTGCATTACAGTTTGCTCAACATGCCATCTACATTAAGAATTTAGTTTAAACTTACATAATTCTGTCATATTCTTGACATTTTTTTATGGTAATCGATATATTTAGTATAGGTCTAGTAAAAAGAAAAATTAAATTGAAGGTTTTATTTAGCATAGTTAGAATGATTCGATTTAGGTCAAATAAGCACCGTTTTGCTCGATAACTTGTTGTCATTTTGAAGGTAATATCATAATGCCACTCTCATAGAAACACTCGTCGCTATTGGCAAAAAACTGGGACAGTCGATTTTCACAAGCTTCTCCTGATGCGAATTTTTCACCAGCAAAATCATTCGCCATGGACAAAAACAGGTAGTAATCACTTGGAGCCAAATCCGGACTATAAGGTGGGTTCATAAAAACATCCCAACCAAGCTCACGGAGCTTCTGGCGAGTCACTATCGATGTGTGTGGCCTGACTTTGTCCTCATGAAACACAATTCCTCTCCTATAAGGTGGGTGCATAAAAACATCCCAACCAAGCTCACGGAGCTTCTGGCGAGTCACTATCGATGTGTGTGGCCTGACTTTGTCCTCATGAAACACAATTCCTCTCCTATTGGCCAAAGCTGGCCGCTTCTGGGCGATTGCTACCTTCAGACGGTCCAATTGTTGGCAATACAGGTCCGAATTAACCATTTGACTGTAGGGGAACAGCTCATAGTAGATGATTCTCTGCCAATCCCACCAAACACATAGCAAAACCATTCTGACCGTCAATCCTGGCTTGGCCACCATTTGCTCCGGCTCATCGCGATTCGACCAAGACCATTTTCGCTTGATGTTGTCATAAGTGACCCACTTTTCATCACCAGTAATCATCCGCTTCAAAAATGGATCGATTTTGTTGCGATTCAGCAGCGATTCGCAGATGGAAATTCGGTCCATGAGGTTTTTTTGCGTTAACTCGTGTGACACCCATACATCGAGCTTCTTTTTGTATCCAGCTTTATTTAAATGGTTCCAAACGGTTTTTTGTGCAATGTTTAGCTTCTGGGCAATCGAAACAGTACTTACATGACGGCCAGACTCGACGAGTTCCATTATTTTATCGATATTTTCGACAATTGGCCTTCCAGAGCGTGGTGCATCTGTGACATCAAAATTACCGGAACGGAATCGACGCAAATCAAAATTGCACGTGATTGGCTGTTACAGTATCAGCACCATAAACACGATTCACATTTTCAGCCGTCTGTCTTGCGTTTTCGCCTCTATCAAAGGAAAATGTAAAATATGGCGTATTTTCTCTTTACTGAAACAATACTGAGTGAAGCAATCACATAACTGCCTGAAAAGTTTATTTAGTAAGAAATCCTATCTTTCTAACGCCATCTAGCGTAACCCGATCGCACTTATACAACGCGAGATACGGATTACTAAAGCCATTTATTGGAAAAATATTGGATTTCTTTTTACTACACCTGAGTAGCACACGATAATGTAAACAAAAAAAAATAGTTTTTATTTACACATAGGTAATACAATTTTGACAGTATGTAGAAATGTCATGTTAATTTCCGATCATAAACATGTCATTTTATATATGAGAAAATGAAAATGAAATTTAACGAATACTAATATCGAGTACTTGCCTTTAACAATGAAAAGCTCCCCAACAATTTCTATACTTTAACTCGTTACAATAGTTGAACTATGAATAGTACAATTTAGAAAGAACAAAAATAAAACTGAATAGTTAAGCCGGAAAGCATGAAATCACACGATAAGAACACTGGTTTTACATCCAAATCGACGGCTTGGGGAAGATATCGAAATATTTTTACCTTTATATTATTTGTCGTACAGCTTGGGATTAACAAATGTACGTCATTAAACACTCTAAAGAATTTAAACCGAGGTATTGTGCCATCTACCTCGATTGCTTCCAGAATTAATAAAACAAATTACTTAAAATGACGACCTAGAAATCTACCTATAGTATTGTACTAGACTAATGGAAAAACTCATCTCTTCAGAGCTCTTACAGTTAAATACAGATGTGTTTTCATTCACTGATGCAAAAAAAAAAATATTTTTTTTTGTCAATAATCAAACATTTCTTCAATACTATTCAAATAGTAAATACAATGTCTTTAAATACACAGAAAACATGTATTTGTAATAAAAACATATGAAAATAAAAATATACATATTTAAATAGTACATACATACAATACCTATATACATATTCTATATACATAAATATAAACACAACACTCTGCAGCTAATAAAAACCAGACATTCCAGCATATCTGAACAGATATGTACTATACATAATACGTATAATCAAAAAATATTTACGCGACTGACACGCGCCATATTGTTTTACCATTTTCGTACATGTAAAAGAATAGCAATAGAAATTAAGAAAATGAGTGAAAGAATAAGGAAGAGACGACAAGACGGTAAGAGAAACAAGAGGAGACATAAATAAATATGGAAATGTAGAAATGGAAAATGTAAATATCATATAAATGAATATATAAAAGGGCGATAAACACAATAAAATCAAGAAAATACCATACACCCACAATCAGCCAAGTCACTTCATCGATACTGGATAAATAATAAGGAGGGTCAAATTTTTAAACGGCCTGGATCAGAGAAGAAGCATAAAATGTGGATAATTTGAAAGATTGTTTTTTTTTCCAAAAGACACATAAAGAAATTCGTGATTTGCATTATCCTGTTTATTTGATTGTATATTTTCGGAACATTTGCAGAATAGTATGCCCTGAGAAGAAGAGTAAAATATGCTCCTATAGAGCATATCTTTATGAATATAATTGATGACGAATCACCTCCAGAGAAGGAACATGTATGACGAGCCTTCCTTAATTTTTTCTTCACAATTTTTCCTCTGAAAATACTTAATCCCGACAAATAACTCCATAGCTGCTCCGGAATCACCCCTCAAGTAGTGAAATATACGACAATCTCATATTGTAGGAATTGCTCCCATATTAATTTACATTCTCAATCTTTTCTCTGAAAGAAACTTACTCTACGTATATCATGAGCTTAAAAACAAGTTAAAATCGACAAATAACTCTATGACTGTCCAGAAATCGAACTTAGCGTAGTTATATGTATAACCTATCGCCCCTATTAATTTTTCCTAGCCAACATTTTCTCTGAATATAATGAATCCTTATATCTCCTTTTTAGAGGGACTCTTCTGCAAGAAAATTAAAAAAAAATGTTCAAAAGAAAATGTTAACCGAACCAGGTATTAAAAATGTTTCACAATACAATTCGACCCACGTTAATAAATAACATTGCTTTTGTTATTTTTATTGTTCCTGCTGCTGCTACTGTGATGATGCTGTTATCGATATTGTAAATAATGGTGTATTCATAAGAAAGCCGAACAATGGACAGTATATTGAGTTTCATGTACACCATAAACCCTCTACATAAGAATATATATATCTACATAATGTCACACTAGCATATCCCACCGGAACTACCGCTAAGTATTATGTTACGTGGTTGATTGAGCGTTTAGCTCACATCACGTACGTCAATGTAAGTCGATGTATGGGTGCCGTAACTCAATGACGGGTGCGTTGGCCTTTTCCATAGACAATCATCTCTTATTTCAAACGTTGGTTCAAAACCATCTGCCATAAACCACAACAAGTAATATGTTAGCTTTTGAAACACAGACAACATTTCTGGAAGTGAAGCTCGTTCAACATTAAATTGTTTCATATAACAGCATTATATTTGTTTCATAACGTGTTTCGAGAGTCTGTTTGTGAGAACGTACAGATGGAAATGAGGAAAATTTTACAATTTTTCATTAGTTACTTTTTCTAAATTCCATTCACATATAAATTTATATTTAAAAATTTGGTAAGAGGTTATACTTATTCTATAGGGGGATCTATAGTACATAAATTGTAATATGAACTTCCCTATGTTATCATTTAATTTTTTGTTTTTTTGTTTTTGTAATATACATGTACCTACTACCACAAAATTTCTCTCTCATTTAAGTATTAATCATATTGTAAACATTATTGCTTCATATGAAATCTTCTTTATATCATCTTGCTGAAATCTTGGCACTGCTTTATGCCGCAATAAGTAGGTACTTTAAGAGAAGAAAACAAACATGAAAACCTTATAAATTTTCATTTACCGAATTGTACACGCATCGCATACCCATATACAGAACACGTCATTAATAATTGCACAAGTTTTCAAAACTTGTTTATTTCTTTTTTTTTTGTGTTGTTTTGTTTTTTTTACATAAAAATTTAATGTTCACGTCCTTCACTCATTCTTCATGTTCCATTATGTAACGTTAAAGAGAGGAAATACGTACGACTACAAACCCGATAAATTCTATGTGTGTAAAACGCACTTTTCTGTGCTCCAGGTGTTGTCCTTGCTGTTGTCGTTGTGGTCGATGCTGCTGATGCTGCTGCTGCTGTTGCTGCGGTATCATTAAGTTAAATTTTTGTCATTCATCTTGCGAAATGAAAATACATTTCGAGACATTTCGTAGGTTTTCCATCCGACATGTGTGTTTTTATTGTTTTGATAGCATTAACTTACGTACTATATGTGTAGGTATTTATTTTGTAGCATTATGTGGCATTGTGCCATCCGAAGTATGCCAGATGGGTGGTGCAATTATATCATATGTATACGTCTTTCGATTTTCTCATTGATTTTAATTCTATTTTCCTGCAATAAAGTTTATGTACATATACACCTAGAAGTATACAAGTATAATAGCAATATATGTCGATACCTACATACGATGATGTTTCTCCAATTTGCAAAAGCGTTCATTATTGCTCATAGCTTATTTTTGTTTATTGCTTATTTTGTCATCATTTAATTTGCAAATTTTTATATAAGCTACAGTTCATGTTTGTGTGAATTTCTTGCGACAAAATCAAGAAACTTAAGCTTCTCTTTAATCTTCACAGAATTACCATCGTACCAAAACACTCGCTTTATCGAGTCGTGTCACTGAAAGTAATGTACTTTATGAGTAATCAAGTACATCGCTTCGTTAAAGATACACACACATACTTATTTATATGCACATAAGTATATAAAGAAATATAATAGTCACACACCGGCTGTTTAAACTGCACAACGTGAGACCTTACATTTATTATATACGAATACATACAATTTAACGTATGAAGCACAGTGAGGAGAAAATAATGTAATGTTTTCTTAAATTTTAACAAATTTTCAACTGCACATAGATTTATATAAAAAATTGTATGACATTTTGGAAATATCATTTTTGTATGCACACAAAGTCGACTGAGAAAAAGACGAAAAACAAAACGAGTTTTAATAAAAAAAAAAAAATATTGAACAACATTTTTAACTATTCCGTTACTCTGCGCAAAAAAGCAAAACATTATGCGTATCAAGAAGCTTGTTTCAAAAGAAACTCATAAACTCATAAGCTCATAAACACGAAATTCGTGCTAAAAAACTACCACGCAATTTAATCAATTTCGGTGAGGTCGTACTAACACACAAGACGCCGAACGTTGTGGCCGCCACGCTACGAATATTTGATAAAGTTCACGGTATGACATTAAACAATCGGCGAGTGATGGTGCGCGAACTTAAAGATGTTACAGGCTGATCAAATGGATATGAATATACTATCCGAAAGATGGCTGCCGTATTCGCTCACTATTGACAACAAATGAAATCACTTAACAACTTCGAGGGGTAATCCGAACGAGTTGTTGTGCCATTTCGTAATCGTGAACGCAAAATGGATTCATCACAACATATTAGAGTCACAGAAAAATCGACACAATGCACTTCTTGCGGTCAATCGGAGTTGAAGAGAGCTAAGATGGGGGTCTGTCAGCCAACAAGCACATGGCGATTTTTCCCAGGAAAAATCTGGCCCACAAGTACATAGTAGAGCAAAGGAAATTTGCTAGAATTATCGCCATGCGACTGTGTCTTGTTTCCAAACATGAAGAAATGCTGGGCAATTAGAGGTTTGGGCCGAATAGAAAGCTCATGGATAAATCAAATACCTATATTGATGGCGAATAAAAAAATTAAAAGAATGTTGGACGAATAGAATGGAGCTAAAAAGATGTTGTATATAATATGACACGTATAGACTACGAAGAGCCCTTTGGCCGAGCTTCTTTCCCCGTTTTGTGTGTGTTAAATTTTGGTTGCGTCTTCAGCCGGAGATAGAACCCACGACCAACAGATCAAAAGGCCAACGCACTAACCAGTGAGCTACGGCACCCACGAATATGGTGTACCTTATTCCAATTTTCAGGGGCTCATTGGCCCACTATCGTATTAACTAAACTAACTAAACAATTAAAGTGCATTCACACACATCAGTCACGTCACGGGTCCGAATCGTCACCGTCACCGTTCAGTCACAGTCAAGAAATCAGCTGTATTCACACATAACCAATACGGATTTTTGACTGCATTCAGTCATTTTCGCTAGCAAGTGTGCCATACATATGTAGTGTAATAAAAATTGTTGTTGTGATGGCGTTTTTGGAGGATGTCTTGACTGTTATGGGATTAATTTTGAATGAAGGAAAGGAAAAACAACAGTCGACGAAAGGAAATGGGTTCAAGATGTGTGGAAAACAAGAGAGGAAGAAGAAGAGTTGAACACGTTATTTAAAGAGTTGATCGACGATGAAATGAAGTTTTTGCAATATTTCAAAATGACCAAACAAGAATGAGTGAACAAGATACTCCCTATGTAAAATCCATAACATCCAAAGAATGTTTAGCAATTTGTTCCACATTTTACCAATAGATAAAAAACACGTCAAAACAAAAAAATTGTCGCAAGACTGACTAATTCGTGACGGCGCAGTTCAATGTAAATTGTGTCATTTAATTTTGAAATAACGATATTTTTTTAAGTGATACTTCGTCAAACTTTTGTAACACGCCTTTTTCGAACATTATTAGATTGAACGTACAGAACCATATTTACGACAAATGTGTACTGTCGGAGGAAGGAATATTACTACGCTATAAGTAAAAATAAAAAATAATTCTGAAAATAATATTCTATAAGTGTCGAATATTTGACATCCTCTTGCATTTTATCCATAATAAAAAACCAGTAGTTAGCGAGCCAAATGAAATGTATAACATTTTTGACTGAATTTAGATGTGTATCTAAAAACTGATATTATTTACTACTGGTGTTCCTTATTAGTACATTTTTGTCTCTTTGCTCTTAATTTAATGACATACTACAAGTAGATGCATATAATATTTTTAATTTTTATACCGACAGAATAAAAATTTACAATTTTCACGGTAATTCATATATTTTTATTATACCATAGCACAACAGAGCATGTTTTCTCTCAACTTTATGCATTTTATAAGATATGTATGTTCTTGTGACCTCTCTGTATCTCCCTTTCCTCATCCATTGTCGCTTTAAGAGTGTGTGCGAGCACGTTTGTGTTTATGATGGCAAGTGCTTCATTAAATAATGAAGACGGAATTTTTACAACTCATAAATTTAACATTTAGGTAGTGTCAGTACCAGCAATTTATATATGTAAGTACATATGTACGTACATATGTATATATGTATTTATGTATATTGCACATATATATATGTATATAGGTGTGTACCATTAGAAATTTAAAGTAACTTTAAGGATGCATATCATATACATATATAAGTATATTGTATAATTAGGCCCTAAGGCAAATTCAGTTATCAAACTATTTATATCACATTAATAAACAAGAGCTTTTTCATTTGTGAAAATTTATATATACTACATACATTCTAATGGAAAAAATCCAAATCTGATTTTAATTTAGATAGAAAATAAAAACAAAATCATACTTCAGCCTACACACACAAACATACTTAAGCGTAGAAATATGCTTTAAATTATTTCATAGAAACAACGAAATACGAAGAGAAAATATATTTTCTTATGGTTCCCGTACCTTGGAATAAATTATAAATATAGTTACATGCTTTTATTAAAAAAAAAAGGTATTTGCGTTTTAATCCCAAATTTTATTAAAAGTTATAAATCAACTCATGTTTCTCCAAAACATAGTTTGCTAAGTACAGTGGTAGTCCAGTACAAATTTCCCTTTTAACGAATTTTCAGTTTAACTACTGTCAAAATTTTCCAATTAATGTTTCTATCTATATGATATTCCGAAATGAGAGTTTAATTTGGTTTGGTATTTGATTCAACAATACAAGAGTTGCAATGAATTGCCATACCTGAAAGCTTATTTATGGTAAGAAGTCAACAAGGAAAATGCATTAACATATTAATAGATAACTTAGATAATTCTTAAATAAAATTAGCAATGAACTGAGAAACTGAATGTTTACTTGAACATATATTAATTAAAAAATTAAATAGTTTTAGAGGAATGAAAAAATGTCCGCGATTTAACGAATTTTTCAATTTGACATATACTGTGTACAACATAAGATTTATTATATTAAACATCCACTGGAATGCCTAAAAATATGCTACAGCTTTGTAGAAACGATTGTTATTAAGCAAGCAATTGTAGTTTTTGGATCATAAATAATGGCAAAGTCTCTAAAACAACAACTTAAAAATAAATTAAGTTTTTTTGACAGATTTTAAATGAAATATCCTTTGTTGAAAAGCAAATCAACTATATATTGTCCTTTGTTATCTATGACCTTTCAGCATTTTTCGGTTAATTTCATAATTCCATAATTTTATTTTTTACTGGAGAAAAACTCGACCACAGCGTTTTTGGTGGTTGTTTTGTTGGCAAATTAATTTTTTTCAATTGTTTACCTCAAGTAGTAGTACCTCATAATGAATAATAACGTTTGTGGTGGAGATATAACAAGGCGCATCAAATTTTTAAAATGCTTAGCTCAGCTAAAAGCATATAATTCATTATACTACATTTCAAATGTTATTTTCGGACGTGAATTTAAAAAGTTATTTTTTATATGGCCCGCCTACATTTCAATTTAAACATCCACAATAAAATCATCAATCATTCAATACCAAAACACCTAAAAATCAACAAATATCCTCAGGTCTCATCCAAAGAACGAGGAAATGTATAATAGAGCCGCATTAATTTTTGCTTGTTAACAATTTCTCTGAACAAACTTACTCGCTATCTCCCACTCCTTAAGGAGGCCCCCAACAAGAATCACCAGGTATCACCCCTAGACCAGTGAAAGGTTTGACTGATCTCCATTAATTTTTGCTCGTTAACAATTCCTCTGAACGTACTTGTCCTCTATATCCACCCCTTGAGAGGACTCCCATATCAAATACATGGTTTTGTAAAAAACTAAAAATGCAAGCGGGATCTTTCTTTACTGCTTTATGCTCTCTTGGGAGCAAATTTTTGAAATTAACAAAAATTTACGATTTTCTCTGCTCCATACTATTTAACCCACCTTATCCTGAGACTGCCATATCGTATATGGAAAATAAATACATATGTTAGAGGTTGAAAGTTTATTAAAATACTTTGGAATGTAGTTTAAGATTACAGCTTAAATCGATTTACTGCTAAAATGATGGATGTAGTCAACCAACTTTTTGTATATCCTCCACACACTCTCTATGTGTGCTGGGTACCTATAGTTTTATTCACATTGTTCTATGTTTGAACATTTTTCTAAGGCAAATAAATTGCAAAAAGCCAACACAGAAAGAGCATTCAAATATTCATTCAACAAAATTTGTCTACCTTTTTAATTTGTATTTCAGTTGTTTCTCTCTTCTTTATTTTGTTATTGTTGTTGCTATTGTTCTATCTCCTCTTTATTTTCATATAATAGCAAAAATCTATTTTCGTGATTGCCATGTGTTGGTTATACGACATCAATCATTCTGAATGCATACGTAGATACCTAATACATACGATTGATAGAATAAGATGAATAAGAATATTTATTTCATCTGACTTAACTTAAATATACCATAACAACAATGAAGAACATTAATAAATATCTATATTCTTTTACAAATTACTCGTGCACGTATTCTAATATTCTTGATTTATTTGTTACTATACAATGCTATACAAATGCCGAAGTCCAATTGGATGATGATGAATATTTCTTTATACCCAATTAAAATCAAGTCGCTAGTATATAGATCTAATATAAAGGTCTATTTAACTGTCAAGGTTACTTGCTGGATAATTCAATTCAATTCAATTACTTATCTAAGATTTTCTTTAGTTTTCAAATTGTTGCAATGTTGCCGAAAGTCTTTTAAGTTTACAATCCATTTACAGTTGAGGTTTTCAAAAGCAAATTGTATAAGTATAAATTCTTTAGAACAATCTAGAGAAAATCATTAAAGTTTCTAAACATTATGTTTGTGCACTATTAAAAATAAAAGTAAAATTAGATTACGCCCCAATGACATACATTTGTATTCACATATGATGTACGTATGTACATATATTGGTGCATCCGTTTAAATGAACGAATGCATTTTCTTTCGACCTAATGTTTCTTGAAGTAGTTCATTCGTTCATTCTAACGTAGATACTCGTACCAAAGTATTTGTTCACGACAACACTATAAGGGTCAAAAAGTAATTGCACAAACACTCCACTTGTAAAGCTTATGAGAAAACGAAATTAAGTGTCACTGCAAGTGGTCTCTCTGAAAGAAAACTGTGTCATAGATCACACTACCGACTCGAGTAATAAAATCAAGGAGGCAAAGTATTCGCAGTGAAAAATTATGTATACCCACACGAAAGAACGAAAACAACTAAAGAAGCGAAGAACAATCGAAAACGATGTTAACGGTTAACTTAAATGTCATCGTATCGAAAGAGTAAGAATTCGCGATTACTTCATCTTATTAATTAAATCATGCTACTGACTAAATGAATGCCGGGTGACAGAAGAAGAGAGAGAGAGAGAGAGAGAGAGAGTGGAGATATAAAGTAGCAGAGAGTAAGATTGTGTAGGTTCAAGATGAGTATTGCAATTGCATATATGACTTTTGTGCCTTCCGCAAAAACACTCACCCCTATCCATTATTTTATCGGAAAAAAACAGATCCGACGTTTGTTACTACAGTGCCAGCAATAGTGTTCTTATGTACATTCTTATGTTTTTTAACGAAATACTATAACTGCTATGTATACAATGGTAGAAATTCATAGTAACTCAAATTTATATGATATTCTAATCGATGGTAGCCGTGAACGCTTTGTTATAAAACGATAAAAGGAGCACAATTTAATTAGCTTTGAATTTGAAATTTGTATTTAAAATAAAAAATTTAGTTAACGCTATTTATGAAACTTGGCATCTATGTTGTTTTATTGGCACAAATATAGTGAGTTGTCAAATAAAACACGCCTAAAATATATTTGAGTTTATAAGAATTTCCGACACTGTAGGTGCATACAGATTCTTACAGTTGACAATGAGTCAAAGACTGTTATTGCTGCAGCAGCAGCTGCTACTACAGCGAGTGCTTAACACGAATACTACTGACAATCTTACACACATACTATACATATGTAGGTAGGTATTATATCACAGTTATAGTACTTTTATACACAAAGTAAAAGTGAAACCAACTCGAATAAATTAAATGAAAATTGTAAATGTTTTCATACGTATTTAAATGTAATGCATTCGTTTGATAACTTCATAAACTATATGAGGCTAATTCATAAATTAGCATATGTATTTAGTACCGACTACAGTTATGAAATTTCCACTTAATTATACATAGTGTATTATACAAATTATACACCAGTATAGGCACTATATACGAATATTCTATTTTCATATATTACTTACAATCGTCTGGCGAGAAATTAAAGCAGGTCAATTTAAGTAATACTTAATTATATAAGATGCGTACAAAATACTAATGCTTATATCCAACTATCATTTAACTCTACTTCTTAAGCACGTATGGTTGATTCTTTATAGTAGAACATGATTCAGTTAATGCATTATGTGATCTTTAATCTATAAATACTCATAAGCATATACGTACTCGTTTATAGTTGTATAGTAAATACATGTAAATACATTAATAATAAGCAAGTATCCTTAAAATTACATTAAAGTATACTGTATTCTAACATATCTGTATATAGGTGCATAAGCACTTCCTGTTTTTACATATAATTGATGTACACATGATGGCAGCATGCATTATGGAATTAATTTGTATGAAATTATAAACTGTGTCTGTCAACAAAATCTTCTTATAAATATTTATATGCTCTTTATATTATATATTTCTATGTTTTATGAAGTACGCTCTCTAGATACTTATGTATATGCATATGTAACATATATCCTAGGTATGTGAATGTTTGGGCTTCTTGCTGATCCTGGAATTTTCAGGATATCCAAAAACAATCCCAGAGTCCTGAGATTTAACCCAGAAAATATAAAATCTATAAAAATACTTTTATAAATGATAAAAAATTCAAGATAAAGTAGTACTTTTTTTGAAAAAAATACATTTATTTTTATAAACTTACATAAAAGCAGAAAATTTGTCATGAAAATAATATTGAGATGTATAAACGAGTAACAAAAAATGTTTAAAGAACTGCACTAATAGTACCAAAGTAATTTCGAATGAAATTAAATACTTGTGTAACATGAAAAAAATCAGCTGATTCTCAGACACTTGAAGAAATACCATATCATAATTCGGCGAAGGCCTTCTAACTGCTGAAAATCTTAATACTTTTTAAGTTTCTGGAAAAAATAGTTTCTGACATATGGTGTAATACTGAGATTTCAATTGCACTAATTCCAGTTTATGTAGACGATAAGTCTACCATTTTTTATACTTTTTATATAGTAGTAATAGTCAAAATTAAAATCATCTTCAATTTAGAAACGGTTTTTGACAGATGTCAAATCAGTCGTTCAGAAATTTAAGATAGTTTCCCTACTTGATTTTCAAATTTAAAAAAAAAATAATTAGTCAAAGCTGATATTGTTAGAATCAACGACTGCTCATAATTTATTTTTCCCTTAAATAAAATCTTAAAAGCAACAAATTCTTTTAAAATTTTTATTTCTGCCCGGAGCTACACTTATTACATTTGAATATTTGGCTGTCTTAACAATTGCAGATTAAATCAAATATTTTCATGCCGTCTCAAATATTTCTTCTGCCCGAAAACTCGTAAGTGTAATGATATTTCCTACCAAATATTTGAACAGACCTTTCCATGACAAGCTTTACTGTCAGACGAATTGTCATTCGCTTGCCGACCGATTGGTACAATTATGAAGTACAAACTTATGTCAGAGATCTCATGAGAGTTGCCCGCATTAACCTCCTTACGGCGACTCCTTTTAATAGGAGTCCTCCAACTGATGTTCATACTATAACGTTGTCAGAAAACCGCAGCGGGGTTTTTAACGTTTATAATATATCACAATATTTTTTTCTTTTGTATTATATGTTCTGTGTATTTCTTGTGATTTTTGTATCTTCTATATTAACGTTGCAGAATTGAATTTCGCAGTCAATAGAATTGTTAGATCAACAAATGTCAAATCAGCACATGACACATCAAAAAATGTCAAAGTGATAAAGGAAATTTATAATCCGTCCTCTTAAAACTTTGCCCATTCCAACTTCGCCTATAGACGTCAAAATGAGCCAGCGCACTGAGACTAATATCAACAGGGTTCATATTCATCAAGGTTGTCACATTGCTACATTCGCTTTTCTTTTACTCTAACAAAAGTACATACGTAGACAAATGCTTAATAACTTATTACAAATAAGTATACTTACATACTTACGAAACATTACGGAAATCTTTTAATTTTTTTTTTTTTACATTCGCCAGCACATATTTATGTAAATATACTCGTGTACAATTACACACCGAAGTAGGAATGTGAGTAATGCAGGGTTAATAAAGTGAAGAATATTTTGATAATTTCTAGTACCTAGTAAGATACATCTAAGTACAATATTTCTTTTGGGACTACGTGTTATCATGCATGAACTTTTGTTTATATAGTAGCGGTAAGCATCTCTCATATGTACGTAAAGTTTTCTTACCATTGCTAACATTTCTCCACTGGAAACAAGTTCACACACAAATTTTACTAACTTGCGGTTACTTGGCCGTATAGAACTCGAAGCCACACGACAAATGGCAAGTAGCCTAATGTTCAATTAATGTGCAACCTGATTTGCAAATTGACTGAAATTGACTAAACGTCGACAAGGTCAATTACAATCAAATGCTTGTATGCATATACATATATTAAGGTGCGACAAATTGTTTCAACATCAAATTTAGATAACTTGAAGCATTTCTGGTTGCATAAGAACGATAAAATCGAGAAACACCTCCAAATAGCTGCCAATAACTTTTCCCTAGAGCATCGAAATGTATGTCCGACCCTCATTGATTATTCCTCCACAACATTTCTCCTGAACATACTTACTCCTAGAATACTTAGCTCCCATCTCCATGCCAATACAAAAGAAAAGTGAACATATATGAAATTTGACAAATATCAACATAAATGTCCAGGAATCGCCTCTATAGTAATTAAACTCCTACTATTTTTTTCTCGCCAACAATTGCTCTGGTTATATTGACCTCTTACCTGAGTCTCTTAGAGGAATTCCGAAATTAATGCTTCTACTTACACAATAACTGAAAAAAAAACTAAAAAATAGGCTTGTGAAGAAATAATAGTGAAAATTCTGCTTCATGCAATTTGACCCACCTTAAGGTAGGCATGTGCATATGTAGGTGCATAAATGCAGCTTACCGCTTACAGTCACTTAAACAGGTTCAACTTCATAAATCAGATTAATGGTGCAATATCCCTGAAATGCAATATGTCATTGAGGCATACATATAAGCATATTTAATCTGCATTAAATATGCAAAATTAAATTAAATTTCTAACGATTTATGTATGCGCATACACGGAACACATTAAAAAGTAAATGCGATTATATATTATAGGTAACTATTTTAATAACTCTTATGAGAGTATATAAATGTTATAAGAATTACATTTGAAATGGTATCGCTTTAAATTATTGAAATCACAAAAGTTTAGTTATTAGCAATGGAATCGATTCTCGTTGTAGCATTTCAATTTTAGTATGCACATTTCTCACTATAAATTAAGGTCAATTTTTACTAATTGAAATTTTGTTATACTTGATAAGTACCTACATACACTTTTCATTATTTTTAATTTTTTTTTTGTATTTAATTAATATTTATAATGCACATAATGCTCCATGTATTGTCTCGATTGGACAATTTGCATGTACATTTTGAAAATTTTGTTCCTAAATGTATTTTCATATTAGTGTTGTGCTGTTATACTAATGGCCCTGTGCATTAAATATACTAGTTAAATTAAACTAGCAACATTAAAAGGGTGTTTCCTGTTACATAAATAGAGAAAATTTGACATTTATTTTAAAACCATGCGAACTTAATCACTTTTTATATACGTACAGACATACATAGTATATCGTAACATATGTCTATCGTAACATTCATTTTTAAATGAAGTGAAATATATATGTACTTAACATATATGTATATATACTACAATTCCATTAAATTAAAGTTTTCTCATTAAGTATGCATAATATTTCGGCAAAAGGATGCAATAACATAGATGTCAGTGAGAAGAAAGTCAATATCAGTAGATAAGATAAAGTACTTTGAACATAGTAAACGATGGGCTTCTAACGTTCAACATCAAGACCAAAGTCAAATCAATTACGTAATCGTATCGTATCGTATCCTATCGTGGGGCATTACAGCAATGTGCATACCAGTTACCGAAATTGTAATATAACAGTTGCTACTGAATTATTTTCTACTGTGGACGATATTACCATTTTATTCGATTTTCTTTTTGTTTTGGCCGGTAAAACTTGTTATTTCTATAGCTATGTCATAAAAATAATTTTCACAATTCCAACTACGGAAGCCATGAGCCATGTAATCGTACAAAATCTTTTGAAAAACAATGTTAGGATTGTAAATTTATGAATTTTCTTGTATTTTGTAATAGACGCATTGATATTTCGATGAATAATTGATGAATTTAAGAATAGAAAGGCCGAACATTAATACGAATTTGAAGAGGACCATCTGCTTAATATCTGCTTTTTGTAAAAATTACATTATGTTTAAAAGTTCAATTGAAAAAAATGACAAAATAAAATCCCTAATCCCAAAAAATCCCCACATGAGATTAGAAATATCCGAACTTTTAATCTCTGGCAAGTATCGTAGTAAAACAAATGTAAAATATTATATTGTATCATAGAACAGGCGGTTCCAGAACTACCCAACCTGACATATAGATGAGAGCAGTAGTTTAGAAAAAATTACTTTGGTAAAAAGTGGCAACCTTATAAAACATATGTTTTAAGTTTCAAGGTGCCATGTTGTTTAGCATTTTTTTTTTTGGAGCCATTGAAATTTAACTACCTCCGTGAATTTGTAAACATGGAAAAAATTGGTCATCGTTATGTAATTCAATAAAAATAAATAAATATGTGGCACTTAAAGCCCCAAAGGGCTCTTTAGCCCAGCTTCTCCTCCATTACTGGTGTGCGTGTTATATTTTGGACAGTATTAGAGGGACCTACTTATCTGCCGTTCGGAGAACTCTTGCGACATCACTTTTTCTGAGCTTTATCACACAGTTCGTTTAGAATTCAATGTAATTCAATACTTTCATTTGAAAGGTCTCAGTCCAACGAATATTAAAGCCGAACTAGATTCTACACTGGGGGAGTCTGCTCCTTCGTTTACGACCATAAAATATTGGGTGGAAGAGTTTAAACGAGGTCGTACGAACTGTCAAGATCAACACCGTAGTTGTCGACCAATTGAGGTGGCCACACCAGAAACAGTTAAGAAAATCCACAAAATGGTATTGGATGATCGTCGGCTGAAGGTGTGTGAGCCAGGTGAAATTACAGGAATTTCAAAAAATGCTACATATTGTATATTGACCGAAAATTTGGAGATGAAAAAGCTGTGTGCAAGATGGGTGCAGCGTTTGCTCACAATAGAACAAAAATAACTTCATGAAGATGTTTCTATTTAGTGTTTGGCGATGTTTCGCAGTAATAAAGCCGAGTTTTTGCGTCGATTCGTAGTCATGGATGAGATATGGGTTCACCACTTCACACCTGACACAAAGGAGTAGTCAAAACAGTGGACTGAAAGGGGAGAGTCCTGTCCAGAGAAGACGAAGACAGTTTCATCTACAGGCAATATTATGGCGTCTGTTTTTTGTGATGCACGTTGGATAATTTTTATTGATTATCTTCAAAAAGGAAAAACAATTTCGCTGTTGGTTGTTTATGCTAATTTGTTGCAGCGTTTAAGTGATGAAATTAAAGAACAAAACCGCATTTTGCGAAAAAGAAAGTGTTGTTTCATCAAGACAATGCACCAGTTCACATATTCACTATTGCGATGGCCAAAATCAATTAGTTAAAGCTCGAATTGCTTCAGCACGCATCTTATTCGCCAGATCTAGCTCCTTCGGATTATTTTCTATTTCCAAATTTGAATTTAGTGGTAGAAGATTTGCAAACAATGCAGAGGTGGAGGTGGAGTCTGCGGTAGATGGCTATTTTAATGAGCTAGAGAATACATATTATAAACAGGGTATCGAAGCTATAGAATATCGCTGGGAAAAGTGCATAGAGATAAAGGAGATTATGTTGAGAAATAAAGAAAAATTTCCCAAATTTGTTGTGTTTTCTTTGTAGTTCTGGGTAGTTCTGGGGCCGCCCTCATACATATATTTTCAACAAACTTGAACAATATGAATCACCTTACTAATATATCGAAAAATAATTTTCGTAAAAAGGTGTCCACATGCGATATTGCTGCTATTCCTATTTTCAAAATATAATTATTATTTTATGATTTTAATTTGTAAAAATATTAACTCTAGTACTGGAAAATTGCACATATCCAAAATTTTTTAATAGAAATTAACACAATCCAATGTTATTACACTACTTATCATCTATTTTTTTTTCGTCGGCCTTGTTGTAGTAATGAAATACCAATTTCATTTTTCAAATATAAATTTTTTTTTTTTTTTTTTTTTTTTTTTTTTTTTTTTTAGCTTATTTTTTTTTTTATTGAATCTTTCTTATACAAGAAACTAACAATAAGTATTAAAATCTTACAAACTAAATAAAACTATGTGATATCCCCTACGTTCCATCACAATTTGGTGAGTCGCGAGATGTAGCAATTTTACAGCATATTCAGTGTGTCTTTTCTTTTTAATCGACGATGCCCCTTGCTCAGCAACAATTGCCTAGCAAGGGGATTCGGATGATTGTGTAATTTTTGAATGTAGCTTCTGCAGGACATTGCAACTTCCTCAGAAATTGTGGATACATTTAAATCTCGATGGATGTTAACGTTCCTCATATACCAAGGCGCATTTACAATAATTCGCAGACACTTGGATTGTATTCGCTGCAATTTTTCGATATTAGAGGGAGATGCGGTGCCCCAAAACTGAATACCATAAGTCCAGATTGGTTTCAGGATTGCTTTATATAATAGCACTTTGTATTCAAGATTCAACTTTGATCTTTTGTGTAACAGCCACCATAACTGATTCATTTTAAGCTTGATCTGAGTTTTCTTTGCCTCTATGTGATTTTTCCATGTCAGCCTTCTGTCGAGGTGAATACCCAAGTACTTTGTTGAGGAACATTGTGGAACTGATTGGCCATTAATTTTAAGTGGGGGACATGTATCTAGCCTTAGCGTGAAGGTTACATGTACGCTCTTTGATTCATTGACTTTTATACGCCATTTTGCTAGCCAGATTTCGAGAGAATCGACATGAGTCTGCAGGAGTTTAGTAGCTTCTATGGGGTTAGAGCGAGAGCACAATATTGCCGTATCATCAGCAAAGGTCGATATGAATGTATAGTTATTGTTGGGCATATCTGAAGTGTATAAGAGATACAGTAAGGGACCCAAAACGCTTCCTTGAGGAACGCCAGCGTGAATATCCAATGGATTTGTTGTGTAATCCTTGTGATGTACGAGAAATTGTCTTTTCGTGAGGTAGCTACTAAGCAATGAGGAGACATTTGCAGGCAGTAATAGTTTGAGTTTGTAAATAAGGCCATCGTGCCATACTTTATCGAAAGCTTGAGTGATATCAAGAAAGACAGCTGAGCAATACTTTTTTTCTTCAAAAGTGTTCCTTATCAGAGTTACAATGCGGTGGACTTGTTCTATTGTGCCGTGCTGTTTTCTAAATCCAAACTGATGTAGAGGAATCAGTTGATTGATATTAATAAATGGAGTTATATTCATGACAAGTAGCTTTTCGAATACTTTAGAAAGTAGAGGCAGGAGGCTGATAGGTCTGTACGATGCAACTTTTGTAGGGTCTTTTCCTGGTTTTGCTATCATAATAATATTTGAAGTTTTCCAGCATTTGGGATAGTGTTTAATACGAAGGATAGCATTGAAAATGTGCATCAGATGAATTACTGAAGCCGGAGGTAGCTCTTTTATCATTTTACCGGTAATTTTATCTGGACCAGGTGATTTTTTTGGGTTTAAATCTTTATAAATTGCTTTGAATATGTCCTTTTTTTTAATTTTGAGCGTTATTGAGCAAGGTTGAGAAGTTAATATTGGTAAATAGGACTGTGAAGAGGGTGGATTGGGTGTAAACACACTTTTTAGATGGTTTGCAAAAGCCAAACCCTTCTCACAGTTGCTTCTAGCCCAATTACCGTCACTCAAACGGATGGGGGAATCAGTGAGAATTGGCCGATTTGATTTTTTTGCTGATTTCCACAAAGAGTAGTCTGACGCTTCACCAGGTGTTAATTTCGCTATGTGCTCTTCTAACTCTTTGTTGTTTTTATTTTTTAAGGCTTGCTTTAACTTTCGAGTGCAGTGCTGTAGCTGTGTTTTCAGATTCGGTGATCTGAATTCTTGCCATTGTCTTCGGAGTCTTCTTTTTTGTCTTACTAGCAATTCAATATCGGCTGGTGTGTATGGGCTATAGTTTGATTGCTTGCATACCTTTGTGCAGGTGGCTGAGCTGAGAGCTAATGAGAGCAGCTGGTTGAATTTTTCGAGTGCTGAGTCTACATCGTGTCCATTTCTTAATACAGTACTCAGAGGAAGATGGGAATTTATATATTTCTTGAATTTTAACCAGTCTATTTTCTTTCTAACGCAATTGCTTTGGGGGCTTGGTGATTTTATAGATATTACCGTGGGTGAGTGGTCAGATGATAGATCATAATTACACTCTGTGGAGATATTTTCCATCTGCAAACCTTTGGCGACTCCAAAGTCTATGAGATCGGGTATTTTCCTCTTGTCCGTCGGCCAATATGTCGGTTGACCATTTGAAATAATATCGTAGCCGTGGTTAGTGATGATTGAACATAGTCTTTTGCCTTTTGGAGTTATTAATCGGGAGCCCCAGTGAGTGTGTTTGGCGTTGAAATCGCCAGCAACCAAGAATTTGCTACCAAGAGTTGAGAAAAATTCTTTATATTGCTGTTCGGTAATACTGTATCTTGGGGGACAGTATATCGCAGATATTACTAGCTTAGAGATGTATTCTTCCAGACATATAGATGTTGCTTGCAAGTAGACGCTACTAAAATCTTCAAGAACATGATGTTTTATTCTGCTTTTTATCAATATGGCAGTTCCTCCGCGTGCCTTACCATGCGGATGATTTGTGGTGTACAGTTTGTAATATGGTATTTGGTAGCAATTTTTGTCAGTGAAATGGGTCTCAGATATCATCATTATGTCGATTTGGCTGGATTCAAGGAATTGAATTAGCTCCAAACGGTGCTGGCTTAAGCCGTTGGCGTTCCAGTGGCATATCTTGAGACAACTCATGGTCTGGATAGCAATGTTTGGAGTAACATCGATTGATTTTTCATCATTTCTTGCATCATTGTTTGCATTGAGTTCATGAATTGGTTCATATTCTGAATCAATGTTTGAAGCAAATGTTCAAGGGTACTTGGCTGTTGGGTGGGCAGTGAGTGTTTCTGCTCATTATTTACATTGCTTTGTTGGTGTGGGTTTTGTTTTAACACGCTAGCGTATGAATTGGTTTGATTCTTGTTTGGGATTGCAGAGAAGAATTGTGTTGCATCAATATTTTGTCTCTTACTTGAGTTGGCTATCTGAGTTTGCTCAACTGGTTTTAGAGGTTGATTGCTAGCGGAGAAATTTAGCTTTAGGGTTGTATATACTGGGCAACCTCTATAATTTGCGGTGTGATTACCTCCACAATTGCTGCATTTTTTCATGCTAGCATCGCCTTTAGATTTTGGGCATATGTTTGATTTATGGAGATCTCCACAAATCACACAAACAGCTGGCAGGGTACAATATGTCTTAGTATGTCCATATTCTTGGCAGTTGCTGCACTGAGGAGGTCCAGTTCTCTTATGGGGTTCTTCGATTGTGATTTTGCGATGCAATAAATATCGAATTTTATATATGGGGTGTACTTCACCTTTTTTTAGGGGTTTTGTTTCAGGCTGAAGCTCAATACGATATAACGGTTGAGGTATATTGCTCTTGTTGAGAATGTTGAATACTGTTTTGGCTTGAAACCCTTCTTCCTGGAGGGCAAGTTTGATTTCGTTAATATCAACGTTGGGTTCGACGCCTTTGAGTACAACGATTAAGCCCTTACTACTTTTTAGCTGATATGTGTAGTAATTCTTTTTTACAGCATCAAATTCCGCTATTACTTTGCGATAATGAGTTTCGCTGTAGATTTGCACTTTTGTTTCCTCAATTTGGCCTTTGCGAATAGGAACAACATGGAAATTCTTTGGTCCTATAAGACTTGTAATTCTAGAAATCAACTTATCTGAGTTGCGTTCTCTCAAGAAAATGGGTGGGGGTTTGAAATTTTTCTTGGAGATAATATTTTCGTCACTTTCATCACCTGAAAGCAGAGCGTATCTATTTTCCGAACTAATAGGGACAGTGTTCTGCTTTTGAATTTTTGTTGAATTCATTTGTTTTGAATTTTGCGGACTTCTCTTTCGCTTTACTACAGTAATGTAGCGATCAATACCAGTTTGAACAGCAACTGGTTCTTTATTAGTCATCGCACTAGTTGCTTTAACTACTGGGTCATGCACTTCAGTAGAAGTGCCGTTATTTGATTGCTTTGATGTTGTAGCTGTTGGTGTTACAGCAGGAGAAGCACATTGTACACTCCACGGTATAGAGGGAGATAGTATATCACGATAGAACAAATTATTTTTTTTGTCTGTATTTATTGTTGTTGCAAAATTTGATGAATTTTTAATATGTGCAGGCAAAAGATTTGCACTGTTACTTTCACTTGTGCAGTGTGTATCAACTGTTTTATTTGATAATGCACTTATCGGGGGGGTTTGCGCGGGTGACTGCAAATTATTGTTTACACACACATTAACAGGCGATTGCCGTTGCCGGAGAGGAGAGCGCTGAACACTCATACTGTAAACAAAATGTTTGCAAATTATATTATTATTTTATTTGTTTTTTTTTTTTTTTTTTTTTCTAAAAATCAAAATAAAGACGTCCACTCTTATTGGTGACTTTCGCGAACTTGTGAAAAATATAAATGATTTTAAAAATAGCTGCAAATGCCCCATAAAGCAAGTCTAAATTTCAAGATGGAATAATATTACCTTCCCAAAAAAATAACTGCAATAAACATTGGCTGGCACAAATTGTCCATACATTTTAATTATTGAAAATAAAAAGTTTTATTTCTTTTCTCTAAAATGGAAGGCAGGTAGGTAATTAATATATTTTATGGACATTTTAAATAATTTTCTTTTGAAAATTTTCATAAACAAATCACAAAAGCAATGAAAAAAACATAAAGACACGTGATGAATGTATAATATTAACCTTGAAATTGTTTGCTCTATATTAATCCGTTTGATTATTGATATTTATGTATACCTGAGGTCGACAATAATATAGAGAGCTACGAGTACATTTCATCATTCAAATGATCTAATAATAACTTTTCCATCAGATGCTCATGGAAATGTGTTACGTACGTACAGATACTTCTGACTCTTGATTAAATAGAGTTGTAGCAGAAATTTAACTACATTCAACTAAGTATCATACTAATACCAAACTTTTCGATAAGTATGTACGTAGATATTTTATTAACTTTTTTCACTTTTATGAAATTTCGTAGAGCAATACAAAAAATAACACCAATGCTAATAAAGAGCACCTGCCGTTGGTTATTTTTAGATCAAAGCAAAATCTCTAAATAATTAAAAATGAAACTGATTGTTAAATTATGAATGAATTCACTAAATCGAAAGTCAACAATACAAATGGTAAAGTTGAATTATGTGAATTTAACTCACGCAACCATTTGACCTTCGAGTAATTTACGAGTAACACTACATACCTGTCAAACGGGTGTGAACTAGTGCTTGGCAGAACGAGATCTCACCAGTAAAAAAATGACACAAAGCCTAATAACAATTTAAATGTATATGTAAGTTACATATGACAGCCTTCTATGTAGTTTAAAATTAATAAATTACATACTACCCATTATACTTTGCTATGTTTAGTATAAGTAGTATAACTACATAACATATTTGCCCATCCGTTACTATTACATGAGAATCCATTGTATGTTATGTCATATGTACCTACCTTTTTTCACTGTACATTATTGTAATATATTTATTTACCTTTGTCAATCGTAGAAAAGAACACCAAAACATGATAAGCTACAAATCGAGCAAACCTCGTCACACAGAAAGTCATTATCTCTACACGAACACACAAAGAAAAAGTTGTTAAATATGCTTTACAGCATAAAGCAAATTGTAAACATGAAGAATTTGTGGTATCGCTGGTGAAATGGACTTGAGCTTTCGTGCATATGTTATATGTGTATCTGTGTGCTAGTTGTTGTCGCAAATGGATTACTTATGTTTACATAAACGATTTAAAAAATACTAACAAAAAAAAACTAACAAATACAACAATGAAAAAAGTGTGGTGTGTGGTCCGGTATAAAGTTGTATACAAATATTTGCATGATGTACATACATATATGCGAAAGTGCGTATGTATGAGTGCTAGAATCCTTATGACTAATTCACAAAAATGTCTAATATTCAAAAAGTTTACGTTATGTTATATGTATTTACGTAAGAACATACTTACATAAATAGTGGAGAGGGACACAGATTGGGGCAATCGATTCATTTTTGTACAAATTTTTAGCATTTAGGTTCTGATTGCTTATAATGTTAACATCAAGTTTCGTTGTGTTCTAATTTTTGTCAACTCGAAAGTTTGTATATCTAATTTGATGAAATAATGTTATATGCATAATATAATATTTTATATGCATATGCAAGGCTGAAGTGACACTTCGAATAACTGATATAGAACAAAATAGTAGACTTCACACTCTGGTGCTATAGGCTTGCAAAGGAGTATACGCAAAATATTTTATAAAATTATCTTAATATGGCAATATGCAATACTAAAAACATATAGCTTATATGATATAAACAGCCTATATACAAAGCATTTGTAGAAGCCAAAAAAAAATTTTCAAAATGAATTGAAAATATTAGCTTTTTGCAATTTTGCACGACCAAATGCACAAGAGAATGATTAAGATTTAACTATTAAATCTCCTAAACATAATGTTCAAAATATCATAATTAAAAAATTTACCTATTTTGACATTTCAAAAGAAATCGGGTTTAGTAAAATTGTGCTATAAAAAGTCATGTGTACGCTATAGAAGATTATGCTTTCATACTGCAAGCTACAATCAAAGTAGTAGCAGTACTCTACAATAGTAAATCGTTGCCTACTGTAGACAACGGAAATACCAAAGAAATATGTCTTGCAATAATGATTTCATGTGAAAATAAAAAACTCTTTTTTCTCCAGCAAAACTCTTCAATTTTAAAATCAGCTACGAAAAAGTTCTTTACAATGGTATTAATGCATTTTTAAAACGACCAGAACCCATAGGCCTATCTTGGCAATTTTTATAGATTAACTTATTTGTGTGAACAAATTTTGTTCGTTTTTTTTAATTTTATATAAAACAAGGTGTTATTTTGAAGTAATTTTGAAGCAATATTATTTTATCCTTCATTTCATGAGAGAAAAACTTTCTCGAAAATAATACTTCCATATTTTGGGATACTATATTTTACTATCCCAACATGATTCGAATAATTTTTTATCCCAAGAAAAGCACTAATTTTCTAGTATTTTCACGATGAATCTTCTAAAAAAATTATATTTAATAATAAATAATAATAAATAAAAGTTTTTTAAATTGAAGCTAAATCAAGATAAATTTACATGAATTCAGCGACATCTGGAACCAACCAACGGTCTTCTGCCCTACATATTATGCTCGATACAGGTAATGAAAATGAATCACTTTAAATGTTCTTCTTCTCAATGAAAAACATGATGAATCCATAAATACTACACAGAATAACATAAGATTACAATAGTTTAAGTTTAACTTTTATGCATCTTTATTGCATTTATCAAATAATTTAACAAAAACTTAACTTCTCTGTTGTGCTGTGTTTATATGATTGTGTTATTCTCTTTATTAATTGGCAGAACTTTATTGGCAAATGAAACAATAGCCGATGATGGTTGACTGGCCGCCAAATCGCAAAACACATGGCATTCGTTATCACGTGCACCGGTTGGTGTTCGAGCAATAAATGCAAATATTGTCTTATTCACAGGACGTTGCACGCCTTCATCATTGGCGGCAACGCTCCAAAAGCGATTACCTGGATCCAGACCAAAATGCGAAATGTTTTGTGCCGCATAGTGACGGCGGAAGAAGAGACGACGTGTATTGTCGGTGAGTGTGATACCCTGTTGAGACACCTTCAAGTGAACCTCAACTACTTGTGGCAACGAAGAGTATGAATACATCTCAGAAACAGCTTTGCGAATAGCCTCATCTCCTGTCAGTGATTCCGTATTCCAAGTGAACAAATACAAAACATTACATGCTGCACCTTGATTAAGCAGTTGTTTTTGCGCTGCCATCAAATCGGGATCACCGAACGATTGCAATAGATCACGATCTGGTATAATTAGTTTGCAAGGTAAGGCTAATTGATCGATAGAGTGCTGATAGACTAAAGCAGAAAGTGAGGTAAACGTCGGCTCGTTGCTGCAACCTTTCAATCGTACTCCTCGTGTGGTTGGTTCCAGCAGAAAATGTCTAACTAATACATCATTATTATGGGAATCTTCCGGAATATAAACACCAGGAGGTGGTTTGGCCACACGCAGTACCAAACCAAATGCATTTTTGTATGTAGTTGAGTTGCGAATAAGAAAAGTTCCTGTCGCTGCATTGCGTAGTAGCGCCACAGCTTCTTCGCGTGTTAAATGCGGTTTGTACCAGAATTCCGATGAGTCCTTAGCAAACTTCACCAGATGAGGATCAACCTCTTGAGGTTCATTTGAAACTGCTCGATGTGTTGAAGTTTTGGACGATATTTCGTTTGAAGTTATCGATTCATTGGACCTGTTTGGAACAGAACGTTTCATTGTTGGTGAGCTGGGAACATCAGCACTGTACGGGCTAACGCAACGATCGTCCAGTGACGTTTTCGAAGTAACGGGGAAATTAGGAGTTTCCGACCTACGTGGTTCGGGCATTTCCAATGCGGCAATAACATTAAACGATTTTTCAGCAATCGGACGTTTTTGATCATTTTTCTTAGCATCGGGAAGATCAATTGTTTCCACATACTTTACAATATCGGTACATTCAGTCGGTTTTGCGGAGTTTATACGACTTTCGAATTCCACGCTTGCATTCTGCTTTGGTCGTTCCTGTAGTTGACGCTGTAATTGCTGCTGTCTTTGTTGCTCTAGTTGCTGCTGCTGTAATTGTTGCTCTAGTTGCTGTTGCCGTTGTAGTTGTTGCTGTAATTTCTGCTGCTGTTTCAAGTGTTTCTTATTGAGTACTTCTTGCAATTCGTCAAGATCTTTCTGTATAGCGGCTTCCTGTGCCAACTTAGTTGCTGTGTTATTTTGTTCTCGTAGCGATTGTTCACGTCGTTCCAGCAGCATTTCTTCGAATTCCTGACGAGACGGAGTTTTCCGCAAGACTGGTAAGGATGTTTGTATTGCTGGACGATTAGATTTACGTGCCATACTTGGACTAACAGGTGGTCGACCAGTTTTCGATGATGTTTCACCAACCTCTTCAATGACAACATGATTTAAATCACTTTTCTTAAAATTCGGTGGCAAATTTCCATACGTAAAGGGAAGTGCATGTTCTCTCGCATGGTAGGGTATGTTTTCTTCATTCTCATCTGAATTTATATCCCTAGTAGATTCTTCTTCCTCATCATGCAGTTCAACTTTATAATTTTCAGATGATATTATTGGTATTCGTACCGAGGCCATTTTATTTATGAAAATTATTTAAATTATTTAGTCAAATTTCAATATTTTCACTATGCGATTATGAAATCGCTTCGAAATCGTAAAATGTTCAATAAAAAAAATTCAATCACTGTGTGCCAAAAATATCGTATGTAAGGTATATTGAAAAAATTCGCGTCCGCAACGAAAAACTTCTCTCAGTAAACTGATTTCATTGAATTTATTCACGCATTATACGAATACAATGTTGATCGGTCGTCCAGTCATTCAACCAAAAACAACATCATCATTGGCGGCAGTCGTTTCAAATTTATTTTTGGCTATTGTCCTATACAAATGATGAAAACAATGTCTGATACAGACGCTGAAATATATGCATTTTCCAGTACACTCGGGATCTAATACGAATCATAAAACAGCATTATTTGTATTTTGTTGTTGGATATTTTCTTTCCGCAAGGCAATTCCAACTCAAGTAACCACGAAATGAAAAACAGATGTAATTAACTTCCCAAGAAATTGAATTTTTTCAATAGATCTTTTGAACTTTTGCAAAGCTATAGCTCTCTCGTGCTCTCGTGCGCTCTCTCTCTCTCTCTCCCTCTCATCTGATTTGATCTAATCGACGAAAACTGCATATGAAAACGCTAAGGCTCTGTAGAAATGCAAAGTACTCGTAAAATCTAAGAAAAATCTAATCAAGTGCGAGAGAATGTGCTAGTTAATTATAGAATCATTAGCTTTCTTTCTTGTTCAGACTACGAACATGTTATTTTAGTGGGTCGAGAATAAAATATTTCAATTTGATTCAAATAAATATAAAAGTATATATACGCAAGTGTATAGAGTAATAAACACAGTGAAGTTATTTTGGAGCGACTCTCACAAAATTGAATGTTGTCATACTCATAATATGTATATTTAGGAGAATAGAATGATAGTAAAAATTGCCAACAAATGTCATTAACATACTTTGATTGCTTAAATATGTTATGAATTTTCTTTTCAAGGAATTTTGTTTACATTTCGTAAATAAGAGTGCGCTCACACCAATTTTTAGTGGTAATTTTTAAATATTTTGTTTGCTAATCCGCAGTAAATAGTTGGAGGAACATTTTTACTGAATCAAGCACTCAACCTAGTATCTATACACAGTTTTAAAAACATAACACATAGCACAAATATGTTTTATGGAAAGATTCACTATATGATACCATACATACTTAGATATTTATGTGGCCATTAAATCCGAAAATGGATTTAGGCCGAATAAAGGATGTATCGCAAGCCAACTCTTTCCTTCGCTAGCTAGCACCAGATAGAAATTCCAAGCGCTGTCAAGTTCTCCAGTACTTGGCCTTTCCACCACAGGTTAGGTCTGCCTCTTCTGCGTCGTCCACCAGCATGTTCCGAATATAACACCTTACACTATAAGATACCTCACACATAAACATTCTCGTTTGCAAAACCCACTAAAATATTTTTAAAAGTATCAAATTTTTCAAGGTGTGAGTGCCGTAGCTCAGTGGTTAGTGTGTTGGCCTTTTGATCTGTAGGTCGTGGGTTCAATCCCCGGCTGAAGCATAACAAATTTAATATCGAAAAGATTTTTCATTCGAACGGTACCCATCTGTCGGCAAGCAATTGGCAATTCTTCCAGCAGTAACAATTTGCCATGGAAAAGCTTGTAAAAGAACTCTGTGACAAGGCTCAGAGAAAGTGATGTTGCAAGAGTTCCGCCGTTCTGTTCATTTTAAATTATCAAAAAAATCTATAGGGAAAGGTATAATGACGTAATACATTTCACAAAAATGTTTTTGGACAGATTTACTATAAGATACCGAATACCGATACAAATTCTCATATTCAAAAATAACCAAAATATTTTGAAAGATTGATATTGAGTTCCAAAACTGATTTAATGAGAGTAATGTGGAGAACTTCCGCTATACAGCTCAAACAAACAGTATCAAGCTTATCCTGAACTTGGAAAAGTTAAAGTGATTATGATTGAAGTATTAAAATTAAAATATATGAAACTACACCAAGTTCTATCCAAAAATAATGAAGTTTGGTATGAGAAAGATGAGAAAGTTCTTTCCGTCAATATATTCTATTGTTAAAATCTATTTTGAATTGTGAATTGTAACATAATTATTTAATTAGTATCTCCTTTAACAATGAAATTGCCAATTGGATCCTTTCCAGTCGAAATTGACGTTGCCACTGAAGTATTGTATGTGTTAGGGCTCTAAGAGTGACACATTCACAATAGTACGAAAATAAGTATTCCTCTTTTTGGTTATTGTTTGCGATAGTTTCTTACGCATTTAGCCAAGGCACACACCAACGGTCGATTTTAGCAAAACCAAATGTTCGAATTTCGAAATACATAGGTTAATTCACTGCAAAAAAGAAATCTAAATAATATTTGAAAAAATGGAAGAAAACATTAAGTGATTTTTATGAAGTACTAGCTATCACTTGAATATTAACTCTTTTCTTGAGGGTTTTTATAACATCAACAACGAAAGTGTTATATTGTATTTAATAAATAATATACATTATTTTTCTTATAAGAAAGCTAAGTTAAATATGATTTATATGCAAGTATATCATATATTTACATTGCTCACACCATTCTACTTAATATTTACATATGAACTAATTCTGCTTATCCATATTGAATCCGGTTAAGCTAGATAACATCTTTCCTGTGAATTGACGTATTTCAAGCGGATCACTATCGTTAAAATCATCAAATATCATTTGCATTTGATCCTTCAAACCATCCGAAATTGATGTTGTTATATGATCTCTAAACAAATTTGTGATTGGGCTCAAAATCAAACCAGTCAGCTGACGAATTAAACGCATTTGATCCAGTTGCACATGAATATTGCTTTTGTTGTTTTGTTCAAAAAATATGATAATCAATAATAATACTACTTGTAGAAAAATTGATATGCAGGCATACCTAAATCTCATAATGCGAAAATCATTTAAACGTAATCTTGATGTTGGTACTTCAATTGCCAGTTCAGCATAAAAAATCGTATCTTCCAGATTACCAATTACCTTTCCGTATCCATCCAATGGCATTAAACGTAAAAGAAAATTGTATTCAAACTGCAAACAAAAATTGTATTCATTAAAAATTCATTGCATGCACATCAGCAAAGTGCTTTGGACGTACAGTGATGACGAAGGCCGATAAAACGAACACGTCTAAAGTGAAACATCGCTATTTTGAATGCATTGACATATCTAGGTACGTATATTATGAACGATAGAGATTATTCGATATAGTGAAAATGTATTGTATGATTTTTTATTAATGTACTAATTTGATAGTTCTTCAATAAAGTTAGTAAATTAATTATTAGATAACTACTACTTATTATTATTTCATGGAAATGTTTTGTGATGCGATTAAATACAGATGTTTAAATGTATGTATTCTACTACATATTTCATAATTATTGGGATGAAATTAATCAAATACTGTATGCTTATTACTATGCGCCTGCATACACTCATTCCATTTCTCATTATACAGCTATCGTTGGAACCGAGCTTGATACTTTAAAATTTATGTAAATCATTCGAAAGATTCAAACTCAGCCACGAAAAACAACCAAAAAAAGCATATTAAAGCATTTTGAAATGAATAGAATCTTGCCTGTAAGCTCCTAAGTGTCAGATTGAAACGACAAACAAAAGATCGCTCTCCATACGTCATAAACGCATCTCCGTATCGTTTGACTCCCTCGATATTGTAAGCGATTCCATTTGATAGAAAAAGACCCACTTCATATGTTGCAAAAAGTGGACTCTGAAAATATAATTAATAGATAAATATTCTAAAAACGTATTTAATTAAATCAATTTATATTTGAAGTGATGACAAAGCTCAAGTAGCATATATTTATGTATGAATAACTATTCTACTATCTCTATTTATATATATAAATATATACTTTGTATTTATGACAAGAATAAAAATTATCAATAAATCGATCATTAATAAGGGATTACATCATTTGAAAATATGAATAAATTCTAAAAGCAATTGCTTCTAGATGAAATTTCTAAGCAATTACCACATTACAAAACCCCTCGATATCTGCAATAATCTAATAGAATCTTATAAGCCAGCGTATGTTTAGAATGCCCAAATTATGTAGTGAGTTCCAGAAAACCCAATTTTTTTTTAAAAAATCTGATAAGAACGAAATGGAGTACCTATTGCCAATAAGCAATATATGGCCCATATTAAAAATCTCTACCTTTGGTGTTTTTGCGATAACTAGATAAAATTTGGTGGTCGTAATATTGCAAAAAAGACCACAACATCAAAAGCAACAATTAAAAGAGATTGGTTAAATTAATATAAAATAGGTATCAAAGATATTTTTGTTGCTGTTCTCTTTCTTTTGAGACTTTGAGTGTCTTTTTACGCCTTTTTTCTAGAATTTTTTTTTTTAAACATTAATCTCATAAGGCGTTCACCAACTGTGCAGCATCTTGGAAAAAAATATCGCTGTAGACAATTACACTTTTAAAGTAGTAAATAAATTTGTTTGTCTCGTAAGCAGGATTTGAAATTATGTAAAAGTAACTCTAGCTACTTGGTGCTCATTAAAATGAGAAGTCTAGAATGAAAACCTATCTATAATACGATTTATAATCCGATATTGACATAATTAAGCGCACTAAACTCTAGCGGCTATGTTGGCTTGGTCATGTCGATCGAAAGGAATAAGCTACTCATAACACCCAATGAATTCGATTCGTAAGAATTCATAATTTCCTTTTTCAGTTTTGCTAGAAAAAAACCTTCAACGCATAAATAAATCATATTCTGAAAATTTCAGTAAATCCACAGATCAAATATTTTAATAATGATTTTCAACTTACAATGCTAATAGTTTCCTTCATATCTGGCAACGTTAAATGCTCGATACTTAAATTTCGTATGTGTTCTAATAACATTGGGATTACCATATCGACTTCTTCATTAATATTAGACCATCCAACATCATCACTTTGAAAGCTGCTTACGTTATCAGTGTTTCGAGTAAATCTGCGGTGTACTTCATTGAAGATGGTAGAAGGAATTTGCTCAGTTTCATCAAAATTACTTTCTCGCCTATTAATGAAAACATTGTATAACTACTATAAATTGTTGTTGTAAAATTTTAAACGTAAATTTATTAGGGGTTTTAATTATAAAAATATTTATAATTATGATGTATGTATGATAATCTGGCAACGTTATATGTTTTAAATGATGTTATGCAACGCCATTCTGAGAAGAATAGAAAAGCGCGTAATTGAGCGAAATTTGAAAGAAAATTTGAAATTTAAAATTAGAAATTCAAATGAAAAATATAAATATATTTATTCCATTATCATTTATATAAGAATTTATAATTCTATGAATTATAAATTAGTATAATTATAATTAGTTATCTTTGGTTTTGTAAAGTAATTAATGGAAAACATCCATTTTAATGGATGTTTTTTTTTTCAATTTTAATTAAGCGAATTAGTAAACAAAATTAAATCAAGATACGTACATACATATGTAGCAATAAGGTCCATTTTTAAGCCCTCCCGATTTTTAAAATGAGATATTAATTAATAGACATCGCTGTTTTCTGTATTTAAAATTGAAATATATTCTAATAAATCATTTAATGTGAAACATAAATTATTTCTGTTGTTTTTATTTTTTCAAATTACTAAAAGCGCAAGCTATTTTTTTATTTTTATTTGAAAATTAAAGTGTATGTTTAAGCACCTACTTATGTCTATAGTGTACACTTTGTTCGGCGTTTTATAACATGAATATTGTACACATTGTACATCATTTTGAAGATCAATCAGACTTACAAATATACGCTTTAATAGTATAACGCAAAAAAAAACTAACTAATGAAATTTTAAAGACAATAGGAAACGACAACACGAACATGGTAATCAAAGCTACATATTTTCATTTTTGCAATAGTGTTATGTAATAAACATACATATATTACATATATACACTTGTATGTACGTAGCTACGTACATAATACTTAATAAAAGTAAAAAGAAAAGAAAATGAAATAATAATTAAAAATTAAACCGAAAGCAAACTTTGGGTTTACTCTGATAATATGGGGTTGACGACACAAATAATAATAATTTGATAATGAGTAGCAGTCGGAATAAAAGCTACACCCAAGAAAAATATTAAATGCTTCCGTTCAGAAATAATGTAGAAATATTCCCATACGCCTCTTTTGGAAATCCAGCAGATTTTACAATTGGCATTGTTGTCACTCCTTGTGTACGGAATTTATGTGAAAACTATTTATAAAAAAAAAGAAACACAAAAAAGAGTTGCATTGTTTCCAATGCGGTTTTCTTGAAATACTTTCCTATAAATTCTTGAGAGAACATAGGAGATTGGGAAGCATTCTCCTAAGGCATTATGTACTCAAACTAAATAAAGTGTCTTACGGACGAACATGTTTTTTTACATTCATATTTCCTACAAGGTGTTATTTAATTTATTTAATCATCCGTATCTGATTAATCAAAACTATAATTAATCAATTATTCGATTAATCTAAATTTTTGTTTAAGGATCTTTTTATTTATGTGGGCGGACGTTTATTGTTGATAATATTACTGTAACTTTTAATGCCTTTTGATGTCGTATTCGTATATCTTTAATGAAACTGTCAATGCAATGTGATTTTTTGTTATTCTATGTGTGCTTAATGTATATTTTGATAGAAATACTTTAAAATTAACTACACCTAAATCAAAACTAGTTATGTCAACATATGGCACACAAACTGTTCTTTTAATTCAAAATCTTGATAAAATAAAACCCAAACAAAATTCGCCAGCGTAATTTTACAAAAACCATGATAACCATAATGAACCATAAGCAAAATAGTTCACCTAACACCAGTTCACGCTTTTACTTTATATTATTATTATTTTTTATTTTATTTTTTTTTTTATTCATATTTCCCTTGCCCTCCACTATTTATTTTCGTGTTCACATTCTAAATGGCTTTCCTTGTTTATCTTTCTTTTTTGTGTTTGTATTGCTAGTATTATATTTCCAAAAAATTTGCTCATATTTTTATGTATTTATACCTAGAACCAAAATAATAATAATAAAAAGTTAATTTTTTTTTTTGGATTGTGCCAGACAAATACCAACAATTCGATGTGCAAACACTTTTTACCGGGTGTCTCATATTATTTCGTATAATGGTAATCACTTTCAATTTCTGTGTCTCTAAAAAATAATCTTGACTTCATATTACCTAAGTGGCAAATTTCTACACACTACTACTACACTCAGCACACTACAATTTATACCTTTTTACCAATAGCGAGAAACTCTGACATTTGTACAGTTAATTTGACAAGTTATACCGCACTTTTATCCAGTTTTATTAGATATAATGTAAACAATTACAGCCGAACAGCGTTTACAAATTGTGGACATTTTTTAACAAAATACCATCGGCCAACTGAGGCGAGAATTAGCAAAACAATTCAATTATCTCCAACTCATTTTACTCTTCTAGAATCCCATCCAGAAACGAGATTGTTTAGAATGCTTGCAGAAGAAAATATCACCAGTATGATCCAAATTCATAAATTCGTGAACCTGCACTAAAATCTGAGCTACGCGCTTTTCTCCTACAAGATTCAATAGGTACAAGAATTGAAGCCAACGGACCATCAATTACGATGTGAGTTAAGAAATTGGTCGCTTGAAAAGTTATATTTAGTGATAAGGCTCTCACTTCTAGCTCCATGGCCTTATGAATAAGATCCACGACTCATCAACTACTAATGCCCAGCGAAAAAAACACTATTTGGTACGGTCTGTGGACCGGATCTTCAAAAATGAAGAAAATCGACAACTTTTTATCACCAAAAAATGCGTGTACATGGTCTGGAAGACTTTTAGTTTCAGCAATATGGTGAGACATGCAATTCTGCTAACGAAATCATCGATTTATTGAAGGAATTATTTATAGAAAATATTATCTTCTTGATTTTCTCTGATTTTCTGGAGTTAATTGATCCCATTGGTATACGCCGACAACTATTGCAAAACCAAAATAAGGCGACCATTCGTGATATATGGCTTCAAACATTCGACAAAGTAGTTAGAAATTGGTACTTCACAATTATATGTTTTTTAGTAATTCCATTTTCAATACTACCCTGTACAAAAAAATTATCTTCTAATTTTTCACACTTCTTCGATTCGAATGAATAAATTTCGTACCTACCGAGATCAGAATATGCGAAATTGTTTTTATAAATCCAGTGGAAAATCATATAATCAAGATGCAAATTAATCGATTAGTCAGAAGTTTTATGAATAGAAATATTTAGCACTCTTGAGATTTAATAGGGATACTTTACAATATAAGGTAATACACAAAGTGGTAGTTCAATTAAAAGTCGTCCTTACAAATCCCATTGGAATTTCATTATATTGTATATCTCGAAAAAAAAAAACAAATAATTTCGATTTCTTCCTACGATTTGATATCTACAGTGCTCGCAGAAAAATTTATCATAAAAAAACAAATAAATTGAGACACTCATCGATCTCAGAAAAATTCTGACTTCCGTTTTCTTGTTGCACTATGCTTTAGAAGTAAGAATTCCAAACTCAAATACTATAGCAAATAATTACTTTTTTCCTTTGTGTCGAAAAAAAGTTAAGTACACAATTCATGAATTAGGGTTAAAACCAAACAAAAAGCTTAAACATTTTGTTGATTAAACAAAATTCTGATTCAAGCATTCTACGTAATTAAACAAAATGCTACCATAAAACATTCTGATTAATCATTATTTTCCATTAAACGTCTAATTGCACAATTCTATATTATTTGCAAGTGTCGGTTTTACGTAGTAGGAAAGTTTACCTTATTTGTTGTTCACCTCTTGTTAATATTGTAAATAAAGAAATTAATTTGAGACTCGTTAACAAACTGTACACACACATCTTATGAAAATTATTCTTGTCAAAATTAATTATGAAAAATTGTTCAATTTTTTTATTTGGTTTGTTTCTTTTTCCGCGGAATAGATTTTTCAAACTGATCAAAGGTGAATCAATGAACAACAAACATACTATATATTAGTACTTAGTACATATGTAATTCAAGGTTCGACTTTATCCACTCAACCATACGTGATTAACTTAAAAATTCTGTAAATGCGACCGGACTTAAACGATGACAATTACTAAGTACCTACATACAATAATCTTTAGGTATAGTAGGTATTTAAATACACATTTTTATTACTAATTGGAGTATATTAATCATATCGCAATTTATTAACTTATTCACAAGTTACCGCACTAGGCAGCACAAATAACGTATTCAATGCACTTAAATGTACACAAATAACACATACAAATGCAGTTGTGTATATGCAGTATCGAATTTTAAATTTTATATGCAATTATTAAAATTGTTTTCAACAGTTTACGACTTATCAAATAAATAATAAGTACATCCTCATTCAGGTGCGATTCCGAGTTTACTAAACGCATACAACACAATTCGCAACAAATTAGCTTATTCATAACTAAATACATAGACTCCAGCTTTCCAGCCTTGATCTTGATGAGCTTTTTTGTAATAGTGCTTCCCAAGCGACAAGTTAAGCTTATTTATCTACTGCTTACAAACAGCATACTACTGCTTTTATTTTACTATACTATTGACATTCGGTTGTGCGTACCCACAATGTAAATAATAATAACAACAGTAGCTTACTTTTCATCAATTAAATGGTTACTAACCTTTACGCTATGTCTATTTTGAAGCGTATAAGCTTCGGTAAAGTGTCTCGCATTTTAACAGCATGCTTCGCTACATGCTTTGCTGACGCCAGTTAGAAGCCCAAACGCTGATAGCTTCTCCAGTACTTGATCTTTCCCCTGGAGGTTGGATATTACTTGTACTCCAGCGGGTGCCGAATACATCACCTTCTTAATTGCAGGGTGTTGTTTTACTAGCCCATATAGCTTTTGATTATACATTATTCAGTACTCGCCACCAACGCAAATGGACGCAAGACTGTTGCTTTGAACTTTCCTTCTGAAGACTTCAAGCCTTCTTTCAATAGAAGCTCTAGCTTCAACGCCATATGTAAAGACAGACCTGATGAGAGACTTATAGAGCGTAATATACGTTTTTCGAGAGGTTGCTCGATTTCGCAATTTCAATTTCAAAAGTGGGTGCCGTACCTCAGTGGTTAGGGCGTTGGCCTTCTGATCGTAGGTCGTGGTCGTAGGTCGTGGGTTCAATCACCGGCTGAAGCATAACTAAATTTAATATCGAAAAGATTTTTCTTTCGAATGGTACCCACCTTGACAATACTTCCGGCAGTAACAATTTGCCAAAATGCTTCTTAAAAAGAGCTTTGTGACAAAACTAAGTTAAAGTGCTGTCACAAGGGTTCTGCCCTTCGGAACCGGCTAATATAAGTAGGTCCCTTCTAATGCTGTCCGAATTTAACAAGCACAACAGTATTGAAAGAGAAGCTCGGTGGTATCACAATGGGCCTTTCTGGCCTAAGTGTGTCCTCTCAGAGAGAAGGCAGCCACAATAACATAACATAACATACTTAACCCAAATCAGCATCTGTTTGCAAGAGTGATCCTTCGCAATATCTCCAGGCCAACGTCGTTACTGGTGTTAATCTTAGTTCCCAGATAGACAAAGTTCTTTACTACTTTTAAATCGTGGTTGTGAACAGTGACATAGTGTCCAGGTTTTAGACACTTCGTCCTGCCCTCGTTCACTGTAACACCCCTTCAAATCGACTGTCTTTCCAATTCAGAGAAGGTTGTACTGACTCCTCGCATATTTATATCGATTATATCAATGCTGACGATACGTATACTGACGATATGCCAAAAGTATGACACTTTGTGCTACTATGTTGTAAATCAGCATAGTATTTTCTCCATAAAACGATTGAAGAAGTTACACTATTACTAATCGCCTTTGGTGAAAGCTCGTTCGGTATTAAATGCGAGACAGAATTAGCATTGTCATTCTGCAAAATCAAATGAGCGTTGCTGAAATACTGAGCTAAGCCACTACTGATGATTGGAGCTAATCACTTAACAGACTGTGGAAAGATGCTTTATAATAAAAAAAATAGGTGGTGTGTGCCGTGGCTTCACATGCTTCAATATTTCACACAGTATGCACGATAAGACTTTGTATGCGATGCTCAGGATATTGATCCGCGGTAATTGGCGCAAATTGTGGCGTCCCATTTCTTGTGTACGATGCAGACACCCTCCAATTTTAGGGCTTTCGTCCAACCATATTATATTTGTGAGCTAATGATCAGTGAGCAACAGATCGAGCAGTCTTACATAACTCGGCAGGAAAGCCATCAGCTCCACGGGCTTGTTGTTCTTCATACTTAAACACATTCGTTAAGGAATTGTGATGTCAGCCTCGTATTTTTCAAGCACATCAACCAGCTAGATAAAGGGTGCGTATGAAAGAATCGGATATTCTAGGATATCTAGGTATCAAGGTATTTCGTTCATTTTTGAGGCTCATCAACATTAACGTTTAACCTCTAACCGGGGAAGTTTTCGCCAAGTAGGCCCATAATGTCGTTTAGTGCACTTAACCGATCGAATGTAAGTATGTAGGCACTTCATTAGCATCATACGTATTAAGTATATTAAGTAATAAAACACGATTTTTGGCTGTTGTTTTACTGTGTAGATTAAAATGATATATTTGTGAATGAAATATTGAAACATTTTATCTTATTACGTAAAATTGTATGTAATAATTGAGAATGTGAGTTTCTTAAACAACTTTTACTGGCTTAGCATCTCGAATGTATTCTTCAAAGTTTTTATCATCCTCCAACGCCGGGTGGAAGTCGTTTATCAACTGTGGCAGTATAGGATTCTCCAACATTGTTGTGTGATTGCCGTCTATTACCTTTAAAGTAACACCGCCCTTGGTAATACTGGACAAGCAGTACTTTTCGTCAATGTCTTGCAGTGCCACCTCTGCAGGACGTACTAATACAATTGAAGACTTCAACTGTTCAATATTCTCCAAGTCATACTGAATGGTTGATACCACACGAGAAACCATTGCATTAAGTACGGTTCTTGAATATTCTGTCGTGTACACATTTTGCTTGGTGACATATTCTAAAAATTGTGCCATTTTCTCTTCTAATGTTTCTAGTTTTAAGAAAATTGACATTGCTGCTTCTTTTGTTAACTCTGGGAATATTTGATTTACAATAGTGGCGAATACTAAATTGTAAATATCCAGCTCATTATAATTTTCACCAATATGCGCTAGTGTCAGTTTCTTCAAAAAATGTGGAGCACCATCAATAAGAAAGAGTTTTCCTCGATAGCCGACGTTTTCAAGCATACTGGCGAGTTTTAATCCAATAAATGTACCATACGAATATGCGATTATATAGAATGGCTCCGTCGGTTTAAGAACCGATTTTACATGCTGTGATAGAAAATATGTAGCATAACCAACATGTTCATCATTTACAAAAAATAGTACATACCTCAAAACTTGCTTCGGCAATACTTTCTACTGATCTCATCTCCGCAAATTTATGCAATTGCAACACATTTGTTGCATTTTTCAGATGATTTGCGATGTTGTACCATGCATGTCCGACGACGCCCTCCAAACCAGGTATAATAATACTTGGTGAAGAGTCCATTTTTGACAGATCAACGATAGTGTCTAATTTCAGCATAATTTCATTGCAATGAGATTCATCTCCAATGTTTCGTAGTAAAATCTCAATGCCCAACAGTTTATTTTCTGAGGCAAATATCATTTTAATGTCGTCGATATTTTTGCTTTTGCGCGCATCATCGTATTGCTGTAATTTCTGTAGGGTCAAAGCTCGCAGATCTTGCGGTGTCAACGTTAATTCGAAATCTCTTTCCAATGTTTGTTTAATTTCAACTGCCATTAATGAATCCATGCCCATTTCGGAGAGCGTCGTGCCCACCGATACTGATTTTGAATCACGGATTCCAATAATATTCATGACTGTTTCAATAATACTCTCATTATCAGAACGAATACGTTTCTCTGCGACTACCATACTGGCTACAAGCGGCTCAGGACTAGATAGTAAAGTATCCAATTCCTGCAAGCATGATGAAATACGTTGCTGCAGCGTACCGCCGATTTCCATATCGATCTTATCGTCAGCTAAATCTGCCACTAATCCTACTTCACCAACAGCGCCCCATTGTATGGCTTTGCCCGGATAACCGTTTCTAACACGATTCTCAATAATTCTTTCCATAATTGAATTTGCCATCCCATAATTTGTTTGGCCAGCATTTCCGCGACCGCAAGAGACACTTGAGAATACAACAAAATGTTCCAATTTGGGACAACAAGTACGAGACAATTCGTCCAGGAATTTGGTGGCAACTGCTTTAGGAGCAAAGCTCTCCAAAAATTTATCATTAGTTTGATTAATGAAAATGCCATCGCGTAAAACTACGGCTAAATTGAAGATGCCACCAATTGGACCCAATTTTTCGGCATCTTGCAGTAATAGTTTGCATCCATCCAGTGTTGTAATGTCATTAGTACTAATGACCACTTCACAACCATATGTTTTCCATAAACTAAAAATATATAACATCAAAAATTTTATAAGAGAAAGTATACAATTGGCACACTCACGCAATTCTGTGAGACTGATAATCTTTAGTAATGCCTCTGCTCGAACTAAGCACAAACTTTCTTGCCCCACGTATGGCCATCCAATCAGCTAACTCCAAACCGAATCCACCAAGTCCACCAGGGATGATATAGGTCAAATCTGGTTTAAAGTACACCTGCTTCAGCACTGTAACAGGCAGAGTCAACGCCGATTCGGGGTCATCGCGAACTTTTACTATAACCTTGCCAATATGTTTACCTCCAATGAGGTGTCGAAAGGCTTGCTCAATTTCATTTATGGAGAAAACGGTTACTGGCAACGGTTGAATGATGCCCTTTGCAATATCTTCATAAATTACGTTAGTCAAAAACTGCAAATCAGCATATTCGAAATAACCGAAAATTCCAATTTATCTATGGTCAAATCAAATTTTATCTATGTATTTACCTCAAGTTCTTCATTAGTTGCATATAATAATCGATCTGCCACCGTTGGGAGGAATGTTATTTCTTTAAGGAAACAGCTCATGCCCAATTTGCTATCATTAGCCATATCGAACTTTCCAATTTCCAAAAAATGCCCACCATTGCCCAGACAACGCACCGACGCCAACAGTTTTTCTTCGGCTAATGAGTTCAGAACAAAATCGACTCCCTTACCATTCGTTTCACGGTAAATCATTATTTCAAACGAAGTATCACGTGAGTATCCAATATGTGATTCTAAAAGTTGAATTATGAATTCTCTTTTCGATTAAGCCTCTATATGAAATAATAAACCTTTGAGCTGCGGAAAAGTTTTCAAGAGGAATTGTTTCTTCTGCTCCGAACTACAAGTGGTGAATACTTCCAAGTTATAGGCCAATGCAACACGTATCGCTGCCAAACCAATTCCACCAGTTCCAGCATGAATAAGAATACTCTTTCCTTTACGAATATCCGTCCTCATGAAAAAAGCATAATAAACAGTAATATATACAACAGGCACTGTTGCCGCTTGCTCGAGGGTCCAACTATCAGGGATGTTCCATATAAGTGCGGATGGCTTTTTAACGTAGGATGCAATACCTGCCTTCGGCACCATACTCATTACTCGGCGTCCCGTAAACATATTTATACCTGAATACTCAAATCCTAAGACACAGTCTTGATCCATACGACTATTGCCACACAATTCGACAGACAACCGACCAGTTGCCAACATAATATCCTTAAAGTTAATAGATGCGTAGGCAACTTTAATTTCACACTCCTTGGGATCGAAAGGTCCTTCGAACCAACGCAATGACGACAAATCGCTTCGCTGTAGCACATTGGCGTAGATATGATCAGCTCTGGGCTTAATCTCCTTGCTAATAGCTAATTGTAGGTGGCGGTAACAACCCCATTGGCCCTAAAATTAAAATTAACTGCATACTTATCTATTCAAAAACTCAATAACACATTTAAAAAACCTTACGTTGCGATAGACGTTAATTGCTAATCCAAGACTATATTGTTTTGCATAGAATGGATCTTCAAGATCAAAGACCGGCGCTGTCGCATCGTCGATGTAAAAACAGACGATAAGGTTGCAATCGGGTTCTCTTCGTAAGCAATTGACAAGACCAATAATGCCAGATAATTCTTCGTTAAATGAATACAATATGATTTCATTCTTATTGTTAATGCCCGCTTGAACTTGAGCCATCCATTCGAAGTTGGTATCTTTTGCGCTTACTTGCACAACAATAGGTGCCAATGGCTGCTTATTTTGCATCTTTCGTAATAATAATATGAATTCCTCATCATTTTCAATGGGCAATACAGCAATCAATTTGAAATTATCTGGGATATTCAAGCAGCCAATATCGGAAACGTCTCTTTCTCTGATCATTAAGTAGCCATTGTCGATCAGGCTTTTTTCAGCGATCGCAATTGTTTTCGTATTAAGTTCACCATAAAGCCCGCCCACAATAATTAAGTGGCATTTCGACTGAGTTATCAATTTTCCATTTTCTACGTGAACACCGGAGAGGTTTTCAATATTTTGGTCAGTCAACAACATATAGTCTCCAGTAATGACAGGTAGATCTTCGACTGCATCTACGAAATTAGCAATTACTGGATCTCGTCCATTAGTATCGACTTCCACAATTTTGATTTTCACCACCGGTGTGTTTTCCAAAAACAATTGCACACAAGTACGAGCAGCATCTATCAAGTTCAATTTCGGCGATGGCATTTGTGGCAAGAATTGGTATTTCTCCAAAACAGGAATGCCTGGTGGCTTCCTCCTTTGCACAACGCTTGCATCAAGTCCAATTATTTCGATACCTCCTGCAACAATACGGTTCAACTTACGATCGACAAACACATCCAAGAGTCGATTTTCTATTTTTGTCGACATATTGAAATGATGTAGACCCCAAATACGTAATTTTCGTATTTTAGTCGGTAAGAGCAATGACCGAGAGTCGAAACCCAAAATTTGTATTTGCAGCATGGCATCCATAAATGTTACCCAGTTGAAGCACCACTCTACTTTGCCATATAAGCCATCGCCACGTGCACTATGCACTGCTTGGAAGGCACCATTGTAGTGATAGCCGCGTAATTTCAGTTCCTTGTAAAAATCTTTCTTCGATACCATTTCAAATTTCGACTCTGGTAGTGGATCATAAATTTCCGGTACTGTCGGCTGCTCAATTTCAGTTACCCTTCCACTAACAACCAGACTTCCAGATTCTGTAATCTGTTAGAGAGTTGGGGGTATTATAAATATTTGCAAATACTGTATACATTAGGATGGATCAAATTTGTATGGCGAAAAAAACGACAAATATATTTAGAATCATCCATAGTTTCTTCTGACCCACCCTAACATATGTTTACATATATACTTCAAAGTTTCCTGTTCCATATTGGATCATCACAATTAACTCCACATCCTTATTAATTGGCATATTGGTGGCTCTGAGAAAGCGAACATCTTCAAACTCGACCGGGATATCCATATAACTAGGTCCATGATACATCAAAGATAATGTTTCCCAAACATATTGGAGGTAGCAGGTTGCAGGAATTAATATTTTACCATCGATAACATGACCGCTCATGAACTCCTCATCATCACTACTTAAATTTACTTTAAAAACACGCTCTCCGCTCGATTTTGTTTTCATATTCTCATATCTGGTTACAAACCAATCTTCCGAGTGATCCCAGCGCACTAACGAACTTATTCCGGCAGTGCCACGAGAAACTGGAAAATTAATTTTTGGGTAGAGTTTATCCACCGAAAAGGTGAGACCATTGTTGAATAATCTTTAAAATATAAAATAAAGAATAAGAAATTAATGTGTCCCAAAAAAAATACTATACACGTATCCATACTTTCCTAAAGCCGACAAGAAGAATGTTGCATTATCCTTGTTGCCACGTTGAGTCAATGGAATATGAATTCCGGCAGGCATAGAACGTTTCAAGATAGCTTGTAGCAGCCCATGAGGGGCAATTTCAATGGTTAACGCATTATTTGGCAACATTGCAAAAGTCTCTTCAAATAAAACACTATTCAACAAATTATTCGTATGATATTCTGCGGAGCATAAATTTCTGCCTGGCTGCTCCCAATCAATTTTAGGCACGCTAGAACTTAACCATTTGGCGCTTCGCTCTTTCGGTGTGGGTATCGTCGCCTGCAAATGTTTCAAGAGCTCGGGACCCAAATGGGCTATATAACGTGAATGGTATGCTATATTGGAACAGGGAACCTCTTTAGCGAAAATCTCTTTAGCTCTTAACTCAGCAACGAACTTTGCTACATCATCAGCCGGTCCAGAAATGGTGCTTGAATCTGCACCGTTATGGCAAGCTACCTCAATCGTTGGTGGTAGCATAGTTTTGATTCTCTTGTAACCTATACCTATAGCAGCCATTGACCCCTTTATTTTTTCAATATCCAAACTAACTTTACCACGATAATAAGCGGCGAGAACCATTTGCTCGGCTGTAAATCCACCATCAGCATAACCACAACCGAGTTCGCCAACAGAATGGCCAATTATATAGTCGGGTTCGATATCCAACAATCGTAGTAAATCAATTAGACCCACTTGTATTGCTGCAATGCCAACAAATGAATGCAATATATTGTTGTAAGTTGCTGGATCGGTCGACGTCAGAATATCGATCAAATCAATGCCCTTACGCAGAAGAGATTTGTGACACTTTTCAATGGACTGTCGAAACTGTGGAATCAACATAAGTGATGAACCCATTTCTGTCCACTGCGATCCCATGCCACTGAATACCCAAACAACTGGACGTTTAATTCCAGCATAATGTTGAACATCCCTTGCAATTTCAACAGCTGGTTCACATCCGTTTTTGCGGAAAAGTCCATAGCCACGAAATACCATTCCAGGAATATCTTCCCCCTGTATATTTTGCAACAATCCTATATATTCAGCGTCCAACGGATGTTTTGTTATCTCATCGATAATTATAGTAACGGATTCCTCTGTCCTACCGGCCCACGTTAGTAAACGTGGAACATCATCAACTGGTATTCCATTGTTTACCTTTTCCTTTGGATATGCTCTCAATAAGGTATGGACATTGGCTCCTCCGAAACCGAATGAATTCACTCCTATATATGGCTTTTGCAGATCTGTCACATCCCTTACAACCACCAAGCGACCCTCAGCCAGAGAGGTTATTTGTGGTCTGACTTCAGTAAGGTTTATATTTGGAGCTATTTTTCCCCTCTCAAAAGCAAAACAGGCTTTGACCAATGAGCAAATACCAGAAGCTGACTCTGAATGTCCGATATTTGATTTGACAGATCCAATGAGTAATGGTTCACTACGCCTGTTGCATATCGTATTATCAAGGGCTCTACACTCTTCTGGATCGCCAACTATAGTGCCTGTACTATGAGCTTCTAAATATCCCAAGTCTTTGGGGCTAACATCAACCTCTTGATAGAACTCTTCAATAAGTTGCTGCTGAAGTTTTCCGGATGGAAAAGTTATTCCTTCTGGCTTGTAACCATCACAATTGGTTTTCGAATGCACCACGGTAGCATATACTCTTTTCGCATCGCATTTTCGCTGTAGAAAGAGACAGTTAACAGCCTCCGAACGTGTGTAACCCGTTGCGTCTTTATCAAATGGTCGACAATAACCATCTAAAGCTAAAACACCTAGCCTATAAAATTAAATAATAAATAAACTAATGCGCGTTGGCAAAACACACGATTGACCGCTCATACCTTGAAAACTGGAGGGTAACATATGGATGCAGACACAAATTGGCACCACCAATAATGGCAGCATCAATTTCACCACTACGAATTGCTCTATAAGCAGCATCCAAGGCATACATAGAACTTGAGCAAGCCGTATCCAATAAAAAGGAGGGCCCGTGTAAACCCAGAGTGTATGAAATGCGATTAGCCAGCATTGCGCGACTACAGCCAGTGATACCGAAGCCGCCAGAAGAGACTTTCTCATAAAACCATGTTTTTTCCGATTCGGAAATGCAACAACCAACGTAGACGCCAGTTTTTGTACCGCGTAAACTTTTGGGATTGATGCCCGCATCATATACTGCTTCGTAGGCAGTCTCTATTAGAATTCTTGTTTGTGGATCCAATGTATGGGCCTGTTTAAAATGTACACCAAAAAATGTTGCATCAAATTTTTCCAAATCGTATATTTTACCACACCGATTTGGAATTTCTGGATTAAAATGACGCCAACGACGCTCATCATCATCGACCATATCAATCTAAAAAAAACATAAGAGAAGTACAAGTACAATCAACAAAAATATACTCTTTCAAATGTTTAAACCTAAGAGTGCAACTAAACGATGAGAATTTTCTCCAGAAAGTGACAGAATTTTTATCATCCTAGCTATCCGTTTGTATAAGCTCGAGAGTTCTCACTCCAAAAGTGCAACTCACCGTTGAAAAGCACATAAGTATAAGCGGATTAATTCAAAAGTTCAAATTTATTGTTTCTATAAATGATCATGTTATGTGATCTTTGTCGACGACTTATGTTAGATTAGGTTAGGTTAGGTCGAAGCGACTGTCCGCTAGCGAGAACCCACTATGGCCAAAAGATGCCCAGTGAGAGGCCAGTTCCTCCTCTGCAGAGATATCAATACGAAAAGTTTTCCTTGAAGGAAAAATTCTAATCAAACTTTTCGATTCACTGGAGAATCAAAAATTAACAACGATATGATTGAGGCCAAATTATTCAATACTTCGTTACTTCTTACTTGTTAATATTTAACGTTCATTTCGTTAACAACTTTACGAATTAACAATAACAAATTAACATGGAAGTTACACAGATAATTATTTCGTAGCTCGTTAACACATCGACTAACAAATCAGAATGTAAAATCAACTGATACGAAACGTCTTTTACAAAGATAACGGTATTAACGAACTATCAACTAACAAATTTGAAAAACTAACAACAGATGTGTGAATACAGCTATAATTTTGTACGAATTTCACAACACACCCTCTAACCAGTAGTAATGGAACAAAAGAAAAATATCCAACATTAGCAAAAAATGTTTTTTGCTTTTAATTAATTTTTTTTTTCTTATTTTGATAAATACATAATGTATAAATTTCGAAAAATCCATATGCAACATGCAAATGCATATAATTTGCGTAAGCATGCATCACTAGTATTTTCGAAAATTACTAACTTGCTCATTTCACGATCGCAGGCAACATTTTACAACCTTTTTAAAACAGTTCATTTTCGAGGTTTAATAAGAGTTTGTCCTTGTCAATTTTGTTTGCACACTTCCCCTTAATATATATTTCACTAATTTCACTTGAATTGTTATATTTCCGAATACTGAAATCACTTTCACATTTTACAAAATGGAGGTTCAGCGCTAATTGAGTTCGTGGGACAAATTATAATTTTTAAAGCCATTTTCATATTTGCCAAATGTTTAAATCCTTCAAAGTAGGCAAATAGCTTTGCAAAAGAGATCAATTTGCATTAAATACCTTATTATAAAGATTATACTCGAACTCTGCAGTATTGTGACAATTTGGAAATTTTCCGGCCATTCCCGAAATTACAACCTCGTCACCATCCGTTTCCGGAACATTTTTGGCATTCTTATGCGCTGATGCCATATTAGAAAAAATAAAATACTTTCCAATACTATTCAGTTCAGTTGTCTTCAATTCTTGAAGAAATTCTCAAAGAAAGTATTTTTCCAACTACAATTTTTAAAACGGCGAACCGGCACTTTAAACCACAACACAACACGAATTTCGAATACAATGTCAACGAATTGCCTAACGGACTGCAATTGACATTCAATTAAATTGCGCTGCTACTTATATCATTTGATCCGAGCTAATTTGAAATTCAATTTAAGCCCTCATATATATGCATACAAACATTTGCTAGGCGTTAAAACTTATTGATGAGTTCAATAAAACTGAAATTAAATCCAAGTGCATAAATTAAGCTATTTTCGTGTATGCATACATGTATGTATACTAGTACATTGAACATCGTACAATGGACATTTTAAATTACATTTAAACTTAGGTATAACATAAAACAAAACAATTTTACAAGTCAAAAGTTCCAGAAGATATTTCCAAATTGTCCGATATATTTCGGAGAAAGAATCTATATTACAAAAAAAAAAAACAAACACGCGCATTCACTCATATCAAAAGGCAACGCAAAATATTAGATGCAAATACCTTTACAAGTATTCAAAGGTAGCTTTAATCTACATATTTGTTATGGGTAATATTCGTTTGTGCATGGAAAATGCAATTCAATAAATGTTAATGAACTCAACCTTAAATGTATTCCTTAGAATTGACTACTTTCTGTTTTAAATGTTCGTTTTAGCATACTTGTACATTTTGACATTAGAGTGGATCGATACCAAAGTTGTTTAATGTGCATCGCTTAACTAAAAGCTCATCTTGAGAGCACCTCGGGATCATTAAATTCGTTTTGATTTTTGGAGCATCCTAAAAGCAGGCAACATGATTTGCAGAAATTGAAAATTGACTTACGGGAAAGATTTCAATGAGCACTAAATTTCATTCTCAGATATCACTGATCTACGTTATGATCTGTAACACAGAGTTGTACTGCCCTAACAACCATTTTTCTGTCCATTATACATTAAAAACGCTTGAAACTTTCGCCTGCCGCAGATCAAATTTTGTACATGAAAATGTTCATTCATTATACCCTGCATGAGGATATGCAAGGTATATTCATTTCATTCAGATGTTTGTAAGCACTTGAAGGAATCTCCAAAGATATAGAAAAGTATATGTATTCCGTCTGTCCGTCCGTCCATCGGTCTGTCACCTGGCTGGTTCGCACGATATCTTCCGCAAATATTGAGCTATTTTGACGAAATTTGGCATGAGTACAATATTTGGCACGTAAATTATTGCCACCTAGATTCATGTGGTAATCGGAAATAATCTGGAATAAAATTAGCATGCCACGCCCACTAAAAAAAACTTCCACTTTATGTGGTTCCCATACAAAAAAAAAATTTTACCATCTTAACTTACAAACTATTCAGCGTAAGTCAACCATATTTAAGGTGTAGATTAGTATTGCAAGGATAACTACTGAATTTCTTTTAAATTGAAACAGCTGTAACTTCGGCAGTCCTTTGCCTAGAGCTACTATAATTGACACTTAGATTATTATGGTAGTCGGAACCATATTTAAATTGTGCATTAGTTTTGCAAAGAGATTTACAAGAAGGAGACAAGCCACTCTCACTTTTTTATATAGCTCCCATACAATGCGTCGGAAGTTTTATAAACTCAGCACTTTTCAGCTGAAAACAAGAACCATTTTTAGCATGAAGTTTAAGATTGTTGTTTGTAATAAACTTACGAGAAACCAGCACACCACAGCTATTACTTAATGCAGCTCCCATACAAATTCGTACACAAAGCCTACACCTTAACGTAGCTCCCATACAAAGTAGTGGAAATAAAAGAAAAAGATGGATATAAGAGCCAACTTCCTATATATATATATATATATATATATATATATATATATACATATATATATATATATATATATATACATATATATATATATATATATATATATATATATATATATATATATATATATATATATATATAGATATATTAAACCACTGCTCCTGCCCCCCTAAGCGAAAAATATTACTCGGGAGTTGCTCTCATGGTAAACTTTCAATTAAGGTGTCGACATAATTTATGGGACAGTCGCATATGGATATAATTTAGGATGGAATTTTCATACAAAGGTGCCCCAGTTTGTAAGTTTCCACAAAAAAGTTCATGGGGTGGAAGTAAAATGTACCGAATGGAACGAAAATCGACGAATAATCCCACAGCTGCCCCTATACGATGTGTGACCGATTCCCATTCATTTTTTCTATTCATTATTTCTGTCCAATCATACTTACTCTCTAACACCAATCCTTAGATGGTCACTTCTAGAGTGAAGATACACAACCATACAATTTTTTCTCATCAACACTTTACGAAACTTACCCTCAAAACCACCCCATATGGGATTTGTATCTACAAGAACGCATCTCTAAAAACCGACAAAGAATTGAATGTATGATCGTCTCCTATATATTCTTCGCTACCATCATTTTTCCCCGGACACACTTTTCGTCTTAGGGAAACGTCTACTACAAAATTTTGATATTTTTATCAAATTCACTTTCACCGCTTTCAGAGTACTCTGGACATTTCAAACATTTTCGTTTCCATGAAGAGCGGACTCACCTAACGTACAAGTACATTCACCCTTCCTATCAATTTGTATACATTATTCGCACGTAATTGTTTTTTATGTTGTATTTTATTGTACTAACAGAACGAGTTATACATATTTCGCTTATACCTTCTTAAATACTCGTACATCAAAAGGTTCAATAAATACATTCATAAGTATGTACAAATTACACTGTACGGCACATTTGCGTTGCTGTAGGCCTAATCGAGGATGCTTCGCCAGCCATTCTTGTTCTTTGCCAGCTGGCACTAGTTAGAAATTCCAAGTATATGAGGTTGACAGGTGTCATAACCAGTTTTGCCAAATTGATCCATGTGAAAATTTAGATTTACATAATAAATAATATATCAAGAATTATAATTTGTTAATAAAAACACCATTATTTTTTATGGTACTATCTGACACCATAAAGTTTTGAAAGCCTTTCACCACTTTTTGTTGACTTCATAGCCCGGTATCTCGCGCTTCTCTAGGCACAAAAATCACTCTAAGAGCCATTTTCATAGTAGCAAGATAACTCATAGATAGAGTTAACTCATAGTTTTCAGTGGCAAAAATATTAGTTAACTCTATTCTATGAGTTAACTTTCTACTGTGAAAATGGTCCTAAGTGACACTTTATGTTTTCTAAGCATTCTTTCCATGTATTTATATATCGTCGTTGATTGAATCGGATGTCTCGAATGAGCTACTCCTTTTTTCACAACTGCAAATTCTTAGTCAAAAAGGGAAGGTATAAGCTTTTTTCGCCAACTCTTGCCTTCGCTAGGTGGTGCCAGTTAGTAACTGCCTCTTTTGGGTGGTTCACCAACGGGTTCCGAATATACATATCACCTTCTTAGCTGGAGCGTGTTATTCTATTAGCTCGACATGGCGTAGGCAGCGCATTCGCTAAATTTTAATGCGCTTAACTATGTCGGTGTTGACATACAGTTCATACAGCTCATGGTTGTACCTTATTCCATACCCACCGCCAACGCGAATAGGTCCAAAGATCTTTCGTAGGACTTTTCTATCGAAAAGCATTCTCTCATTTGAGGTGGAAATTGTCCAACTTTCGGCGCCATATGTAAGGACATTTACGATGAGAGACTTGTAGAGTTTGGTGGCTACTTGTAGAGTAGAGTGGCATAATAACGAATCACATTGCCGGAAACCCCGTTCGGTATTAAACGACGGGGAGAGGTCCTTTCCAATTGTCACTGTACAACGGGAGTTATACCGTGTCATTCTCCACTGGCTTCGTTGGTTTTCTACCCATAAATGGCCTCTATGACGCCGTCATGGGCGCGTGGCGATACATATACACCATCATTCGTGATTGGGGAATTTGAGAGATCTCCTCCACTGGCGGAATTGCTCGACGCGTTACCATTCAATAACATCGAGAAGTGCTCAGTATACTCTGGTCATCTGTAACCAGATTGCCATTTTTGTAACGACAGAAAGAGTGTCTGCATAAGCATATCCGATAGTCGAGTTGTAAAAGCATTTGCTGTCTCTGTTGATTGCAGCTTATTGACGTCAAGCTTTCTCTGTTTCGTTCATTTGTTGACTTCGTTTGTTCTTCGCAACATGTAAACATATTGGCACTACAGATCGATTGTACGTCCAGCACACTAGAAGCATGCCTTTGGTCGATCACCACGTGATCAATTTGGTTTTTCGTTCTTTGATCAGGAGATGCCCACGTCGCTTTATGGATGTCAATATGTTAAAATTACCGTATTTCGTGCTACGGCGAAGTCGATCAGCCTTCCATTATCGGATAATTCAGTTTCCACCAGGGTGAATTATCCGACAGTTTGACTAAAGGCACGTTCGTTGGAGATGTAAATCAAAACTTTATTGCTGCAAATTTTCAAAACTATCACGTTCTATGCGATTTTCTGGCACCACTTGCAACACGCCGCGTACTGGCAGTCATTTTGCACACAAATATTGTGCAACATAAGTATCACACAATTCAATACTGCAGATTGCAGGTTCTGTGATTAATAGGATAATTTGAGGTGATTGTAAACGGCATTTCATGCTTTCAAAATTAACTGTAGTAGTCAAAGAACAAAAAAAATGCAATTTGAATTGTCGCTACATACTTGCCGCACTTAAACGCCGGTTATGAATTCGTGCTTCTTTACATTCACCCTGTACCGAAGTCCCTATGGTCTACGGGTCCCCATTACCCCTACATACCCCAACTGACCCCAATTTACGATGTTACAGCAGAGTATCAACAGCAGTGGTGTAAACACTCAACAAGGCTGCAATATTGCGACAATTATTTCGTAGCTCGAACGAACCCATTAATATTGCATTTTTATCTTACCTCTTGTCACTGAGATCCATATCATTAGAATTAACTCTAATAATTTTCTGGTAGACTTGAATCACCATACCTTTCTTCTAACCATACAGATATCGAATCCATTCAAGTTTTATATTCACACAATTCTTTCAATCAAAATGTTTTTTTCTTCTCCTTTGCTTATAATTTTTATCTATATTTTTTTTAAAAAACGATGCAAACGATTTGCAGAGTTCCATTTTACTTCCGAAACGAATTACCTTCCTTTATGGATGCATTACAGAGTGAGGTTGATGTTCTGCATACCCTTGTAAGGGTCATATCAATACATACTTATCTGTCAAAGAATATTGATGTCGTTTCAAACTGGAAAGTTAAGACAACTTTTTTAGAGCAAAAACATATATTCTGTAACACCAATACCTCGGAGTCCAAATGATTGGATATGTAATATGCATTTCAAATGAACACATGTTACGAGTGATGGAGTTCTTCAGGTTACACATTGGTGATCTTGCGAGCATTCTGATATGCCTAAGTTATGCTTAGTCCATATTGATGGAAGCCCCAGCTCATATACCTAATGCCGTACAAATTGTTTAAAACCGATTAATTCTAATCATCTGTGCAATACTAATCCACACCTTAAATACCGTTGCCCTACGCTGAATGGTTATAGCTGTTTAAGTTTTTTTTTATTTTCGCAACTTTGTATGGTACCCAAATTAGGAACGCGGTTTTCTGATTTCATGTCATAGTATTTTCGACTACCATATTAATCTCAGTGTCAATTATAGTTGCTCTAGGCAAAAAACTGCCGAAGTTACATATTAATCTAAGTGTCAATTATAGTTGCTCTAGGCAAAAAAACTGCCGAAGTTACAGCGGTTTAAATTTAAAAGAAATTCAGTCATTTTGTATTGGAACTACTGAATGGACGTGGCTCACCCATTGCTTAAATATGGTTTTCCGACGCTGAATAGTTCGTAAGTTAGGCTGGTCTTAATATTTTGTTTTTAATTTCATCGACTTTGTATAGGAGCCACATAAAGAAGTGGGCTTGTTGATTTTATGCCAGCGTATTTCTAACTAACTATAATATTAATCTAAGTGTCAAATGTGGATGTTCTAGACAGAAAATTGCCGAAGTTGCAGCGGTTTAAATTTAGAAGAAATACAGGCACTTTGTTTAGGGGCTATAATACGCAGTAGGCGCAATACGTGACTTGCCCATTTCTTGTCACTTCATGTGACAAATATTGTTGTCTTAATCGATACATTGAGTGAATTATAGCAAATTAAACAATTTTTCTTTTAATCCGTGGTTAGCCACTTTGATGGTTCCTCCGTATGAGGGGGACAGTTCACCGATCATGCCCATTATCAATCCTGTCCGTACAGTTGGATCATAGGTTACTCATGCCAAATATAGGTAGCCAAAATAGCTCAATATTTGCTGAAGTTATCGTGCGAACCAGCCAGGAGGTAGACAGACGGATGGACGGACATCGTTTAATCTATCTAGGCGACACTGATCAGGAATATATATAATTTTCTATATCTCCGGGGATCGCTTCAATTAGTTACAAACATCTCTCCGAAATTAAAATACCATGCTCTCATGAAGAGTATAGAAATAAAAGAACAAACAAAAAACGAAAGTAAAGAACAATTGAAATATTAGCATTTACTTACACACCATGTTTGATAGATTTGTTGAAAAGTGTTAGAATTTTTACTCAGGCTCTTTTATATATCAGCACAACTTTGAGTTATCTATATTGTATGTTATCTGAAACATTTGTTTTCGATTTTAGCATCCGTGATCATTTTTTGATGCTTGGTTCTGCAGCTTTCTTGAAAATGTTGAAAAACAATCTAAGAATGCGCCGGAAAATCAGTTAAATGCTATTTGAAACACTAAATATTGGCAATTTCCGAATAAATATTTTTCTAAAAATCCCAAAATAGAAGAAAAAAATGAATTAGAAACTCTTAAATAAAAATGCGAAGAAAAATTTTGAGTTCAGTTCAGTTCTGTGCTCTGAAAAAATATACCAATAGGTGTTATCGGTTCAACGTTGACTCAACAACTGGCTTACAATGAGGCAATAGTTTCAACACTGCTAGGTAAATAAATACGTCGATAATAACGTTTAACAAATCGATTGGACTTATTTCAAAATGGTCTCAATAGCTTTTTCACTCAATTTCTGTACTTATTGTACCAATACAGAAATGTCTAAATTCTAACATTTTGACTCAAACCCAATATAGAACAACAATACAATTTGATATACATAAACAAATGTATTCTATTCTAGTAAAAACAAAATTGTAGCACATTATGTGATTTTTTAACATATGACATAATAAATTAATTAAAAAATGAAATTTAATTCACTTTGTATGAAATAAATATACTAAAGAAGAACCGATAAAGACAAATATACACTTTTGATTGTTCAATGAGAGATTAATTTCCTAGAACAAATGTCCATATATAATTATAAGTAGAATAAAATTTTGGGGATAGTAATTTTACGAAAAATAATTACTTAGTTCCCATTGAGGTCACTCTCTGAGGTCAGAAATAAGACACAATTTTATCGAATTATCGATATACATAAAAAGGGGATTTCTTCAAGACTAGGCGATGGACTGCAAAGTAGGAGTATACCCCTAAGAAATTGACGTGCTTATAAATTTCTCTTCTCTCTCCCGCTCTAGAAACGATTGCTGGACAATTATGTGGCTATGTGTCGATTTGAAAGTAATTTTTAGTTTACTTTGTAGTGTAGCATCCCCAAGAAGTAACGGCAGGGAGTGAGTATATTCAGGAAAAATTTTGGGTAGTAAAAATTAATTAATGCGGGTTATATGATTTACCTTTTCTTACCCATGCAGCGATGGGACTGAAAAAAATCTCCTTGCAGTCGGCTAGGGCCGACCAAATTATACCCTGCATATGTAGATTTATATATAAAAAGTTTACTCGAATATCCATCTTTTTCTTTTATTTCCACTTTTCGAGAAACAATTTTTGCATATACTACTAATTTACACCCGAAATATGGTTGACTTTGACGAAGTACTTTGTTTGTTATGAGGGATCATTTAAAGGATTTTAAGATAATTCCGAGGCTTAGTATCGGAGCTATACAAAAAGTGGGCGTGGTTTACCTCTATCTTATAAATCCAATTAATTTTTTAATATTAATCCACACCTTAAATTTGGTTGTCCAACGTAGGACGTAGTTTGTAAGTTATGGCGGTTAACATTTTTGCTTAATTTCCTCAACTTTGTATGGGAGCCCCAATAAGAAGTGGGAGTGGCACACTGATTTTTTGCCAGATTTCTTCTGACTGCCATATTAATCTAAGTATCAATTATGGTTCTTTTAGACGGTAGATTGTAGAAGTTACAGCTGTTTCAATTTAAAAGAATTTCAGTCATTTTGTATGGGGGCTACTATAAACAGTAGGCGTGGCACACCCCTGTGAGCCTAGTTGATCTTACAATACTAATCCATACCTTAAATCTCGTTGTCATACGCTAAATGGTTTGTAAGTTATGGAGCTTAAAAGTTTTAGTTTAATTCCCTCGACTTTGTATGGGAGACCCATGAAGCAGTGGGCGTGGCACACTGATTTTCTTCCGTATTATTTCCGACTACCATGTTAAGCTAAGTGTCAATTATGGTTATTCTGGACAGAATATTGTAGAAGTTACAGCTGTTTTAATTTAAAAGAAGTACAGATACTTTGTATGAGAGCTACGCTAAAAAGTAGGCGTGGCTCACCAATTTTTGGCAAGGTTATATAGTAGTATAATATAACTCTAAATGCCAAATATTGTTGTCCCAAGTGGTATATTATGTGAGTTATAGCAAGTTAAAGATTTTGAAAATTCCGAGGTTAGTCGCTTTGAATGCTTGGTGTGGGCGCGGCTATCGACCGATCATGCCCAATATCAATCCCCTCCGTGTCCTTGGATCATAGGTTACTTATGCCAAATTTCGTCGAAATAGCTCAATATATACTCAAGTTATCGTGCGAACCAGCCAGGTGACAGACAGACGGACGGACGGACGGACATCGTTAAATCGAAAATTTAAGCGACGCTGATCACGAATATATACATATCTATATCTATATCTCCGGAGATTCCTTCAAGTGGTCACCGAAATGAATATACCTTGCATATTGCATTGTGCAGGGTATAATTATATACATCACTTTTTTAAGAGAGCTCTTCTAGTTCAACATTTTTAGTTCAACATTCTGCTTAACCCTCGTTCTGCAGTGAAAATTGGGAAGAACCTCTCCTTTCCGTTTAATACCAAACAAAAGTTTCAGACAAGGTGATTCGTTATCGTGTGACTTCTTCAACCTTATTATGGAGAAAATTATACGAGCTGCAGATTTACGACATAATGGCAATATCTTCAACAAAAGTGTCATGCTGCTGGCGTATGCCGACGATATTGACATAATCGGTGTCAACTAGCGAACAATCAGTGCAGCATTCTCTGAATTGGAACGAGAGTCACGTCGAAGATCCTGGAGATCATGCGTAGGATAACTCTTGCTAACAGATGTTACTTTGGGGTGAGTAAGCAATTGAGGTCGAAAATCACACTCTACAAGTCCCTTATTATTCCTGTCCTAAAATATGGCGCAGAAGCCTAGACAATTTCAACCACGGATGAGAGGATGCTTGGAGTTTTCGAGAGCAAAGTTCTGCGCAGGATCTTCGGACCTATTTGCGTTGTTGGCGAGTACCGAATGAGGTACATCGATGAGCTGTATGAGCTGTACGCTGACATTGACATAGTCAAGCGAATCAAAAGCCAGCGGCTGAGTCATGACGAGCGAATGGAAGAAGACGCTCCAACGAAGAAAATATTTAATTCGGCATCCGCTGGAGGACGCAGAAGAACAGGAAGACCAAAACTCCTTTGGAAGGACCAAGTGTTGGGTAACCTGGCGGCGCTTGGAATATCCAATTGACGCCATCAAGCGTAGAACAGAGAAGACTGGCGCCGCATTATATGTTCGGCCTAAAACGATCATCGGTTGTTATGGCCACATAAGAAGAAGAAGAAGAAGTTCAACATTCGCAATTTTCTAAATCAAACCAGCTACGAATTTGATTTCAGCGACTCTAAATAAGCATAAATAGGTTTATCTCGTCTGCTGAACAATACCTCTTTCTTTTTTTCTTGTGCTTGTATTATTATTCCAACAGTCGTGTGTATATAAATTTTCTGTACGCTTTCATGTATTTATGTAAATATGTAACTACATAGTCTGAATTGAAGTAATCAAAATAGGCGCATAATATTGGTATAATACGAGTTTCGAAAATCTTACTAATGATAATCGAATCGTAATGATTATTAAGAATGTTCATTATTATGGCGAAAATATAGTACGCTCAATCAGTATCACTCAATTCGATTTCAAAAAGATTCAATCCAAATATATCACATGTTTCACTTTAAAATGCATAATATTCCATTTGAAATATACTAAAAATGAATTATTGATTGAATGTAAATGAGTTGGACGATTATAAAAGCTTCACCGAAATAAAAATTCACCCATTGCTATCTAGTTCGTCGGCAGTCTAGATTATCCCTATAAGTGGCTTGGATTACGGTTCTGCGATTCGATTACGTTCACACAGTGTTTCAAAATTTGAATGTGAAAGAAAGCACTAAGTAATTTCAAATTTTGTGTTGAAACTATCAAGCGGAACGATTTGGAACATTCTTTTTTAGAATTGCATGCTAATTATCAACCAACAGCAGCCATGGTGAATTTAAATGACAAAGATGATATTGTTATATCCGGCATGTCTGGAACATTTCCATGTAGTGAAAACATTACACAATTCGAAAATAATTTATATAATAAGGTGTGTATATGGGTATACAAGTGTGTGTGTATTCTCTAACCATAGCCATGTATTCAAGTACGAACTGATAATACCCATATTCGTCACATTTTTTTTTAGATAAATATGGTTACCGAAGATGGACCTCGTTGGAAACATACTGATCCCTTGCTGCCTAGATTAGGGGGAAGGATCTCAGACCTCGACAAGTTCGATGCGACTTTTTTTAGTGTACATCAAATACAAGCCGATAACATGGATCCACAAAGTAGAGTGCTAATCGAGGAAGCATTTAAAGCAGTTCTCGATGCAGGAATTAATCCGAACAGTCTACGCGAATCCAATACGGGCGTATATATTGGTTCATGCTTTTCAGAATCACAAAATTATCTTTTGTACGATATTACTGCTCCTTCTGGTTTTGGTGTGACAGGGTAAATAAATATTTTATGCAAAAGACACATACGTACACGCACTTATTCGTATACTTAACCTCAATGTCGTAGAAATGATACTAATTTACATATATAAATTTCACATTTATTTTCATTTAAATTAATCATTTCAGTTGTAGTAAAGCAATGTTCGCAAATCGGATTTCATATGTTATGGGTTTAACTGGGCCATCCTTAGTATTAGATACGGCATGTTCGACAGGAATATTTGCAATTGATTTGGCATATCACGCTTTGCGAAATGGTGAAATTGATGCGGCTATTGTTGGTGCGGCCAATATTGCGCTTCATCCAAATACTTCATTACATTTTGCGCAACTTGGAGATATGGCCATAAACGGACATTGCCGTCCTTTTGACGAGGAATCGAATGGATACACTCGATCCGAGGCCATCAGTTGTATATTCCTTCAGCGCAAATCTGCGGCTAAGCGTGTTTATGCAACTATTGTTGACTGTGCCACTAATTGCGACGGATATAAATGTGAAGGTGTCACATTTCCGTCGAGGACTCTTCAAGAGAAGCTTTTGAGACAGGTGTACTCCAGAACTACTATTAACCTGGACGACTTGGGCTATTTAGAGGCACACGGTACCGGAGCACCCATTGGTGATCAGGAAGAATGTGCGGCCATCGATGAGGCCATATGTCAACGTCGGAATCGACCGTTACTGGTGGGATCGGTGAAGTCGAATTGCGGCCATACCGAAGCAGCCTCTGGCATATGTGGCTTAGTGAAAACCCTACTTGCCATGGATAAGAATATGATTGCGCCCAATATAAATTTGAAGAACGTAAGAAAGAGCATTAGGGCATTAAGTGAAGGTCGTTTGAAGGTTGTTACAGAACCAACTGTACTACCAAAACCGTATGCTGCTATCAACTCGTTTGGTTTTGGTGGAGCTAATGCCCATCTAGTATTGAAACAATTCGAGAAGGAAAAATCGAATAGGCAGAGCAACGAAAACACCCTGCCGCGTTTAGTAACGTGGTCGAGTCGAACAGAGGAGAATTGCAACGAATTCTTCTCATACCTAGCTAATCGACCGTTGGATGGTGAATTCTTAGCTCTGCTTCAAAATGCCCAATCCAAGGGTATACAGGGTATGGTATTTCGAGGATACAGTATTCTCGAATACAATGACAGCAATGAAAATCCAGTCGTGTTGAATACAAATGTTCAACATAATACAGGCATTAAGAGACCGCTGGTGTGGGTATTTAGTGGAATGGGATCACAATGGGTAGGCATGGGAAAGACATTGATGCAATTGCCAAGATGCAAACAATCGATTCAAGCAAGTCACAAAACGTTGCTTCCAATGGGTGTGGATCTAATCAAAATTATCACATCTGATGATCCCCATATGTTCGACAATATAATTCATTCCTTTGTCGGCATTGGCGCAATTCAAATTGCTCTCGTGGATATGCTTAAGGAATTGGGTATAGTTCCGGATTTCGTTATTGGACACTCGGTCGGAGAATTGGGATGTGCATATGCTGATAACTGCTTCACAGCAGAACAAATGATTTTAGCTTCATATTATCGCGGCAAAGTGAGCTCTGAAGTAAGTAAAATTCGGGGTTCAATGGCAGCAATTGGCATGGGATACAAGGATATTAAAGCAATTGTTCCAGAAACAATAGATGTTGCATGTCATAATTCGTCAGAATCTTGTACAATATCAGGTCCACAAAAGGATATAACAGAGTTTGTCGAATCGCTGAAAGCAAAGGGTATATTCGCAAAAGAAGTTCAATGCTCAAATATTGCATACCACAGCCGATATATTTCACAGTTTGGTCCGGAACTTTTTAAATATTTAAAGAAAATCATTCCAAATCCTGCAGTACGTTCGAACAAATGGATATGCACAAGTGTACCACGGAGCAAATGGCTGATGGATACATGCAAATATTGCTCAGCTGAATACCATACCAATAATTTATTGAATAGTGTTCTCTTCGAAGAAGCATTAAATTTCATACCGAAAAATGCTCTAACCATTGAAATTGCTCCTCATTCCCTTCTGCAGAGCATTCTTAAGGGCAGTGTTTCCGATGGTGTGCACATCGGTTTAACCAAACGTAATGCTAAAGATGGGAAATTACATTTCTTAAATGCTCTCGGCAGGTAAAAAGCTACTCAAATAATTTTAGAAGTAAATATTTAGTTTTGGATACTACTTCACAGTCTATACCTTAATGGTTTGGAGATCCGTAGTGATGAACTATACCCAAAAGTTAGCTGGCCAGTCTCTAGGGGTACACCAAGCATAAGTAGTCTGATTAAATTTGACCACTCTCGCGATTATTTCGTCTACTCGCACGGTGACACGAAATCGGGAAGCGGCAACGAAGCATTTTGGGTTCGACTTAGTGACCCGAAATATAAGTATCTCGCTGGGCATGAAATTGACGGACAAATAGTTATACCGGCGGCATTTTATTTGGAATGTGTATGGCGTACGTTTGCTGGTTTAAAAGGTGTTGATTTTGACAATTTATCAGTTGAGTTCGAAAATGTCGATTTCGTACGCTCTACCATGATTACTTCTGCCAATGATGAAATCGAAATCTATATATTCATCCATAAGGGCACCGGAAAATTTGAGGTAAGTTTACTGAGTAATAAGTATTAAGGTATTTAAAGGAATATCCATACGAAGGAAATAAGTTCCAAATTGCAATCCTTGACAGCATCTCAACACAATTTAATTGACCTACAATTCGGTAATCCGTGGGTGCCGTAGCTCAGTGGTTAGTGCGTTGGCCTTCTTATCTGTAGGTCGTGGGTTCAATCCCCGGCTGAAGCATAACATATTTCTTTCGAACGGTACCCAATTGGCATTTTTCCGGCAGTAACAATTTGTCAAAAATGCATTTTAAAAGAGCTCTGTGACAAAACTATGTTAAATTACTTTAACTCTGGGCTCTGCTGTTCGGAATCGGCTAATATAAGTTGGTGCCTTCTAATGCTGTCCAAATTTTACAAGCACAACTGTATTGGAAGAGAAGCTCGGTGGTATCACAATGGGCCTTGCTGGCCTAAGTGTGTCTTCTCAGAGAGGTGGCAGCTACAACAATCTATCCTAACCTAACCTAACCTAACTCGGTAATTCAAGTTTGTTTCAATTTTTTTATATAGAAAAATGGAAATATATTTAGAAAATGTAATGAAAAAATATTTGATGCAACATAATTCGGACTATGGAAAAGGTTCAATTTTGAAGGGCTTCTGTCCTAAGCTGGAACTTATAGTTACTGATATACTTATATTACGTCTGTAAATCGGCCATCAAACGTCGAAATAATGAGGCGGATATTTGAAACTTATCGGATAGACCCACACTAAAGTACACTCAAAATGTCTACAAATCTTTATTTTAGATTACAGAATCGAAAACTTTAGTAGCTACTGGTTTCATATACGATATTATTGGTAAGACGAAGCCAACTGAGATGTCTGTCAACGATATTCAAGATAACCATGTCATATTACGAAAAAACGATTTCTACAGAGAAATGAAATTACGCGGATATCATTACAATGGTGTCTTTCAATCAATTGAACTGGCTATAGATGATGGTTCATATGGCAAAATACAACGGCAGCCGAATTGGGTCGTAGTCATTGATAGCATGCTGCAGCTCTGCCTCCTTAATTACGATTCACGTTCACTGATGCTGCCATCAAAGGCACGTACACTGCGAATCTATCCGCAGTACCATAAGTCACTTTCCGAACAATCATCTACGCACGAAATTTTCAATAATAAACTGCAAAAGAAGACAATATGCGGCGGCATCGAAATTATTGGTTTGAGGGCCAACTCCATACAAAGGAAAAAACCTGCAAGTGAGGCAATACTAGAGAAATACCAGTTTGTTCCCCATTTTCCTGCGCCAAAATTGTGCTTGGATGATGCAGCTCGTTGTTGCATTCAGATAGTGTTGGAGAACCAGCCCTTATCACGTTTACAAATTGTTGAATTCGCCAATAAGCAACGTAATTGTGATTTTTTGAAAAGCCTTAAACAATCTGTAAATGATCTACCGTTAGTTACTGGTATTTATGTACTGTGTCACAATTCGAAAGAGGCGTGCATCGAAGAAATTGAAGATATTAAAAATGTATATTCTGTTGATGGTGATTTAATGGATCCTTTTATTGTTGTATTGAGCGCTGGAGATTTAAGCTCGCTCAAGTCCCAAATTTTAAAGGTCATCGACTCAAACGGTTTTCTTATAATAAGAGAAAGAAGTAATCTAAACATAGAACGTTTCAGTTGTCCTGCAGAATTCGTACCGATAGCATTTTTCCCAACAAATTTGGAAACCTTTGTGCTGCTGCAGAGAAACGAACAACATTCTGCTTCGGTTGATGTTAATGTTCTTCATGTATCCTCGTCGGACGACAGTTTCGAATGGCTGCCCAAGTTGCAAGAAATGTGTAAACAATCCAAGAATGTAATATTGGTATCGCAAAATGAGAAATTTAATGGCCTATTAGGTCTAACCAATTGCTTAAGGAAGGAACACAAAACCAGTCAGATAAGATGTGTACTTATTGACGACCCCAAGGCGCCATTATTCAATCCTAATTTAGATGTATATAAAAACCAGCTGAACTTGAACTTGGCTTTAAATGTATACCGCAACGTGAGTATTTAGAGGATGCACTTACAATATAATTCCAACTGCGTGTGGAAATTCATATTTTTTCATAACAAATTCATTTAAATTCTGCAGTTGGAATTTGAAAAGAAAACTTATTATTTTTTTTTATTTTTCAATTATATGATATCATCTTGTATAATTTTAGAACAAATGGGGAACATATCGTCATTTACAACTAAAACAAAATATTCCAACAATCCAACATTCAAATCATGTTTACGGAAGCATTCTACGCTTTGGCGACTTGTCAACACTTAAATGGATAGAAGGTCCACTCCAGAAATCGGATATCAATGTGAAAATTGTATATTCATCCTTAAACGATCGTGATGTAATGATTGCCTCTGGCCATTTGCCTGTTGATGTTTTGGGTGTAAGTCGTATCGAACAAGATTGCATCTTTGGTCTCGAATACAGCGGAATAGAAGTAAAAAGTGGAAATCCCATAATGGGTATGGTTCCTAAGGCAGCAGTTGGGTCTCATTTGAGAACAGATACAATGTTAGCTTGGCAGGTGCCACAAGGCTGGTCACTAAGTGAAGCTGCAACTGTTCCAGTTGCATATCTAACCGTTTATTATGCATTCTTTTTCACTGTTGACATCACACAAGGCAAAAGCATACTCATAAATGATGGTACTGAAGGCGTTGGTTTGGCTGCAATACGTGTAGCATTAGCTTACGGGTTGGAGGTATATACTACAGTGAACAGCTCAGAAAAGAAAGCCTTTTTATTGAAGACGTTCCCATCTTTAAAAGGTACTTAACACAATTAAGACACTAGCGAAAGTCTAACCCCAAGGTTTTTAATCAACAGAAAATCGTATTGGCAATTCCCTGGATACCTCCTTTGAAGTAATGGTAATCGAAGAAACTGGCGGAAAGGGAGTTAATTTTGTTCTTAATTCTCTTACGGAAGATAAACTCTTAGCTTCAGTCCGTTGTCTTGGTAGAAGAGGACATTTTCTAGAGATTGGCAAATTTGATATGGCTAATGATAATAATTTAGCATTGGGTGTCTTCCTCAATGAACTGAGTTTTCATGCAGTCATAGCTGATAATCTGTTTTCTGCTTCAAAAGACCTTATAAGTGTAAGGACGAACACGATAGAAGTTGTTGGCCACAATCGAACCTCAACTAAATTATTTATTCATTTGCAGGTTATTAAAGAATTGATCAACAAGGACATTGCTAGAGGAATCATACAACCTCTGCCGCTTATAATTTTCAAAGCGCACGAAATCGAACAAGCCTTTAAACATCTGATGAGTGACAAGCATATCGGCAAAGTAATGATAGAAATGCGAGATAAAACAGAATCCGATAGTACCCTACCAATATCTGTACTTCCAAGGATATACTTTTCCTCCAAAGCAGTATACATTGTGTCTGGAGGTCTTGGTAGTTTTGGATTAGAGCTTGTAGACTGGATGATTCTAAGGGGGGCTCGAAAAATTATGATTAACTCGAGACGCGGTGTAACAAATGATTATCAAAAATTGAGAATATCGTAAGTTGATTGAAAATTACTTTTACCAATAATCTAACCCTTTTTTATAATGCTTTGCAAAAAGGCTTTGGAAAAAATACTCATGCAAAATTGTAGTTAATACATCGAATATCACAACAGAAGAAGGCTGTTTACAACTTTTAAATGACTCAATGGCACTTGGTCCTATTGCGGGTATTTTCAATCTTGCCGTTGTTCTAAAAAATGCGGCCTTGGAAAATCAAACAAAACAAAATTTTGAGATGCCTTTCCACCCTAAAGCCATTGCGACTAAACTTCTGGATCAGCTTTCTCGAAAACTTTGCCCAAATTTGGAACATTTTGTTGTTGATTCGAGCATCTCTTGCGGACGAGGCAATGCAGGTCAAACTAACTTTGGCATGGCTAACTCCATTATGGAACGGATTATCGAGGATCGTGTTGCAAATGGTCTACCTGGTAAGGCGATTCAATGGGGTGTAATAGGAGAGGATGAAGGACAAATTGATTCGGAAATTGGGGGAACGTTGCAACAACGAATTGGTTCATGTCTTGAGGTGCTGGATGTCCTATTGCCATCGACTGATCCAATTGTTTCTAGTATGGTATTAGCTGAGAAGAAAACATCGATCACACAGAAGACCGCTATCGATTATGTTCTAGATGTGTTAAATATCGATGACATTCAGATGGTATCACTCAGGTCCACATTACTCGAACTTGGATTAGATGCAGTCATGGCCATTGAAGTCCAACAAACTCTAAAACGTGAATATAATGTTGTATTAAATGTGTCAGACATCCGATTCTTAACGATAAATCAACTAAAGGAATTGTCTATTGATAAGGCAGATTAAGAAAATAATTTAATGTTTATTGTATTTTACGTGTTTTTCCAAAATTGTTTATCTGATGTATTTATACGAATAGTTGTATGCAAATCAATTCCAGTTTAAGCTACAGATAAAGAAATTATTAGGAGTTTGATTTCAATAAAAAGCCGTACACTTAACAAAACTTGAACATTGGTTTTCTCAGATTACATTCAAAATATCATACTTATGTACATATATAAAAAATCAAATATTTAGAGCTGCGAATATATAAATTTCTCAGCCTAATAAAATAATCAATTTTATAGGCCAGCAATGGGATTATTTTTCGATTCTCAGTTTTTTTTACGGTCATTTTTTCGGGGTTGAGGTGGAAGATAAAATTATTTAGATGAACAAATTTAGCATTTTTAATTCGATTCCTGGTCATGCCGTCATTATGCATAATGCTTAATCTTATTTATGTGATTTCTTTGACCAGTCTCATCACGCAACTTAACCTAACCTACCCAAAAATGCTCTACGAACATTTTAAAAAATTTTCATAAACATACAATGTAAACAATGCGTTTACGAATATAAGTTATTATGAGAGCTACAAAACTAAGTACACAATACAATATGTACATATATGAGAATACTCTTTAAACATGCCATACCTAGACCTCAATGGTTAAGCAACAAGTGTGTGAACATTTCACATGAATAATGGAGTAATGAAAGTATCGCAATACATTCGTATTCATTTATAATTTACCTACGCAAGTAAATATACATATATGTATGTATGTACATTGGTAATTATATACACTAAGTATATAAATACATAACTCTTTTCAGTTAATTTAAACATTTCAATTTATTGTGCTCATGAATATGTGATGTATGTATATATATTTTTTATTTTATATATATATATATATATATATATATATATATATATATATATATATATGTATATGCATGTAAACTTAACTAATTTTAGAAATATAAAGCAATAGATGTACTACAATACTTATGACTTATGCGCATTCAAATTGAACAAATTTATGCCTTTGGGTAGGTATTGTAGATAAATAAATATTATATATGTATGTATATGTAAATATTTAAATGTAAGTAGTATATAAGAGAGTATTTAAAAATTAATTTTATTTTTATGCTATGCTAGATTCATCCGCAGACAATTCTTTAACTTTTGATTGTCTTTTATTGCGCGGCGGTGGTATCGGTGCCGCCGTAGTGAATGCAGAACTACAATCATTTGTAATTTTTTTATTAAATGTGGGAGTAATAGTCAGATTTGTTCGCATTGCATTTGATTTCAAAATAGTTTTACGTTGTAATTTACAAAAACTATTCGCAATAATATCCCGCCAATTTTTGAATATACGATTATTATAACGATGCATATACCATACAGCTAGAGCACACAATAATATGAATAAAATAATGGCAAAAATAACCACTGAGAATGAGCTCGAAGGTTCGTATAATTTGTTCTCGTTTGATGACTCAGTGCTGGTAGTACGATTGATGATTGGTCGTATTGTCGTACGTAGAGTTGGTCGCATTGGGTATATTGGTGTGTAGACACCCTTTCCTAATGTAATATCAGCACATGCGCGAAACTCTTCCTGTGGTCCACAACCTACAGCTCCAGTTCCATTGGGACAAATGCCCCAGTTATTTCCAGCTACATAGCGCCACTGAAGTAAACATTGTGCACACTGCAATTCTGAAATATTATTGAAAAATAACAAATATGTAAATTTGGATATTGGCTGAAGGTTTAATTATGCACTCGTAACGTATCATGTCGTAACCTAGCAACTGTCACGTGTACATCTAGTGCACGCAAATCATTTCGTATCTAGATATGAAGATTTTGGCCATTATTTGGGATTTATTTTTTTATATGGAATTTTTGGTATCATATTTAAAACTTTTTCATTTTTTCTAGATTGTTTCTGGTAAAAGAAATTGGGCATAAGTGCAGAATATGGCCTCCTTGAGAAAGCAAAAATAATAAATTGCGGTGGTAACGCCTTATATGGGCGGCATTAGATCAAAGTTCAAAATTGAGGTCGCGATTACTGGATAAACACGCAATTTTTTTCTACAATATGGATATCAAAACACAGATAATTATAATACCTTTATATAGGTATATAACATTTCATATGAATTTTAAACTTTTGAAATGTTATTAAGAAAAATATAAATTTTTTATAAAAATTTTTGTAAAAACCGATTTTTTTCCAAAACATCCCTCATTAACCTAACAAAAGTTATGTACTATTTTAAAGACTTCTCCTAAAATACTGGTGGTCGCGAATCCGGCGTCGGGCGTATAAGGGTTATTTTATTTGCACACGGCCCAAGGCCGCCTATCTACAAAGACTTTTATCCTAAAATACTATTGGTTGCGAAATTGAATTTGAAGGCATATGGGTAATTGTATTGACATATTTTATACACCGTTGTAAAGGTAATTGTATAGGCTAAATATGGTGCTAAATTTTCGATAGGTAAATAAGGCTTATTTTCGAAAAAAAAAAATAGGTTTTGTTATATTCACAAAAATAAGCTCCATCCGAGGCAATTTTTTATTTGTTTTCCCTTAGGAGGCCGTATTCTGAACTTGTTACAGAAATTGTACATTAATCGGATATTAACAGGGCAATGAAAAAAATGTATTTTCTACGATTAAACGAATTTAAAAAAAAATATTAATTACATTCGCTTTTCTTTGAAAACGAATCAGTTTAATGCTATGTACAGACGACAGCAAAATTTTTCAATTTCGACAGGCAATTTCAACTTCAATTTCAATCCATTCACTCGATTATTCTCAATTTAAATTGACAACTAGTTGTTTACATTGTGAGAAAATATAAAAAATGGCTGGATATAATTTTCACATTCTTAAACATTTATGACAATATTACCAACATTGTGCAACATATAGGAATGGTGAATGTAATCCCAATTTCAACAAATATTATAGGACCCGCAAAATTCAACTCTTTCTATATTGTTCATGTTCATATTTAAATAAAAATGTTCTTTATTTTGCTTCTTCTTTTTTAGAAATTATTCACAATGTAGCTAATTTGATGTCATTTTCAGTAGAGATTGAGTAATTTTGCTGTCGCCTGAACATAGTATAAAATATGATCATGAAATTATCATAATTTCATTACAAATTCGCAAAATATACCCATACCTAGATTGCTCAGTTCAGAAATTTATATAATTACCTGGTAGTTGGGCTTTCATTTCATAAATTCTACTACCGTCTCTTGGATAAAAGCGTGTATTTAAGTCATCTGGCATAGGTTGAGACGGCGAACCACCTAAAATTGTTAGCAAATAACGATCTAAACAATCTTGTTGTGCATTTGGAGCTGGACAAAGTCGGAATTCAAAATATCTAGAAAATTAAAATTAAATGTGTACATTCGCAATTATTCACACAATCATTATATATGCACTATGTACACATTGAATTCATACCCCATATGGCTAGCAGTGAGCTCAATACGTAGTGTTATATCCGAACCAGGTACGTATTTACGTACAATAACACCTTGACCCCATTTTCCGCCATATTCATGATCTCGTGGCTCAGGCAGATCCCAAGCATCGCCACACACACCGCATTTACCATCATTTTGCTTCCACTGACGCGTAAAGCCACCACAGTACAATTGATTATCATTGTAGTCGGGCGGTGTCGGAAAACCATACCGCCATGCCGATGCTCGACTGGGTGGTTCAATTAGTCTGCCATGACCAGCACATTGTCGACTATAATATATAATCGTATAGATTATAAATGTGAAGCACGAAATAATTAACCGAGTGTCAATGAATTTAATCATTCTGCTTTAATGTTGCTCTTGTTGTTGTTGTTGTTGTTGAAAATAAATTAATTAGGTATCTGTAAATATAAAACAAAAAATAAATGAGCCATTTTTATCGTGTATATATATACATATTCAATCTTTGGAATATATCCCTCAGTATATCAAATTTGGGCATCAGTATATACAACATATGTTTTCGAAGGTTCACTCATTTTTGATGAAGTCTTGTACAAAATTTTTCATTTTTATGTGTATTGAATCGTAATTAACACATTTCAGATGTTTTGTTCACTTTAAAAGCAACATTTATTATAATTTTTATGCAACAAGTAACATGTGAGAGCACGTCCGCCAGCGACCACAATATTAAATAAGTTATTCATGTACTTAGGTATTAATATTTCGTAAATTTCGTCAGCAATCGGAATATTTAAAATTGTATCAGATATACCATAGTAAACCTGTCCAAATGTGAGGACTATGATTTTTTTTTTACACCAGAAAGTGTTTTGTTTTTAGAAAATATTTAAATGTCCACGTTCATTAAATACTTTCTAGTCAAATGAAGGTCCCTATTTTCATAATATATATTTAAATTTGGAGGTTTGCCAGGGTAAAAAAACACGGTTTTTTTGAAACAATAATATAGAGTGTAAAGGAATTTTGTTTAAAATATTGTTTAAAAATTATTTAAAAATTGTTAAACGCACTGAAATTATTTTTTTTTATGTTTAATTTGATGTTTTTCAACAATTATTGCACAAGTTGTTTTAATCAACACAGTTTTTTTTTTTTTGTGGGAAATCAGAGTGAGCCACTTTTTCCCGAGTGAGTGAACATACCGAAATATTGCTTGAAGTAAGCTTATATACAATTGATAAGTGAAAGAATTCTGGTCGAACACGCCGGATTCTGGACATCAAACGCTTTACCACTTCGAGATAACATGCGGAAGTAACTGTTTGACCAGTTGGAACAAATTCTTTGTGGATAATTCCTTTGCTATCGAAGAATGTGATGTGCATTGTTTTGATTGTTGATGGAACTTTTCGTGTTTTTTTGGCTTGTCGTGAGTTTTTTGATTTCCATTCCGCACTTTAACGCTTGGTTTCTGGATCGTATTGGAAACACCATGTTTCATCACCCGTAACAATTGTTTTCAGGAAGTTTAGATCATTTTCTGCAGCTGCAACCATGTCTCTAGAATGACTGACTCTCATTAATTTTTGGTTAAATTTGGTTAAAATTTAAACATCAAACGAACACGTGTTTTGTAAAATGAACGTCAATAAACATTAAATGTCAACCAAATGCCGTGAAATTTTGACAGTTAGTAGAGGAAGGTTGAAGCTCACACATAGATTGCGCGCTTGTTTGCTGAGGTATGGTTCGAGTCTTACAAAATGCTTATGAATGCTTAAAACTTTGAGTTTTGATCTTGTTTCGTGTTATTCTTTGATTTCAATAAATAGAATAGTGCTTGCTAGACTTTTTGTTGAGATCAATTAGTTCGATTTCGTAACTGCAAGTACGCAATTAATAATAAAAATCATTCGAATTAGTGAAATAAATATTGGAAATTAATTGTTAATTGTTCCAATTAATAAACAAACACTTGCGAAAGTCTTCCAGTATGCAATATTTTTCCAAATACATCTATACCTCGCTATACAACCACTCTCAATGCTTCATTTAGCTATAACTGCTTTTTTATTATGGCACTTTCACTTTTTACGCCCACAATGTGTTTTTATATGGCCCAAAAAAATGCTATACTGTTAAGCTGATGTATTGCATTGATGCCAAAAAAATTTTGCAATAAATTCGATATTTTTTTTTTCATGGAAACAAAATTTTCAACTGTTTTCTGAAATTTTTCAATTTTGTTTGCAATTATATCGCAAATGTAAAAAAAGTCAACATTATTTCATTGTATTAGCAATAATATCGAGAAAGCAAAAAAATGTCATTATTGAAAAATGTTTCAACATTAATACAGCACACCGCCCTATCAGCACAATATTCATTACACAGTGCGAGAACATAATCGGTATTGGATGATCATAGGCTTGTTGAAAAGCTTGTTTCGTATACAACAAACCACTATCGGTGTTTTTTCCAGAATGGTCTGGTTTTTGTATAGCTTATTTTGAAGTTTGTACGTTTTGATGGTAAAAGATGCACTTGAAATCTAGATGACTTTGACGATGTATTTTGTAAGTTATGGGGGTTTTAATGTAATTCCAAAGCTTAGAATGTGTCTACGCCAGAAGACGTATGTCGCCCACTGCCCGAATAAAGTTAGCAACCCTAGTATAATTCTATTCGTTCAGCTATTTTTCGATCTCATTCTCTCTACATCTCTCTCTCCCGTTCTCTTCAACTTTTCTGCTTACCTTTTCTCATTACTTTCCAATTTATTACTTTCTTATTATTGTTGATCAACTCCCCATGTAAAAGTACAAGTACGATTTTTCCGAAATTAAAATTCAATTTAAAAATAATAAACAAAATATATAAACAAACCCCGATTTCTCGAGCAGTGCGCGACATTATCCTCGTCCCGACATAATTAACATATACTGAATATGCATTTAATACTTAAATAAACAACAATTGAAATAGAATGTGATAAAAAATAAATAAATAAATATGTGGCCACATAAAGCCCCAAAGGGCTCATTGGCCGAGCTTCTCTTCCATTACTGTTGTGCGTCTTAAATTTTTTGGACAATATTAGAAGGGACCTACTTATTTTAGCCCGTTCCGAACGGCAGAACACTTGTGACATCACTTTTTCTGAGCTTTGTCACAGAGTTCTTTAAGAAGCTTTTTCATGGCAAGTTGTTACTGTCGGAAGAATTGCCAATTGCTTGCCGACAGGTGGGTACCATTCGAAAGAAAAATCTTATCGGTATTAAATTTGTTATGCATCAGCCGGGGATTGAACCACCGACCTACAGATCAGAAGGCGAACACACTAACCACTGAGCTACGGCACCCTTGTGGAAAAAAGTTTTAAAAAAAGTGTGTTTTTGCTACTACAACAACAACTCCCACCATTATCGTCAAGTACATCACCTCTGCCGCCAACGCAACCTAAAGGCAAGTGTGCACCCAAGCCCACCGGCATTCATTCGCTCCCCGCTGAAACAGTATGTGAGCTATATAAAAAGTGGGCATGGCTTGCCTCTCACCTTACAATTGCTTGTATAATATGTATGTTGTATAACGGATAAAATTTTTTTGTTTGATTTTCACAACTTTGTTCGAAGAAGAGGAAGTGGGCATGGCATGCTAGTTTCATGTCAAATTATTTCCGACAACTATATTAATCTAAGTGTCAATTATGGTTGCTGTAGTCAGAAGATTGCTGAAGATTGCCTGGCCCATTTCTTTTGAGTGTAGTTGCTCTTACAATACTATGAGTCAAATAATTTGTAAGTTATGGCGCTTAAAAGTTTTTATTTAATACCCTCGAGTTTGTATGGAAGCCACATAAAGAATTGGGCGTGGCTTGCTGATTTTATATCAGCTTATTTCTGACTAACATATTATCTAAGTGTTAAATATGGTTCTCTCAGACAGAAGATTAAAGAAGTTGCAGCGGTTTTAATTTAAAAGAAATTCAGACACTTTATATGAGAGCTACTATAAAAAGTAGGCCTGGCTCGCCCATTTCTGACAAAATTATGTAACAGTACAATATAGCTCTATGTGCCAAATATTGTTGTCCCAGATGATATTAAGGGAGTTATAGCAAGTTAAAGATTTTGAAAATTCCGAGGTTAGTCGCTTTGGGTGCTTGGTGTGGGTGTGGCTGTTGACCGATCATGCACAATATCAATCCCCTCCGTACCCTTGGATCCCAGATTACTTATGCCAAATTTCGTCAAAATATCTCAATATTTGCTCAAGTTATCGTGCGAACCAGCCAGCTGACAGTCAGACGAACGGACGGACATCGCTAAATCGAAAATTTGAGCAGCGCTAATCGAGAATAAATATATTTTTCTATATCTCCGGAGATTCATTCTAGCGGTTACAAATATCTGACCGAAACTTATGCAGGGTATAATTATGGATTTATATTAAAATATGTGATTATTTATACGACTTTTCGCTTTACGTCCAACTTTTTCAGAACGCATGGTATGATTGTATTCCCTTTTCTTTATTCAATAATTATTTTGAAGTCTTTTACAGCAAGCCCAAGAATTACGAATGGAAGCTTACTGTTAGTTTTTTCCAACATATTCGGTTTGTTGAGTTCATTTAATATTTGTGCAAATATTTATGTACCTATATGAAAATGTTACTCACCATTTAATATGAATGCAAAAGATAATACATTAGCCCCAAACACATGTAAATTGCCGGAAAAATTTCAGTCTTATTATAATTGTTCATAAACAAAAGTAATCGAACTACTAAATATAAGCGTAAACAAAAATTATTTTATAACATTTGAATAGTGCATAAACAAAAAACCAGTATAACTAAATATAGGTATAATATTTCTACTTTAAACCGAAAATTCTGTATGCATTTGTTTTTATTGTATATATATCTGTAGTTTCTTTTAAGATTTCTCCATTCACAAGTTCCTGTGATAATAAATGAGTCATAACAATAATAGCAATAATTTAGTATGATATACATACATATGAATATTCAGATATTGTCGTTTATGCGATACAAATTAATACTCATGCACAGATAGGTTATTGAATGTAACCGCATCATGCTCCATAAACTAGATAAAAGAAACGCACTTACGACAAGTATCGTACATAAAGTCTTATGATTAATGTTGTTTCTTGGCGAAAACAACAACAACAACATAATCGTCATTCTAACTAACTAGCAATAAAATTATAATAGTTATAAGTAATTAGAAATTTATTCTGATTAACAGTGATTTTATTCTAAATAGGTATTCAACAGACGCTGTTGCGTTACCTGCTAGCATTAGACTATGTATGAAATAAGTTCTATAAATTCAAGAATAATTTTTATATTAATTATAATTATAATTCTTCCTAGTAAAACTTTTAATGAGATAACAAGGAAAAAATAATTTAATGATTATCTGAGCTTTGATTCAATTCAAAGATAGAAAAATCGATTGAAGCAGGCAATCATAAATATTTTCTTAAACTAACAATATTTGTAGTATTCCAAGAGCTGCAAGTTCTTGACTTGCGCACAAATCTGCATCGAACTATTACATACATAAGTACCAAAACACATTTTCAAGATTACTCTATTTGAAGTGAAAGCCAAAAGATATCGCAAGTTTACTTGCGGTTACTTTATTTTGCTTACGTATACATTTTTTGACTTACAAGTGGATAGGTACCTATTCTATTTCAGTGAATGGTAAAAAAAAGACATAGCAGCGCACAGTGATTCGACTTTGTATAACGTACGATAAAAAAAAATGTTAAAGAACAACAAAAAACAAAAATTATTTTAGGAAAATACAGGATTGCCCGTCTGCCACGTATACCTGCCATAGAAATAAATTATTTAAAAGTGTCTACAAAGGCATTTCATGAATTGAATGAATGAATTTCACGAGATACTAAATTTCATAAAAAAAAATATATATATGAGCATAATTGGATAAAAACCGTTTCAATCTTTCACAATCTACAATACCAAATTGTTACAAAATCGTCGAATTTGAGTTATGTGTTTCTCATTTCCATGCGTAATAATTTTGCAAATGCTTTTCGATCTATGCCTCCTCTTCTATAAAGCTTCCATACTGCCTTAATTCAGTATGGAAGTATAAATTTAAATTTTTTTTTCAAATCGGTCTTAAATAAAATTATTCATCTTTACAAAAAAAAATTTCCAAAATCGTCCACTATACTAACGTTTTTGGTACAAAAAAAACTACAATCGGATTAAGGTTATTTCAAAAAAACATCTAAATGGCAATAAACACTTTAAGGAACACTCTGATTTTATTGAATTTTATCTTCATAGTGTTTATTTGCAATTTGTTTTACTATTTGTACCAATTGTTTAGAACAAGAAAGTACCAAACTGATTATAGAAGCTTTTAAAATGAACTAAGGATGTAATTTTTCGAGATATGTTTATTTAATATCTTTCTTTTTTTATTTCTACTTGGACTATGTCTTGAGCAAGAATATCAATCTGACCGCAATATTTCCAATCGGTTCCGTAATTAATGTAAAATCAAAATATGAAAAAAAATCCCTTAAAATAGCTGGGAAGAAAATATAAATCATAAAATTATGTATATATTTACATTTTTTTAATATTGAATGACTAAAATTAATGGGGGTCGGTCATATATTTTACCCCTCCAGAGGCAACCAATAAGTGGTGGGAATCAATTTTATAGGAAAGTCCCAATAAGATGTGGAAATTAGGGATACGTTTCGAACAAACTTAGTGAATACATTATAGCTAATATAGACAATTTATAGAAATGCCATATTTTAAAATCGCTTTGTTCGTTCTCAAACCATTGTGTAGCATTGTGTACGTGCAATTGAAATTCACTTTCAATATTTATTTATTTTTTTTTTTTTTTTTTGAGTAAATTAAATTTTTTTAATTACTTTTTTATACTTATTTTCAAAGTCGAACAAAGCAATCGAAATAAATGGTTTAAGAAATTAAGGTTAAACAAAGCAAATCGAATTATTCTTGTTCTCATAATCAACATTAATCCTTTATTGTGATTTGTAACGAATAATATTTATTATTCAGTTAGATGACTAGTTATTTTTCTACTTATACTGTAGCAATACAATAACTACTTAGTGTGGCGCATATATGTACATAAAAATAAGCGTTAAAAATGGATGCCAAATCGAACGTGTTAAACATTTTCTCGATGCTTTTTTAAGATAAGTCTCTTTTTTTGAAATACATATTAGTATACGTACGAAATTAGCCCCAAATATATATGTAAATATTTACATATATGTTTACATTGACACGTATTTGTGGTATTTGATATACTTTTCTTTTTTATGATTCTAACTAAAAAAGGTAAATACTCGATTGAACTGCATATCTATCTGCTCTTTGTGTTCCACTTTAAAATCAAAGATCTAGCCACTTTCGCTATGGCTGGCTGGCTGGCTGTATACCTATTGTTTTGTTTGGCTTTTAGTGAAAATGAAAACACAAACCATGAGCACAAAGCAAACAAACAGACAAAGTATGTATAAGTAATGTTGCCGAAGCAGCCAGCAAAGTAGATATCACCTTTCACCAAAAATACCGACAAGAAAACAAACAAACTATATACAACAATAACAAACGCATACAAAAACTCTCCAGCAACTGCTACATAAATAAATAACAACTCTCTGAATGTAAAAAATGTTTAAGCCATTGTCACGCGATAAACTTCGATTGTAATGTACGTCCGAACCCGTGTAATAGCCGAAGCAGACTGACTGTGTGCTGTTTCATAAAGTTTTATTTGCTTACCAACTTCTTGTAAAATAAGTTTTTCTGCTCTTTTAAAAAGCGTCTCTTACCAAAAAGTTAAGAAGGCTAAACAAGCAATACAAACAATGCAATATTATTGTCAAGAGAACTTGCTAATGAATGATATTATTGTATGTACGTATATCGTTTAGCCAATATAGAGTACATAATAGTGATATCGCCCAATATTTAAGTTTAGTCACTTACATATGTATGTAGTTGTTTTTTACTTTGCAACATTAAATGTATACCTACGTATCACTTTTTGTAAAGTAACCGCTTAAAAATACATAGGAGGGTGGAACAATAAGGACGTACGTTTCTTATCAACTCAACATATTTAGTCCAGTGTGCTTGTAACTTTGTGATGTGTTTAGAAAAAGGCGATTTGTTCAACGCCTTAAAAATATGCATTTATTTCGGTGATGGCTTCTTTATTTGTCTCTAATCTGCTGAGAGCCAAATCTGATGGATATGGTGGATGGCGAACATATATTTTTGCCGTTGCAACTAATGCTGCAACTAGCCACCGACGTAAAAACGTAGAACGTGTCAGCTGACACGACCTATCTTATGGGAATGTCGTGTAAACGAAAACTCACCACCGTATGACGGTGACGTAGACGTTGCTCGTAGCGGAGAAAATCAATGCAATTTTGTATGTTCTTACGTACGGGCGGTACGTACGTACGCTACGTCGGTGGCTAGTTGCAGCATAATAGTTGGTAATTTGTTTTTGCAAATTGTCACTTTCATTCATTTATTCATTCAACACATGTCCATTAACAACACATAATGTTGGGGTCTTATTGTTTTCCGTTTTGCAAGATAGTCAGTGATAGTCAATGGCAAAAAAACTGTCATCAAACCCTTCCCGGTTGTCTACTTCGTCTTTAGTCGTTTCCCCCGATTTTCAACAATTATTTTCTTTGTTCTTTCGAGTATGGGGTGTGTATCCATGATTCATTAATTGCAACTAGACTAGAAACCCTTTGGTTTAATATCTCCAAAAATTCCTTTAAAGTGTTTGTGACTTCATTTTTTTCTTTCTGCAATGTAAGCCAATGCTGCAAACATTTTGTGGTAACCTTCTTCATATTAAAATCCTCCCGCAAAATTGAGACCACCGAGCCATAAGATACCTTTGTTATCTCTGCTCTTCAATAATTTATTCGATAATCACCTCTTTCGGACGTCCGGGAAACATGACAGCGTTTGTGCTCTTGCGACCATATTTAAACTTGAAAATCCATTTTCAACTATTCCTTTCGATGGAACAGATCCCCTATAATATAATTCCTAAGCTAACTTATGATTCTTTTGTAGAAAACAATATTTAATCAGCACACAAAATTCAGTTCTCTCAAATAAATTCGTTTACCGCTGGATTCGATTGACTACTAAACCTTAAATATTGTGTCAATTTGACTCAACTTTTTACAAATGATTTATGAAGAATGATAATTTAGAAAAACACGTCGCTTTAACGTTTTTTTCTTTATTGTACCACATAGTATTTCATCGATCTTATACGAGAATACTTTTGTAATACCACCAGAGCCTTTCCAGAAGCGTTATCATTGCAAATGTTTATGGTCAGTACAAAGGAACAAGTTTTTAGTTTACCATTGGGGCTGGGAAATCATGCACGTCTTGTGTCAATTATTTTCCACGGTCTTGGCATATACTTTAAAACCTTTACTGTTGCGTCTGATAAAGAATAATATTCCGAAAAAGCAAATATATAGAAATGAGCAATTCTTCTCAAATGCTATGCAAATTATTACTCATTTGTTTGAATTGGCTCATCAAATAATATGGCGTCTAAATAAATATTCTTGAACATTTATGTATATATAAAAATTCTGGAACATTTATGTATATATGTATTTATCATAGTTACTCAAGTTAAATACAAATAAGTAGGACTACCTGAAATAGATTATACGTATATAAAACTCTATAGCATTTTATGTATATATGAGTGATATAGTGATATGGAATGAATTACATATACAGTGGCTCACAGCTTATTTCGTACAGTGTATATATTTTTATGTACATGGCTGTAACATCGAAACTAAAAAACTTATCAATAAGTTTTGAATGTAGATGTCTATGTATGTGTTTAGTAAACCTAATAAGAAAACGGGGAACCCCAAAAATTGTTCTTTTTGTCATGCAAGAGAGAAAAACTATTGATCAGCTGATTTTCAGCTCACATCTTATTTCGTACACAAACTTCAATGTAAGTAAGTTTCATTCTGCCGCGCAGTTACAAAGTTTTTTTGAATTGTATGAGTTTTTGGACCTTTTTAACTATTATAACAATTTTTATTATTATTATTTTAAATAGTTAAAGTGCTGTAAATTAAACATTTAGCGTTATGGGTCGTCGTACAACGATGGAACAGCGTAAACTGGTAATTAACCATTTTAGGAAAGGTCAGAGTGTGCGAAAAATTGCTGAAATGACAAATTTAAGTGCCTCAACTGTCCAATACATCATTCAACGCTTCGTTCGCGAAAATCGGTTGGAGAACAAGGGCAGAGAAGCACCTAATAAGATTTTCAACGCTTCAGACGAGCGTTATATTGTACGAAAAATTAAGAAAAATCCAAAGTTATCCGCTCCGAAGTTGGCTGCAGAGGTTCAGCGTGAAATAGGAAAATCATCCAGTGCTGAAACTGTCCGACGTGTGCTGCGCAATCATGACTTGAACGGTCGAGTAGCCCGAAAGAAACCATTCATTTCGAAAATGAATATACAACGCCGACTTGACTTCGCCAAAGAGCATATTATTAATACTCCTGCGTTCTGGAATACCGTTATTTTCGCGGATGAGTCTAAGTTTAATATTTTTGGCTCGGACGGAATGTCATATGTTTGGCGTAAAGCGAATACCGAGCTAAACAAGGAGAACCTTAAGCCCACAGTGAAGCATGGTGGCGGTAGCGTGATGGTTTGGGCCTGTATGTCAGCAGCCGGAGTAGGTGAATTGGTTTTTATTGAGGAAACAATGGACAAAATGAAGTACCTCGAGATTCTGAAAAACAATTTACTTCAAAGTGCAGACAAACTGGGTTTGCGGGAAGAATTTCGGTACTACCAAGATAATGACCCAAAACATAAATCTGGGATTGTGCAATCTTGGCTTATTTGGAACTGCCCACACTTGATGTCTCCACCACCACAGTCACCTGACATGAATGTGATTGAAAATCTTTGGTCTATTTTGGACAATAAAATAAGAACACACAAGATTTCTAATAAGCAAGACCTAAAGAAGGTACTGATGGAAGAATGGAAAAAAATCACACCAGACATCACTCAAAAATTGGTGGATTCAATGCCAAATAGACTCCAGGCTGTCATTAACGCTAAGGGATGTCAACTAAATATTAAAATCAACTTACTTTGTTTTTAGTTTGAACTTAAAGAGACTGTACGAAATAAGCTGTGACATGAATTTTCCTATTTTTTTCTTATTTTATTTTTTTATAGTGTCAAACACTAAAATTTTGAAAAAGTAAATTTTGGAAAATAAAAAACAAACCTTCCTTTCTAAAATGGCATTTATATTTTGTTCAAATTTTTGCTATATTAGGAATTACGACTGCAGCAATTTTTAAACTGTCACTGTACGAAATAAGCTGGGAGCCACTGTATGTATACTTTCTTATTATTTACCATCTCCCACAAACTGGATTTTCTCGATTTCAAAATAACAGTATAGTATCTGTTCATTCCACAGCATCACCAATAAGTTCACATATACGAGTATACTTACATACGAGCGTGCATGGATTTATTTATAGATGCAAGTGAACACACTTAATGAAAACAATTGCAAACGTTAACCTTTTGGAAAATTGTAAGATTAAGATTTGAAATTAAAATTTTTAAATAATTATTATTATTACATATTTGTACAACATATCTTTCACTGTAAGTTGTGTAATATCTACGTACACCTATGTATGTTTAACTAACTGTTCTTCCGTTACATTTCAGCTTAAGTGTATAATTATTATATTGTATTTGCTATTTTTTGTTTTTTTTTTTTTCATTTTATTTAATTTAGAAAGTGCAAGTACTTAGGTAACTTACATACTTTTATAAATTTAGTCAAAAAGGAAGCACATGCATTTGTGATAAGTACCTGTCTATATCAATTATACTATGCTAACACTGCACGACACTTGATAACCATCACTCATATTAATACTCTAAATAATGTGTTTAAGATAATATTTATCCAAAGTTGTGCAAATACTGATTAGTTTATAAATTTTAATTATGATTACTTCAAATCGGTTCGACCTCGGTTACATTCGAACAAAAAAGCTACGTCCGCCAAATAAAAATTAGTCTAATAATATGGAGAAAATAATACGAGCTGCTAATTTACGACATAATGGTACTATCTTCAACAAAAGTGTCATGCTGTTGGCGTATGCCGACGATATTGACATAATCGGCATGAACACGCGAGCAGACACTGCAGCATTCTCAGAGTTGGAAAGAGAGTCGCGTCGGATGGATCTTACGGTGAAAGAGGGCAAGACGAAGTAACTAGTGTCAACAAACAAAGAGTCCCGGCGTCTTGGACAGCACGTCACTGTTGACAACTACGTTTTTTAAGTAGTAAGGGACTTTGTCTATCTTGGAACCAGCATTAACAGCAGTAATGACGTCATCCTGGAGATATTGCGAAGGATCACTCTTGCAAACAGGTGGTACTTTGGGTTAAGTAAGCAATTGAGAAGTCGAGCCCTCTCTCGAAGAACGAAAACTACACTCTACAAGGCTCTCATCATGCCTGTCCTAATATATGGCGCTGAAGCCTGGACAACTTCCACCTCGGATGAGCGGATGCGTGGAGTTTTCGAGAGAAAACTCCTACTCAAGACCTGTGGACCTATGTGTGTTGGTGCCGAGTACCCAATAAGGTACAACCAAAAGCTGTACGAGCTGTATGCCGATATTGACATAGTAAAACGCAACAAAATCCAGCCGTTGCGCTGGCTAGATCATGTCGGGCGAATGGAAGAACAGGCTCCTGCTAAGATGGTGTTATATTCGGAACCCGCTGGAGGACGACGCAGAAGAGGAAGACCTAACATCCGGTGGAAAGACCAAGTACTGGAGAACCTGACGGCACTTGGAATTTCTAACTGGCGCCAGCTATCGAAGAACAGAGATGGCTGGCGAAGCATGTTATATTCGGCCTAAATCGATATTCGGTTGTTATGGCCACATAAGTAAGTAAGTAAATATGTATACGCATTCGAGATTATCTTCCTTTTGAGATTATCAATCAAATCTAGTTTGAAACAAGCAGATTTTCCATATAAAATTACTACCGCCATAATCTAGGATTTTGTGCAAATCCCGATAACCATGTTAGTTAATTTGGAACACTTTTGAAGAAAAAAAGTATTCCTCAGCTGTATTTCTTGATATCACTCAAGCTTTCGATAAAGTATGGCACGATGGCCTTATTTACAAACTCAAACTATTACTGCCTGCAGATGTCTCCTCATTGCTTAGTAGCTACCTCACGAAAAGACAATTTCTCGTACATCACAAGGATTACACAACAAATCCATTGGATATTCACGCTGGCGTTCCTCAAGGAAGCGTTTTGGGCCCCTTACTGTATCTCTTATACACTACAGATATGCCCAGCAATAACTATACATTTATATCGACCTTTGCAGATGATACGGCAATATTGTGCTCTCGCTCTAACCCCATAGAAGCTACTAAACTCCTGCAGACTCTAATCGATTCTCTCGAAATCTGGCTAGCAAAATGGCGTATAAAAGTCAATGAATCAAAGAGCGTACATGTAACCTTCACACTAAGGCCAGATACATGTCCCCCACTTAAAATCAATGGCCAATCAGTTCCACAATGTTCCTCAACAAAGTACTTGGGTGTTCACCTCGACAGAAGGCTGACCTGGAAAAATCACATAGAGGCAAAGAAAACTCAGATCAAGCTTAAAATTAATCAGTTGTGGTGGCTGTTACACAAAAGATCAAAGTTGAATCTCGAATACAAAGTGCTATTATATAAAGCAATCCTGAAGCCAATCTGGACTTATGGTATTCAGTTTTGGGGCACCGCATCTCCCTCAAATATCGAAAAATTGCAGCGAATATAATCCAAGTGTCTGCGAATTATTGTAAACGCGCCTTGGTATATGAGGAACGTTAACATCCATCGAGATTTAAATGTACCCACAATTTCTGAGGAAGTTGCAATGTCCTGCAGAAGCTACATTCAAAAATTACACAATCATCCGAATCCCCTTGCTAGGCAATTGTTGCTGAGCACGGGGCATCGTCGATTAAAAAGAAAAGACACACTGAATATGCTGTGAAATTGCTATACCTCGCGACTCATCAAATTGTGATGGAACGTTGGGAATATCACATAATTTTAGTTAGTTTGTAAGATTTGATTACTTATTGTTAGTTTCTAAGTAATTTTAGAAAGATCCAATAAAAAAGGCTTGAAAAAAAAAATTGGAGTTGGATTTTGACAGCTAACAATCCCTTTCGAAGTAAATCTTACTATATAAACAAGGGTGCCGTAGCTCAGTGGTTAGTGTGTTCGCCTTCTGATCTGTAGGTCGTGGTTCAATCCCTGGCTGATGCATAACAAATTTAATATCGATAAGATTTTTCTTTCAAATGGTACCCACCTGTCGGCAAGCAATTGGCAATTCTTCCGACAGTAACAACTTGCCATGAAAAAGCTTCTTAAAGAACTCTGTGACAAAGCTCAGAAAAAGTGATGTCACAAGTGTCTGCCGTTCGGAACGGACTAAAATAAGTAGGTCCCTTCTAATACTGTCCAAATTTAAGACGCACAACAGTAATGGAAGAGAAGCTCAGCCAATGAGCCCTTTGGGGCTTTAAGTGCCACATATTTATTTTTATATAAACGAGTAAATAGATTTTCGTAATCTTGTTGTGGTAATCTCTATGTGTAAACTCTCGATTATAGAAATTGTTACTAAGAACTAGCAGAAACTCACAAATTGACATTAACAATGCTAAATTGATAGTCTGACTTTTTTATTTAATCCATAGGTGTTAGACCCAAAAAAAAAATGGCTTCAATTGGATACTCTGTCGCGTACATCAAGGGAACAAGTACTTAGTGGTGGTGGTCAACAGTAAACAGACAGGCGTTCAAATTTGCTCGACGATGTTGCCGACAAACCCTTAAAAAAGTGGAGAAACTAATGTTCTTTTTATCATTCAATACTTATGTATATAAATATATATTACACATATGCATTTTATTTATTTATTTATTTAAGTTTTCATAATAATCATAATAATAATTTGAATTTTTCTTAAAATGTAATTTATTTTAATATATTTTTTTTTTTTTTTGTTTAAAAAATAACATCATTGAAATTATCAAGGTACCTATATATCAAAATATTTATTTTATCAATATATTTGTTTCCTTTTTGAGCAATGAAATGCTTGAATTTCATAGAAATTATTTTCCTAACTTGTTATATTATTTTGTAAAATCTTCGACTTCGCGCGAAATTTGAAAAGAAACAAACTTCAGCTTCGCCTATAACTCTGGTCTAAAAATCACATTTGCTCGGGCTATAATTGTTACATGACGAACAATTCAAATTTAAATACTGTTAATTTATATTTCAAATAAAATTTAACTGATGCTATTTAAGTGTCGTGGAATGTATTAATGTATGTTATTAACTACCCTGCAATTAAAACGACTAATTCGAAACTAGTTTCTGTTTGCGGGCGCCACCGTATCTTATCTATCTATGACAAATCTTAGAAAAATTATATCACAATGCTTAAGCATACCAAATCGGCCAATATAAGTGGTTCTCTTCCAACTCATGAACTGCCAAGGTTCTTCGGAGTCTTTTGTGGCAACGTTTAATTTTAATTTCTATTTCTAATATTTTTTTTACAAAATAATCTACATCTACATGTTTGAAATTCACCTTTAATGGGTTCGAAATGTAAATCAATTTTGTAACGTTTTACACATGGCCTATTGGTTTATAGCATAAAAACAAAGTCAAACAGCTGAACACTGCCTGAAATCAAAAAGAATCGGAGAGGAACATTTTTACTTGTTTGACATATATATTTACTTGTACTTCGACACACATTAATTTTCATAAACAAAAGTGAATATTTATATTTTTGTATATGTATGTAAAATATAATAATAAAGATCAGCCAATTAGAAATAGAAGAAGTAAGAAATATCCGAGTCATTCTTCTTCACCAATTGGAAATATGTTCTGTTCACGGTCAACTGTCTCCATGAACTTGCAAATAGTTACGATTGTTTCTCACTGGCTTGAATTTTATTGCAAGTTCTTACAAAAAAAAAGTGTAAAAATATTCTTATTATTTTAATATAAATATGTCAGCATGATCATCGCTCCATAACGCTTAAACTAGTTTACAAATTAGATTTTAGAGCAATCCAAGGAGTATGTGTAACAGGGCTGATCAAATAACTAGTTGCTATGATACTGATTTGATATTTCACTGCAGTGTGACAGCGAGTTACGCTCGCTTACACTTAACATATTCGTAGGTAAATGCGTGTATCAAATTTCATGCTGTATTAATGATACTAATTATTATGACATAACTTGTAGATTATATCTATATTAATAATGAAAATATTTTATACTCATGCGGATTTTCATAATTCTGTATAATGTCCCCGAACAAAAAAATCGTTCTCCAACATGAAAGATTTCGTCAAGCAGGTCATCCGTGATGGTAATCATTTTTCTAGGTTCGAGATACGAAAACAGATTGATAAACCAATGGCTTCCTGAATTTTCCGCCTAGTAACTTTAAACACAACACTGCTCCTGTCAACTACAGTCGCAGGGTCTCTCTGGGGCCCTACTTGGCGGATTTTCAAATTAACACTGTGTAATTAGTTATGAAAGTACTATTAATCAAAATGTAAAGTATTCAGTTAAGCATATATGACACTTGCTTTTTTGAATTTTTCATAATCTCTTTAAGGGGAGGTTCTCCTCTTTTTAGCCGAAAATGAAGCGAAATTTGATTGTTTACTGTCGGATAATGAAAAGACATACGAACGAACGGTTTTGATGTTTTATTAAGACAACTTTTAAAAATACAAAAAAAAATTTTGATGACAAAATCTAATATTGCGGACCCAAAATGGCGGATCGTGTCATCCTTTGAAAGCGAGTAGTCGTTCGATAACGTCAAGGTTGCAGCCACTTGTAGTAAACTGAAATCAAAAACTTGTATTTTATATTCAAGCTAATAAAATTTCCTATGACTTATACCTATTTATGCATAGTTAAAGAAAAATTTCGATTTACCCTCTTCTCTTAAAGTTTTTTTTTTGTTTAACAACAATTATTGAACAATTGTTTATGTTTATTTTAGATATAAGTCATACGAAAAACCATACTCTTTCAGGAAAATTTTAGATGAAGTAAATCTGAGCAGTAGATCATGAGCTATGCTTGACGCTAGGATAAAAAAAATGCTTTTGAGATAAACGCGTTTAAAGTTGTAAGTCTCACAAACAAACGAGAGGAAAATTTTGTGTTTTCATGAGTTACATATTATTTTCATAGTATTTTCAGTCTCTGAATACGAAAATAATGTTATTTTTGCATTATCCATTTGTTTACACAATTCATCTCTATAAATTAGTCCATGGCCGCACAATAAAATAGCACCTGAGATTTCCTCCGCGCGCGCATGATCGGTGCATCAGAGACGCTTTAGTGAGATAAATATGTTGTGGATCGAAAAATACGATTGCACAAATATTCTAAGCATTTATACCTTTCATTTCATCAAGAAAAAAAAAAGTAGATTTTTTGAAAAAAAAAAAAAAGAGGAGAACCTCCCCTTAATGCATTTGAAAGTATTTTCTATTGGTGTGAGCATATCGTCGCTCCGCTAACAAAAACAGTTATGTGTTTTTCAGTAATTTTTCAGGAGAGCAAAAAAGCGAATTTTTTTTCAGAGTATTGCTAGTACTACGAGCACATATGTAGTTATTTTTGATTACTTCTAAACCAAAAGAGTTATAAAAAAATCGGCAAATGCAAAAATGTGGGCAATAGATGGTGCATATAAAATATGCAATAAAAAAATTGACAAAAATCATATAATATATAATCTTTCTTAGCCAGTGACGATATACGCTATAGAACAATCAATTTTCTTGTGTCAAAAAAAATGGTTAATGTCAAAAATACATTATAAATGTACAGTTTACATTTTTCAGACCCTAGCGACTTTTTTTTGACACTCACGCTTCTTGGTTGTCAAAAGTCGAAAAATGTAAACAAATTAAATCAATTGGGGGTGGGTTTTGTTGATTAGTTGATGTATGTAAGTTGTTTGTAGCAAAGTGTGTCTATGTTTATGTGTGTGTGTCCTTATAGTGTGCATTTTTTTTTTACATTGCATTATGAATATAAAATAGAATTTTCTATCATTGATAATTAATAATAGTGGGATTCGTTCTACCATAACCATAACCATATAAATCGTATAATTTTATATGGTTTACACGCATTGTTGTGTGAACGCACCACAACGCACAAGTCACCATGTAAAGACCGTAGGTTAGGTTAGGTTAAGTTATGGGGCTACCCTCTCTCTCTGAGAGGACAAACTTAGGCCAGAAAGGTCCATTGTGATACCACCGAGCTTCTCCTCCAATACTGTTGTGCGTGTTAAATTTGGACAGCATTAGAAGGGACCTACTTATATTAGCCGGTTCCGAACGGCAGAACCCTTGTGACATCACTTTAACTTAGCTTTGCCACAGAGCTCTTTTAAGAAGTATTTTTAGCAAATTGGGTACCGTGGCAGGTGGTTACCGGTCGAAAGAAAAGTCAAATTTCATTCGCATCGCATAAACTTTTACGAGACGGGTAAAATCTTTTTCATATAAATATACAGCAAGTGGCTTACGAACGAATTTTATAAGGTTTACACGGCTTTTATACGATTGTATGAATCCCACTAATATAATGTATATATTATCCTTCCAAGTCATGTACATGTTCCTTCAGATCTGGGACTTTTTCATTAATGGTTCCGGAAATTTCCTGAAATCTAATCTCAATTCCTTTTTGTAGATTTTCGATGACGTGTTCTTGGCGAGCCGAACCTTCTTGAATTCCCATTCGCAATTCAACTGAATGTTCTTGAAATTTGTCAATTGTTTTCTGGTATTCCCCCATAGCGTTTTCTTGGCGAGCCGAATATTCTTGAAACCTGGAGTCAATTGTTTTCTGGAATTCTCCCATAACATTTTCTTGGCGAGACGAACCTTCTTGAATAACCATACGCAATTGCTGCTGCTATTGAAGCATTATGCTTTTCATAAATTCCATGAGTTGACCATTCGAATCTATTTTGCTCTCTTCCTCAGTGTGCACAATTGCATGTATCTCGACTTCCTCAAAGAACTCATATTCTTCTACATTAATGCCCTTAGCCCCCATGGCTTGCCTTAGCCTCACCAGCAGTTCCACTTCTGCACCTGATGACGATAGATTAATCTCTACCAACAGCCTTTTAAGCTGATACACTTTCAGTTGGTCAATTTTCACCATCTTAACATAATCCCACTTCTGACACCAATTGTTACGTTTTTATTTTGTGAACTTTTAATTCTATTTGAATCAACCCTGTTCGATCAGTGGATTCTGTCAATAATAATTACAACTTATTTTGTACAACTATATACAGCAACAATTTATTTGCAACTTTTGCCTCTGATACTCTATCAATGTTTGCACGATCACTTTCAGTATTCAATTGATTCATTTGTCAACAACTGGCCATATTTATACTCTGTGACAACACTCCAGAATCTTCCTTTATCGTAGTCGGGATTCTTCTCTGTCTTTCTCGTTGGCTTGTTGTGGTTATCGTCTATTTCTTTTTGTTGACATTCATTACAATATGCTTTCAGATCATATGTTTTCATGATGGATACTTTTGACTAGCTAAAATTTTCCTATCACAAAATCAACGTCTATCTAGTAACAAACTCAATTTTTCAGTGATGGATAACTTTCTGGCGTTATCGAACTCCTACTTACAAAAATTATTAATTATTATTACAAATTATTGTGCTGTAGTAGAGTGTTGTAATCAAACATTGATTTTGAAATATGAGCAATATGCAATAAATACCTTGTTCCTTTGAACTTATTTATTAATACAGTATTAACCAAAGTGTAGTACGTGTCCCCCCTCGGAGTCGGGAAGAGTTCGGAAAGGGTACGTGCTACACCTGATAAAACAAAAAGGTTGTATTTTTAAATTTTAAGTATAGAGAAATTATAAGGAATTGTATTTATAATATAACTTTTATTTGTTTCATTTATATTTTACTATAAATGAATTACATATTGCAGTTATTGTTATTTTGTTTATGTACTAAAAAGAAAAAGAAGGTATGTTTTGATTGTTTTTAAAGTACATGTCGTCACCCTTATGCCAGAAAAGTGAATGCCCAAATTTACAAATTTTGAGTTAATGAGCTGACTTGATTAACTCTTGGATGTTCTATGTTATACCAAAACCTATGCCAAACAATACCATGCCTACAAGGACATCATAATATTTTTACTGTCAATTACATTAGGTTAGGTTATGGGGCTGACCTTAGGCCAGAAAGGTCCATTGTCATACCACCGAGTTTCTCTTTCAATACTGTTGTGCGTGTTAAATTTAGACAGCATTAGAAGGGACCTACTTATATTAGCCGGTTCCGAACGGCAGAACCCTTGTGACATCACTTTAACTTAGTTTTGCCACAGAGCTCTTTTAAGAAGAATTTTTGGCTAATTGTTACTGCCAATCACCTGGTTACTGGTTACTGGTGGGTACCGTTCGAAAGAAATATCTTTTCTATTAAATTTTGTTATGTTTCAGACGGGGATTGAACCCACAACCTACAGATCAGAAGGCCAACGCACTAACCACTGAGCTACGGCACCCACGTGAATTACATGAAACGTTCTAATTTTACGTGAGCAATATGCTGCAACTAGCCACCGACGTAGCGTACGTACGTACTTGTCGTACGTAAGAACATACAAAATTGCATTGATTCTCTCCGCTACGAGCAACGTCTACGTCACCGTCATACGGTGGTGAGTTTTCGTTAACATGACGTTCCCATAAGATAGGTCGTGTCAGCTGACATGTTCTACGTTTTTACGTCGGTGGCTAGTTGCAGCAATAAACTCTCAAACTTGATTTCCCAACCTTTTCATTTTGACACATTCATGTTTCTGGCATAAGGGAGACGATGTAATCATTTTTAGGTGAACCCACTGTCACAAAAATTATCAAAGGGATGCCAGTACAGAAGGTAACGTAATTGAGTACGATAATTAATGGTATTTATTATGAAAAAAAAATATGTAAAATTGTTTGAAAATTAACAAAAACTGTTTATAAACATTGCTTTCGTGGTAGAAATTGGTTTGCAATCGTCAAATCGCTAGCAAATCACCACGTTAATGTAAAAGAAGAATCTAATGTAAACAAAACGAAAATTTTCAAAAGCATACGTCATCAGAAGGCACACACTTTTCTAAAATGCAATTACAAATATAATAATTGGTAATTACGTGAGCTGTAATAAGTATACCATGGATTCAAATTGTCAAAATTTTGGGAAGCACTTCATTAATATATCCTTAAAATCTGAATTCTGATCGTATCGTATAAAAAGGTGACAACACTGAAATCGGTACTTTTTTTGTAACCTTGCCAAATATTTCAAACGGGAAATGTAGGTATTTTTTGTGGCACGATATGGTTTGATATATTTTTATAGAAATATAAAATAGTCAATTTCGGATTTCAGAGTGAAAAAAATATTTTGATGCTAGTGCAATTTCTGACATGACTAACAATTCTCTCATTCTTTCAAGAAACACAAATTTTTGAGAAAAACATATTTGCTAGACTCGAAAAGCACGTAGCATTTTGTCCTCTGACCCAAAGGTCCAAAATGGAAATTGTATTTATGTTTGTAATTTTTTCTTATCATTATAAATCCACTTACGTCAGCTACTCATTGAAATATTAATGCGTTTACCATATTAAATTTTAAGTTTCAATAAGGCAAATTCTTATAACATCAAAATATTTACAAAGAAGTATTAGTTCCTAAGGCTTCATTCGCCCTGTATGAAAATAAATAATTATTACTCGTCTTTTTTATTGAAGAGAAAACTATCAACACAACAGCGTTAAACTTTTTTTTTACAAGATTTCATCTTGAATTGTTAATATTCTGTTTTTCAAAAGAAATTAATATTTGCATTTCCTTATCGATCACTAAATAAGCGTATCTTCTGAGGCACATTAGGATAAAGCATAAGATCTGGCAACGCTATTTGATTGTTACACTTTGTTGGATAGCAAGAAAAAAGTCGCACTTTTCATTATTGGCCCTCGTTGTTCTAATAAACAATTTAAAGTGGCCTCAGTATTATAATTAAACAATAATTTTACAACAGACAAATAATCATGACTGATCGGTTAACCCAATTACAAGATACAGTTAACCAAGTGAGTAAATTGCATAATTTTCCAATTTATTTTCATAATCTAAATATAAAATTTCCAGCAAGCGGAACATTTCTGTAATGCTGTTGGTGTTATCCAACAAACATCGCATCCTAGCAAGTTTCCAAATTTCGATCGCAATGGTGCGCAGACACCAACACAAAATCAAGAGGATTATGCACAACTTTTTGCTCAATTAATATCGCGTTGTGCCAAAGATATTGATACCCTGATTGAATCGCTACCAAATGAGGATAGTTCTACCGAGTTACAAAATCAAAGCTTAAAACGCCTTGAAATAGAGAATCAAGAAGCAGCTGAACGTCTCGATGAGGTTGTGAAACGAGGTGAATTAAAATTGGAGAAGATACAATTAATTCTAGAGGATATTGCACAAGCACAGCTGGATATGCAAATCACTTTTAAAGGACAAATAAAATAATTAAATATAACAATTTACGAAATACGTTTTTGTGTATATTTTTTTTAACTTTATGTGGCGAAAAACACTATTACAGAGGACATTGCAGAAGCCCAAGGATTATCATGGGAGTTTCATCTACCTACAGCATAGTCGAATTCAGCACGAATAAATTTCCATTGACACTTGGATGAAAAATAAAAATGCATTTTTTCATCCGAAACCAAAAATAGCCAAACCAAATAAAATGCATTTTTTGAGAATGTTTTAATACGATTTTATGAATTTTTTATATATAACTTTATACATTTTTCTAAAAAGAGTAGCTTATGTCTAATTATTAATAGTACACGCGATTGCAATGTTACTTAAATTAAAACTTCGTAATGCTTAAATTTGAATAGATTTGTTCTTATTATTTCGCATATTAGAAAAATTGTAATCACTAAATATATTTACAATACACATGTGATAGTTAGTATTGTATGATGCACCATCATTGCTTTCTAATCACCTCTTACTCGCGCTCGCTCTCTCTGAACGACTCATGTACTTGAAATAATTAACTGAAGATTATACACAAGTAATATGCATTTGGGTAAATGTATTAGAAAGCATTAATCTTTGAAATAGTACCATTTAGGAAACTCAATTTAAAATCTGTACTACATAGTTTACATCTATTAAAAAAGAAAAAAATTGCTTACACTATATTTAAAGCAAAACAAAAGGGAGCGAAAGAAGAAAAAGAACAAATTAATACAATTGTCTACATCAGAAAAATGATATTGTAAATTAAAAAAAACTAATCCGCGAGTTGCTTGTGAAAAGCACTTAATAAACATTGCAAATTATTCAATAACGAAAATCAAGTTCTAATATACATATATTAACAGATTTCAACTTACGAAAAAAAAAAAAAAAAAAAATATATATATATATATATATATATATATATATATATTTATATGAACTGAGGTAATGAACTTAAATATAAAAGAACTATGCAATTAATTAAGCGTTCCGCGACATCCTTGCGCACCGCACAGACACGGTATCTTTTCTTCCTCCAGGGGAAATTTATAATCATAAGTAATCTCTTCGTTTACTCCAATTTGTTGCTTTGAATAGATGACAATCTTCTTTTCCGATTCAATGGTAATTACTTTTGCATAGCAATTTGGCTAAAAGAAAAATATATACTTGAGTACAAGTGTAAAAGGTCAAGTCATATGTACTTACATTACAGCTGTGATTAATAAATCGTGCCAGATTACCACATTTTGTTGCATCGATAATCGTTTCCATATCAATTCTAAATAAGTATGAACTACCGATACCGATCGCCTCATATTTGGTTTCTCTCAAATCAGCCACAATTGGTCGAATCATTTGTCCAACGTATTCAATAACCATTTCGTCGGCAGCAATAGGCTCCATTGCAAAGAGGCCCCAATCGTGGATGGCGGATTTAGCGAATTTCAACTGCTTCTTGCGGAACTTCAGCTGGTTGAACTTCAACAATTCCGATTCGCCAATGGAGCCGAACGCAGTCAGCAATCGCCGTTGATTCGAGCGTGCCTCCCGTGAAATACCTTGCATTTTCGAAATGAGTTTATTGTGTGTGGGCAGCGCTACATCATCAATGCGATCGACGTTCGATGTGTGATCAACATTGGCCTTTGCATGATGGTATTTATGCTTGGCCTTCTCGCGTACATCCAATTTGTAGTAGCCTTCAGTACGAGCACAACCAGTTTTGTGTTTCATCAATTCGTCATCTTTTTTGCGCTTCTTATTCGGTGGAGGAACAAAAGCACGATCCGTAACACAATGATCCACCCAATGGGTATTATTGAGCCAGAATCTGTATTGACAAATTATTCATTCAATCCATTTAATTATACTACTTCGCCTACTTACCCATAGGTGTCCTCTTGCAAATGCCTTTCGTAGCTTCTACGAATGTACTGAATGTCTTCAGCATCAATGCCCTTGGTAAGAAATTCGTACAGTACCATCATTTCGTCAGTGGTTTCACGCGGCTTGAACATCTCTGTCGGCACAAAACTCATTAGAGCCTGCGATAGCGAATACGGTGGCGGGAATGTTCTGCGATCGGACAGTAGCTTCTCTGAACGTTGTCGAGTTTCTTCTTTTTTCTTTGCGCGCACCGAATCCTTGCGCGGCCGTCCTGGACCAGGCTTCGAAACTACTGTTTGTGGGACCAATGTGGAGTTCTCGACTGATTGAGGTGCCGCTGTTGAAGGCACCACATTCAAAGACCGCACTGATGGTGTTGTCGTGTATCCGCCATGATCGTGCGCCAGATAGATCTGTGATTTTTTGGCTGAATCACCATTAGAGGAACTTCGTTCTAATTGCTTCGTCGTTGCACTAGTTGATATATCCGCCTGCGGTGGCAGAGAATAACAATGTTCTAGCGCCACTTGACTGGCTTGACTAGCTTGACTGGAGCCGCCATCAGAAGAGGCTGGTGACATTTTTATGTGTTCATTTTCTTCCTCGGGCTTTATACTCAGTTCTGGTGGAGGCGCCAACGACGACACACTATGCTTTGCATCGCTATATCCATTTAGTAGGCGTTGATCGGCAAAAACATCCCTTTCACTCTTGATTTGGGTCTCTTCTAAGCTACTAGACTGTATACTATCGGTGACAGTCGACAGTGGTGACTTCTTTCTTGCATCCTTTTTGGATTTTGGTTCAGTCTTCGGTTTAGGTGTCGCAGCAATTGCAGCCTTTTTATACCTCGAAATCACCTTGTTGTCTTTCTTGCTGCCACCAAATGCTACATCTTCAGATACGCTTGCATCAGGCACCGCAGCTGCTTCCTTTGCTATGCTAGGCGTTGTCAGTTTATCGTTAGATGCATCACCAATACTTGTCACATTATTTGTTGCGGCAGCCGCCGTTACTTGACCACCATTCTGCTGTTTCTCAAGTAGACTGCGCTCATGCAACTCCTTAAATTCACGCTCAATCTGTGCCATATACTCAGTATTGCGTCGACGCTTTTCTTGATATTCACGCTCCTCTTCCGAGTCGCTGTATATGCGATCGTAATCAAATGCAGACTTTTTCTTTTCTTTTTCATCCTCGATCTGCGGCTGCGGCTTTTCTGACGGAGCAGATGATCCCGCATCGCCACTTAATTTAACACTACTACCATCTTCAAACATAGCATTATCATCATTTGCAGTTGCAACAATCGCATCGGTGACAGCTGGCGTCGTAACCTCATCTTCTTTAGTTGCATCATCATCATCATCAAAACTAATTGTACTATCCTTGCTTATGTCTTCTAGATCGGAAACAATTACTGAATGTTTCGTTTGAGGAGGAGGAGGAGGAGGAGGAGGTGGAGGCCTTGCTGTGTTCAATTGCTTCTCCTGCTTCGGAGCAGAATCCCGTTCGGGCTCTTCATCGGTATCCGAATAAATATTACATTTTACTTCTAACGATTTGGTCGCCACTTGCACTTTCTTGCGATCATCGTCCGTGTCCGAATAAAGGTTTCTGCTGCGATTGCGCTGTATCGAACGGCGTCGATCTTTCGATGGTTTCGGCTTCGTAATTTCATCGTCCGTAATGGAACTCATTTCGTCCTCATCAGATGCAACACTCTCATCCTCACTGCTCTGTTCATCGTCATCATCGTCTTCGATGTCGCTGGAAGAACTTGAAAAGCTTGAAGAGCTTCCTCTTCGTTGGAACCCACTGGATGTTATTCGCTGCTCCTTTTCGCTGTTGGAACGATCTTTGAAATCTTTCTGTGCAGCATTATGCTGTGGCGTAGACGAACTCAAGTTTCCATCTTCCTTTTCTGAATCTGAACCATGCACCATTTCTTCCTGATCGCTTAAATGTTTTTCCAATTCGTCTTCCGGCTTCTTTGGGCTCGGCTGCTTACGTATACGTCGAAATGATGGCAATTTTGGTATCGATGCTCTCAACCCAAGAGCCGAGTATGAGTTGAAATCGGAAATATCGCGATGGCTGTTAATAAGCTGATTTATATCGGGAGCCTTGTCAATGCGTGTCGTCGTAGGCGCCGTCGTAGTCTTATACGAAGTCGCCAGTGTCGAATTGTCAACCGCTTTGACTTCATTTTTGCCCTTTAACCGATTCTTTTGCAAACGTTCATCCCACCAAGCTTCAAAGTTTTTGTAGGCCGTGTTTTCGATCATCTTCTTGTTGAAATCGCGCTTTAAAATCTGTTTCAGTTCATCACTAACACGTTTCACAACCTCTTCGATATACATCTTATAAGGATCGTCCTGCGGATCAGTGTACATAGCATAGCCACTATAATTATCTTCAAACCCGTAGGGATTGCCGTAGGGATCACTATAAGTGCCGTTAGTTCCGAAACCAACACCACCAAAACCGGGCAAGTATGAGGATTGCATGTAAGCCGGATTCGGAAAGTACTGGTGTGACACATCCGTAGATTGCGTATGAGGCGGATAACTTGCGTACGAATTTGGATAATAATACGAAGTGGAGACGTGGGGGGTGTATACATAAGTGCTTGTAGCACTTGTGTTTGGATCAGATCGAGCTGTAGTTGCACTCGGCAATGCGGACGGTGTGCTCTTGGCCGGCTTAGGTGGTGGCTCCTCCTCCTCCAAGCGCTGCCCGCCCTCGTGCGAGGAGAGACTAGATAGTGACATATTATCTTCATCCTTTTTCATATGTCCGGGTAGAATTGGACTGTAGGACTCCTTCTTCATCAATATCTCATCATCACTCGATGAAATATCGCTGGCGCCATGTTCGGCCAGTGTTGCAGCCAGGGCTGTGTCGGCGACTTTCTGACTTTTTGTTTTTGGAGATGGCTTTTTCGGCTTTCCGTTTGAGTCTGAAGTAAATTCACCTTCTTCCAATGCATTTTTTTCGTGATCCGATTCACTGCTATCAATTTGAAGAAAGGGTGGAGCGTTACCAAATGATTTGCCTTTGAACATCATAGCAATACGTGTATCTAAATCCACATTACCCAGATCATCGGCTTCTCTTTTATGTTCGGGACTCGTACTGAGTGTTGGTGGTGGTAGTGCTGGCTGCTTTTTTTGCGGTGAAACTTCCTTAATATCTTGTACTGGCTTTTCAACTGGCTTGGTAATGGGCTCCTCAGGAGGTGGCGGTTCGGGATCGTCCCAATTAGGGGTACCATCCGGTGGTGGAGGAGGCGGGGGAGCTGATTGCGTCGATGGCCAACTGCGATGAGGTGCCCATGGCTGTTGGGATGCCAGTGATTCGGACGTGTAACTGTATCCCTGATACCCATAGCCTTGAACAGGTGGAATTTGTAGTGATGTGCCTGCCGCCGACAGCTGATGAATGCTTACTGATTCATTTGAGGCATAATGAGAGCTTGATAAAGTTGGCATCTCACTTAAACTGGTATTACCTTCGACCTCACCATAATCGCGTGCTGATGATGATGATGACGCAAACCTTAAGGAATATTTATCGACTCTGTCTTTTCCGCGATCACGATTCTTATCAATACAGCGATCTTTATCGCGTTCTCGGTAACTTTTCTCTTTGGATGAATTGTGATCACGTCTATCTTTCTCTCTTTCCCGTGATCTGTCGTATTCCCTATCCCGATCTCGATCTCGATCTCTGTCTCGTCTGTTACTATGATCCCTACTGCGCTCCCTCGAATGCTCTCTCTTTCTGTGATAATGGTGATGCTTTGAGTGCTCCTTTTCATAGCGCAAAGATGAGTACTTATCTCGACTACTAATCTTGCTACTCTCACGATATGTCCGCTCATCACCATAGCGTTCTCTATTGTATGTTGACGCATACCGGTCACGTTCAATATATTCGGACCGATATTGATGATACGGTGATGGTGCTGCAGAATCATAGTTGTCTTTCGCTACATACTCGTGATGATGATCAGTACTTGCACTAAAAGTGGAACTGCCAATGGCAGAATTGCTAGAAACGTGTGTTGCTGGGACAATTAGTGTAGCTGATTGTTTTGGTCTTGTCGATGTTAAATTATCGATAGTCTGCTTACAAATATTACCAAAAGGATCGGTGAATACACTCAAAATCTACAAAATCAGATATCATTAGTAATGAACGAGGTAGGTGCATAAATAATTTCAAAACAATCCACTTTCTTACTTTTCCCATCACCGATTTTTGGTTATATTTCTCAACAAATAATCGAGCAGCTTTAACATTTTCAAATACAATACGCGCTACACCCAGATGTTTATTTGTTACCGGATGATGATATATGAGGATGTCATCATAAATTCCACATTTTTCCAACATCCCTGCCAAAAACTGCTTATCTATATTATCATTCAGATTGGTAACAGTAACCTCAATAGCTGGAGGGCGTCCAACGTAATTATGATCTATTTTCAATCTATATAAACAAAGAAAAAAACACGTTACAATATCGTTTGAAATAAAAATATATAACTCAAAAACAACCGTGGTACAGAAAGTACTAATGGATCTACTGGTCTTGCCCGAATTCGTACAACTGGATTCCGTGGATCTCGTGGTATCACTGGGGGATATGTAGGATCTGTTGGTACTACACCATCGTAACGATAGATTTTTACAGTGCCCTTTATTAGAGCCGGATCTGTTATCAGCTTAAAATTACGTGGAGGTTTCGGAACAACTGGTACACTTTCATTGGAACCACCATTGCTGGTGGAATTTAACGACATGCGATAATTAGTATCCATTGCTACTCAAATCTACTGAACTCAATGTGAACTTTACAAAATAAAACTTTTTTAATCTCAATATATGTCGACTCACGCAATCTGAAAGATATTGAATGAAATTCAGAATTAGAGCACAATTAAGGTATGTATAAAGCAAAGCTTACCAAAATGTTACATAAAATGAATTAAATTATATTTTATATAAACCCTTTAATTCAAAATTATACGATTTATTGAAATATATCCAACAATTATCGACGACGACACACAGGATATTCTAAGCAGACATGGGTTTCAATTGGCCTTGCGCGCCTCAGCTAACGTCGCGGCACAAACAACTGCGCCGACTGAGCAGTTCGGGACTGCTCGCTCCGTTTGCAGCTTTATCATGCAAAATCAAATTTATCAAAATGCTGTTGTCTCGTGCTAATATTCTTTTTAAATTACGTGCTCCATATAGAAAGAACATCAATTGATAAATTTTTCAAGCTTTTTAAGTCTATTTGTAGTAGAAATTCGAATTTTTCTTAAATGATATTATGATGGAACGAAATCGATGTCGTCGTGGAGCCAGAAAAATATTCACAGCAAGCGCAGCCAATTCTAATTGAACAAACGAAGAAACCCTCTTCTATACACTATTAAAGCTCATTTCGTCGCGGGTGCGAAAGAGATGATTGGTGTTTTAAATGTCGAAATTCGAACAAAAGTGTGTTGCTCCTTTTTTCTACCAAATGGGGATATTACACTTTCAATATTTCGCTGTCAATACTTTTCTGATTTTACTCTCGCGTTAATATTTTGCAGCAATGTATATGTTTATGCTTCGCCTATCGATGCTATTTTATTTGATGTGATTCAGGCTCGTTTCGTCAGCAAAGAATAATGTGAAGTGAATTGTGGGCTGAGAGCATGAAGTCATATCCGCAAATGCCAGTTTTAACATTTATTTACGCAACACCGAAATTATGTCCCAAAAACCATATTCTAATAAGTAATAGGTAAATACACCTCCAGATACATGCTGAGTAAATAAATAGTCAATATTAAGATAAATTAAATTTTGTTTGGTTCAACATTAAAAATTTATTTTTTTAAGCCTTAGTATCCAATAGTAAACAATAGAAATAATGGCAACATTTAGTCAAGGCGTTTTTACAGATTTTTGCATAGGAAATATATCAAATATCTCGAATCTATATTTAAGATGATCCCAGCTTTGACTAGAACTACTAGAACTACGATGCAATTTATTTTTATTGTCAAAATAAATAATAATAATGTAATGACTTTGGGTAGGGCATCAAAAGATAAATGCCAAAATCACTACTGTATTTATCATTCTGTCAATATCATAGAAATCCTCAGAAAATTAGGAAATTAGATCTTTTACCTATAACTTAACGAATGTTGAATTCAGACTATATTCGAATAGTTAACTGAAAGTGTATTATATATCATTCGAAACTTAATATCCTCAAACCAAAGGAGATCCTGATTTTTGGCGCAGTGTAGAATGACGGTAGTTTATATGAAGAGTGATATAACCACGAATTACGAAAATTATATAAACAATCTGACATTGCGACAACAATAAAAATTACCCGCCGAAGTAAATTCTCCTAAGGAAATATCGGAGTAATAAAAGCAAGGGGAAATCTTATTCAAATGACAAAATTACTGGATGCTTATGGTACAGCAAATGAAGTCTCACTCGCGTTTTACATTTATTGATGCTAACATTGAAATAAAATTCATAGAGCAAGAGAAAATTAAAATTTTCTAAAGTACAGTGGATTTTATATATATGGAAAACGTATTTATCTCTGCCAATTTATATTTATTATTATTTTATACTTTCGGTTTTATAATTAAAATTATAATTTGGATAAACAATTGACAAATACATTTGTTTCAAAACAGCTGATTAATTTTCTTTGTAGAGTGTGGCAATACTATGATACTGTACAATTTTTCAAAGTGCAACTAACTTCACGACAATAGATTTGACTTTTGTGGTACTCGTTGTTGCATCACTACTTGGGGTTTCTGAAAAGAGGTTTGATTTTATGCAATATATATTCAAATAAATATATATAATTTCCATTATAATTTAGAAGAAAAAGTCGAGAAATGGTTTTCACAAATTTCTTCAATAGCATATTTTCGTTGCCATCTGTTAGAGCTGATGATGAAGCCGAATTAGTTGATCCACAAACTGCCCTTCGGGTAAGGAAGAAACGTACATAGTGGATACATATGGAAGATACCATTTTGACAAATTTTTGTTCTACTTTTAGGAAAAGTGTCAAACTCATGGCAATATTGAAGCACTATATAATAAATACCAAGAATGTAATGATCGTGTTAATGGCCGATCCAAGACCACTGAAACATGCATGGAGGAACTCTTTGATTACGTCGCCGAGTTGGATCACTGTGTAGCTCATCATTTATGGTCTAAACTTAAGTAAATTCGTATTCGTTAGTAAATTCAGATTGTTTGCATATTCAACAAAATGCAATAAATTGAAATGATGGAACAATACAACTGTGTTTAGGATAAATACCATAGTATATAATTAATCATGATAATTTTTCCCTTATGAATATGTGTATGAAGTAAATTGAAAGAAAACCAATTGGATTGAATTGACAGCCGCATAATATTGCGTTACTTAGGGTGTAGGTACTGGCGAAAGAACTATGATAATTGTTGAAAATTATGAGTTCCATTGAAATCAGTTAACTTTTTCCAAACATCCCATATGAAAAATTACAAACCCACAAAATTCAACACAACCGCTCCCTACCTAAACTAGTAATCAATTTATATCCGCTTCTCTTGTTTGATCAAAAGGCAGTATAATAAAGAAAAAATGCACACTATTTAAAATAAGCGTTAACACATATGTGCACCAATCAATGTATATTTCTTTAATAAATTTACACTTTATCGCATACACGTAAGGAAATATGGATATCATACATAATACGCATATTTATTTTCAAAAATTTCATTCTATTTAAAAACATGAAAATTTTAAATGTTTGACCTTTGTTAACACGAACAAACAAAATCGATTATCGCAGTCTGCATTCATGTACCAAAAAACGATGGTAACATTAAGGATATTAAAAAAAATTGTTCGATATCTTATAGAACTAAATACAATAGTTTACATTGTTATTATGACGGAATGCACTAAGCATTAAATTTCTTGACGCTAAACAAAGCCATTCGCAATTAAACAAATTAGGATATCTGGTTGGCTACAAACAGATAACAATTCTATTGTAGCGTACCATTCCCTCCATGCAAAACACCAAAACATACGCAACAAACTCGAACGGGCTTATTGATGCCAAATTTTAGTATCGGAACATCATTATTGGAACACTTAAAACAAAGTACACGTCCACAATGACGACTGAAAAAAAAATAAGAACAATGTACACTGTAATTATAAGTAAAATAAATCAAAACAGTTACCAATGATGTCTTCGAATTGTAAGAGAAAATTTCGTTCCACATTCCTGGCACAGATCCGACTCGGACCATGGCGATTCCTGCGCCAATTGCTCCAGCAATTTGTGTAATAGTTGATCGGTTGCCAGCTTATAGTTAAATATACTTACGCCATCTCTGTTCTCTGTACCAAGGCATGCACCGTTTTTAACAAGAACTTTGCACATCGGAGCCTGTCCTCGCATAAATGCTAGTAGTAGTGGCGTATTACCATCCATATCGGTAGCGTTTATAGGATACTTTGGCATGCATTCAATGAAGAGCTCGCATATTGTAGCAGCCGTATTGTCTTCGCCAGTACGACACAGTTCATGCAACGGATTACGACCCTTAGCATTTACGGATTCTGCATTAACAGGGGACTCTGTCAATAGTTCGCGTACAACAGCAAGATAACCGCTACGAACTGCAATGTGTAATGCATTGTTTCCATCACCATCAGTTCCATCGTAATCTGCACCATTCTGAATAAGAGCTGAGACCGCTCCAAGATTGCCGTGCTCTGTGGCAATGTGTAACGGTGTTTTCTGAACGGCATCGCGTTCATTAACTCGCGCTCCAGCTAATATCAGATTACGAGTTATCATTTCAATGCGAGATGTTGCAGCAATGTGCAGCGGCGTTGATTGATTGGCGTCGTGCACTCTCGAGTTAACATCAACTTGAATTGCCAATAAAAAGAGCACACTTTCCAGATCGTCTTTCATGATGGCCAAATGTAAGAAATTGCGGCCACGTTGATCCATCTGTTCAGCTGCATTGGGCAGTCTATCGAGAATTCGTTCGGCAGCCTTATGATTTCGTACCGAAAGTGAGGCCGCAAACGGAGTGTTGCCTTGTTTGTCGCGTATTTTCAAATCGATATTAGGATGGCAAAGTAAAACAGATATTATTTCTTCGTGCTGGTTATAGATGGCTATATGAAGAGGCGTCTTATTCTCTGCATCCAGTGAATTAACGTTTGCGCCGTGATCGATCAAAGTCTGCAGCACCTTCGTTTGGCCCCACTGACAGCAGATGTGAAGAGGCGAAGCCTTATCCTTAGCCTCATCGCCACCTTCGCCATTCGGCCCCGGTTGACGCGGTGAGTCAAGGTCACATTGACTGCCTATTAGAAATATTGCTGCCGACCCCATATTTTCATCGATAGCACGATGCAGCAGCGTCTGTTGACAACCTTCTGGCCCAGCACTCCAGCAGTCAGTGTCAACGCCATGCCGAACCAGCACCTGAGCCACATCTTCATACTCCAGCTTTAAGGCGGTCCACAATGGAGGGTCACCTCGGGTATCGGGTGCGGTTAAGGCTACACCTTGTGTACACAAAGCATTCACCACCTCCGATAATCGACATTTTATTGCTAATAATAACGGCGACTCTTGATCACCAGTTAGTGCATTCATATCGGCACCTTGTTCCAATAGGAAAATTGACGTTGTAGAGTCGTGATTCAATATGGCCTGATGCAGCAAGGTCATATCTTGACCATTACGTGCATTCACATCTGCGCCACCGCGTATCAGAATAGGTACAAGTTCTGTATGGCTCAGAGCAAGACTAAGACTCAAAGGTGAATCGCCTTTGGAATTTTTCGAGTTGAAGTCCGGCTTCTCTCTTTTTTGGTGTTCATTATCATTTGTAGCATCGTTGATTAATGCCAATCGGAAATTTGCAAATTCCGTAATAACATCTACAGCATTTGCTTCCACAGCTAAGTGCAATGCTGACTGTAATTCTGAAATACTCGATTGTATATTCGGTGAAGCACCAGCATTCAGTAATTTTGCTACCAATTTTGGCATATTCTGTTGAGCTGCAAGATGTAATGCGGTAAAACCACTCTTATTCTCATGATTTAAATCGCAGTAATTGACCAACAAAATTGCCGATTCCTCATACCTCTGCATTGTTAGCACTTGTAATAGGTTATCATTGGTTTTGGATTTAATTTGATTGGTGCGTGCACCTAATTTAATCAACTGCTCTGCGATTTGTAGCGCATCCGTGTGCTTGGTGGTAAGACTGATTTCTAAAGCGCATTTCTCTTCGTTCGTTCGTACATTAATATCGATATTTGTCAGCGCTAACAATGATTCAATCATTTCTTTATTGTCTGACTCGATGGCCAAATGTAATGGCGTTTTGCCTTCTAAATTTTGTAAATTTACATTCGGTGAGCGTGCAATAATTTCTTTGCCCACCTCAACCATGCTGGAATAAATTTCATCGTCGGTTTTATCTGGCGCATATGCACAGATAATATGAAGTGCGGTATCTTTAGATGATCTATGTAATAAAATAATGCTCATTATTATTACTATTATTGTTAATTTGCAAGAGGTAATTTGAAATTCAGCTTGTTAACTTTACACTTTCTAGCTAATAAAATCAAGTTTTATTTATTGGAAAAGACGTTCAAAATTTAAAACATATATTACCGTGCCGCAAGATCCAATTGGCAATTGTTTTCCAATAGAAAATTGGCTGCAAATTTATCACCGCGTTTGACTGCATCAATTAAAGTAGTTGAACCCTATAATCAATATCAAAGCATTACTAGATACTTAAAGCTAAAAAGTACTTTGACCCTTATTACTTCAGCATTGTAAGCATCAATATTGGCAGCGCCGTTCTTTATAAGTGTCTGTGCAATTGCCAAATTTTTGGCTGCCAATGCCATTTGCAGCGGCAATTGCCCATTTTCCGATAGACTATTCACCAGTTCGGGCAACTAAAAAGAGAGGAAAAAGAGGTCATTTTAATATTTTATCAAAAAAACAATTACACAGAATTTACAATCAATCGAAATTTATAAAAATAATCATACCCTTTGGCACAACGGAACAAAATTCACCAATTTCTTAAACAGGTGATGACTGAAGATGAAAATCTGATCACATGGTGTAATATTGTGCGAAACGATAGAGACAAAAACGAGTTAAAGCGGCTCGGATGCTGATCGAACCAGAACTGACGGCCAGAAGAGTTTTTCTGTACACTAAAGCACTAAATTCAGACTTCTACATCGTCCAAAATTGTCTAACAGAAGAGGTGTTATGGTCCAACGGGACAATGCCAGGTCTCACAGGTCTGAAGCGTCTCGGCAAAAATTCTGGGAGCTTGGTTAATCCATACACTTTATACCTTATCAGCATGGCTAAAGACCTAATAAATTCATCAACGGCCTGATTTGCACACTACACCAAATACTGGAGAAAACCCAACATAAACAGATCGACTCATATTAGCTATTTGCTGATTCACGTTTTCTGACAATCCGATAAGGAATTACCTCCACATGACAATGTCTGAGTACGATATTCCTGCAAAACTAATTTGCAGAATGACACTGCTTAAGTCTCGTTGTGTAGTGAAAATTGGGAAGAACCTCTCCTACGCGTTTAATAACAAACGAGGCGGTCCGGCAAGGATGCGGCTATCTAGTGAATTCTTCAATCTTAAAGTAGTAAAGGGCTTTACCTATCTTCCAACCACCATTAACACCAGTAATGACTTCAGCCGGAAGATATAGCGAAGTATAACTCCTACAAATAAACGCTACTTTGGGGTAAGTAAGCAATTGAGAAATCAAGACCTCTCTCAAAGAACGAGACTTCAATCTGTTGGTGCGGAGGCCTAGATAATTTCCACCTCAGATGAGACGATGCTTGGAGTTTTTCTATTTGCGTTGGTGGAGAATTTTTCTGAAAAACAAAATTTCGAGTTGCAACTGCAACATGCAACAAATTATTCCCGCTGGAACTCGGTTTTATTTATTTTTTTTTTTTTGATAAAAACAATTTTTTATGCTTTGTGTTTCGCAATAATGTTAAAATCAACATATATTTCTCTTCTCTCTGTCTCTCTTACTAATCTTTTTCTTTAAAGCAAGAAAATAATTTATGTTGGCAAAATTTCATGCGAATGAACATGATAACGTAGTAGATTGCGGAAGGTAAAGCAATGGGAAAAGCCTATCACTTGGCGTCTACAATCAACATTAAAATCGTTTGCAGATATCGTTAAAATATTTGTTTTTCTTTATTGCACCTTACTACCCTCCGCATTTGTTCAAAATGTAAATAATTACTTTTTGGGATTACCTCACCTTGTGTAATTATACCATTAAAATATGGAAAATGAATCTCAGAGAGCAAAATACGAACTAATTACAGCTTAAGTTAATCTAAAGCTACTCAACATAAGAACGACTAATATGTTCTTCTTAAAATTACAAATAAGAGAAAGAGTATATCAAGAGAGTATCATACAACAGCAAAGCAATTTTTATTTTACACAGAGCGTAAATGGTCATTGAACCCCAACAGGCAAAATGAGCATATGAGAAGCACTGTTGAATTTGGAATTACTAAAACTGGAATTATTATTATTTTTTTATTGCTTTACCAAAATGAAAATGAAGAAAACATTGCAAAACCGTGAACTACGTACTGTTGCTTTCAACAAAAATACACAATTTAAACTAGGAAAGATTTAAAGTTAAAACATTTGAGAATACTGACATTATGCAAAATGAGAGATGATGATAGCCACGATCTTGTGGGATAATTATTTCTTACGATTGTCGCAGAGTACTCTTGTACCTATTTTATATTTAAATCGAATTCTCTATACAAGAAGATAATATGTCGGTTCGCGTACTGACAACTTTCAACAATTGTCGACAGGAAAGCGTTCGTGTACTCGATTTATGTGACAGAAAATCCAAAAATGAGAGCGTAAAAACTGAAGCGAGGTGATAGTTTGTTATAGTAATATTTTTACCATCACTTTCCATCATCTATAGATAAAAAAAAATCCAGCTGTCTACTGTGATTTCCAATTTGCAAGTTTCTGATGAGTTTCCGTTCGCGTATTTTCTGTATATTTTCTCACATTGACAGTATAATTTGTTTTTAATCTCATACTGATAGAAAGTGATGGTAATGTACGTGAACAAACTTAATAAGAACAAGTCATTCAAGGCGTTTGCATAAATAAAAACGAGAAATAAAATGCATTCTGGGTGCCGTAGCTCAGTGGTTAGTGTGTTGGCATTCTGACCTGTAGGTCATGTGTTCAATCTCCTGCTGAAGCATAACAAATTTAATATCGAAAAGATTTTTTCTTTCGAACGGTACCCACCTGTCGGCAAGCAATCGGCAATTCTTCCGACAGTAACAACTTGCCACGAAAAAGCTTTTAAAAGAACTCTGTGACAATGCTCAGAAAAAGTGATGTCACAAGGGTTCTGCCGTTCGGAACCAGCTAAAATAATTAGGTCCCTTCTAATACTGTCCACAATTTAACACGCACAACAGTCATGGAAGAGAAGCTCGGCCAATGAGCCCTTCGGGGCTTAAGTGCCACATATTTATTTTATTTATAATAAAATGCATTGCAGCTTTTACATAAATCCATAAGACAGAAAATAAAATTATATAGAAACTCTTCAAAATAGTTCGTTACAAACTGGATGGCAGAAATGTCCACAAAAATTACGAGTTTCTTTGTGCTTTTTTACTTTGTTCTTAGCAACACGACTTATTATTAGGCAGAAATAAAAAAAGAAACTCCATCAGTACAAAGCAAAAGATTTGCAATTTCCATGCAAATTGTATTTAGATGCCTGAGTAACTTTCCTCAACCTGTTGTAGGTGTTTATTTTCTCACACAAAATAGTTAATGTAGTCACTTAAAGCAAAAACAAATTCTAGTTTTGGATCATCCTTTTTTTTAATAGTTCCTTTTGTGAAAAGTGAAAAATATTATAGAAATTGTCTCGTATTGAGTTTATTTTTTGTAAACAGAATAAATTTAAAATGTTTTTCTCAACGAAGCTTACATAAAGGTTTGGGCTTAAGATCACTAAATCAAATTTCCGATAGAAATAACCCGACCTGCATTAATTTTTCCATGCCAACAGTTCTTCTAAATATTTTTACTTGCTATCTCAATACTCATACAAAGTAAATGCTAAAACTCTTGAAAATCGACCAATATCTCCGTAGCTACTCTGACATCACATGTAGACCAGTGATCTATATTACTAATCTCCAATAATTTTGCCTCCGAACATACTTACCTCTCATCTTCAACCCTTAGAAGGGTGTTTAGAAATCGCCCCTCAAATAGTGACATATACGACCAACAACTATAATTTTTCCAATCCAAAATTTCTTCCAATCATACGTACTTTTTATCAGCATTCTGACACGAAATGAATGCATAAATATTTGAAAATCGTCAAATAACTCCATAACTGCCCACTAATCACCCCCCAGTATAGTGAAATATATAAGCGACCCTTAATAATTTCTCCTCCTCAACATTTCTTCTAGACATACTTACCTCCTATCTTCAATCTTTAAAGGGGTTTCCACACAAAATTAACGTACACACTTGTAAATCGTCAAATATTCCCATAGCTGCCCATCCTTCGCCCTTAGAGCAGCGTGATGTATAACCGATCTTAATAAATTTTTTCACCAAACATACTTGGCCCCTATCTACTCTTCTTGTGGGAGCTCCGCTACAATATTGATACTTTCATAATTACTATAAAAAGCTCAAAGCAGGCGGATACAAATATCGAACTTTTTTAAATAATAAAAAAGTTCATATCTGATATCATAGAGCGCTAAGCCAGGTTGTCAAAATTATGCTTCATACAATTATGCTATGACTTTTCAGAGAAGCCTTTACAAAAATGTCTACTGGGTGTTGTTGTTGAGTTCTCTTTGTGTTTTATATATTATATTGTATTTTTTTCCCCTTTTTTACTTGTATTTCCGATTTGGTGGTTGCGATTTAATACTCATCATAGTTATTATATGCACATACGAGTATGTAGATTCGTGAAGAACATCATGTGCTAGATTTATTCAGTTTCAGTTGTTATTCATCATTTCGAGTGTTGGCTGTGTACTGTACGCTTTAATATATCGATTGGTTCTACATATTTATTATTCTTTTCTTCGTGATCTCGTTTTACAAGTTCATGGATATAATATTACGAGTATTTAAGTGTAACAAGTGCCGCGTTATAATCAATAATAATTAATGGAAAGGTAGCATATAGATGCGAATTTCCTTGTTTTGTTTTTTTTTTCAACGAGGAAGGTTGTTTTTTTTTTCTCGCTCGCTTTCTCCTTTCATATCAAACACTACAATAGAATATTGATTTGCTCTTTGATCATCATTGTCATACAGTGAATGAAAAAACGAAGAAATAACCAAAATATAAGCAAAAATAGCAATTTAACAATCAACAGCAGAAGAAAATCAATTAATTTCATACAATCATCGCAAAAATTTTGCTACTTTCACATATGTATATAGATCGAGATATCTAATTGTTTTATATAGTGTTGTTTTTTTTTTTTGTATGTTTGTTTTTGTTTTAAATACATACTTTAAATTCTCCTATCGACGAAGAGAACATGAGTTAAGTATCTCATCGTCTTGCCGTATGTACATATGATCAGCAAAGTATTTATATGTATATGCACACATATATGTATGTAGGAACTTGGTATCTGGGAGCACTCAAACGTACATACATATATCCATTTGTGAAAATACAGCAAACCAATTGGGTATACAAAATTATCAGGCGAAACAAAGTATACGTATACGTGTCAAAACCAAAGTGTGATAAATAGGAGAATTATCAACTCTCCCAAGGATAACATCAACCATCATCAAGTATGGGACAAAAGGCCGGAGCATATCATGTTGGCCTAATAAATTTGGCAATTATAGCTACACTCTGTACCACAATTATAGGTGCGTTCAAATATTGCTAATATAATAAAGAAATCTTTGTGCGTATTTATGATTCGGTATATGTAAAAAGGAGGAGGGTGCACTAGAGATTACATACGGATTAGTAGAAACTTATTACATTGTGCGAATGCTTTATTATTATTTCATATCTATACAAGGCCATATTTAGTTGTTGTTATGAACCGTTATTTATTTTTTGGTTTGCGTTTTTTTTTTTCAAACAATTTTTAATGTAAATAACAGAAAAATACTTATAGCCTAGACAGACGGCATCCTAATTCTGGATTACCGAGTTAATTCGAATTAACTCGGGCATTAACTGCAGCTAATCCGCATAAACTCTATGAGTTAATTCTCAAAATAAAAGAGGATTAGGGCAATTTGCGATGGCAACACTGCTGAAAATTGTCTATTGTGAATTTTTCTCGATCCATTTTACAAAATATTAGGTGTGTTCGCTAACAAAAAACTCAGTTTCTGATTGTTTTCAGTTCACATACTACTTGTAGATTTTCTCATATCGAGAGTGACAGATGACAGAAATTGATAGTGATAGTTATGTAAGTGAGCAGACCTAATAAAACAGCAATCAGCCGTTTAGTTAATCCGCAATACTGCCGTCTGTCAGGTTATTATTTTATTCGGATTAAGTGCGCCGGTAATCCGGAATTAGGCTGCCGTCTGTCTAGGCTATTATTCTCTTCACCAAATAGCTTTTCGTAGTTACAAAAAAAGACTGGTTTCTTTTGCCCCAACAGCAGGTAGCTTGATATTATACGCAGTCCATCGACTTAATACTTTTGATTATTTAATTTTTATAAAATGGTAGAAAATAAGACAAACATTAGCCGTGGTATATTCGACATCAGTACTAAGGTAGCACCGATAAATATATGGCAAAACTGCAACAAAGTTGCTATACTTAGCGTGTATAAACAATAGAGGCTACTGTACAGAGGTGTTACTTGTCGATATCATTTTATTTAAACGTCAAATATATTATAATTAAAAAGAAAAGGAAAAGCAAAAAAAATGTGCACTTGTCACTCGTTGTGGAAGCTTGGACTTCTCAACAATCACGTACGGATTCTCCGATCACCAAATGTGACAATTTTACTTATTGACACAGCCACAGATTGAAGCCCAAACAATCGAAATTGTACTGGAAAATTGGGTTGATCGGATGGGGTACTATAAAGCCAGCCGTGACAGTCATTTGAATGATGTTATGTTTCATTCTTCCCATAAATTCATCTCTCCAATAAACTCGTGACTTTGAAAAAATATTCATTCGTTTTTTTTATAGCCGATTCTAATTCCAAACTTTAAATGGCCCATTCTGTATAAAATAAATAATCAACTCTGTTTATGAAACTCATTTTATAGCGAATTATCAATTAGAGCAGGACTATTATAGTGCGATTAATCAGCACGTAAGGTAACAGAAAGTAAAGTAGGGTAACCGAAAAAACGGAGTGCGATGAGTCAGATAGCTCAGACCATATACTATATAAGTAGGAAAAAGATAGCTGGGTTTAGTACAAAATAGAAATATGATAGAGAGAAAAAAGAATGACTCTCATATGCTCCATTGAAAATCTAATTTCTACAGATTCCAACGTTACGTTACCTACAATTCCGTTTTAACTAATGGCTCTTATGGCTTTTGTATGAAATAGACTAAGAATATGTTGACTAATCGCACTATTATTGATTAGAATCATATGAGTCAATTTAACCATGTCAATATTGAAGCTGACGGGCCATACGATAACTGCCGAAGTTATTAAGGAATTTCGCTGAAAATTGGTATATATATTATTATTTTTAGCAACAGCCGTATGAGTTTATGAACGAGCAACGTGTCGTAAAATATAACGTTATTCGGCTCAAACTCGCTGTATACGATTATATTTACATTCGGATGAGCAAATTAAAAAATTAAAGTGATCGTATGAAAAACAGGCACACCTCCCATATAAAAGTACATTGGCAAAAGAATTTAATTATCCACCTGATATTCGGTACATATGATTATATTTATCCATTGATATATGATTTTGAGAATGGGGACCCATTTGAATGAAAAGCACCCCTACCTTCCATACAAATATATGTTTTCGTATGTATATTTTCATACTTTGCATTCGAAAATACAAAGCAGAAACTTGCTATTTATGATTTCATTTGCTCATAAATATATAAATTCGTGAATGCGCCAAATCGAATGAAAACCGCCCATAAAAGATAAATATGCCGCACGAAAATATATTGCTATAGTACTGAAATTCAGCATATTCGAGCGAGTATGTGTGAAAATTGGCGTTTAGTAGAGCCCACATTCAAGTCCTTCTATTTGTCATAGTGCAGGGTATCTAACCTTGGGCAATCATCAATATTAAGCATTTTATACGTTTTTTTATTATTTAAATTTAAGTGCGTTAATAAAAAAAAAATATAGTGCACTCCATGTATTTATTAAAATTTACGCAATATTTATAATTTCACTAAATGTAGAGCGTGTTTCATTTTAATCTACGCATATAAAGATAAGAGTACTTTAATTTTAGCAATTGTATTTACAATATTTTTTCCGCTTTATTTCCTTTGTTTTCATTCTACTTATTTCGTACACACAATATTTTTATATTATACATTCCTACATATGTATGCCCTATCATTTCCGTAATTTTTCATCAAATTATATTCCCATTAGTCATACAAGTGTGTATACGCAAAAAAAAAAAAAAAAAAAAATATATATATATATATATATATATATATATATATATATATATATATATATATATATATATATATATATATATATATATATAATTTAGCCCCTTATTACCATTTTTCACGTCATACCGACACACTAAGTTTACTGACATGGTCGTATATAAATGCAAAATAGAATATGATAATGAACATTTTGTTAAACAACTTCTGACCAAGTATTAATCCAATTTATTATTCAATTTCAAAACAAAAATTAATTTATGCAATTACAGCTTAGCTTTTATATTTCTAATATTATTGTCACTACATTTCTTTTATGCTGTAGGCTTTTCCACCCAAAAAGAAGAAATATCATTTATTTAATTTGGTTTTATTTTTGCAGATAGTGCTATTGCGATTAAGTGTTACAAATGTGCTGTGACTGTTGAGAAAAGCTATTTAAGAAACGATACTATAGTCACTCAGATGTGTTCGAAGTTTGATGAATCACCCGACTATATAGTCGATTGTCCATATTCAACCATGTGTCTTAAAACAATTTCAACGCTATATTTACAAAATGGTCAAAAGCAAGAGACAATAACAAGAGGATGTGCCGCACAAAAAGACACAACACAAGTATGTTATTTCATTTAAGTATGTGAATAGAGTATAAGAAATAATGCTATGACATTTATTTCCATAGGTTTTTCGTAATCGTCAATGGCAGCAAGAGCATTCGGTACAAGAAGTCTACAATGAAGGTTGTGGTGAATTCAAAGAAAACAATTTGGCTGGTTCCGTAAAAACACACTGTTATTGCCGTGGCAATTTATGCAATTCCACATCACGAAATTATACATCCATTAGTAGATATATTCAAATTTTGCTTGTGATAATCCTCTCCAATGTCTACATCTTATGATCTCGATAACTACATATGTACTACGACTCTATTATTTGTACCTACCTATCATTAATATTTACCTACGTACTACATCATATTTTATAGTAAAGTGATTAAATAGAATACTCGCAAAAATTTTTGTTGATAAGCTTATGTGTCACAAAATTCATTACTATATGTAGAATTACTTATTGAAAGATATGTAATAAATGAACCCTTATGCCTTTAATGACTTTAATTATCTACTTGTTATGTATTGTGATACAGTATGAATACATTTAATGTCATTTTACTTTATCTTGTAGCAAAATTTAGTTTAATTTTTAACAAATACTATCTATATACTATACATTTAACTGCCAATATGAGAATTGAGTTTCCAAGAAGAAAATTTATGTACAATAAAGTTGTTTATCAAATTAATAAAAATGGATTACAATAATAATGTTAATATTACATGCATTAAAATGCTACTTTTACACATATGTATAATATGTATTTAAACTATGTAGGTACATATGGTGTCAAATATTAGTCACTGTGGTGTTATCGTAAAATTCGTGCTCAATACAGAAATAAAACATTCAAGACTTATCTAGTTTTGTTCCTATGAGTGCAATGCTCGTCAACATTTATTGAAATATACCTTTTGCTACTAAAAACATGTCCAATAAATGCAGCACTAATATTATCTGTTCATACACATATAAATGCACCCTACAAATTGCTATTGAAAAATAAATAAATAGAATGGACTAAGAAATACTACTCTATATCTCCATAAGTTTTCGAAATATTCACCTTTCAAGGTCAACAAGTGAAGGTAAACTATTTAGATAGAATGGAGTCTAAGACAAAAATGGAAAAAGTAAAAACTAAAAGGACAGTAACTAACAATATTATTTCATATACATATACATATATCAGAAAACTTTACTTTTTAGCCCTGAAATACAGGTTAGGTTAGGTTATGTGGCTGCCCTCTCTCTGAGAGGACACACTTAGACCAGAAAGGTCCATTGTGATACCACCGTGCTTCTCTTCCAATACTGTTGTGCGTGTTAAATTTGACCAGCATTAGAAGGGGCTTGCTTATATTAGCCGAGTTACAAAGCTCTTTTAAGAAGCATTTTTGGCAAATTGTTACTGCCGGAAAAATTGCCAATTCTTGCCGGCAGGTGGGTACATTTCGAAAGAAAAATCTTTTCTATATCAAATTTTGTAATGTTCAGCCGGGGATTGAACCCACGACCTATCAATCAGAAGGCCAACACACTAACCATCCACCCTGAAATACAAATATCTACAAAATATTCTCCATCTGAATGATTCACGAAACCTAAACGTACTGCAAATTAGACCTTGGGCTCAAACTTCAGGACAATGGGAATCTATTAACCGAGTATTCCGATATTTTTTTATTTTTATACTATACAAATTTGTTTCTATTTAAAAATGATTATGTTGATCTTAAATAGTTTAAAAAGAAAATTCAATGATTTCTAGTGAACAGAGTATTCTTTGACACTATGTCTATCCTCTGTTTGGAACATGATTGTCAACATCACCAGATGCCTAAAATTAAGCAGTGTTGGTAAAATTAAGTACTATTGTATATATCTTTGGCAAAAGCAGTAATCACTTAAGGCAAATTTATAAATTTTATAGGAGAGCGTTTTTAAATATCTGAGTGAAAACGGTAGATCAACAAAAACTCAATCAGTTGGTCGAATTTCAAAGTTTTGAAGATATCAGCAGCTTTGGTATAATCTCAAGAATTAGCTGCTATTAAAAAAGATAATTTGAGTTCTTCTACCTCGAAGATATGCGAAGTTTACGAAAATTTTACACCATATGTAAAAAATACGGCGGTCTCGGAGGTGAATGTAACTAAAGTTTCTCTAAGATATGTGAAAAGCAAATATCACAGATTCAACATCAGTAGGGTCATGAGCTCGCAAGCTCAAGCAAGCACACCCACAAGCTATATTACGTACGATTTCAGCACTACCGATGCTTGAATTGTTAATGCTTGATATCATAAAAAAAAACTCTACTTACTAGTAAAAACAAAAATCGACTTACCATAGCATCATTTTCGACTAAACACAGAAACACGACATCTTCACGCAATAGTCGAATTGCCGAATGTAGTGGATATTTCGTTTTGTTCTTTAACATTTTATAAAGTAATGGTGCAGACATATGCTCAAAATCTTGGGGAGTCAAGTCATCCCAATGTGTTGAAATTAGTCCAGAACAATAGTCCAAAAGACTAGCTGCGCCAACTTCTTCAGCGACACAATAAAAACGCACACAAGAACGTACACCAACAGACGCAACAAGTGCACGTTCGCACAAGCCCAACAATCCCGGCAATTTAAAGCGATGAGCAGCACGCAAAAGACCTAATGCCAGTCGATCATTCTGCAGATCAACTGTATCGGTATAAATCCAACGCAATAAAGCAAGTCCGGTAACTTCATCTAAATCACCCCAATCAAGTGTTGTAGTATTAACTAAAAACTCTTCCTGCCACTCCTCGGAACGTGAATGTAGCACAAATTTATGAGCAGGCATGGATTTAGTGCCTATGTTAATAGTTATATCCGAATACAGAGTTCTTCCGTACAAGGACGACACAGTTATAGCCAGACGGGAGATAAAACTACTGAATTCCCCGTTGCCATCCGTGCCATTTGCAACAATTACTTGATTGTATTTACGCTCCAATTCAACATAGCTCTTCTGTAGTTTTGTGTACTCCTCTCTAAGCAGCATTAGATGCTTCTCAAGCTTAGCAGACGATGACATATCGTTGGATGCTTATTGTAGAAGAATTTATTTGATTACAATTCAAAGAATATACTAATTTGCTGTGAACGCCCACAATAGACTGCAATGTAGATTCACAACCATTGCATCCCTATGAGCTTTCAACGAAATATTTTATTTACCACTTACCCATGGCATATATAAAACGTTTCAACCAATGTATTGATGCAATTACACCCTTACAACAATAACTTCATTAGATCAGTGCAACAATAAAAACTTCTAAATAAATTTATTAACAAATTGTCAAACAGTGTGACCATTTTAGAAAACTAATTAATACTGAAAATAGGGTTGTAGTGTAAGTAACAAATATGCGTAAAGTTATAGTAGAGAATGCAACACTCGTGGGAAGATTTTATATATAACTATATCACTACGTAACATGTATTATGAAATACGTAGTGCGGTATAACATAAAATAAAGTATGAATTAGAGGAAAGAGAATGACTCCCATTTCAGCCCTTCTTTGGGATTTTTATTTTTATAGAGGGAATTTTTTAGGATCTTACATTTGACATTTTTCGTAAAAACCGTGAGAAAAATGAGTCAAACCAGAAAATTTTTAATACCAGAGAAGTCCTACTTTGGCGTTTGAGCCAGTTTTTACGTTCTCGTACTCCAAAAACTTGGAGAGTAGGGGAAATTGAGAGAGCAAAACGACTTTTCAGTTTAAGGAGAAGTTGCAAATTTTTACTGGATAACTTTGTACTTGTAGAAACTTACAATTTAAAAAAACAGCTGATCGCATACTTACGAAATAAACAAGCAAACGAACAATTGCAATTTACTTAGTGGAATATCAGCTGTTCGTAAAACTTGCAGGATTTTGCTGGTTTTGCGTTCTCGTACGTTTTCGTATATTTTTCTCTCTGCGAGTAAATAATGTCAATCTCTAAGAAATTTCTTTCCTGGATAATTTTTACTGGAAAAGTACGAAGACGCGCATAATATCAGGGTCACTTAACAAAGTTGAAGTATACAGAAATGTTTAAGAGAGCAATGCCATGACCAGGAGAGCAAGTGCTGTAAGTTAACATAGCGAATTAAATTGAAATAAGATCACTTAATTACATATTTATAAGTGAATTGTAAATATTTTTATGAATGAATTCTATATATGTATGTGGAATAGAATTTTTTATGAAAAATTTTTGCTATTATTCAATATATATGTATGTATGTACATGCGTATGAAGTACTTATAGGTATACTCCATTCACGCAATGCATATATTTATAAATGTATGCGCTTACTATATATGAAGTGTTTCACAATAATATTTATCATTTTCATAATATTAAATTTGACAAAATTTCAGTAATTTTGATAAAGAAGGACGGCATACGCATCGTTTTGTTGACGCGTGCGGTGCCTGGTATCAGGGAATCAACAGGGTATCAACAAGTGATATTATTTGCTGATATTTCTGATTGCCTGATACACGGGATCAAGTGCTTCGCTAAAACGATGCCTCTATAGCTTCCTTCTTTGCGAAAATTACTGAACATTTTTAAAATTTAATAATATGAAAATGATCATATTGTTAAACACTTTATAAAGAGTAAGTGGATCTATATGTTATATAAATATATACATTTACATAAAGGGGGTATACCTAAAAGTTCTCTCATACATGTATAGAATTCATTCATAAAAATATTTACAATTCACGTATAAATGTGTACTTATTATGTGATCTTATTTCAGTTTAATTCGCTATGTTAACTTACAGCATTTGCTCTTCTGGTCATGGCAATGCTCTCTACAACATCTCTGTATACTGCAACTCTGTTAAGTGACCCTAATATTATAATCAGCTAAAAGCTCAAAAGCCAAAGAGGACTTCTCTGAAATTAAAAGTTCTCTGCCGAAATACATTAAAATACATTAAAATTCATATATACGCATCCTTATGAAAGTACCCAAATAAGAAGTATGCATCATGTCTCGATGCTTGCCGAAATTTTCTTAACTTTTAACTTTAATGAATATTAACGTTTCCGAACAGAACAGTGTGTTGGCCTTCTGATCTATAGGTCGTGGTTCAATCCCAAGCTGATGCATAACAAATTCAATATCGAAAAGATATTTCTTTCGAACGGTACTCACCTGTCGGAAAGGAATTGGCAATTCTTCCGACAGTAACAACTTGCCATGAAAAAGCTTATAAAAGAACTCTGTGACACAAGGGTTCTGCAGTTCGGAACTGGCTGAAATAAGTAGGTCCCTTCTAATACTGTCCAAAATTTAACACGCACAACAGTAATGGAAGAGAAGCTCGGCCAATGAGCCCTTCGGGACTTTAAGTGCCACATATTTATTTTATTTTTTGTGTTTGTAGCGTGTATTTGATTTGCATTAAATTAAGAATTGAATTTTTTATCGTTGTATCTTTAATATCATATTACCCTACTTCCCTGTTTTAAATGAGTCCCTAACCCTTCATGGCAGAAAAATTAAAGAAAAAAATATTTTAGCTCAAATTAATAGTCCGAATACTAAATATTATTTTTTACTTTTGGGTTATGTTTAAATAATACGTTGTATGTCAACAACAATTGGACAGGAAATACGCGTGCTATTGTTTAATCGATGCATTATCATAGGCTTGCACAATTCAAATACTCGCATATGTAGTTGTTCAATTTTATTATCATTGCTGCAGAAGTGCTACCACCTACAATAAATAAGCCTTGGGTGGTACTTTGCACTTTCATATGTACATATGTATTTTGTTTATGTTTGGTTTTGCTTATAAAAAATTGATACCGGCACACCATTAAGACATGAGTAAAATAGTTTTCTATGTCTAGTAGTATATTAAATAATAAACTTTGTTGCCGACCAACCATTGTACTGAAGAAATAAGTAAATCAGCTGCGAATATTTGATAGCCGAAAGTAAAATTGATAATATGTATATATGTATGTATGAAATATTACATACATATGCATGCATGTGAGATTTAGAACATTGGAACGGATAAAATAATCAAAGAAGTTGGAAAATTCTAACGCGATATACACAATTGATAAGAAAATGAGCAATGCTGCCATAACCGTAATCAATCAGGTGTTTTGTTTAAAGTTAATAGAAGGTTCCTTAGATTAAAGGAGTTAGTAAGGTTCTTCGTGTCACTCGTGCGCACCGCGGCCGCTTAAATTTGATCATGTATATCTTACTACGTTTTATTGTATTTTGCCTCGATCCTCTGGGTATCGGACGTCGTTTGATAATATATCCCACTCTCAATATCGCAAATAATGCATTTAATCAGTTGAAAGTAAAAGCGGATGAAAAGGTCGTGTCGGCAAAGGAGCTAGTACTTCGATTAGGTTTGGTTGCTTTCGCTGTGGTTATAATTATATGGGCTGCTGTTTTTATGTATGCCGCTTTTTATTATACATATATGCCTGCAATTTCTCATACACGCCCAGTGCATATGCAATTCAAGTATGTATTCTCTGAAATCTACTGATTATTTTTGATGATGATGTGTATAAATGAATTTTGTTTAGAACTTGTATGGATACAAGTACCCCATGTACATTTCCACATGCACATGTCGCTCTTACACACAAGCAACAATTACTTATGGTAGGCCAAGCATATAAAGTGATCGTGAATATTGAAATGCCTGAATCACCACAAAATCTTGATTTGGGAATGTTTATGGTATGCGCTGAAATGCGTGATCATGATTCTATGCTACGTGGACATTCTTGCAGATCGGCTATGCTTCGGTATCGTTCGCCATTAATACGTACAATTTCTACATGGGCATTAAGTCCCCTATTTGTTTTGGGTCTAAAAGAAGAATTTCAGCATGTGCCTGTTGAGATATTCTCACGCTACTTGGAGGAACGCCAACATCCAATTACAGATGTTTACGTTGAAATACAATCGCAGAAAATACAATTCTACACAGTGTCTTTGTACATCGTTGCTGACTTCACTGGGCTACGCTACATAATGTATAATTGGCCAATCATTTCAGCAATTTTCGGTATGTTGAATGTGTATTTGAATGCAAAACAGTCATCTTAATTACCTTTTGATTACATTTTCAGCGATTAGCACAAATCTATTCTTCCTACTTATTATTTTCCTGCTCAGTTGGTATCATTGGTCCGATACAACATGGATACGTTCCTTGCATGATAGATATATGCGTTTTACCAACCCAATAGAGGGAAAAGATGCAGCTGGAAAAGCAATTCTGACGACTGGTTTCCGCGATGACGAGGAATTAACTTTTCTTGATGAAAAATCAAATGGTTCCGATATTGATGAAATTGGTGGCGACACTACTAAACAGCAGAAAAGAGATAAGGTTGATACAAGAAGTGAAGAGAAATTACGGCAATGAAGACGAAAGGAAGCCTTTTAAGATAGCCTTTTTGTACAAGTAATTATAAATGAAAAAATTTGAGAAATGTTATTTTATTATATGCTTGCAATAAAGTTTATTTGTATACATGTATATAAATGTTATGTATAAAAAATAGACCGGCGATAACGATAGGTGCGAGTGCTTCGAATGTATACCTATATAGCAAACTGATAAGATTTCAATATTGTTTATTAGAGTATACCCTTTACTAAAGTCCATTCTCACAACTCAAAATTTTACAATACTTCGAATGCTTTTCCCCGAGTGCATTAAATCGAAAGCATCGTTAATGGCACTTAAATCCATTTCGTGCGTAATGAATTCGTCAACCATTAGTTTCTTGTTCAAGTAATCCTCAACAAGTTTGGGCACATCTGAAACACTTTTCCATCCACCAAATGCAGTACCCTTCCAAGTGCGACCAACTACTAGTTGGAAAGGGCGCGTACTGATCTCTTGACCTGCAGCAGCAACTCCAATAATAACAGAAGTACCCCAACCTTTGTGCGTTGCTTCTAGTGCTGCACGCATCGTATTGACATTGCCAATGCACTCAAAAGAATAATCCAATCCGCCATCGGTGAGTTCGATAATATAATTTTGTATAGGCCCTTTATCGGCAACATCCTTTGGATTGATAAAATCGGTTGCACCAAACTTTTTAGCTATTTCGAACTTTTCTGGATTAATGTCGATGCCATATATTTTTTTGGCACCTGCTTTCTTACAACCCATCACGGTAGCTAAGCCAACTGCACCAAGTCCCCAAACACCACAAACAGTACCGGGCTCCACCTGTATGCAAAATTCATGTATTGAGATTATTTACATGTTTATGTGTATGCATATATTTTTGTAACCAATTGGAAGACATATACTTGCCTTAGCAGTGTTTATTGCAGCGCCATATCCTGTGGGAATTCCGCAACCCAATAAACATACCTTATCCAGGGGTGCTTTATCATTGACCTATATACGAAAATACACAATATTAGCCTCCAATAATAGACAAAGTGTATGACCATTTTTCATACTTTACAAAGTGATATATCAGCGACAACAGTGTATTCTGAGAATGTCGAAGTTCCCATGAAATGAAATACTTTTTGCCCTTTGCATGTAAAGCGTGTGGTACCATCGGGCATTACGCCATTACCTTGAGTTACACGAATCTTCTGACATAAATTCGTCTTGTTGCTTTTACAGAATTTACATTCATTACATTGAGGAATGTATAGTGGAATAACATGGTCGCCGGCCTTAAAGCCAGTCACTCCATCTCCAACACTTTCAACAACACCTGCCCCTTCATGACCTAATATAACGGGGAAGACACCTTCCGAATCGAAACCTCCTAGTGTATATGCATCCGTATGACATACTCCAGATGCTAAAATCTTTATACGAACTTCATGCGCTTTTGGTGGGGCGACTTCCACTTCTTCGATCACGAGTGGTTTTTTAGCTTCCCATGCAACGGCAGCTTTGCACTTTATAATCTTGATGAAAAAGAAAAATCTTGCATTCATAAAAGAAAAATCATAAAACAGATAGCCTATCGTACCTTGCCCTCCGTAGACATCTTGAAAAAAGTATTATCAATTCGCACTATGAAATGCTACAGCAAAAACCGCCTGCCGGCAACTACATGCTAGTATAAATTTAATTTGAATTGCTCATAGGTGGCACCTCTTCGATTGTTGTTAAAATTTGATGGAAAGTACAGAGTACTTTTGAGAATCGAGTACTTCGGCATCGATACATTTAAGAATCGAGTAGTAATCACGTATTATTTTTATAAGAATTTCTAAAATCACATATCATTTTACCACAAAATTTCAATTTGTAGGAATTTTCATTTATTTGTCACATAGCCGAATTTTCGTTCGCAAATGTTGGTAAGATCTTGTTTCCATATTACGATTTTTTCTGAAAATTCTACTTTTCCTCCACTGCCAAAAAATGCATTATTTAAATAACATTCATTCATTGATCATTTGATGTGATTTGGTGATTTTAAAATGTTTAATGACATTTAGATATCATGTGAGTTATGTAACCCATTTTTATTTTAACTAAATTATGATTTTCTGAAAACTAAAATGTTTTAAAATTTACATCATTAAAAGTTTTAGTATTTTAATTTAAAATATATTTTTTACTCCAACTACGCTATGAATATCAAACAAAACTGAAAATATTTTAAATTTTTTGAAAACCGTAAATGAGAATTATACTTGAAAAATGTACTCATATCCTGAAATTTAGACATTTAAATGCGATGGAAATACATTATTTAGGCAAATTCGAACAAGAAAGGATGTAACGCCGCAATGGTCTTAGCAAATAGAGCAGTATTTACAGTACATGCGGGTAAAGCGTAGAACAACTTTTGCCAAAGAATGCTATATTGGATTGTTTTGGCAATTGAAGTCAATTCTACTCTCGTGGTACGTAGCCCTTCACCTTAAGGATTGTTTTAAGAGGAAATAAATTAATCAATGGACTTAACGCTAAAATCGACATATCTCATGAATATCAATATAATGGAAAAGTTACTAAAACAATGAAGATGATTTTTCTCGAACACGGTGGTGCGGAGCGATATTCAGTTGTTGTAGCCAAATGAGTAAGTACCTACGTGTATATCCACATTCGATTCTATTAAATAAAACAAAATTTTCATAAGCTTTTAAATTCCATTTACGAGTGAGATAAGTTTAAAATTCTGACATATTTGGATTTCTTAGTGCGTTGCATAATTCTAAATTGGATAATGTATGCATATAGGTATATATATATATATATATATATATATATATATATATATATATATATATATATATATATATATATATATATATATATATATATATATATATATATATATATATGTGTTATAATTTTAGCTGGTATTATTATAAACTATGAAACATTTTTAAAAGTTCAATTTGATAAACCTTAATTATTAAATTATTTCTTTACTTATTATTATGGATATTAAGAAGCAGCGCTATTCGTTGTTTTTGATCTAAGAAAATTTTTAAATAAAATAAGATCAATATCATTTTTTAACATTATCGCCGTGACTAAACACATGCATACATATAGTTTACATATAATAAATGGTCCCAAATAATTCCCTTGATAAATAGAAATTAATTTCTATTTATATCAAACTTTTAACTTATACAAGTTTGCATACAAATTCTCAACTTGATTAAGTTTCAAATTATGAATAAAATACCTACTTGATAAAAATTGTATTGAAGAAAAAGTATTTGTGCCATTAAAATATGTAGTCATAAAAATTGGTCAACTATTATATCCGATTGATTGAATTAGTATTTAAAAAATTTAATTTAATGATCATTTATATTATATAAGTAGAGTACATCAATCCAACAGAATTTCTGATTTATAACTATTCCTAATAGTATATTTAATGAAAAATGGGTTAGATATTTAGAGACGTCTACTGTCTGTTCATAAAATATATTTAAACAAATGCAAAAATTTATGCTTTTTAAGTTAAGAGTAAGTAAAAGTATTTGCTAATTTGTTGTATTTCGTGCTTTTTATTTTTTTTTATTTTTATTGTAATATTGTAGTAATTTGTTCCTATAAGAATATTTCTTGGCTAAAAGCATTCAAAATTCATACAAATGACACAGTACACGATATCCTAGGCGGGTCAACCATAAAGCTTTTCAAATTGTATGTATGTCTCAGCTTTATCACCAGCTTTGATAAGAAGCTCTTACAAGCCTTAACGAATCAATAAATCTAGTCTAATATAATCTAATCTGGAATAAAGTTTAGCCACATTTGGCGGTGGTTCCTTATAAATTAGAGAGCATGCAAAATGTTACATTTTGTATATACGATATTTTCATTTGTAATTACGTACAAACATAATGTACTAATATGATATATGTATGTATTATATTTCTAAGTCTTATTAAAGCACTATTATATTATGAAATATTATGTTATTCATACATAATATTTCATTAAATTTCATACATAATATTTAATTAATTTAAGCTTGTCAAGAAATGGTATCACATAATTGTTGTTTTTGTGCAATTGATAGCTACGAGTAAGTATTGTGCTATATAAGTTTATAAATCTTAAACATGAAAAGCTATTAGATATTTGGATCAACGTATTCTTTTTGTGGTTATTTGGAAGTCGTACATACAAACGGAAGCGCACTGAAATTTATGGTAAAAATTTAACAGATGGCATTACAATTGCAAAACTTGCCTTGATAATATTTCGTTGCTTGCTAAAAATATTGTCTTATGTGCAAAATCAATATTTTTGGGACGTAATATTTATATTGTATTTCGTAAACGAAGTTCAATATAAGCTTTTTCGGACCTTAGCGTATAATTTAACTAAATTATCTGCACTTTTTATTAAAATGATTTTTTACTTAAAATTCATAAAAGCCTAATAATTGTGTGCGCTATTAACAGTCAAAATTGGAATTTTGAAGAAAAAAAAGTCTATGGTTTTTGATAAACTGAGCCTTCAACTTTTCAAAGGTACAATGCACAAAAAATGTATCCTCGTTAAATTTTTACTAAACTTTTCAGTGTGTGCCTTGCAAAGTTAATTGGAGTTTTATTAAAATAAGCAGCACATATTTGGAAACAATGTACTGGCGTCAGTAGACAGACAGCTTTAAGATTCTTCATTCGTAGAATTGGGGCATTGTTCAGATAGAGATGGAAGTAAATTTTCTCCTGATAGTTGTCTATGGGAAGATAAATTTCAATTTAGTTTTATTAGCACAAGCTCTGTTTTGAAGTTTAGTTAAAAAGTTACTTGTCAAAAACCAAATTATATGATCCAGGTGCAGAATTTGAACGACCACATCGTGCAAAACGTTCCAACCGTGAACAACCACGATGAGGCGTTCGTCCAGTTTCGGCTCTTGTAAATGGATTACCAAATGAATGCTTTCTCAACATTGTTTTTATCAGAATTAATGTGTCCAATTTTGGAATGCTTCGAACAACCGAATTAATATCATCGTCACTAACTTGTATCGCGCGACAGTTCTCATCCTCAGATGGAAGCGGATATTTATTGCCGGAAGTTACCCAACTATGTTCCTATCGAAAAGAAAAGTTATCCATTATTAGCATTACAATATACGTATTTTTTAAACTTATTGGCTCGTAGTTATAGTCAAAGTTAAGATTATTTTAAAGTTAGAATTGGCTTTTTGACAGATTTTTGTCAAACAAGTCGATTCTAATTTTAAGGATATCTTAACTTTAACTATAACTAGGGGTTATTTATACATCATTTATTTTACCTTTAATGCTTTCATCGTTATTCGTTTCGTGGGATCTTTTACTAACATTTGCTGAATACAATCCTTTAGATCGCTACTTATTTCAGGAGTACTAGGGAATGCAAATTCTTCATTCTTGATTTTATCATAAAGTATTAAAACCGTGTTGGCTACAAATGGTACATTTCCGAAAATTAATGAATAAAGAGTAATGCCTAATGCCCAAATATCTGCGGCTTTTCCACAATACAGATTCTACAATGTGTAAAAATAAGCAATGCTAATATATGTGCATATATTCGTATTTATCAAATATTCTATTACTTGTCCGATATTTAAAGTTTCCGGTGGTCTAAATGCTGGTGTTCCCGCTGTTGCAATATTACTCATTGTAGCATTATCACCGAAAAACTCATTGCAAACGCCCAGATCAGCTATCTTAACATGTCCATCCTCAGTCAATAGTAAATTACCAGGCTTGATGTCTGCATGTATTATGCGTTGATAATGCACTATATGTATATATTAAATAAATCAAGAAAATTCATAAATATAAATAAGTTTGTAATGTGTCAAATCGATAAACCAGAAATAAATTTTTCCTACAAGAGTATTATTTATATCACAACTTCTGATGTTTCCATTATATTTAGACATAAATACGATATTTACCGTCTCCCAAATATTCAAAAAGCAGATCAATAACCTCGACTTTAAATGTTTTACTAATTTAAATAATCACTAAAACATATTAAATTCGATATAATAATTATTAATCACACTAATATTCTAATAATAAAATGAAAAATAACATAAAGCAACCTATTTATAAAACTTTGTTTCACAAAGCACTGGAAAGCAAAGCGTTTACACTCGATTAGGTAGTTATTCGCAGTCGAACGAGTAACAGTTGCAGTGTGAGCATTTTGTAGAGGATTCCTACATTGTAATTAATATGAAATCATAGTCATTGTGTATATTATAGGAAGGAGTAAAAAATATGGAGTCTAGCGAAAAATACGTCGATTTTTCGAAAAGTATTTTTTGGTCCAATATTCCAAGTGTTTGGTTGAGGTATACGGCTAGCATTCTTGAAAAAACTGACACCGATACCTTCGATAACATATTGTAAGAACATTTCTTTATTATTACTCGTACTTGCTAATTTGGCAGCACTGTCTGCAATGTTTTCTTATTTCCCTTCTCTATTGTCATTTTGAATTAATAACGGCGATGTAAGGTAAAAACTGTGCGTCAATGGTATTTTCTTTTCTCGAAAATTCAACATTCAAATCTAAGCAGTTAATAAGGCAATATTCATATTTCTAATAGTAACATGTTTAAAAAAGGAACATCTACAAAGATACGTTTTAAATTTTGAAATAAAAGTAAAAAGAGAAAATTTATATTCGATAGAGCAGAATAAATATTGTATTATTTCGAAGAAAGAAGAAGCCTTAAGGGGTTACCCCACTGTAGAGCACAAAAAAAGGCATATTTCGGGAATTTTCGTAGGCCAAACAAAAGGAGATATTCAAATTCCGTAAAAAGTATTTTTTAATGTCAATCTTGAAGTCCAAAAAAACAACTAAGTTGCACGATTCAAAAACAAAATGGCGGCTGTGCAGCATTTCCCCGGTGATGCGTTTTTTTCACCGTGATGCACGGCCGGAAACCTAGCGCCCGCAATTTTCGATCTGGAACAAAAAACCGAATATTTTTTGATTCCATATTACAATAGCAAGAAACGTACGTAGGGGTTTTTGGATTAATTGATTTTTCGTAAAATGGCGACTCTTTGAAGAAAAAGTTCGAAATTTCACCTAAAAAATCGTCAAAAAATTGTTTATAAATAAAAAAATATGCACAATTTCAAAAAACCCCTACGTACGTCGCTGAAGAAAACGATTTCAAATGTATTGTAAAAATGTTCAAATCAATCGGTTAAGATTTGTTCGAGTTTTGTTTCCGGCCAGCTCAAAAAACTGGTTTCGAGAAAAACGCGTTTAAAGTTTAAAGGTGCTCGGAGAATACCTCAGACGTCTTGCGGCAAAACTCGAAATTCAGACACTTAGACATTTTTCCCGCCTTCCATCCTTTAGTATATTATTTTTGAGACTATTACGACTATTTATAATAAAAAAATTGTTTTCCTTTTTTTGAAAATTCTACATTGGTGTAACCCCTTAAAGCTGAAACTCCATACCAGGTTTTTCAGGCATTACGACTTTCGTCGTAATGCCTTCCCGGTTTATCAGAGTTTTCAGGCGAGCAACTTTTCGCACTTGACCTTTCTTCGAAGTTTTGACACTTCGCAGCAAATATTTGTAAACATTTTGATTATAAACACTATTCTATGCATATTTCTCTTAATTAAAGTTAAAAAGTCTAATTTGTAAAATGGAAAACATTTTAATGGCATTCAAGGAGTTTATCGAACTTTATGTGTAGGGATGAGATTTTCGACAAATGACATATCGACTAAAAAATGCCTGTTCGATAAAAGTGATATTTCTTTTAACATTTAATTTTAATTGATTCAGTAATTTTGTTCGCCATTTTCATATTAATTTTCGTATACTAAATAATATTTCTCTGTGTTTTAATTTCTGAAATTTTTGCAAAATTCTCTTATAAAATGGTAAATGATATAGATTACACCATTACAATGACCATATTCACCAGCACTAATGTTCGAACAGCTCCATACAATTGCACTAAATCATATATATATATATATATATATATATATATATATATACATATATATATATATATATATATATATATATATATATATATATGTATATATATATGTATACATATATATATACATATATGTATATATATACATATATATATATACATATATATATATATATATATATATATATATATATATATATATGTATATATATATATATATATATATATATATATATATATATATATATATATATATATATAACTGGTAACAGTACAACAATAATTATATGGAATGAAATGAAAATACTTACAATATTCTAATCCAAGTAAAGTATCACGAAACACATTCCATACGCGCTCTTCACTTAATGGTTTATCAGTTGGTATTGTGAGCACTTCTCCTTGTTTAACTAGCTCGAAAACCATGTACAACGAATCCTCCATGGGATCATCGAGAACTTCAACCAATTTAACTACATTTGGATGATCGAGTTTTTTTAATACAGCAATTTCTCTATACACTCGATCTAAAGGTGAAACTGCTTTTTTCGGTCCACGCTTCAATAGTCCAGCTTGTCGCAATAATCTGCGTTTTGAAAGAATTTTCATAGCATAATGTGTAGCATCTTCTTCGGAATAAGCCAATTTAACCAAACCATATGAACCCTATTGATTAATTTTTAAAATTTGTTTTGTGAAGTTAACAAGATTTTTCGAATTTCTTATGTTTACCTGGCCAATCTGGTCGAGTAGTTTGTATTGATTAAGTTGTAAAAAACTACCAGATTGTTCTATTGATATGCGTCGAGATTCTCGTAAAGGAGTTCGTCGTCGATTTGAGTGCGGACTTCCATAGGGGCTGTATGGAATGTTGGGGTATATTGGACGCGATTCGAAAGATTGCACTGTGGTAGCATTAGCGGGCTTTTGCAATAGCTTATCATGTGATGAGCGCTCAGAGGTGCTAGAGCATACACTTCTATCATCCAAACTACTATTGCTCATATGATGCAAACGTCTTCTATCCACATGAGGATGTAACTCTAGCTTTTGTGATATATCTAAAGGGAAGTATTTCAAAGCAAAATAATTTCAAATACTTTATAATATTTTTATTGACCTGGAAGTTAGTTGACTAAATAAATTATAATAATATTTGAATTACCTTTACTATGTCCTGGCGGTATTCCGACGTTACCTTTTCTATCAAGGGTTTCAATGCCAGATATATTTCCGTGAATTGCTTTCTGTGAAATTTCTGCACTACAAGATGGAGTAACTTGAAGCTGTCGGTCACATAAATCATCCTTTTTGATACTACAAGAATCTTTAAGTGGATTTTGACCCACTTTATTTAAATTGCTAGATTCTACATTGATGTGCGTATTTCTTAGCTTAGTTTCCACACATATTGTAAGGCTTTGTTTCTCACAACCGTTTCTTATATTCACTTGCTTAACACCATCTTCAGCAATTGGTTTCTTATGAATTGTATTCTGATTTGTGCAACGTCCAGTGTTCACTGCTGACGAGTTGTGTGAACTACGAATACATTCTACGTTCACATCGCTGTCAACAGATTGTTCGTTTATAATATTTGTTGAGGAATTTTTACCTTCACAATCTCCATTTTCGTTTTGTGCTTCATTTAAATGCTCCATATTTTAACAGTTGATTCTCATAAATTTTATATGTATACTAAGTCAAAAATAAATGAAGAGAAAATAAATATTTATTCATTCATCCGTGGCGTTTTGCATCACAATCTGCCGAGTTACAGCATAAATGGACCTAATCTAATCAAATCTAAAAAAATTGAGCCAATCGAGTGTTTTTATAAATTCTACAGTATTAATTTAGAGTTTTAAATATATGTACCATACATATAATGCTTTGACCGCTTGTGCATGAAGTGTGCTCTTCTTCGGTAAATAGCTTTATTCGGTAAATAACATTTTACCATACGGGACCGTTAAATGAATTTGTTTATGATTAAAATTTTACGAAAAATAAATTGTATGAGCTAACTAGCCTAAGTATTTAAATATAATTTCAATCATCAAATCATTGAAATTATAGCACCAGATTACAAAATGTAACCTGAATGTCCAATTTTCGACAACTGTTTTATATAATCTGGGACGTATATTGGAATATAAAACAGGTAACGTTGGTTTGGATTTATCTGATTAGACTGAAAAACAATCCAGAGACATAAAATCGACAGTGCCCGGTTGGTAGTTAGTAAGACTTTATGGATTTCAGGTAGCTAAGAAGAAGAAAGAAAGAAAGAGGTAAGAATTTGATCACCTTTCCAGATTCAGTAACCCAAAATCCATAGACTACGGTTACATCAATTATCCGCCATGAATCATTATGGCGATAATAAAAAGCTTGGATGATATTTGATGGCAAACTTTACTGAATTTTAATGGCACTTGGTTTGGCGGTTTCTACTCACGTTTTGACATTTTTGACGACTCTTCTATGTATTCCTATTCAAATTTAACACACACACACATAGACAACTAGATTAGACTAAATCTGTTAGTAATAACGTATCATACCATTCAATATTTTTGTTTTGCTTTTCATATGCCTCTTGGCATTTTATCGTGAACACCTTTCACTTTTTGAGCTTGTGCAAAAGTCTGCAATTAAAAAAATGAGCTGTTTTTTTAAGATTTACAAACAAAGTTAATTGATGAGTGGGCTGACTATGTCAGGAATCATTTATGCATATTGGACGCTACATATGCGCATAACAATAAATATAAAATCGCGAACGAATTTATTGAACACAACAAATTACTGTTGCAGAACTGTTAGATCATATCAGCCAAATTATGCATATGTATATTGTAGCAGAGTACACAAGCGATATTTTCACAGATTTTGAATGATTTTGTAATGCTAATGTGTAGAATAAACAGAAAAATAGTATGTGTATTAGGACGGGTGAAATGAATATGGTCGAATAATAAGTGACAAATTGTATAGCATAAAATACACTACCGTTGATTCTAAGCATATTTAGCCAAGAAACCATAGGTCTAAAATCAAGCAATTGGACAAATAAATGTTATTATTCATACAAAAAAAAAATTAAGTGTTTTTGTAGCTCCAAAAAAATTGATTTTTTCATATGATTTCTTAGAATCACTGGAAGTAGCTTCTTTTTTACTATATAATTTGTGGCAAATTAATTGACCGGCCCTAATATACATATATGGAAGATAAGAATTCCCAGATCATGGTGTCATTCATCAATATATAAACACACACACACACACACACACACACATATATATATATATATATATATATATATATATATATATATGTATATATATATGTGTGTCTGTATATATATATATATATATACTATGTATTCTTATTATATACAATATTTAAATAGTTAGCCCTTGACGCATTGGTTGAGCAAACACGTCAGATGGCCGAGAGAAAAAGCGCAAATCTACCAAGAAATTGATATAATATTCTCTGTACTCATTCGAGAATGTGCTTTAATTGTATATTGTGATTCGAATATTTTTGTTATTGTTATACTACACAATACATACATACATTAGAAATATACACCTAAATATAGCTTTGTCTTTGGAAACATAGATATATTTTCTGGATTGCTCGTCTTTTCACTTTCGTTTTCTTTATGTCTATCATTTAGGATGCTGAGCGTTTAGTAAGTACTCCGAAAGATTCAAGTAATATTAGCGTAACACACAGTAGAATCAACAAATTTGATGTCGTACTATGATGGGATATAAGTAAGTACAACCCTCTTTGCGACTCGGTTCCCAGTGCAGTAATATTACTCATACGTCTGGTTACAGACCATAACATCTTAAAGACCTTGGAAAAAGCCAAGAGACAAATATGCTTTAAGCCAAGAACCTTGATTGAAGACAGATTTCGAAGGAAAAAAACTTTGCTCAAAAAATAATATTTTTATCTAAACGAAAGGTTAAACTAAGCATGCACCAGTCCTTGATACGATAATATATACTGGAGCATTTATTGTATATATTGATGGAAGCATCTAGAAAATGTCTTAGAGAAAAGAGAACGAAATAAAAAAAAATGTTGATAGGTAACCACAAGTTATAAATATTTATTGTGTGTAAACAAAATATACAACATTGCTTCATTCAAATACGATGACTTTTTAAATAAATTAAACAGATTTTTACAAATAGTCCTTTTGTTACGAAACAGACCGCCTTTGCGCAAGCACACAATGAACCAATCGTTTAAGTGTGCATTTAACTTAAAACTGTGGAAAAAAGAAACAAGCTCTTAAATTGCTTGGAATTTGATTATCTGGAAATGAATGCGGTATGCATTTGTCTTGTGATGCAACATTTTGTTGATCACGTCTGTTTCGATTAATTCGATTTGTGTTGACACGGCCATGATGCGATTTAATGTCATAGTACGATTGAAGCTCATCCAATTTGGCAAAAAGTTGTTCAAAATCCGCTTCGGGATAGCGTAGAAAACGGCAACGAAGCTCATATTTGCCAAGATAAAAACAATTGTACAGTCGTTGTATACGAAACTCAATCTGCCGCATAATATACTTTGACGTCACTTCAGTCATGGCATACACATCGTATGCAACAGTCAATTCATTACCGGCTGCACATTTAAAAATTTCTGCGGACCAATGCTGTAAAAAATCCATATAACGATTCGAACACCATTCACTCGGTTTGAATTTCCAATCGCGCAATATATCACTTTGTATATCCGCAAACGTAGTGAAACTTCTCCGAGTCGATTGCAACGTATCGACTATGTATTCCATGGCCTCGTCAAGAACTTCTGAAAACATAACATGGAAAAATTGCATTTCCGTAAAGTAAGCCGTCAATTGTGTCTTTATATATATGGGCAATAGCCGTTGCGTCGATGTTACTTGACGTAGTTTAAGCAATGAAGCATAACTCTCATTTTTGGCCGTTTCAAAGCCATTTTCCACTTCGTGTGCAAACTTTTGTGCAAATATCGAAGCCGTATGAAAAAAATTAGAAAGACTATCTAGTTTTTGCAGGTGTCGATGTGCCATATCAGTATCGTTAGTGCTTGCAATTGTATTTAGAACAGCTGAAGTAGTTAAATTTCGTTGTAAATTCTCCAAAAAGTTTTGTAGCATATTTTGCAGATTATCTTTTGCATGATCAGCTTTTTCAAGAGCCAAATAAAAGTTCAATGCTATTTGTTCCCCATTTGTGATGTATGAATTGGTTCGTTTTAGCGTACGCGCAGCAGTATTATTTGGACGAATATGTAAATCATTTGCATGAGGTATATGACCGTGCAATGTAGTAAGTTTTTGTAAAGATATCAATAATATTAACAACAATAAGGGAATATTTGTTTTCGATGATGTTAACATGCTTCACTGCGTCATATATTATGTGCTTATTGAGACGGACAAAAACTATGTGATGCACATTGATACGTGCGGAGAGCAAAACTAAATTGTTTTATATTATTTTTATATTGTATTATAATTTGTTTGTACAAATGTATTGGTCTATATACAATATATTTATAGTATACTTATTATAGATTGGCATAATCTCACAATAAGCAGAATATATGTAGTATTCCCAACAAACCAAATATATTTGTAAACAACAAACTTGCAGTAAGCTTACATTTGCAAGAGTGAACCTCAGGAAAAGTATTCATTAAAGCAAGAGTTTATTATTATTATTATTATTATTATTAGTAGGTATAATGAATTAATTACTCGATTAATCAAAAGCTTCATTAAACAAAATAATCAAAATTTTATTTAATTAAACAATTTGTTATTTATAGTTTTCCCTTATTTTTGAAATTTCTTAAAAATGTGCTAGAGTGTATTCGTCTGCAATAAAAGAGCTAAAGTATACTATATATTTTCAATGAGGCTATATTTTATATTAGTGGTATATATTACTCTTTTTTGTATTTGTTGTAAATATCATATCAAATATAAGAGCATTGACTTTTTTGTACAAAGAAATATATGATAGAATGAATAAAAATCTACCGGTTTTTAATTAGGAAAACAAAAAATTTAGTTGAATCTCTTCAAAAATAAAGGCACGTTGTTATAGTCAAAGTGAAAATCATGCGTAATTTAGAAACGACTTATTTCACATACCTCCTATACAAAAATCTGTCATAAAGTACAAAATTTAAAATTATCTTAATTTTGACTTGATTACGAGCCATTAAAAACAATGTAAGAAAAATGCATTGATGTGCTTACACATAAATTTTAAATGAATAATTTCTGAAATTATTAAGTTAACCCAGTTTAACATAAGATCTGATACTAAGCCCTTGTTCTTAAGAAATAAATGTTTTTGAAAAACTTTTGTTCGTACTGACAATGACAATGAATGCTGACAATGAATTCGTACCAATGCCTCTAATGACATCAAGTTACAAATAAATGTATATTTTGTTGAGCAGTGTTATTGCTTGAAATACGTACACATAAATACAATAAAATAGCGAAATTATATTACTTTGAAATTTGTTGATTTGTTTACTGAACAACCGTGTCAAAAAGGTCATTATGATCGATAAACCTAAAATCTGCACGGTCTATTTTCAAATAGTATAATATAATTAAACAATTTTCTGTATTTCAATATATGAAATATATACTATATATTAGGGCTGATAGATTTGTATGGAAAGTAATTTTTTAACACTGGCTTAGTGAAAATCTGAAAATATGACCACCTTTAAGTTAGAATAGACATTTTGACAGATTCTTGTATATCAAACTGTATATCAAACAAGTCGATTCTAACTTTAATATAATCTTAAATTTAACTATAGCTACGGGCCAGAATGTTTAACGAAAATATTTGTAAAGAAGGTATGCATTTTTATGAAGATTGCGCAGTTGACTTTTTTAAAATTGAGTTATTTACAAAAATATTCGAATTTAACATTAAATTTCCCTTCCAGCAAGCCCTACACCGTAATTGTACCGCAATTTTTATTGCGATTTATTTTTAAAACATTTTATAGAATGAAACAAATTTAGAATGTCTACATGTAGAAATCCGTTGGGGAAAAAGTTGGCCCATATTGAGCTTATTTTTGTGAACATAATGAGAGTTATAGTCGGAATTATGATTATCTTAGTTAGAATCGACTTATTTGACATTTCCCATATCCGATACTAAATTGAAAATTTAGTGAAACTACGGGCCAATAATTTTTCGGCTTAAGAAAGATCACAGTTCAAATTTTCGTTCGAAATTGCTTCATAGATTCGCAAATTTGTATTTTTATATTTATATCAACATGAGTATTGTATTAGATATTCTATTTGAATTTTATATAAAATATTTTTAACTGTTTTTTTCGAAAAATAAAACATTTTATTTTAAGATTTGCTTTATATTTCTGGAAAAGCCAAGAAAAAAAATCTAAAGATGCTCTTGACGATTTCATTTGCCATAAATGGTTTATAGGTTTAAAAAAAGAATTTTAAGCTTAACGAAGTGTATACTTTTGTATCATTCACGATAGATGAGTTTCAAAATCGGATTCATTATAAATTGCATTCCACGTGTTAAAATTGAAGAGGCAACTTATTGGAATTTACGTTTACTAGTAGAAAATAAATTTGAATTTAATAAATATACACGAAAGTCAATTAAATATTTATCTTTTCATAATATTTTCTTAATGCATTGTTCATGTGATATTTAAGTAGAAAGGCAAAACCAAATAGTCTAAAATTTTACTACGCAAAGGATTACATGATATTTGCACTTTTGAATGACAAATACGGGAAATATGGGAAACTTACTCAAATTATACACACACACATACACATACATGTAGTGTGTATGTATAAAAACAAAAAATGTCCATATATTTTGACACTTACTGCCATGTAGGAATTTAATATTGAATAATCCAGAGGATGTTGATTTACATCTCAAAAACAAAATATGTTATTATTTTTGGACTCATCCTCGAACCTGTTTATTGATACACAAAGCAAAATCATAAATAAATCACGTATCATTTTATTTACCATACAAGTATGTACATTTCGCAGTCACTTTGCATTGTACCTTATGGTATCACGCTAAAGCAATAATATTCAAAACATTATTCGTATTCTACTGTATCATTTTTCTACCTAATCATAGTCCTTTTACTTGTCAACAATATACACGAGTTAATATCAACCAAACTAACCATTAAACATTTATAAAAACACATATTATAGTGTTTCAGTAATCAAGTTATTCACGATTTCACTACAACAAACAGTGTTATGGTAAGTTATGGCGCTTTATATATTCACTATTTATGTATTTTCATCCACCTTTCGAAAGAGTGCTTCCACATGAACTGAAGTAATGAAAGAGAATGAAGTACGTTTTATATACGAAAGCATACGATTTGAAGCAACAATCAGAGCATTTTTTTTTTGTTTTTAAGCAACCGATGAGCAGATGAGAAAAGATGTGCTTTTAACCAGGTAATAGCGAATTTTCCTTTCTCTCATGAGATTGAGAACCACATCTATCAAATCAATTGCGCTGATATTACACCTCCTTGCCATATACATACCACTTTCTGACAATCGAAGCATATAATGGAAATTTTTCTACCAATGGTAGTAACAGCAGCTAGTATAAGAGTATTCAATGATTTCTCATACCTAAGAAATATTTAAAATATTGGCAGCTGGTTTTTTACATAAATACTATACTCAGAAGCATTGACGCTTAGCCAAAGTGAACTTTATTATAATAAAATATCATTTACAATTAAGCCAATTTTAATAAAAGTATATAGCCACACAGTAAATAGATATGATTTTCTGGCACGATTAATTTTACGTGAAAAAAAAAATTCCAAAAAATTAATACGAAGAAATATGATTAAGTGTTATTTTTTTTTTTAATAAATTACATATAATAATACAAATATTCGAATATCCGCATATTTATGTAGCGGCTCTAATATTCGAAAATATATGCTTGGAATAAATCGTAAGTAAACAATTAATGATTTTTAACGGAATTCAGTTATTACTTTTTAAGGCCTCAGTCGTCTCTGGATGGTTAGCATAACATTCATCCTTAACGGCTTCCCACAAAAATAGTCCAATGGGATCAAATCACAGCTCCGAGCCACCCAATTGACATCAGCATTTCGGTTGATTATTCCATTTTCAAAGATAGCGCGCAAAAGATCGATGATTGCGTTGGCTCTGTGGCATGTGGCCCCGTCATGTTGAAACCAAATCGTGTCCATGTCATCTTCTTCAATGTTTGGAAACAAAAATTCGTTTAACATAGCACGGTAACGCTCGCCACTGACGGAAAATGGAATTAAATGAAAAGTTACAGCTTTCTAAGAAACTCATGACTGAAAAATATTCATTCGTTTTTTTTTTTCGAATATCCAATTCTAATTCCAAACTTTAAATGGCTCACCCTGTACAATAATTTAATAAAATTTGTAGAGAATATATGGAATTATTTAAAGGAAATATAAATGACACTCTTTGGTATCTTGAACCACACTTGTATGCCTTTAGCTCACATACAAGCGTTAAGTAGATTTTTCTCTAACTAATTTTTTAGACAAGTGTTATACTCTCATATACTTGTCCTATCGATGATAACGCAATGTCTCTGTACACTCTATGAAAACTCCAAAGGGCTCATCGGCAAGGAATTATTTGGAAAGTAGTTTTCTGTCTTTAGTTCTGTAACGATTGTCGAATAGGAAGCATGAAGGTATTCTTTTGCAGTTTTCAGCAAAGAGACAGGTTTTTTAAATATTTTAAGAAGTGCTACCGAGCATTATATTCGTCAATTCATACTTTTTAAAAAAAAAATCGTCGATAATAATGATGCGGCATTGAAGCTAAACAAATGTCAATGGATGTTCAAGAGGTTTGCTGCTGATCATTATGGCCTGAAATTTGATCTGAGGGTAAGTATTATGCAACAAAAATGAATACCATATTTATTAACACTTTCATAGATCAATTTGCACTTCATCACTACCCAGACTTCGTAGAGATCCATTAACGATCGTATAAAACGGACGAAGCAATATCTCTCGGCAATTTTAATTCCAATACCAAGCTTGGCACCGAGAAAGGTGTTATTAGCTTAACTGTAATGACATAATTTACTTCGTATTGTTTAAATCTGGAAATGTTTTGCTAGCAATTGCAATGGTTGTAGTCAGAAAAAAGGGCATATTTTATCAGCAGTAATACTGCAATATAACAATACTTGGCTCCAAACAGAGAAAATCGTTCAAGAAAAAAACCAAAAACTTGCAACTTAACATAGATATTGCTCAGGCTGACATGTTCAAAGCGCTAGAACATTCTTTCAACAGAATTATTCTCATTTGTAAAAGATTTATAGAGGCCAATATAAGTCAAATTTTGTTTGTGATTCCTAAAAGATGGATATGAAAAATTTGCAGGGAAGATCATAAACTGGCCCATAACAAAGATGGAAAAATAGATTATTTAAACGATATAAAACATTGTTGAGTACATAACTATTAAAACAGGAATTATTTATATTTTAAGGCATTCAAAATTAAAGCTAAAGATTATTATTTTGTATATATTTTCTCTTACATGCTTGGTACTAAGTTGATTAGTAATTACAAATTTATAATTTTCGCATTAACTCGATTTTGTAGCTCTGCAAATACATACTACTTATTATGCCTACGTCAAACTAGATAAAATTGTCTTGAGATAAAATGCAAATACATTTTGTAGGATTTCCAGATCATTATATACCATCTAACCCTCAACACGCTTTTAATTTATATTCAAATAGAATATAAATTGCATTAAAGCTATCGATTATCGTTCTAGCTAATTTTCCATTTTATAGTTCAAGAAAATTTGGAGGAATCCCATTCCGCTCAATAGATTTTAACAAGCTTATTTTGTTAGTATTACAAATCCATTAAATACCTACTAGATCGCTGTATTAAATGAAGTCAATGAGTTTGAATATACTACACGTACTTTCTTTTTCTTTTTACAAATAGATATTAATCTCTTATGTAAATAAATTCGAATAAGATATCATAGAGTTCCGAATCGTATAACTAGAAAATATGTATGTGACTATATTTATCCTGTAAATAAAATGAGTGTGGTTTTTCCTCATAGAAAGAAAAACGTACTGAACAGTGCATATTTGTTGGTAATTGATAATTTATTTAATGTAGTTTTATATAGTTATTATTGTTGTATTAACATAATTTTTATATTCCAAAGATATTACGTTTTAATGATTTATTTGTGGCTGTGTGTTTGTGTATGTGTATATATATTTTTTGTTTTTTGTCTTCCAATATCGACTATTCTGATTAATGTTAATGTGGTGTGTAGACGACGCCTTAATCACTGATATTGAACCGAAAGTAAATTTTTAAAAATTTAGAGTACGGCATAATGTAAGTAGTGGTAGTAGCTCAAATATAAAGGAAAATTAAATGTAGATTTAAATGTATCAAATTGTTAATAGAAATATACAATACGACGGCAACTTCTACGAGCATTCCTCTTGGCTCTTTCTGACACAACGAGCTACTTTTCTTTTAAAGTCTGGGTATGATTCTCTCCACTCCTTGGCAGCATCAACATTAGCTGGAGACTCGTCATTTGGATCGGCCAGCATTGATATAACTGATATCAAAATCGTTTCGACTGTATGCACTGGCAACCAGCGTTCAGATGCCTTTTCATAACCCCATTTATCATCGCCAGGTTCATGCAAAATAGAAATACATACATCGCCGTTCTTCTCAATATTAGGATGCCATATTTCTGTAACAAACTTCATTCGTGGTGGACGTAAAGGATATTCCTTAGGGAAATATAAGTGAGCCTTAAAGAACCCGCCTTCACTGGAATTACAAAATCAAAATTGTATTCACAATTCATGGTTATCACATATAAAATATTATTTAGAATATCTTACTAAAGCGTATCTGGGGGACCAATTATTAGCACCTCCCATCGAAATATATCATTTTCATCAATTAATCCGGCTGAAAAGCCTTCAACTGGATTTTTGTTCAGTTCTGAAAGTAATTAGTAAATTATTATAATTGTTGTAGTCAATCTTAAGTTTATTAATGAAAAAGAACGTGATTAATAAGACATCCCTTATTTACAGCAAATTCAATAAATACGTGAGAGTATATAGGATGTTCGTACAAAGCAAGCAGACGAAAATTACTGAGACAATTTAAAAGTGAATGTGTTCTTTGAATTAAATAAGGTTTATAATAAACCAGGCAAGTTCTTCCATAAATCCACAGAGAAAAAAAGCAAGCATGTGTATTGACAATATAAATTTTCTATATACATGTGTATATAATTATATATATAGATATTAGTACCATGTATGTACTTTTCTTAAGACATCTATATTCATATATTTATTAATACTTTTCTTTTTCTTTTACATAAAATGTAAAATCCGGCACAAATGCTTGTCTCGCACATTGAAAGCACGTACAGAGCATTCAATATAATGTGAAAATTTCGATGCTATTGGCGAAAATGTGATTAAGCGAATGTTTTTGCGAAATGGCCGTAGACATTACTACTTACCAGCTAATTGTTTCTTTAATAGCAATGATGACTGAGGTTCCGACATCTTTTGATGATATTTTCTAAAATCGATATCTAATTTACAAAAAATTTTGGTGCAGTAGATTGACTTTTACTCAGTATATATGTATATATATTATTTTTTCCTTTCCTCGAACAAAGAAATTAATTCCACACCGAATATAATTTATCGAAGAATACCGCAGCCAACGACAAATTTTCTCTTGACAAGTAAAATGAAATATGAAAGCACACAATCCAAACGAATGAATTGCACAAAATGAATACTACAATTGTTGTCTGATTGTTGTCTCCAATTCAATGCTGCCACCTGTGACAAAAATAACGATTGATCGCAATGAAGATTAATATTAGTACAGCAGAGTATTCCAATATAATTTTTTAAATTAATTCATTTTTTCCCTTGTTTTTTAGCTAGATAGCATTCACATTTATTTATTCATTTTGTAATAAAGATGACGATTTCCCCAAATTGGGCAACATCATACAATTATTGAATGAGGCATGAACAACAACAACAACTTGAACTTGTCATACATAATTCGAGAGAATTAAAGGCGAAAGATTTCATCAGAGCTTATTGGAAAATACAATTTAATAAATTTTTTTTTATATTCGCTTACGGAAAAAATGGCGTATCAACATCAAGCTACGATGCCCGACCAACAATTTCTCTGGGATGTGTTTCAAAGAGTAGACAAAGACCGTAGTGGTCATATATCAGCCGATGAATTACAGTTGGCACTATCGAATGGTACTTGGAGTCCTTTCAATCCGGAGACAGTTCGTTTGATGATTGGTATGTTTGACCGCGAAAATCGGGGGACAGTTTCATTTCAAGATTTCGGAGCATTGTGGAAATATGTAACAGATTGGCAAAATTGTTTCCGATCGTTTGATCGTGACAATTCCGGTAACATTGATCGAAATGAATTGAAGACCGCTCTAACATCGTTCGGATATCGCCTATCCGATAATCTTATAGACATATTGATACGAAAATTTGATCGCTTTGGCAGAGGAACTATCCTCTTTGACGATTTCATTCAGTGTTGCATAGTTCTATATGTAAGTACATATGTGACGACGTTCAACCCAAAAAGTTATTATACATATATACTTTCAGACACTCACATCCGCTTTCAGGCAACATGATACAGACATGGATGGTGTTATAACGATCCATTACGAGCAGTTCTTGAGCATGGTATTTTCATTAAAAATTTAAGTGTTCTAATTGGTTCAACTGGTGTGTACCTATCAACCTATATTACTACAACATTTTTCATACAATACATATAAAGTACCTACCATATAAATCAATGTTTAAGCACCTACTTTATACATTCAAACATAATTTTCTCGTATTTGATGGACAATCTCAAAGATGTGCTCAAGGTAAACACTTGGCGACCACAATCTACTGTGCCAAATAATGAAAATGCTGTGCTATTGAAGTTGATTTGATCGAAGCAAAACAAAACCCAATGGCATTAAGGATTACCTCAGCTGCTTTAAAGCAAACTTATGTACATTTTAAATGAAATATTTAATATTTTTATATTTGCACATCCGTTATATTTGTCATGTATTATATTCTATTAAATTAATCCAATTCGTTGGATAACTAAGTGGAAAATGTTGACGCCTATTGTTCTTCTGTTTAGTAGTAATATAGTAGTAAGTACAAATGTATAGGAATATGTTCATTATATTTTATTTCACGAAATACATATATATAGGTATAAAGAAAAAGCAAACAAAAAACATTCAACGTATTTCAATGTGACAATATGTAAAACAAAAACAAGCAACTAAAAACTAATCAAAGAACAACAATGCGTACGTCGTTAATATGTAGTTCTTCAATATTCGTATTTGAAATTCATACGTAAAAGATACTGAATGTTTACCTGAGCAATGTCGTACACAATGTACTCATTGTACAAAAGCGATGTTGAAAGTTTGTCATCTGTAATGGGTTTACCGAATGGTATTTCTACACCATCTTCTCGCATAAAGGACTCCTTTGGATCTGGCATTGTACGCCCATGCCCAAAGCAACTGTGCATATCCTTCGGCAATTTGGTGACATATTTCGCTGCCTTGCACTCCATCATATTTCCCAATGCCACTTCAGATAGCAGCATTAGACCAGTTGAATTCTGTGAACTCGTACAGCAGTAATTGGCCGACTTGGACACCATATCAGCGAAGTAGATGCCTTTGCCAAACATATAACCAGTTACTGGTGCTTCTGGTGGAGCTATCTTCAGACCATGCGATAGAATACCCGCAAAATTTGTAAGTCGCGATCCGTGCCAGAGCAACTTGCGATTGTGCAACTTTTTAAATGGTTTATAGCGACGAATCTCACCTTGGCGTTCCACTTTAAATATATCCTCAACCACCAATTTATACATTCTGTGTGTTTCAGCATGCGTATTCTCAACATACTTCTTGAGCATGGCAAATTCTTCACTACTCTTATCCAATGGCTCTAGTTTGGTCTTCAGCTGTTCATAGTGTTTATCCAGCGGATTAATATCTTTACTCTTATCTTCCGTTTGCAACATATTGTATGCACATTCAATTTCCAAAAGCGAATCCAACATTTGACGAAGTTTCTCAATCTGTTCGGCCGTATCCAGTAGTGGCGGATTTTCAACACCAAAATTATGCGGTATCAAGGTGTAAAAACGATTAGTAGCATCGATAAATCTAGAGTTGCTTGCTCCATTCTGAATGAAGCCATATAATTCTGTTAGCACTTTATAAGCAGACTGTATTTGCTTTTGACTCAGTTTTCCCAATGGCATTTTCTCCATGTCCAAATCGAACTCCATCATAGTACGCTTCATTGTATCAACATCGAACAATAATTGTATAATGCTTTGTACTGCAGGATCCAGTTTCGATTTAACATTGTGTTCTGTAAAATCTTTGACATCATTATTTTCAGCATACTCAATGTCAATGGGATACATTCGGCCAGGTACCTAAAGTGACTGTTTTTAAAGGTATATCTATTTACCTTTATGCGGGCGCTACTTACTTTTTCAAAATTGTCTCTATTTTCAAAACGATTTCCTGTTTTTTCAAGATATACATCATCAAATGAACGCTTTGCTTGGTGCAGCGTTGAATGTGATTCCAGTTTAGTTCCACCAATCGTGGTACCGATTCGTCCCCAGGAGCGAAATACCCAGTATCTAAAGGAGAAGAAGGAACTTAATAAAGTGCAGTCCAGGGAATTTCTTACCAGAAGCTCACCTCTTTCCCCCATCGCTTTCCAATAACTGCAACTTGTAGTAAGAGTTCTTATTTTTTTGAATATCAGTCAGACCCAAGACCACATTATATTTATCCTTGCCATTTATATAAACATGAGCAACGTCTTCGAGACCACTATCAGGATCGACAGCAGTTCCACCCTTTACTTTTAATGTAACCGATTTTGGTACGGATTTTGTGTAGATGCTCTTCGATTTCGAGCTTTTCGGATCCTCTTGTGGTATACGCGCAGAAGGATCTGTGCCCCAATCGCAAAGGGTCATGCTGCTGATATAGTTAATGGCACCAGAACTATTAGACTCAACAGAATCGAGGTATTCAATTGGTACAACATGTATAGCCAACTCCTTCACTCTTTCCATACGACTGCTCATACGCTTTACTTCCTTTGCTGTCGCGAATACAGCTATGGTTTTCTCACTAATCTTCGAATCACACTTCCCGCCCAATTTTGCAATACGCTTTTTTAATTCTTCTTCCTTGTCTTTTAGACCAATATATCCAAATTGCAAATTATACAATGGTGGACGCTCTCGTTTTACTTTGGGGCTGTATTCGATAAACAAAAAAATGTGAACTAAATATTGAAAGCACATGTTCGCAGTAGTAATTTGAGACAACAGAATTATGGTAAAGTAGGAATAATCTACAACCATGGCTGTTAGCATTCCATATACATGGTTTCACTATGAATAAATTCATATGTACAAAATATTATTTCACCATACTTGCTGTAAAATAATGAATTTGTATTTCACAATAATTCTCTAGCCGCAAACTTCTACTGTTAATAATATTAAATTACCCTTCATCTTCGTCAGCTTTTTTTGTGGACACGCTTTTAGCTATTACCGATGTGCTCGGTGGAATATAACGAATTGCTCGATTTTCTATGGTTTTGCATACCTTCTTTAAAAATGCATGATTCGCCTTCATTTCTTGAGGAACTTTACATGGTTTTCGTTTCGGCTCCTGAGTAAGTTTAGCACACTTGGTCCATTCAGTTAGCTGACCATTGCATATGTAGCCAGATTTATGAAATAACATTTGGTGGCCGTTACACTCTGGGCAAGGTTCTATTGCTCCAAATGTCAATAGATCAGCAACTTGATCCAATAACTTCTCTGAATCACCATGCACTGGTGTTTGATTATTATTTTGTAACAGAGATTCCATACTGTGCTTATCTAAATGATTTTTAACAAAATCACGAAACTCAAACAACCGTTTCGTTTGCTTTTTCACTGTTTCAGCAAGTAATTTGTCCTCTTCTTCCTCCTTCTCATCTTTAGGTTCTAGCTTTGCCTTCTTAGTGTCAGGAACATCGGCGTCTTTCATAGCTCTATTTACATCATTAAATCTTAATATATGCTTATACATATTTAATATGCATATATCATACTCACGGTAAGACTTTTTTAACTTCAGCTTGATCATCGGGTTTTAAACTATCAAATCCGGGAAGTAGTTCACCTGACGCGAACCATCCAAGTTCTGAACGCAACTGTCCGAAGCATTCAATGTGGTGCCACAAAGGTTGACCACCATACTTCATACCTACCTCAGTATCAAACACTGTTTTTCTAATACGAACTTGATCTTTTAGAATCTTTAGCTGACATCCACGGCACTCGGCTCTGCCTGATTTTGCATATTCTATACCAAAATCTTTCATGGCGCCCATATCTTTCTTAGAACGCTTTTTGCCTCCTTTACCTCCACCATTTGCCGGTACTACTGATGCAACCTCGGCTTTATAAATACTTGCAATTAGCATAAAACTTCCAAAAATATTTACATTATGAAACTCTTACCGACTTTCTTTGTTATACGCTCTTGATCTTCAAAACGTAAATTCTCAAAGTTATCTATATCTCCGGCAGAAGAAGGGCGCTGCTTGTTAAAGAAGCATGCTTCATGAAACCAATTTGGTTGCTTGCCATCATGAAATCTAGACTGCAAAAATTTACGCCATATACTTTGTACCTTTTTATTGTTTCTCTATATATTTTCTTACTTGTACCATCACAGCAAGGCGTAAAGCGCCTTGACCAATATTAGTTTTGCATCCTTTGCAACTTGCACGTCCAGACTTGGCATATTCGGCTTTGTAGGGAAGTTCGATTTCCATACTTAATGAATTTCACAACAATTTTGTTCAACGACAAAAATATATACTTCAAACCTAATTTACAGATCTAGCAAAAGATAAAATTTTAATTAATCCAAAATGCATGTATATATATCAGATTATTGCTACATAGTTCGCAATAGAATATTACTTACAAGAGTCCTACCAATCACAATTCCAGCCAGACGGCGGATGAATAACGCATATGTATTGTTATGGCGGCGAACAAATTTGAAATAGGATCGACTCTGAACCCATGTAGCCAACCTTTACGGAATACCCCAATTTAGGGGAAATTTCATTTATAGTCGCAAACCGGGGATTTGGCTAGTTATTACGAGGAATTTGCAGTTTATATGAAAGCTTTTGATTAGCTTTTCAATATTCAGTGGTATAAATGGTCAAAATTACTTCTTTGACAAATTTTCCATAGAAAGCCATTACTAAATTTGAGATGAATCTTAATTTCTTTTAACTTTGTATTGCCGCTTCAATTGCGTGCTTCACTAATTCCAATTTTTTTATTTTCCATTCTATATTCTATTTCTATATTCGATAGTTCATTTTTCATTTCGCATTAAATGCGACAACAAATTTTTCGTTCCAGCAAGAAAATAATTGGAGGTACAATCATAGCATCAAGTGACGTCACTCAATAGTATAGTTACATTTTGTACTAGCTTCTGTGTTTCAGTGTGAGTTTAACTCTATTTGTCGTTTAAACTCGATTTGCAGTTTTTCAGTCAAATATCAATATAGTTTAAACGCCCAATCTAGCTTGGTTAAACTAAGATTAACCTATCAGTTGTTCAAGTGTCTGTCCTTCTCCAGTACATATTTTCTTGCTGCGGTTTAAAATAAGCTTAAATTTAAACTCCGTCTACGTAAACCTAGTTTAAACTTAATTTAAGCTCGTACTGAAAAATTGACCCTAAGAATACTTATGAAATCTTGTAAGGCCTAAAACCTCGTTAAACTGCTCCGAGGAAATAGATAAATGAAAAATGTCTACATGAGAATAACCAACTACGTTGAATTTCGCAAACCAACAAGCATAAATCACTAATAGCCTAGACAGACGGCAGCCTAATTCCGGATTATCGAGTTAATTCGAATTAACTCGGGCATTAACTGCAGCTAATCCGCATAAACTGTATGAGTTAATTCTCGAAATAAAAGAGGATTAGGGCAATTTGCGATGGCAACACTGTTGAAAATTGTCTATTGTGAATTTTTCTCGATCCATTTTACAAAATATTAGGTGTGTTCGCTTACAAAAAACTTTCAACAATTGTTAACAGTTTTCAACATGAAAAGTGTTGGCGAACAAATAAATCCAGCTGTCAATTACGAACGGTGAATGTCAATTTACAAGTTTTTGATAGTTTTCAGTTCTCGTACTTCTTGTAGATTTTCTCATATCGAGAGTGACAGCTGACAGAAATTGATAGTGATAGTAATGTAAGTGAGCAGACCTAATAAAACAGCAATCAGCCGTTTAGTTAATCCGCAATACTGCCGACTGTCAGGTTAATCCAGAATTAGGCTGCCGTCTGTCTAGGCTATAAGTCCCTGTTTAGACACGAAGACATTTGCATGAAAAATATTTTCAATTCTCTTTTCGCAAAAATGTTTCTCGGCGACATGTGAATTCGTTTGTATATCTTCTTAAAGTTTTACATTACGAATGAGAAGCACAAAGCATGTCGCTGTGTACGGAAACAAAAACCCCTCTCTTTTCATCGTACGTCCCTCTGCTACATAGAAAGAGCGTTTAATTAAAATTATTGTTTTATTTTATTGTATTTTAATGATATTAAAATTTTGGCGTTAGTCGCAGACAACTGGACGACTTTCACTCATACGTCGTTTGCCGTCGTTGCAATGCTTCTGGCTCAGTGAATCTGTTTACAACTTTTAATAACGTTAGTTCCTTACAAGGATGATAGTAATCTGTCATCCGTGAGTTCCTTATATTTTATTTTTTGCAACGAAAAGTTGCATGCAGGCTCAATAGTCATATTTGATCATAACGCTAATAAAGATTCAATTTGAAGTCATATTTTTAATCAGTTGGTGATCTGCCAACTTCTTTAGAGGGATGCTTTTATTGATTGTCTTCACATATATAAATATTTAATTGTCATGTAAAACATATGTCAATGTACATGCATGTTCACAGCAATAATTAAGACAACTCTGGACAAATGCTCTGAACATTTCATTACCTCACTTTACTTCTATTATAACCAGAGCATAATGCTGCAACTAGCCACCGACGTAGCGTACGTACGTACCGCCCGTACGTAAGAACATACAAAATTGCATGGATTTTCTCCGCTCCGAGCATCGTCTACGTCACCGTCATACGGTGGTGAGTTTTCGTTAACACGACATTCCCATAAGATAGGTCGTGTCAGCTGACACGTTCTACGTTTTTACGTCGGTGGCTGTTGCAGCATAACTACCCACTGACGTAAAACCGCAGACCATGTCAGCTGACACGATCTATTGTATGGGATGGTCGTGTTAATGAAAACTTACCACCGCATGACGGTGACATACCCATTACCCGTAGTGGAGAAATTTAAATGCAATTTTGTATATTCTACGTCGGCAAGTACGTACACCGTGTTAAAAATATAGCTTCAAATTGAATTTTTATTTCCATCATAACCAAATTGGGCCATTGAGGCTTCATGCAACTTCTCGTTATATAAAATATAATTTTTAAATGCATTTTGATCACATTGCTTTTACATGGGTTCCTACGTAAACTAACAAACTGACAATAGCCGCAGTAGTCGGCTTCAATATATTTCTATTTTGACATGCTAAGTAGCAATGGCCTATCATGCCAAGCAACTAGGTAGAGTTGCCATTCGTAATAAGGTCATACTTCTTTGTTAAAAAATTAAATACTTCTAAAAGTATTTTTCCAACAAAGTTTCTCCCATTCTTCTTTAAAAATTTTTTTACTTTTTATTAAACCCCAAAATTCATTTAAAATTTATTCTTATTGTAAAATTTTAAACAGGTGGAATTACGATAAGAATAAATAATCAAAATATAAATTGAATTTCCTGAAATGAAAAATTTTAAAATGACATTTTGTAAAAGATATATATGGTTGTAAACATTGATTATGAGGTTTTAGACTTTCTAGTTTAAAGAAATCACCTGTTTTGAGCATACAATTATATTGAAAAATGTTTTTTTTGTCAGTTGTGAGTCCCGACTTTCACAAAATGATATTTATTTGCAGTTTTATTTCTTCTATATTGCTTTTTGTATGGGTTTCGACGCAGAAATATCACTTTTAAATTCTTTGTGTTTGCTGAATATAAATAAAATAAAATAAAATAAAAAATAATAAAATAAAATGAAGGAACAAGTCAAAAGTATTCAAATGCAATTATGCAGTACATTTTACTTTCCCTCTACTACCCACGAACCTGCCTTTGGAGAATGAAATATCTCCGTGAGGAAATATGAACTAATACCAAACTGAGCATTAACTAATGTATTTTTGACATTTTAACACTTTAATGTGAATTATCATGATATTTGAATATAAAGTAGAGAAATTGAAAAAGCATTCTCTTGGTTTGGGCGTATAATGACAGACGTGTCCTTAGTGTCAAAATTGTATATTTGTTGTTTTCTTATTTCCGTAGTTTTTCGTGAGCATATACATAACTGCTGTCTCTCAACTGCTCTACTTCGGATTGTTATACCATGATCAATTGAATACTTGTGAGCATGTAGGTTATAAGAAATGCTATTATTGTAATTTATTGACGTCGTCGAGTTGTACGTTGTTTGTCAAAACGTAATTCCATTTCCTCTAATACTTTAGGTGTGTACCGCACTACAAGTTTAACTGAACCAATTGCTTGTTTTAATAGCTCCACGGCCTTCTCGTGGTTCTCACCTTCTACAGACTAGATGAAATAAAGTAGTATTACATGCATATCTTTACATTCTGAACAGAGTTTATTTAGTACTTACTACACCATTTACAGACAAAAGTTGATCACCTCTTTTCAAACCACCATGTCTATCAGCTACACCACCTGGTATGATTCTAGATATATAAATGGGAGAATTCTGCTCCTTACCTCCCATAACATTGAATCCAAGTCCTGTGAATTAATATGTAAATACCACAATATGTGTTTGTACATATTTTAAGAACCTTCTTCAGTTTTTGGTAATTCCACAACACGAGGATGTGCGTGTCCTTCACTTGCTGCAAATGCGGCTACGGTAGCTTTAGCAGTTGCAGAAGCTCGCATATCCTGCGATCCTTGTATATCAACTGTTTCATATACATGTTCATATACTTCTCGTACAGCATTCAAAAAATCACTCTGGAGGACTTTCTGCAGTGCTGCAAGTTTAGTGGTTGGAAAGTCACCACTGGCCTGCAACTTCTCAAGAAGTTCGATAGCTCTCTTCACATCTGGATATTTAAAGAGGAAAAGCGTTTTATTATCATAACGATTTTGTACTTAAAATAATTTTTACCTCTTGCTAAAGTTAAAAACTCACAAATTTCAGTCATTATTGCCTTAATATCTCAAATGTCCTCTTTTAATATACTTCTCCAATCCCAGAAAATCATCGAAACTAGACGAAAATTTGGCAGTATTTGACATTTCTTTATATTGGGTGGGTACTATACGTAAAGTATGAAACACATTGCGCAGACAAAAGAGCGATTTTTAATTTCTGTCGCGAGTGCATGAATCTCAAAAACATATCTTAGCCGTGTTTATTCGCATTTCGTACTTAGCTAGCATTGGTAATTATATGGCAAAATAACCACAAAATGTCAGACATATATCTATGGGTGCTAGGCATGCCATAAGAATATAGGGTAGCGAAATAGAAAAACGATCCATTGGCTTCGACGTATAATGCCAAAAGCGCTTTTTCCTAGTATCAAAATCGTATGTTTGTTGTTTCTTCTGCCTCTTCTTCTCCCGGGTTTTTAGACAAGATACTTCGTTATCCTGCGACTTCTTCAATCATATTATGGAGAAAATAATACGAGCTGCTAATCAACGACATAGTGGGACTATTTTCAAGAATAGTGTCATGCTGTTGACTTACAATGATATTGGCATCTTTTGTCAACAAAAAAAGAGTCCTGTCGTATTGGACAGCAAGTCACTGTTGGTAACTACACTTTTGAAGTAGTGGAGGACTTTGTCTATCTTGGAACCAACATTAACACCAGTATTGTCGTCAGCCTGTAGACATTACGAACCATCATTATATATGACGCCGGAGCTTGGACAATTTTCAGTTCAGATGCGAGAATGCTTGCAGTTTTCGAGAAAAAAGTAATTTCATCCATGTTATATTCAATGAAGTTGATTAAAATCATCACAAATTCATTAAATACAATTCAATTCAAGTGTGCAAATTGAAGATCCTATTTATCTTATTTACTCTTACGTTCTTTATTTTATGTATTTCTTTGATTTTATCATACCTTTTGTACCATACTATTTTTTTTTAATTCCACACTTAATTCGAGTTTTTTTTTTGTAAATTCAATTCATTGACCCGTAACCCTAGTCAAAGTGAGAATCGTCTTAAAGAAATCATCTTAAAGTTAGAATCGAATATTCCCCATAGTGTCTGTTCACATTGGCCTGCCCAGGCGCACCTGTGCTCGCGAGATAGGTAGAAAAGTAGGCACTCAGAAAAATATGGAAGATTTGCGCCAAAAGTTCAATCCAAAATTAAAAATCGGCGCAACGATCAACGAGTGTTTCGATTTTACAAATATGCTCGCAAATTTTTAGACGGTCAAGCGATAATATCGGGGCGCTCTATATTAGGGTTGTTATTTTAAATATTCTTCATGTTTATTTTTTCTTTGTTTTTGAAATTTTCTTTGGGATCCAAAATTTGAAACTCTGTTTGTAAAAAATATTATAAATAATTCGAATATTTTATTCTGATTAATCAAAACACTGATTAATCGAATAATTTCTATTTTTAATATTCGAAATCATGATTATTCGAATAATTTTATTGTTGATTTGAATCAAATATTTTAATTACTAGGAATTTTTGCACAAAATCAAATATTGATTCTACAGCCATACTTTAATAAAAAATTCCAATTCTACTACAGTATTTCAATTCATATAAAACCGGCGTCATTACACTAATGTAAACGAGTCGTTCATGAGGAGGATACTTCTGGGCAGGCCAATGTGAACAGGCACATATAAAATTATATAAAATATTCTACTTATTCCAGCAGTATTAATCTACATATAAAATATGGTTGCTTCAATTGAAAGTCTACTGAATTCATGGTGGTTTAAATATGAAAGAAATTCCGAGACTTTGTATGGGAGCCTCATAAAGTAGTGGGTGCGATGGACTTAATATTTTGCAGTAAAATATTAATGCACTTGCCAAATTTGGTCCTTTATGAAATATTAATTGAGTTATTATAGGTTAAACATTGAACATTCCAATATAAGAGTCTATTACGGCATTCCCACGGCACTCCAATTACGTTGTTCGCTCTCTTATTCACCATACAAAATTGTGAGGGTGAATTACCTCATTGGTAAAAATTAATTTGGAATTATCATGCGAATTACGAACAAATCTTTGCCTTCTCTAGAGAAAGCAATACACAAATAAAGCTACAACAAACATAATATTGTTACGTTTTTATTCTTGTGAGCGTTTAATTCTATTTGAAGTTTTTATACTAACCTCGATATGGGGCAAGTCGCTCCAAGTGCACTACTTTAAACTTTGCTCTTTTATTCCAGGCACGTTGAATACGATACATTACGTCATTTATCTTTGCTATAATCTCATATGGCCCTTCCCAATGAGTCTGGAGTTTAGGGGACAGGCCTTTCTTTCGTTGTGGATTATGAAGCATTACAAGCTCTCCTTCATAGAACCCTTTTGAATTCGCTTTCAAGTCATACCTGGCCTTCATCTTATCGCTTATCTGCGACCGCTCTCTGATGAACTGATGTACTTCATCCAACTGTTCCCGCTTTTCGCTAGTATGATTACCTTCGGTTGATCTCGTTGGTGTTACGACTCCAAATTTTAAATCAGCTGGCAGTCTTAACTCTTTTCCAAAAATTGTCATTGCCGGTGTAGTAGCCGTCGTATCATGTTGTGCGCATCGATATGCCATGAGGAACATTGGTATATGTACATCCCAGTCTCTTTGGTATTTATCTACGACTTTTCTCAAATATTCCTCCAAGGTACGGTTAAATCGTTCTACCATGCCATCAGATTGTGGATGCAAAGGTGTACGAGTTTTGTATATACCCAGCATACGGCATATCTCTTGGAATACAACTGATTCGAAATTTCGACCTTGGTCTAAGTGTAATTCCATCGGTACACCAAAACGAGTAATCCATTGGTTGACGAATACATCCGCAACTGTACTAGCTTCTTGATTTGGAATGGGGTATACTTCAGGCCATTTACTGAAGTAATCTATAACCACCAGAACATACTTGTTTCCTGCGTTGCTTATTGGAAATGGTCCAGCTATGTCCATAGCAATTCGCTCAAATGGAGCACCCACGGTGTATTGGTGCATCTTACCTCGACTTTTCTTAGTGGGACCTTTGGCCATTGCGCATTGCTTACACTTCCGAATCCAATCAGCGACATGGTCATGACATCCAACCCAATAAAATCGTTTCTTTATTTTCTCGACGGTTTTGGTGATTCCCAAATGCCCTCCACTGGGTACCACTAGAAGATCATTAGTGATTTTTCCATCTTCACTTTCCCATGCTCTGTATAAACATCCGTCTCGTAAGTGCAGGCTTTGCCACAGTATGCCTTTGCTATTGGACTCTCATTAGCAATTTCTTGCCAATCTGGACGTATGCCCTGCTCCTTGTATCCCATAATCTTTACGAGGTCTGGGTCGTTCCGCTGATCTTCTTGCACTCTTTCGGTGGTCCATGACTCCTCCGGCAATATATTCGTATGTCGTATGTCGACAATGTGCTCCTTGCTTTCCACTCGAGAACAATGTTTACATTCCATTTTGCAAGGACGACGAGATAGAGCATCCGCATTGCCGTGATGTCCTCCTTTACGATGTTCGATGGTAAAATCATAACTCTGCAGCCTTTCAATCCAGCGCGCCAATTGTCCTTCTAGGTTTTTAAATTGTAATAACCACCTTAGCGCTGCGTGGTCAATTCTTAGATGAAATGACTGACCGTATAAGTATTTATGGAAATACTTTACACATTCCAGTATTGCGAGCAACTCTCTTCGAGTGACACAGTAGTTTTTTTCTGGCTTCGACAGGATTTTACTGTAGTATGCTATTAATTTTTCTTGCCCATCTATGATCTGAGAGAGCACACCACCTATTCCATAGCCACTCACATCTGTGTCCAACACAAACTTTTGTCCAGGTACTGGATACGCTAATACTGGTGCTGAACAGAGTCTTTCTTTCAGTTGTTCGAATGCTTTCTGTTGGTCTTCGCCACATACAAATGGTTTGTTCTTTCTTGTTAACTCATGCAGACTGCTGGTGATGTTTGCAAATCCAGGAACAAATCGTCTATAGTAGGTGCATAAGTCTAGGAAGCTTCTTAACTCGTGAAGATTCGACGGAATAGGCCATTCTTGTACTGCTGCTCTGTTCTCCTCGTCGGTATGTACCCCTTCTGTTGTTACTTTATGACCAAGATATTTAACTTCTTGCCTGAAGAGTGAACACTTTTTCATATTCAGTTTAAGCCCTGCTGATTGTATACGCTCAAATACTTCTTTCAACTTTTCCAGGTGGTCGTTTTTCCATCACGATAATGTCATCGAGGTACACCAAGCACGTTTTCCAGTGTAGTCCTCTGAGTACACGCTCCATTAGACGTTCGAAAGTAGCTGGCGCATTACATAAACCAAATGGCATGACTGTAAATTGCCATAGACCATCACCAATACTGAAAGCTGTTTTCTCTTTGTCTTCCTTACCAAGTTCCACTTGCCAGTAACCACTTTGCAAATCAAGAGTTGAGAACCACTTCGCACCAGATAGTGTGTCCAGAGTGTCATCGATTCTTGGCAGTGGATAGCTGTCTTTTTTCGTAATCTCATTCAGCTTTCTGTAATCCACACAGAATCGAGTACTTCCATCCTTCTTTTTTACCAGCACAACTGGTGAACTCCATGGACTCGCTGATGGTTCAATAACATCTTGTTTCTGCATATCGGAAATCAGCTTAATGGCTTCGTCTCTTTTGGCCAATGGAACTCGTCGTGGTGTTTGACGAATTGGTCTAGAATCACCGGTGTCAATGTGATGCTTCACGATGGTTGTTCGTCCTCCAGTTTTTTCATTTGAAGAAAAGATTGAACTGTACTTCTCCAATAGTTGTAAAGCCTTTTCTTTTTGCTGTTTTGTAAGCACACCTGCCCATTCCTCCATCTGTGCTTTTATTTCCGCTCTGACAGTTCCTGATCTTCCACTTTTTATCGACGAACCATTTTCGAGGTCTACTACGGCAGTAACTTCCTGGCAATGACCAATCACCATTCCTTTCTTCACAACTGTAGATGTATTAGTTGGATTTAATATTCGCACCGGTACTATTCCATTTTCTTTAGGTTCTACTAACGTCCTACCAAGTATGATGTTTTTATTTTGTAATTCTATATCTGCTTCCACTAACCACAACTTGCCTGTCCCATCATCCACATTTATCTGTGCCCAAATCACCGCTTCTGATTTTGCTGGAACCTCTTGGCGTTAACATGCCAGTACTCGTTTGATGTTTCCACTCCGCTTGTAACCGATGTTCAATGGTAATTCGACATTTGCATAACGTAGTATCCGTTGATTTAAATCTAACGTAAATCCGTTGTCAATCATAAAATCAACACCAATTATTACGTCATCGATGATGTCGGCCACAATGAATTCATGTTCCCATGTGCAATTTCCAATAGATACTCGTTTCTTTATCTTGCCCAGAATTTGTGGATCCTCACCCGTTGCTGTACGCAATTTTATTCCCATTAAAGGCTCAAACCTCTTTACCAAATCGCTTTTGATTATCGAATGTGATGTACCAGTATCCAGGGTTAACATCAATTCCATATTGTCCAATTTTCCATCAATAGTCAAGCTGCTTGGCACACGCTGTAGTTGTGAAATGTGAATGATGGGGCAACCCATTGTTGGAGTCAGTTCACGCCCCGCTGAACTGACTCGATTTAGTTTAACGATGGATTTGTGTTAGTGGAACGATCACTATCCACCTTATTCTCCTTCTTTTGTTTTCCTGGAGAATTCGATCTTGATCGCTTTCGTCGTAGACGGCAGTCACGCGCCATGTGTCCTGGTTTGTCACAAATGAAGCACTTACCAGTAAACTTGTTTTCGCGTCGACCTGTTGTTCTTCCTTCAGGCTGCGCTACAGATTTGAATGCCTGACACACTGCTTCAACCAGATCTGCTGTTTCTGTTTCTAGTTGGCGTACCCGTGGCATTGGTCGACACATCAAACTGACGGCTTCAAACGTCAATGCACTACTGACTGTTTCGGTGACATGACTAGGGCACGCTTTGTCTCTCCACCACGTATGCCATCTATGAATGCCTCTATTTTTATTTTTTCGACGAACTCTTCCGAATTACCGGAGAACGCTAGATGACATAAGCGCTCAATATCGGAAGCGAATTCTGAAGGCTCTCATTACTCCGTTGCACTCGCGATCTCAATTCCTCTCGATGTAATTGACTCTTGTATTCATTTCCATACTTTCGCTGGAGTGTGTCCATCAGTGACTGATAGCTACCACGATCTTTCTCTGGAATCATCTGTAACATCATCCTCGGAAGCATTACCTTTTAATGCGACTATTAAAGCAGCAGTCTTGCCGCTATCATCCCATTGATTCTTCGAAGCTGTTGTTTCGAATTGAAGCTTAAAGATATTGAATGGCGTGCTTCCGTCAAATGTTGGTGGCTTTAGTTTGATTGTACTTGAATCTCTAATCACTGATGTGGCTGGTCCATTTATTTTTAGTTGATTCAGTTCGTGCTGTAATTTCTCGAACTTATCTTCCAAGTCATCTACATGTTCCTTCAGATCCATGACTTTTTCATTAATGGTTCCGGAAATTTCCTGAAATCTAATCTCAATTCCTTTTTGTAGATTTTCGATGACGTGTTCTTGTCGAGCCGAACCTTCTTGAATTTCCATACGCAATTCAGCCGAATGTTCTTGAAGCTTGGAGTCAATGCGAGACGCATTTTCTTGTAGCTGTTGTTGCTGCTGCAGCATCATGGTTTTCATGAACTCCATGAGTTGACCACTCGAATCTATTTTGATCTCTTCCTCAGCGTGCACAACTGCTTGTATATGGGCTTCCTCAAAGAACTCATATTCTTCTACATTAATTCCCTTAGCCTCCATAACTTGCCTCACCCTCACCAGCAGCTCCGCCTTTGCACCTGATGACGATAGATTCATCTCTACCAACAGCTTTTTTAAGCTGGTCCACTTTTAGTTGGTCAATTTTCACCATCTTTACAGAATCCCACTTCTGACACCAATTGTTACGTTTTTATTCTGTGAGCGTTTAATTCTATTTGAATTGCCTTGTTCGATCACTGGATTCTGTTAATAATAACTGCAACACTTATTTTATACAACTATATACAGCAACAATTTATTTAATAAACACTATTTACAATCAACTCTGTTTATAATCAACTATTTAAAATAACACTATAATGTACTAGCAACTTTTGCCTCTGTATAGATGCTTGCGCAGTCGCGTTCGGAATTCGATTGATTCTCACTTCTCAACACTGGCTCTATTTATACTCTGTTGGCAACACCCCAGAATCTTCCTTTATCGAGATTCTTCTCTTTCTTTCTCGTTGGGTTGTTCTGGTTATTACTTATTTCTTTTTGTTGACATTCGTTTCGATGCTGCCAATAGTGTCAGTCACAATAGTGATGAGTAACTATCGATACTCGTTACAATATGATAAGTATATATATATAAATTTCTTTAAGCAGATCACACACTGAACAAATCGAAACGATCGGTTGAAATTCACTTCTCAACGCACTGTTTTCCAAAATCGCCACACATATGCAACGACTTTAAAGTTGCCAAACAGTTTTGTCGCTTTTCAATCGGTTTGCAAACCACGCCACATATGTATCAATATGTTGAAAATTCAACAGCTCGTTTCTATATGTTGTCAGTGTATGGTCTGCTTTATCTTCGTAGGTTCAATCGGAGGTCATCGATAGCTTTGCAGATGGTATCGATAGTTCGCCAGCCCTAAGTATCTATATCAAAGAAGAACGCGCATCACTGCTTCAGTTTAGCGATATTTGTGTTGAATAAAGGTTTTTTTTTATAGTAATTTACGGATTAAATATAATTAATATATTATTGAAAAGACAAAATTTAAATAAAAAGTTTTTAGTATATAAAGTTGTAATATCTGCATTAAGGATCATGGGAAGTATCGACAAAGCTTGCATATCGGGATTCTTGTGTCGCCTTTGCTCGGAGATGCACAGAACTGTTATTCATATATACGGAGACCAAGGGCAACGCCTGTGTCTTGTGGAGAAAATAAATGGTTATCTACCAATTACGGTAAGCTTACTTCTTGAATTTATTCGCAATATAACATATTAAGACGATTTCGTGATTTAAATCAGATCAAATTATTATGATCTTCAATCGTAAAGTTGGATTATGGCTCTTTACATAAAGATTTATTTATATCAATTTTTATATAAACATATCCCTTCTTTAGGGTAGAAAATTTACCGTTCTTGAGATATTGTTTTATTAATTACAATAAGCGATGGGATAAATTTCACAAATATTATAAAATCTTATCTTTTTTCTAGATTTCACCTACGGATCCCTTGCCAAAAACAATATGTGAAACCTGTTTGCGGCGTGTGGAACAGCATTATGATTTATTAATGCGACTAACACGAATAAAGGAAGAGCGTCTAATGCGTATCAATAAGTTGTCGAATAAGGTATTAAGGAGCTACCGAGTGTATTTGATCGTTTAAACACCATTATTAAAGTTCAAAAATAGAAACAATTATTTTGTAAATAAATATTGTTTAAGCGTTCTTCTTTTCTATTTTTAGCCAGATCTAGCAGTATTAACCGATGTTTCCAGTCCAGAAACATCCGATGATGATAGAGAACCCGACAAAAAACGACCAAATTCCACAGTGGAATCTGCGAATGCATCACGGGAATCAACGCCAGCTCGAACTTCTCAAAGCCCTTCTAATAATGTTGAAGCAGGTGTAGATCTTAATGACTGATGATTTATTAATATTTATTGTTAAAACTGTATATAACATATGTGTATTAAAATAAAGTTTTTGGTGTAGCAATTTTAAAATTATGAATGCATAAGAAATATATACAAAAATAGTATACCAGCTAGACGGTCAAGAAAATATTCCTGATTTACTTTTTAAGTACAAAGCGATATTCTAGAAATATTTGGAACTACATTTAATAAATACTTATATATATTCAAACATATAAAACGAAACACGTCAAAGTCGGCATTACATACCATCTATATTTCACACCACTCTATGACCAAATTCCCGAACATAGTAATCATCTCTATGGAATATTTTTTGCGCTACTTGAATTGCTTCTTTGGACAATTTTCCACAACTAGATTGCGACACCAATTGGTCATTCAATGCCTCCTTTAAGGGTAGCAAAAACGTAGCATAAGGATTGGAATTAAGTTGATAATTATTGATAGCATCATATAAGGCACGGAAAAGCGGCTGTTTATCTGAATGGAAATATCCACGATTACCATGAACTATTTTTATACCTCCGATCGAAGCGTTACAAACACTCATGTACATACAATGATCCGGCCGATAATTATATTCGCATGGCATGACTAAAAGTTTTTCTAAAATAAAAATCACCATAAATATAAACTAAACTTTAAGAGTTTTTGCTATTACCTGGATGGTAATAAAACAGAATATTGAGTATATCTTGGTCACCCCACGTAATGCGTAGCTTATATTCTTTATGTATTGGAAGTACAACAGCTTCCCAATTGAACATACGCATTCTGGTTAAATTCATTAACATGACACCAGAATTCACACCTAAATTACCATAATATGGATGCCTTGCAAAACGATTATACCATCCTATGCTTTCATCTTCATGTTCTGGTGCCATAGCTGCAATTTGTGTCGCATTGAATTTCGTAAAAAAATGCCAAATATCGGAAACCGGTGATAAGAACAGGATATCCGTATCAACATATATTAGAGCATCTATAGAATTTAGTAATGACTGAAATCACATAAGCGATAAAATAGCAGAATAAAAATATTAATGTTGTTGATATTATGTACATACGGGTAAAAAAAGACGTTGCGCTGCACAGGGTTTAAAAAGGCTACGCCAATCAACTTCACTATTATGTGGAAAATTCAACGGATATAATTTATAGTCAAATTCCCTTGGCATCAAAAGACGCCAATCGTTGAGTTTCTCTTCAAAACTACTAATTAAATTATCTTCAGAAAAAATGAGAAAGCGTAGCAGATCTTTGGAATGATTAAATAGTAAGGCAGACTTTATCATGACAAAGGTTTCTTGTAACCTTTGTCCGCATGCAACCACAGCAATATGCAACGCGGGATGTGGACTTCTGAAAAATAATGAATAGTATTAATACAAGTTAAAAGAAAAAAACGAATTTCTAACTTACTGAAATTTGTCATTTGTACTCTCATTCTTAAGTAATTTTGATTGCAAACCATATATGTGAAGGTGTAAGATGTATAAAATAATTGCAGCACTAAAAATACCCAAAACAACTATTACTTTGCGGAACCGCATCTCACTGCCGCAACAACCAATAACAAGACACGATATTAGTGATGTGCAACTTATCGATATCTAGATGTTGAGGTACTTATAATTTTTTTTGTATACGTGCTAATTACCTCTTTGCATTTCAATTTATGAAAACAAAAATAAATTAAAAACAATATTGGTCCTTCTGATGATGCCATTAAAGTTTGCAGGATTTGTATTATTGTAAAAGCCATAGTTTTTTTCGAGAAGCATAAAGATCTGTGCTTGACATTAATAATTTTATTTTATATTAAATAAATATATTAAATTATATTATCTTAAATTTACATTGAACAAATTATTATTTTAAGTATTTTCAATATAAAATATTATGGTTTAATTTTAGTTCCTCCAAATGACTCTATAGATTTTAAGAAGAAATCATACACCTCATCAATTCGTTTCTCAAGGATATCTGAAAGAAATGAAAGAATTTTAAAAGAGATTCTATTAATTTGAATTCTAATCCCTTAGAAGGTCTGTTGTTCCACTTTTATTTATTTAATAAATCTTATTTATTTACCTCTATCACTTTCAACTTGCTTACTCTCCAGGTCATCCTCATCCATTGACGTATCGTCCTTAAACATATCCTTTAATTTTGGCAAAAATAGTAATAGGCAAATTATTGCAATAAATTTCACAATCTTCTTGAAAATAATTAATTTTAAAAGAATCTTTCCAATAGTGAAAAGATTAATTTTCGTTTTAATTTTGTGCAAAAGCCAATGATCACGTGGATGTGAGTGAGGTAGCGGCAAAGGATTATAAAAATTTGGTGGTGGTCCATATGCTGGTGCTGGTGGACCATATACTGGTGCCGCAGGTGGTAAATAATTATTATTTGGTGGCACATAGTTATATCCTCCTCCATTATTATCTAAGTGAAAGTGAAAATTTGAAAGTTTCAACTATAAGTTTGTATATTCAAACATTTTGAAAGCTACTTTTTAATTATTTATTTTCTAATAAAAATATCTTCATAAGGATTTAACATCGAAAAATTAAACAAAAGAAAAGTGTTTTACAACTTCGAAGTCGAGAATTTGTTATAAATTTAATAGATTTTTGTTTCATTTTCAAGTACACTTTTCGATGATTATTTCATTTTTCACAAATTTTACTTCCTCTTTCGTTTAATTTATTAATTTATCAATAAATTTTATTTAAAATTCACGGTTTTTTAAAATTATTTTCCACTTATCAATTTCCTCGAATTATCATCAATTAGAAAGTTTCAATTCATACCAATATTTGTTTGATGTGAATTTTGTAACGCATCTGTGTAAGAGTCCTGCGAGAAGCCTGCTTCCCCAGTGATTAAAGCAAATTGAGCAGCACACAAAACTGGTAGTAGTAATTTCACAGACATGATGGTAATGTATCGATTAAACGCACTTAAGATACTGCCTACTACTGATATTCAAATAAGCGTTGACATTTTAAATGTTTTGTATATAAAATTTCTCATATAACGTATTATACATGCATATGCACAAACGCAATTGCTCTACACATTGTTAAATGCCTTTGTGATGGACAAAAAAATAAATTTTGTTTAAACTTATGACAAAATAGGTATGCAACTTTTACAATTACACTTTACTTAATATGCAAGAGCATGCATCATGACGTTTTCGCAGGTCTTCAATTGATTTTATGCTGCCACTATATGGGAACATATGTATGTATGTAAGCATGCAGTCTGCATGTAGTAATTGTTAGTATTAAATTCTCCTATTTAAATTTTCGATCAGTAGCAAGAAATTTAATAGTTTTTTTTTATCAAATAAAAATAAAAAAGTTTAAGTTCAAATTTTGTATTGATATGCAGGTACATATTTACGTAACAGCTAAATTAAGACAGAGAAAGAAAAAAGGAATTGATATGATTATTATTGTTTGCAAATAATAAACAATACAAAAATATAATCCATAATTGTAGGGATTATCTTAATCTAATTCTTCATTTCGTATGATTTTCTTCTTTATTTATAAATATTTGTAGAACCGCTTTTAATAGTTGTAAGTGCAATAAAATGCAATAGCAATATAATAATTCTTTATATGTATTTACAATAAATATTAAGTATACGATGTTCCATTTCCTGCAGGTAGCATTTAAATTTCTTCCAACATTTTACTTTTCAATCGTTACATTATTGTTACGTGTAAACATGTTCGCGCCTCAATTCGTAAATGAGTTCCATTTTTTCCCAATACCTACATGCACATATGTACGTACGCAGCTAGTGTATTATTGTTTATATAAGTCATCAATAAAAGAATCACGTCTCAACTTTCAGTAACACAATTTGTTGACCACCAACAAAAGAAATAGCTAGAGTGAAAGAGAAAAATTGTAATAATGTACCTATACTATATGTATGTACTAAGTACGTACTTAGGTATGTAGACCTACCTATATAAATATATGCATATGTTTTTATACAGCTATTTTCAGTAATACCTTTATTATACTCAATGGCATGTCAAATATAATATAATTTAATATAGTTTAATCCTTGAAAGAGATGAATATTTGAAATATAGGTAAATACCCTGCAAAAAATCCAGATGATATATTAAAGACAACTAGTTCTAGATTCGTAACGATAAGAGGGTTGAATTAAAAAAATTTTAGTTTTTCCAAAAACGTTCTTGTTTTCTTTTTTTTTTTATTGGATTAATCTGAGAGAATTATTCGAATCATAATAACAATATTAAAGGTTACTGTGCATGACTTCGTATAAACTGAGGTTGCAATCCTTGGTCCGAAATCCAGGTGGTGATCCATGTCTGGAGTCTACAGTTCCTTTCGGGGCGAAAACCCGATTGCAGTGGGAACGGGAAGAATATTTAAGATAGCGTAGTTCAGTTAGACAATTGTCCATAAAGTTTTCTCATGAAGAGTGACTCACAGTCCATAAAAAAAAAATTTCATTTGCATTTTGTAGTTTCTTAAGGACAACGAATTAATTGGGGAATAGTTGAACAGGAAGAATTGTAATTTATTGCAAAATTAGACTCTGTATTTAATCAAGTGTTGCTCTGAGTATAATTTTGTTATATGATTCTTAGCGAATTTAGAGGGCGACGCGATTGAACTGTCAAAAAATCAAAAAGTCAAAAAACGCAAACTATGGTGCTGTGCTACCTTGGCCCACTTAAGGCGAGTATCTTTTTAAGCTGATCAACATTTTGGCATTCTTAGTGCTCACCTTGCCAGTTAAAATGTATCAAATAGACAAGTCCATCATAGAAGTAAATATTAAAATAACCTCCTGGGAAGTAAACTATTGCGATCAAAGAAACCATCTTCTTTGTTCATTACCCTCTACATTTTTGTTATGTGGGGTGAAAGATCGTCTCCTTTCTGGGCCTCCAAGGGTTTAAAACGAAGGTCACGCTTTTAGTTGTTATTTTCAGCTCAGCTGTAAATATTCAGCCACTACAATGGATTTTGTTCGATTAGCTGCTGAATTTGTTAGCCTCCTTTAATGGTGTTAATGTTCTCAATGTATTCTTTTGATATGACATATAAAAAATGTATATAGTAACAATCGATATTTTATGGGTTTTTGTCCAAATATACAGCCCTAACACTAGGACGTTTATAGGTCACCATGTTTTTCACAAAACAAATACTTCTTTATGCTTACAAAAACTTTTGAGACAGCTGTCATTAATAGTTAGACATATATAGTCTGAAATTGATTGACGCGTCCATTGAGCCACCCTGTATATATATTTTTAATGGAGTTAACAGTATTTTTAATAGTAATATGATAGTTTAAATTTTGAAACAGCATTAACTTAATTGAAAACAGAATTAAATGGACTTGTAGCTGTTTAATATATATCCAAAACAAACAATTCTATATCCCTAAATTCCAATTCTTACTAAAAATATCGTTTTGAATGCAATCGATTCATACCATAATCATGTTCATATAAAAATACAAGGTACAGCTTTATTTAGCATAGAGTGTCATCATAAGGCACGACTTTGTAACTCAAATAAAGACAAATATGTACATTAGAAAGTTTTATTTTTAAGTTTTTTCAAAAAATCCTTTGCTTGTTTATCACCCTGGCGATATTCTAATGCTCGTATCGTATCGCTATCTGTAATGTTAAATTAAGTTTTTATTTTTATTATGTATGTAAGTTAAGTATTTCTTTCAAATCTCAAACGAACCTGTATATTCTGGTCTGGATAATTCCATGTGTATTTGTTCGTTTTCATAAGCCATTAAATCCGCAAAAGTTATATAGCATTCAGCGATATATTGATTTGTCATACCAAATAAATCCTTATCTTTTATGCTGAACAAAATTAAACTGTTTTGTTTTGAACGTTGTTCTTCGGTTAATTTTCTGTAAATTACATACAAGCATTCGCATAAACAAGGGCCAAAAAATATAATTAAAATAAATATTATATATAGTTACATTGAAAATTGTTCATCGTATAAAGGAAATCTAGTCTTGTTATGTGTTGCAGTCTTAACAGGTTGAACACCAATAAATCGATTTGTTGGTAAAAAGTGTACTTTAACAAAAGAATCGCAGGAGCCATTAGTATCCATTGGGACCAAACTTCTGGCATTTAAAATATGCAACTGAAAAAAAAAAAGTTCATAAAAAAGAAGACGAGTATGTATTAGAAAAATATCTGAAAATATATAAATGAATTTTCTAAATATTTACTTTTAAACCATTATCTGTAAATTGAACTTGAATTGTTAGCTGGCCATATTCTGATTTATCGCATTCCTTTTGATGACCCAAGCGCTCCAAATAATACTGATGAATTAAGTCTGCTGTCTCAAATGCATGTAGATCCAAGATTCGTTCAATCTCACTCAAAACTTCCACATCCGATGTAACAAGATTACCAACTTTAAAACAGGAAATCATTACATGAAGTGTTTTTCTTAAATTTTGAAAGAAAGCAGGTGGTCTTCTTTTCTATAAGGCAAAATGATTGTAGTTTGTAATTGAAAAAATGAAACAGTTAGATATGCAAAAGTCAATATACTCACATCTAAATTCGACTGTATTAGATCGTACATAATAACAGACAATTCAGTCCAAATTGCATCTAAAATTCGACCAAAATTCACTTCATTCAACTCCTCATATAATGTTCCCAATGAGTTTTCGAGATACATCATTAATCTTTCCATCGAATTGGAATCTTTGTGAAGTACTTCAGCACCTTCTGCTAGGAAACGTCTTAATGGCGGTGCCATTTTTCTGGCCACAATTTCAATCAATTCTAATATTTGATTCCTTTCCGTATCGAGGGCATTATCAAGTACGCTTTTTATAGTCACAGCACAACGATCTGCTTCTAAATTTGATCGATATTCTCCCAGTTTTCTAATAACATCATCTGTTCCCAATTCCTTTTAAAATTAGAAATAACATTTATTATACATCGACCAAAAGAATATGGTAAAATCAGTAAATGGATTTTACCTTTATAAACGCTGGTAAACTTTGCCTTATATAATCGATATTGTTGATTGCAAGACACCATTCAGTTGATACATAAAAGAGTTCATCATTATCTCCAGTTAGACACTCTACTCGACGTGACATTCTCTTTGCATAAAATACACAGCATCGACAGATATCCTAAAATTGAAAATTCATGAATCAATTAATTGTTTCAAAGTTCAAATCAGAAAGTAATTATGAAATTTTGATAAATATTGACTTAAATTAGTATTCCATAATATTTCTATAATATTTCTATGCTTACATCAACAATCTTTGCGACAAATGTATAAGATCCTTCAGCATCAGGCCAATCCAATTGTTGCCAAAATATCTTGATCTGGTAGAATATGGCCAAAGTGTCAACCGCTGAGGAACTATATTTAACTGTTTCGTCAACTGCTTTCAATTTATCTAGATCAATCGCTTTTTCAATACGATTTAATGCCTTAATTATGGATATATCCAGCCAATGTGTGACACCGGGCATAAACCATAAGTAAAATGTTTCAATTTTCATCTTTTCGTTCGGACTAAGTGATTGGCCTAAGTAGTAACAAGAGGAATTTATTGAAATACTAAATACTACATATTGTTGTTGTTGTTGTTTTTTTATATAATTACCTAATGCTAGAAAACGTTTCATAATTAAATACAGCTCAAATAATGTGGTGCCCATATTAATATTATCAATATTTGGTAGATATTCAAATTGATCATCTGGCACATCTAATTTTTTTATATTTGAACACGTATCATCCACAATCGATTTTGAAATGCCAGTTATTTTTTCATCGTAAAATTTATATAGTATTGTTGAGAAATTTATTCGAACTTTACTGTAATGAGTTAAAACAACAGTTAAAACATTTTGTATTAAAAATATAAATAACTCACAACATCTACTTACTGATAAAAAAGTTTATCGAAATATTCCATTGCTCGTTGTAAATCGGATCGTACCATTTGTATAACTTTTATTAAATATTGCAAATGATCTTCATCGGTCTCCTCTTCACATTTCACCTTATTGCCTTCAAGTATATAAGCAAACCATTCATTTGTTCCCGAATTGATGGCATCGACCATAACTTCGTCGATACTATATGCAGCACCTTCTTCTCGCGTAATCCAGCCATATATATTTGCTGGGAATATATCAACATCCAGTGTGGATTCCAGAGATTTTATTTGTGCTATAATGTCCAAAACTTCATTCAAAGTCTTGACAATATGCTTATCACTAACATTCTTAGAGCGTAGTTTACGTATGATATTAAAGCAGGAAGGCAATATGCGTTTAGTTCCATCCCAAAAAGTCTTTAAATCTTCGCCATTGCTTTGCATACACTTTAGTATGGGTACAATTATATCCAGAATACCATTAAATAGTGTAAAATTAAGTGGATGATTCTCATGAATGGCCGCATACACAGACCACTGACTAAGGGCACAATCGAAATTCGATAAACCACTCTGTACGGCATGTTGCGAACGGATCGCTTCAGCTTTAGCACTAAATTTACCACTCCACCAATAGTGTGCTACCTGTGACGTCTCTAATTCATGCATGAGTAAAAGTTTCAATAGATGTCGATGCTCTTGAATTGCGACATGTTTGTTTTTCTCAGCACTTAAAGCTAAATTGACCAAAATAGATCCACGACTTTTTACTTTATTACCCTTCTCAAGGTTGTGCCATACAGTTATGCCGGAAATGGGGACGGACTGTAAAAAATAAAATGACATAATGAGAAGATCATTAGGTTTACATGTAACATACAAGCGTAAAAAGACTTTACTGAAAGAAACCGACGTTATTAAAATAAATTTGAGAAAGGACTACGCATAGTAAAAGATGCTGTATCTTTTTGAATTAATATCTATGTATAATTTCATAACACTACAAATTGACAATTGAACCGTAACAAAATAATTGCTCAAAAATCCACCTTACTCACTTTTAATGTAATCGCCGTTCTACCAATTAATTCGTTGTCATGCTTTCCAGTGGATGCAGTCAGTGCAATTTCTTTCATTAACTTTCGTAAACCTTTGATACCTTTGACATCGAAGAGTTTATTTACTTTTTCTTTCACTGTTTCAGCTGCATCAAAATCCCTTGAAATATAGGCAACATTAATACGAAGTATAGTATATAATTTATTAACATGTTTAATGGCAAACGTTGAAACGGCCATTTTAAGGCTGAAGAACAACAAAGCTGCAGGTGCTGATGGCCTGCCTGCCGAGTTGTTTAAGACCGGAGGCGATGAGCTGCTCACCCGCATGCACCAGCTCATAAGCAGAATATGGTCGGATGAAAGCATGCCTGATGATTGGAGGCTCAGTGTTCTCTGTCCTGTACATAAAAAAGGAGACCCCACAATTTGCGCCAACTACCGTGGAATAAGTCTCCTGAGCATCGCATACAAGGTTCTATCGAGCGTACTGTGTGAAAGGTTGAAGCCTATGCTCAGCAACCTGATTGGACCGTATCAGTGTGGCTTCAGACCTGGTAAATCCACCATCGACCAGATTTTCACACTGCGCCAAATCCTGGAGAGGACCCAAGAAAAACAGATCGACACACACCACCTATTTGTTGATTATAAAGCCGCTTTCGACAGTCCGGTAAGGGATTACCTCTACGCAACAATGTCTGAGTTCGGTATTCCTGCAAAGCTCATTCGACTTTGTAGAATGACACTGCATAACTCCCGTTGTGCAGTGAAAATTGGGAAGGACCTCTCTGCACCGTTTAATACCGAACGGGGTTTCAGACAAGGTGATCCGTTATCGTGCGATCTACGACATAATGGCACTATCTTCAACAAAAGTGTCATGCTGTTAGCGTATGCCGACGATATTGACATAATCGGCATGAACACGCGAGAAGTCAGTGCAGCATTCTCAGAATTGGAAAGAGAGTCGCGTCGGATGGGTCTCACGGTGAACGAGGGCAAGACGAAGTATCTAGTGTCAATAAACAAAAAGTCCCGGCGTCTTGGACAGCACGTCACTGTTGACAACTACGCTTTTGAAGTAGTAAGGGATTTTGTCTATCTTGGAACCAGCATTAACAGCAGTAATGACGTCAGCTTGGAGATCATGCGTATGATAACTCTTGCTAACAGGTGTTACTTTGGGCTGAGTAAGCAATTGAGAAGTCGAGCCCTCTCTCGAAGAACGAATGTATGCCGATATTGACATAGTAAAGCGCATCAAAATCCAGCGGCTGCGCTGGCTAGGTCATGTCGAGCGAATGGAAGAACACGCTCCAGCTAAGAAGGTGTTATATTCGGAACCAGCTGGAGGACGACGCAGAAGAGGAAGACCAAAACTCCGGTGGAAAGACCAAGTACTGGAGAACCTGACGGCGCTTGGAATTTCTAACTGGCGCCAGCTAGCGAAGAACAGAGTTGGCTGGCGAAGCATGTTATTTTCGGCCTAAATCGATATTCGGTTGTTATGGCCACATAAGTAAGTAAGTAAGTAATGGCAAGTATCAGTAACTGTTTTACCCATTTTTGACAACATTGAATTAAGTTAAGTTTATAATCCAAAAGAATCATTGGTATTATTAACTGTTTCTGATAAATTTCCAATACAAAAATTTTCGATATTCCTTTTAAAGTCGACATGATTTTAACTATGTTTACGTGTAATTTTGTTTGCCGTAGCTCTGTGGTTAGCGCGTTTGCCTTCTGATCTGTAGGTAGTGGGTTCAATCACAAGACTTCTGTGATGTCACAAGAGTTCTGCCATTCGGAACCGTCTAATATAAGTACGAGGGCGGATTGATAAAGAAACTACCTAAGTACGAAAAAGACAGCACAAACACAAAAACTTTTTTTTTTGAAATTGCGATCTGTCAAACGTCAGCTGTTGAAATTTCACCCAAATTCATCGATTGGTTTATTTGTTGTAGTCGTTTAAAGTAACCAACTTTTGTGTTTCTTGAAAAATGGAAAATAGCGAATTTCGTGCAGTGATTAAACACTATTATTTGAAAGGAATAACGGTGAAAGAGACAAAAGAAAAGCTCGATAAACATTACGGTGAGTCTGCTCCGTCAGATTACATGGTAAAATATTGGATTGCTGAATTTAAACGTGGCCGAACAAGCACTGCAACAATACCATTAACAGGAAGGCCAAAAGGTTACTGAAGAAAATATCAAGAAAATCCTAGATATCGTTATGAATGATCGCCGAGTCAAGTTGCGTGAGATTGTTGAAATGGTAAACATCTCATATGAACGTGTGTTCAACATTTTGCATGAACATTTGCATATGAAAAAGCTATCGGCAAGATGGGTGCCGCGTTTGCTCAGTGTCGAACAAAAACGAGTTCGAGAGACTAATTCACAGCGGTGTTTGGACATGATAAAGCGTAATCCTGTTGATTTTTGGCGTCGATTAATAACTGTTGAAGAAACGTGGGTCCACCACCACACACCTGAAACCAAAAATCAATCGAAACAATGGGTGGAAGCTAGTGGAAGTGCTCCGAAGAAGGCGAAGGCAGTGAAATCGGCTGGCAAGGTTATGGCCACTGTATTTTGGGATGCACTCGGAATATTGCTTATCGATTATCTTGAAAAAGTATCCACAATCACAGGAAAGTATTATCGTGGATTATTGGATCAATTGAATGATGAAATCAAGAAAAAACGACCACAGAAGAAAAAAGTGCTTTTTCTTTAAAGCAACGCACCGGTTCACACAGCATTAGATACGATGCTAAAATGACGTGAAATACTTTTCAAATTGGTTGATAATCCACCTTATAGTCCAAATTTAGCTCCTAGTGACTTTTTTCTGTTTCCAAACTTGAAAAAATGGCTCGCAGGAAAAAGATTCAGCTCAAACGAAGAAGTGATTACCGAAATTAACGCGTATTTTGTGGGGTTACCGAAATAGTATTATTCAGATGGTATAAAAAAGTTGGAATATCGTCTTACTAAGTGTGTCGAAGTAAAAGGAGAATATGTTGAGGAATAAATGGTTTTTGAAAAAAAAAATGTTTTTTTCTTACTTAGGTAGATTCATTAATTATCAATCCGCCCTCGTATGTCCCTTCTAATACTGCACAAAATTTAACACGTACAACAGTACTGAAGAGACTTGATAACCCTACGGGGCCCATAAGTGCCGCACGCACGCGCGCGTCATTTATATTTGCATTAATTTTTACCCTCTTTTTCATACTCTCAATTTTGTATTGAAAGCAACAATTCGTGACTGCATAACATAGCTCTGAACGATCGATTCACGAATCAAAAAAATTTGATCGTTAAATAAAGCATTGACAGGAGAGTTCAATTTTTATTTGCGATCTAAACCACTGTCGTTTTGATCTCAGACAAGTGCAGATTCTACAATAATTTGTTTAGATTTGATTCGAAATTTCGATCATGAATCAATCAAAATTGGTTTAACTCATACTCGTCATTTGGATCGTGAATCAATTGGATGAACAAAGTAAAACTTGTGAACGAATGGTTCAAAAGAAAGAGGCTTTCGTGACCTGACTAAGAGTGTTTGCCATGGAATTGTGTAGATTTTAAACTGTTTGTACTTACCACACTTCAATAATTAATACTTCATTTCGAGGATTGTCCGATATTGGCCTATAATAATGATTATAATTGAAAATAAGTATGTATTATGAATAATTTTCCTTTCTAATAACATACAATGAAAAATGCTCTTCCCAAAGAGGATTTAATGTTGATGCTTTCACTGATGAATTATATCGGTGTGAACCATTCGATTCTAGGTAAAGCGTAACAAATGGATCGGATAAACCATTACAGTCTTTTGGCATTAAATTTTCAGCCTTAATTATTTCCACATTGAGTCGAATTTTTGGTGGTTCTTTCTTTTTGGCCTCTTCCAGTATTTCTTCATGTTTGGCATTTGAAATTTTAAATGCTTCTTGAACAAATTCAATAAGCGTTTCCGGGCAGACGTCATTCGATTCGCAGCCAATATTATTGGATATTTCAAATAAGATTTCCTCGTACAAATCCTCAATCTATTTGCGTAAAAGAACAATATTAAATGGAATGTAATATGTATATAGAAATTAATTTACTAAACATCAATAAGTATTTCTACATACTTATGTAGGCATACATGAAGTACTACAAATATAAACAATTGCATTTTTTGTTTATAAAATGATTAAAATAGTTTCTTAATGTACCTACTACAAATGAGTATACAGATTATTATATTATACAAATCTACTTCATGTACACGTAATGTATAAATACATACAACATATGTATTTATTAGATCCACTTTCAAATATAATTGAATGTTATCAGTAAATAAAAATTGGAAAATTGATGCTGTGCGATTAATCGTTCTGTCGAATAGTCTGATTAATCAAATACGAACTATTCGATTAATCAGAATTTTGATTAATAAAATACGAATTATTCGATTAAGCAGAATTTTGGTTAATCAAAATATTTTTCGTTTTTAATTCTTCTTTGTTTTTGAAATTTTATTTGGAAATAAAAATTTAAAACGCATTCTCATATTTGTTGCTTTGGAAAGCTACTTTGTCTACTTTGTATTGGAAAAAAAATTATATGTATTTTGAATATTTTATTCGAATTAATTTTATTTTTATTAATCGAATAGCAAGGACTGTTTGAGAAATAGTTTGTTAGATTAAAATGCCATTTAAGCTTAGAGAAAGTATGTATGTATGGAGAAAGTTTTCTGACAGAACGCCAATGCCAAAACTAAAATAAATAAATAAACATGTAGCGTTTATAAACAAAAGCGGTAGTCCTTATACGAGGCATATTTGTTTTTTTTCATTGGGGGGGTTTTTTATGTGGCGGGTCCCAAACCCAACGCACAACCTCTAACCGAGGAGATTTTCTCTAACTAGAGAACCTGACGGCGCTTGGAATTTCTAATAAGCGCCAGCTAGCGAAGAACAGAGATGGCTGGCGAAGCATGTTATTTTCGGCCTAAATCGATATTCGGTTGTTATGGCCACATAAGTAAGTAAGTAAGCGTTTATAAACCTCGAAAGGCCCTTTGGTCGCCAGTGTCTGAGCTTTGTCACAGAGCTTTTTTAGAAGCTTTTTTATGGCTTTTCATTATTACTGCCGCAAGAATGGCCAATTGCTTACCGACAGGTGTACTGACGATATTAAAGTTGTGCTTCAGTGTGCTCAATGCCAAAACTGGTTTGCACCACGTTTTTATTTAATGTAAACCGTCGGAAAAAAACTCATGCGATCGCTCAGAGTCTAAATTCATCAAATTCGGCTGTTAATGATCACATGAAATGCCTTGGTTTAAGTTACGAAACTCAACATTAGAGTTACACATGTTCTTGCAGAAATAAATTTGACCTGTCGCTTTGATGTCTATGATTTGTTTCTCAAATGTCAAGATAATAACACATTTTAATGCAACCGTCACTGTAGACGAAAATTGGGTTGTGTATAATATGAACCTTCTCCTTCTACCAGGCAAGATCACGTACAATTTGAGTAGAAATTTTATTAAAATTTAATAAGAAATGTAATAGATATTACGAGACGTCATACAGGTGTGGGATATCATCTCATCTAAGCCTTTACAGCTTGGATAGGTATGGTAATACATGCCACACATATCATGGTCTTCAAATCTGGCACTTTTGTTCTTGTTACTTGTTTCGGTATTTACAAAATGTTTTCCTTTATTTCAAATGAGAACATCACTAGTGGCTTGAATCAATTCTTTCTTAGCAAACATCCAAAGCTTTATGAACCTGGAACCATGCTACTGCCAGAGAGCTGGCTGGTAATATATACAATAATTCACACAAAAAAAAACTTTCGAACCACCACAACAAAAAAAAGTCAGCCTAGGGTCACATTTTTTTCTGTATTGTTTTCTTTGTCCAACGGATAATATATTAATATAAAAAATTAATAAAAAATTAAAATTACTCACAGTCATGGAATAACAAACAGATTTCGTATGAATTTCAATTAAATTCTTATGCACACCTCTAAAGTGATTACTAGAAATGCTGCCATTTCGATTGAGAATTCTTCTTGACGATGCATACAGAGCGGCAGTGGAGTGAAAGGCATTCTTTAGATGTGCACTCTTACGATTTCTTGTATTTAAACTTAGGTATTTGACATTTTCTGGTGAATAATTTCGAACATTTTGACTAGGTAGTAATCGCGGAAGTGATAAATAACTCATTTTGTGTTCTATTTACGATTTTTATTAGATATTCTTCTATATTTTAATGATGGCACTTTCACTATTAGTTGTGACGCAACAGTGACCAGGTACATTCACACACATATATATATATATATATATGATATATTCTTATTCTTTTGCATACATTCAGCAATAATATATTGTATATAAAAAAAGCATATATATGACGAGCACGGTACGAAATTATATAGGTAGGCACATTCGTAAAGGTCACTTAGGAAGTATACGAGTACTTTTCATAACAAATAAATGAATAAAGTTTACAATAATACAACAGCCCGTAAGTATTTACAAACATATGCTATTCTATGCTGGACACTGTTTTGATTTGGCGACCCGACCGACAATATGTACTTCTACTTTGACCGTGAGCTGATTAATGATTTTGAAATCTCGCAGAAAATTTGTTTGCATGTGCGTACGAGCTGCAAACAAATTTCTTCTGCCAACTGAATTCATTTATTTTTAGAATACATTTTACTGAATAAGAAAAAGCTCAAATTGTTAATGAAATTTATTATTTTAAAAGTACACAATAAGCTTCCAAGATCATAAACCTACAGATATGCGAATCTAGTGGATTTGAAGGAAATCTTTGACCCACAACACTTACTGCATACTCATCTTGATGTTCATATACATATGTTTATGTATACGTATGTGTATGTATGTATTGTATATTAATTGTATATGCGTTTTTTCTTTTCTAATCAGAGATAAGCATTCTATTCAGCTTAGATTTGAATGAAAACACAAGCAAACGAATTCGAATTATCAAGTTGATTTACTTTAAAATAACACATGTTATGAAGGATTTATTAATTTATTTATTTAAGTTATTAAAAATATATATGATTTAGCTGCGCTGTTATTACTTTTTGTGCTAAAAACCCCTTATTGAGGTGTCTAAGATTCTAAATAAAGCTAAGGTGCACGAAAAAGGCCGCGCTGAATACTTCCCTTCTACTGCGAACGCTTAGTAATAGCAAAGAATGTGCTAAGATATTTTGTCATCTTGCAAATAGAGACGGCGACCAATTGTCTAACCAGAGAGACTCATTTTATGGAGGGAATATCTGAGAGAGTGTAATGGGCTGATAATGCAATCTTCTGTTTCTCAAAAATTGTGGAACTGCGTGAGACCAGGAATATTTTTCCAGTAGAAGTAGCAGAGGAGTCAGAGTTCTTCCCCCAATCCGCAACGAATGAACAGACGGGCAGCTCATGAATCCAAAGGCATTTGTCTGCCTTCTCATTTCCAACAAATTCACGATAAGACGTCAGCATTACTTTGTTTAATGCGATTGAAGTCTGTAGTGTGTGAAAGTACTCTGCTGCATGCTTCAAGACAAAACGGAAAGACTTAATAGCATATTAACTATAGGAGAAAGATGTAATTATTCGTTTTTTGTCAAGGTGTATTTTTGCAGAAGTTGCAATATTACAATACAGGATCTCAACTTGGAAGATATTTGATCAGGAAGCAAGAGGTTTTATAGATTTTGGACCCATCCTTGCATCAATTGAGATTCTCGGTATTTATGGAGTTTACGGGACCTTCTCCGAAGCCATGAAGGTTGCATGAGTCGTAGGCCGGGAGTTCAAAACCCGGCCGAAACAAATTTAATAGCAAAAGAAAAAAAAAGAAAAGAATTCATGTACTGCTGGAGAAATGACTCGGAATTTCATGACAAATCGAAGATTCGCAGTCACTGTCGAAATCGATATGTCAGGTATATTATTGAGAAACTTTGTGCGCTCAAGCTCAGATTAATTACTGCAACCTGCAACGATTCTGCCATAGAAGCGTGTAGCAACGAGCGATGAGGTAAAGAAATGTTTAATTTTTTTTTTTGGAAAGTAGTAAATACTTTTTAGTAGTAAGTTGTTTTTAATAATAATAATAATAATAATAATAATAATAATAATATTTTGTACTCACATTCATTCCAAAAGACTTCTCAATAAAGTCTTCCTTGATTTCTTTCATGCCATCAACAGATATAGCTCTCTCTAAGCCGAATGCATCCATTCGAAGACATTCAATTTCCTTTGCTTGATCATTTTCGTCAGCGTCAAACTGACATACGTTAACGTCGTCATTGTCAACCTCTGTTGTTATTTTTTCCTCTTGCCCTTCTTCTTGTTCTTCTTTGTTCTCACTCGCAAATGGTGCAAGATAAGTTTTCAAATTTTGATCATCTTCAAATTGTGATTTTTGTCGCAACAGTGAGCCGAATTTTTCAAAGAAACCACCATCAGCATCTTGCAATCTAGAAAGGTGTCAAATTTTAATTTAAACTTGAAGCAACATTTTTGAAAATTGCAAAAGCTAGGGAAAAAGAGTATTGATATCTGCATTTCAAGCATTTTAAACTTGTTCATATTAGTTCTGTATTATAGGTACTATATTTTCTTAAATTATTGATTGTTTTCGATGAAAATTACATAAATAATGTAACGACTTTCTACTGTAAATATTTGGTTTTCACAAAGCAAAGAAATACTGTCAAAAACATCGTCATAATTTAAATAAAAAAATATATATGGTGTACAAAACAAATAACACACTACGGTTGGGTAATTTTTACCCCAAACTCCAACAAAACTTTCGTAATGAATTTATTTTTGTTTCACCTTTTACCACCACAAATGGTTATATTTTTAGAACAAAGTTCACGTAATCCCTTTAGACGGTGTCTTAACTTCATTTGCACTAAGAGTAATAATAATTCAATGTAAATGGCAAAAAAGTCTAATATTAACTAAATAAAGGAAGTTAAGAAATCGATTTTGCCAACGTTAATACCACACATAAGAAATAGAAACAGGTAGACAGACGACCAAAAAAAATAAACAAAACACTCAAAACAGCACAACAAACTACTCTTCTGACATCCACTAACTGACAGATAAATGAGTTGCAAGAACTATACACAAGCTCCACACCGTCCTACTATTGTAACTTCACAGTCCAATGACCATGAGCGCGTTGCCATAACATAGGGGGTCATGCGTATGTATGTAATAGAAATGACGCTGCAACGGTTAATAAATCGTGAACTTCAAAAAAAAAAAAAGAAGAGCTGAAAATGTAACTAGTACAATATAAATACTCGTACACAGTAATAATATGTTACAAAGCATGGCTTTCTATGTGTTTAATTAAATCTACTCTTATGTATGTATTTATACGTATTATATGCAGACAATTTTTAACAATCACTAACACATACACATGTCGTGCGTAAAATTTGGTAAAATTCATTGTTGCACTCGTTATTTTTACAACATGAACATTTACTTATGAAATTCTGTACGTAAGTTATGCAAATTGGCCGTAACTTGGATATTTCTCGATAGAACTGAGCTTACTTATTTCATGCATATCCGTAGTAGTGTATTTCAAGATAAACATTTATTTGGTCATACACACTTGTATCTATTAGCTATGCCAATCCCGGGATCGCGATTTTAAATATTGTTCCGAAAAATCTCATATTCCATAATCATGCTAATAGTAACTATATTAACAACTCGAAGCAAATATTACAAATTACACTATGAGTATACTGGAACGCCATTTTACGTAGGTTTTTAGAATATAGTATGTATTAAAAGTGGATTCCTCATATTAAAAAATCTAAATAAAACCAATTTTCACCTCAAATGACATAAAAATACAATATATACTACTGCGCCATCTGAAATAGGTTTTAGAATAAAATTAATTCCTCAAACTACAAATATTTTGAATTTGAGAGTGCAACAAATTAAGCACCCAAAAGTAAAAAAAGACTCGACCACGTTATCAGACATTTAGCCCCAAATTAAAAAATTTAGTTAAGAAAAAGCAAGGTTGATTAATAGGGCACAAATAGATTTTTATGTGACATAATTAATTTTATCTAAAATTGTTTTGATTCTAAACATAGTGACCCGTAGTTTTGGGCAAATTTAAGATCGTCTTAAGTTTAGTGCCAGCTTTTTGACAGATTTTTACATGGAAAATATTCGATTTGATCTTAACTTTGACTATAACTACGAGCCGTGTATCTAAACTAATGAAAACATATTACCTATCTGCCAAAATGTTAGAATATCTATTTATTGGAGTACATTTTTAATATTATGTAGTTATTATGTTGGAAATTTGTGATGACTTTTTTGCACATTTTTAAAAGACCGAAAATTTCGGGATCAACAAGATCAGTCTGAAAATTGGCATGCCTAACATGTGTGCATGGATGTGCTATGTAAAATATAATATACAAGATTTAAGTTTAAAGCTTCTTTTGTGATATTATATGTAATCGTATAGGTATATATTTCGTGCGTTTTTATTATTATAATTTTTTTTTGTAAGTATACTTTCTTATTATATAGTATATTAGATATATGTATGTACTTAGCAGAATTAGAAAATAAACGAATTTATTGTCTACATTTGGAATAACCACATGCATTAAGCTAGTCCTTAGCTCTATGCAGAATCATATATATGCCGCACTTTTAAAAAGTATATCACACAATTTTTTCTTTGTACCTCCTAATCGGATTTTTTAAATGCAAGATTTTCCAACTCCTTTTTAAGCTAAGCCAGTTTTACCTTCTAGAAGCTAATGACAATTGTTAAACTATTGTAACATTTATCACAATATGACATGTTATGACACTTTGCGAATTCCTTAATTACGTATTTGGATCTATGAGCTACGATAATCGGAGTCACGCACCAGCTACAAATATATAACACCGTGTAACACCGACACAATCGTTAAATGAATATATAAAATAGTTATGAAATAAAAGTAATGTACAGTTAATACGTTAAACATTTACGAATGACAAAAAATAATTCTCAAAATTAAAAAACTAACTTGAAAAAAAACTGCAATAAAATAAAAAATGAAACAGATTTCGGCAACAGTTTATATTTATACTCTAAAATCAAAGATTCTAGGTTACAATGCGTCTCTTCTTCTATATCTTACGTCCACAAAAAGAGGTGACCACCACTTCCTTCCAAATAAAAATATGCTTCCCTGTGTTTGTTTTCAATTTTTGCGCACAAAATCTCAATATATCTCACTAAAACTTAGTGTATAAGTTTAGTTTTCTAAAAGAACTTATTTATTCGAAAATTGGCGTAATCATATAAAACACAAAAATATGCTTCCGAATGTATTTTTCATACATTGAGTACGAAAATATCAAGACATCGAGCTCGAACTCAGTGTATGAGTTTAGTTTTTCGAAGGAACATACAAAGCTAAGGTTATATTTATCAACAAACTGCAAATTTGGCAATTGACAACATCAGATGAACCATATAAATAAGTAAAGGGTTATCCATTTCGCGGTTTCAAAAGTATAGGGCTAGAATTCGACATCTGTCAAACTGAGTTGTTAGAACAATTTCTTTCTTTTTCAGTTCAAAGTCTGACATTTGCGAAAATGGATCGCTTAACTATCGCACAACGCATTAAAATTGTAAAAACCTACTACAAAAATGGTGATTCTGCCACAGCCACATATCGTGCTTTCAGAGGAGATTATGGTTTACATAATCGTCCAACTACGCAAGCAATTGGCAAAATTGTGAAGAAATATGAAGAGACTGGATCGGTTACAGATATTGTAAGGCCTGTGCATCATCGTTTCGCTCGTACCACCGAAAATATCGCTGCTGTAAGTGAAAGTGTTGCCGAAGACCCGAATGTGTCGATTCCTCGTCGTTCTCAGGAATTAGGACTGTCTTACGGCACATTATGGCATATTTTGCATTTGGATCTACACCTACATCCATATAAAATCCAGCTCACACAACAACTGAAGCCAGCTGACCATTCACAACGTCGTAGATACGTCGAATGGGTGCTTGAACAACAGGCGGTGGACGGCGATTTTTCGAACAAAATTTTCTTCAGCGACGAAGCACATTTCTCACTCGGTGGGTATGTTAACAAACAAAATTGTCGTATTTGGGGTTCTGAGAATCCTCAAGTAATTGAAGAGAGGCCACTATATCCACAAAAAGTCACTGCTTGGTGTGCTCTTTGGTCCGGAGGTGTGATTGAACCTTACTTCTTCGAAAACGACGATGGAACGACTGTCACCGTCAATTCGGAGCGTTATGGTCATATGATAACCGACTTTTTTTTGCCTGCTATTGAAGAATACGACTTAGAGAATATGTGACTTCAACAAGACGGTGCCACATGCCACACAACTCGAGCGAATAGGGCTTTATTGAAAGAGAAATTTTCTGGCCGCGTAATTTCTTGTCGTGGCGATATCAAGTGGCCACCAAGATCATGCGATTTGACACCGCTTGACTTTTTTTGTGGGGCTACGCGAAAGACCGTGTTTATGCAGATAAACCTTTAACTCTTGAGCACCTAAAAACCAACATTCGTCACGTTATGGCTGAGATACCGCCCAATATGTGTCAAAAAGTGGTCGAAAATTACCTCAAAAGAATGAATGCTTGCAACAATTCGCGTGGTGGTCATTTAAATGATGTAGTATTTCACACATAATGTCAACGTTCAAACTTTATAATAAAAAAGAAATATCATGATAAAAAATATTTTATATGTGTTTTATTTACATTTACTTTTGAAACCGCAAAATGGATAATCCTTTATATTAAAAAATTAGTATTATCGAATAAAAATCACACCCACCTTCCATACGAATGTATGTTTTATTTCGAACGTACGCATATGTTTGTCAGTTCGACTGGGAGGTGCACTTGTTAAATATGTGTAAATTACAAATTATGAGATTTACAAATAAGAACCTCTCTAACATATAGATATGTTTCGGAAGGGAATAGCTGTGGGCCACTTGCTGGTAGTATTATGGTAGGCATTTTTATAGTATTCACACGCAATCGTATACATAAAAAATAATACCCATTCAGATTGTTGAAAAAAAACTATGACTAAGTTTCCTATATACAAGTATGCCACTATTGGGGAATCCAAGATGTATGTATAATTTTGAATGTGTATTAAGACTGATGATTGATACATCTAAAACACAATTACGATGTAACGCAAAAATGTATTTCGTTGTTTACGCTGTTGAAACTTAAAAATCATGATACCTTATTAATTGATGCATAATTAATTGTAAGCAAATAGTGGAAATGTATTTCCGCTTATTTCTGAATTCTGTAATAGGTACGTCAATAAATGGTAAAACGAATTAGTTTTTATAAATAAAAGCAATGCTTTTTAAATTTTTGAATTTAGTAGTAAAAGCAATGCTTTTTAAATTTTTGAATTTAGTAGAGGATATCACTTTTCAATTCTAAACTCTTATGTCAAATAGATACTGAAAATATAATTAAATCCAAATTTAGATACTTACTTTACTTCGTAAATGTATATTTAACTTATTAGTCAACTCTTGTTCAAAAAAGGTAACTTGAAATACATACATATGTACTAGGTATGTAGGTACAAATAAATACAATGTTTACTCTGTCGATAATATGCAATAAGAAGCATTCCATTTATAATTTTATTGGAGACAAAAATTGAACAACAACGTAGACTAATTGTGCATTTTAATTATTTATTCCTCATCATTATCATTGCAATTTAGAAATGCTAGCTTATTTATTTGCAAGTGATCCAATACCAAAAGTCACAAGTGTATACCTATGTATAGGCACCGATGTTCCAGCATTAGTGCGGTTCAAGCAAGATTTTAGTCGATAATTATTACTTCAATCTTCAGAGTTTTTTTAATATACAAAAGAAATCATAGCGCAACCCGGTGGGACTTTTTTCCCTCCTTCTCTAAAGTTTATGATTTTTATATTTGCTTTAAAATGCTAAGTTTAAATCACTCTCAACTAAAATTTGCAAGTGCTATGTCAAATATTATAGACTCAGAAAATTGTATGATATAACAGAACAATAACAATAACAGAAAATAGCAAGTAAATATCTCCAAACAAAGCAAAATGATGGTGATTCTTCGTGTATCATGCCTAAAATACCACACTAGTGGTGGGATTTTTATTTGATTGGTTGGTGTTTTCAAAATCAGTGATTCAAAATGTTCCACTAGACAAAGCACTGTGCGCTGGGTAATGTATATAGTTGACGTCTCGTGTAAATTTCTACATTACAGTTTTAAAGTTTAAAGATTACGACGTAGACTAGCTAGATTTGTGTGGAGATATTCGATCTACAATATCTTTATAAGTTTTGATTAAAAATGCATGACCCAAATTACTGTATAACAGTATAACAGACATTTTGCATTCAGTTTGATCGAATGAAAGTAAATAAAAAATAAAAAATAAATAAATTATAAATAAAAGACCCTAAAACACAGAAGAGTACGAGAACAGAAAAAAAACCTTTCCTTCCCAGAACGAGACATCAAAATTTGTCTTCATAAATGTTAGACCCCATTGTTGCACTGGAAATTAATCTGCTGATAATGTCCATATTTGTCTTAAACTTTTTTTTTTTTAATATACACAAATAAAAAAAATATCACTTTATTATTTAATTTGAATCCCAATTTTTCTATTTATTTTCATAAACAGATTTTGTCCGAAGAAATAAATAGGCTTACGTACGCGTTTCATAATATTATCTTACATGATATTTGCAAAGTATTTAAATTTTTAGCTGACTAGTGACATGTTTAGTTAATGAAATTGAGAAAAGGAAATATCACAAAAATATGTACTGACGTTTGAAAATGGCTAATATAAGTAGGTGCCAACTATCGTTTATTGCTTTATTATTTTTAAGAGCCGAAAAACGACGAACCATCCTAATATACATATACGTATGTATGTGTGTGCTAATAAGCTTCCCATAATAATGAGCAATTTTTGTCGGCTACTGCTACTACTACTTAGTATGTATTAAGAGACACGATGTTGTCTACTTTCGTTTCTATACTATCGTTATAGCAATAACAACATACTATATGACGTCACAATTAGAAATGTTATGACGAAAAGAATAAACAGAAAGAGAATATGCATCATCGTGTATTAGAATTATATGGATGAAGTATTAATAGTATAATATACGCTAAATTATGTAGGCATTACCTATATAATTATACTATAGGGATAAAAATATATACAAAAGCCGCACAAAACAAAACAAAAAAATAATAATAATAATAAAATAAAAATAATAAGCGATTGAGAACTAATATGAAAACTAGTATTTCCTAAAAATAATTAATGCAAAACAATTTCTTTCAATGATAATTCGCACAATTTAAGTTACGTACAAACATATACAGAAATTTAGCAAATTATGAAAATTACTCTATTCTACATTGCTCTCCCTCTCTCATGCACTTGGCTATATGTATATGCTATATACCTACTTGCTCTCATGTTCGGTGGGTGGATTTTTATTCATTTCTTGCAGTTTCTCATAGAAACCCTTCCACATTTGTTCCTCATCCATTTCGAAGTTTTCAAAATTTCTTCTGTATTCATATACCGACTACTTTTTATTGGTAATGCGCGTGTGTGTATTGTTAAATATTGTCGATGCGGTAGAGAAGCTTTCAGCGTTAATAGAGTGGTATCGTAAGCGAGAATACAACACTTAATCAGCGACACGACAAGCTATAGCCACGTTAAAAACAGAACTAAGAGTGTTTTGCGACAACTCAGTTTCCTTCTCTACTTGCTTCATTTAGCCAGCATACATATTATATCGTATAGTGTAATTAGTACAAGAGTGATGAATTTTTTTCGTTTATTTGTTTGCAATGAGATGTGGGATTTTCTTATTTGATCTTGTGACTCACAACAGAGAAAGCGAATACGATGACGGTATTGTATATTGGTAGGTACCTACCTATTTATTACTTTACAACGGGGGGAAAATGAGTCTGCATAAACTCAATCTGAAACTCTTATCTGAATGTAAATAAAAAAGTACAGCACAGAAAACGATGAATTTTAGTTCGTTATTATAAATTATGACTTCATATGTTGCAAGGATTTTATAAAATATTTTGTTAACCCTTCTACAGTATTTGTTATAGCATTTGTTCTATTTCTATTTTATATTTTGATATAGGCGCGGCCAAATTGAATTTTCCCGTCTAATAGAATTATTACACGAAAAAATGTCGAAATCACTTAGGGGGATATTAAAATAAAAAATTGTTAATCCTGTCTCTTGTACGTTTTTTCTGCTTTCCACTACCAACTTTGCCTGTAGACGTTAAAGTAAGATTATGTAGTTTATTTCATCATTTGATTGTTCTTCCAGCATCGCAATCACATCCTAAAGAACACAAGTGGTAGCGGACGCAGAATGAACCAAAAGCTTTTTTGCCATGTATTAAAATAAACCAAACTCTTATTCGCGAATAATATAATCCTTGTAAGATCATGTACAGGGCGGACCAAGTTATACAAGTTTCTTTTTATTCGAATGAACAAACATTCCCCTTGTTTACGGAACACGACTTCATTCATGTGGTTGCCTCGGTTGGCTTTCCAGTAGCTCATCATGTCAACCCAGTTTTCAAAGACCTTGGTGACAGTTTCTGGATCTATCTCTGTTGCTTGACATTCGCCTTAAGGGCACGAATCGTTAATGGATTGTTCACGGCACCCCACCAAAAAAAAGGCTAACGGCGTCAAACTACAGCTCTACGGTGGCCAAGTTACATCGCCGAGACGGCTGATAACACGATTACCGAACTTAGCGGACAAAAGATAGATTGTGGCATGGGTTGTGTGCATGAGGCGCCATCGTGCTGAAACCAAATATCGTCCAAGTCTTTGTCTTCAATTACCGGCCACAAAAATCGTTTATCATGCCTCTGTAGCGCTTTGTAGCGTTGACCGGAAAGGCATTTCCAGCAGCATTTTCAATGAAAAATAAGCCAATGATGCCACCGCTGCAAAATCTGCACCAAACTGTCACTCTCTGAGGATGCATTGGCCCCTCAACTATCACGTTCGGGTTTTACGATCTCCAGATGTGGCAGTTTTGTTAAAATAGCCGCCGAAATAAAAATGCGCTTCGTCAGAAAATATGAAAGAAACTCTTTTTCAATAAATATATATGTATAAAATGTGGGCTCGCGATTTCCAACTTTTGCCCAATAAACGAATTTTAGAATTTAAAATATCTTGTAACTACTTTATTTTGTGGGTAAAATATGTATTAGGGTTGAATATGTAAAAAAAAAGTTAATAAATAAATATGTAGCACTTATAGCCCCGGAGGTCTCTTGCAGAGCTTCTCTTCCAGTGCTGTTGTGTGCCTTTTCCGAACAGCTGAATCCTTGTAGCCTCACTTTTTCTGATCTTTGCCGCAGATATATTTTAAAAGCTTTTTCATGGCAAATGGCACGGAAGAATTGCCAATTGCTTACCAACAGGTGAATACCGTTCGAAAGAAAAATCTTTCGATATTAAAGTTGTGCTGCAATCGGAGATTGAACCCACGCTATAGGCCGTGGGTAACGAAGGGTAACGCACTAACTACTGAGGTACGGCACCTAATATGGTATTTTAATACACAAAGAATATGGCTAACATCCTAAACGTATGTTTACAACGTATCAATACTGTTTTAATACCGTATTGATACATTGTGCTGTTAATTTTATAACACTTTATATACAGATACTTTGCAACCCTGACGTTGTTTAGGCACATTTATATGCATTCCATTCTTCATTAGAAAGCCTAACAATGTATTACTGCAAAGCAACATGCGTTTTGGAAGTCACCCTATATTTTGACAAATTGTAAACTGTGCTGGTAATAATTATTGCATACATAAAAGCATTTAGTAAAAGTAGAAATTAATTAAATGTCACTTTAATATAATATTTTTTCTGCAATGCATCAAAAAACCGTTGTTAAAGGTTTATGCATAAATATTAATTTTCAAATGCGCCGCTTTGGATTTAAAGTTGGTTGAGCCAACGTATTTTTTATACCATTTTAATTTTATTAAAGAAAAATATTTATTTTATTTTATACGTAATTTTTAATGCGTATTTTGAGAACTTCGGCGAAATCGCACTAACCTAACAGAAAAAAAAATTGAAAATCGTTGAACAATATTCAAAGAAATACGTTAGGATATTTGAAACTATTATCGATTCACTTTTGACTGTTTGTCAGTACTTAAAACCCATAACGAAATTAATCAGGAATGTAATAAAAAGATGAGAATTTAAAATCACATACATAGAGGTTTGAATAAAAATTAACTTTTTACAGTTTTATTTTTTTTTTACCATAATAAAATTTAAGCAAGACAATTTTATGGATCAGACAATTTGAGCACCACTTGCCCTAGTGCCCTAGTGCCTAGGAAATTGCCTCCTTCAGTTTTCTCCGTCCTATGCCATAGAGATAAAAACTATTCTACTATATATAGTTGATCGTACGTACGTAAGTATAGAATTGAAACTAATAAAAAAAATAAGAAAATTATAAAGCAACATTTTTAAAATAAATTCGGAGCAAACATTTACAAATGTGTTTAGCGCTGATATTTTCACCTGCATCTACAATTTTTCGTACCGACTTCTTTCATAAGAAATATTCAAACGTTGCATTTATGGGTTATTAGTCGGTACGTAAGAATGTTGCAATTTTGATGTTCCCAATAGATAGATAGATAGGTGTATATCAATATATATATTATTATCAATTAACTTTATATGTATTTTATGTATATTTTATTGTTTTTACTTTATTTAATTAAACGATATTATAATTCCGAAAAAATATTATATCAAAAATGGTAAATCGAATCATTTGTTTAGCATTAAATTTAACCAACTTATTTAGATATAGTGTGTGTGTGTGTGTGTGTGTGTGTATTTGTGTGTATGTGTTTATATGCATATATGAAATGGTTGTTGTTGTTACGTCATATTTGTTTGTGGAATTGCAGTTTATTTAACTTAGAAATGTCATAATCGATATATGTATGTATGCATTATTATATATTGTATATATATATATATATATTTGTTTTGTTTAATTCACATATTAGTCATAAAGAATTATTATGTTGTAAATTCTATCCGTTTATATTCTAGAGATAGTTTTGCATCATCAATTGATCATGAATGCACATGCTAAAGTTTTAATTTGATGATTCACTTCTTTTTGTTTTGTTTTGTTTGTTTTGGTAGTACATAGAGTACGTATGTACGAAATTAGTTACAACATAGGCAAGCACGACGTTTTACGAGCGAGTTTGGATCACAAAGCACATCATATCATTATCAAATTTTGTCACAAGTTAAAATCAAAATTACATTGGGTATATAGATGAGAATTTTTACTTCAAAATAATATACATAAAACGTGTACAGTTATACGATGTAAATAAGATTTCTAGTAATTACAGTGCAACTACAAGGAATGACTTTAGCAAACCCTTGATATCTCAATAATCAATTGATAATATTGTAATAAATTATGTAAAAATATTATCGTAATCATCATTATCATAATTGTTGTATTTGTTTGTTGTTAGGTTTTTCTTTTCTCTCTCTCGCTAAATACACGTAAATATCCTTACGGCATTTTTAACACAAAAATTAACGACACAATCGACTTTATAATTCTTTTTTGTTTTTCTTTTGTAATGTTCTTGTTCTAGTATTCCTTTCAATATGACCGCATTCATTTTTAAGTTATGATCAAAAACATGCTCATCAATAGTCGGTGCCCCGAATACGGTCTGCAATTACATATTCGTTGTCCTGCGATATAAACAAAATATATTAATATTTGAATGTATGAAAAATATAAACGTATACACTCTTAGAAACCTACTTTTTGAATTTCCCTTGGTCGATAACGTGACTCGCTTTTACTGTGATCTTCGCTACAGTCTCGTTCTCGATTATTATGTTTGGACAACGGACGATCATCTCGTCTGTTGTAGTCGTATTTTGGCGCATGTCGGCTTCCGTACTCGTTATTCTCTCTGTCTCCATCAATATCGCCTCGATCTTTTTGCTGTTGATCATTTGTTCGATGACTCTCAAATCGGCGATGTTCATTATAATTGTTGTGATAACCGCCTCGATGCGAGTTGTTACGATCGCGAAAATTGCCACCGCCACCACCACCTCCACCTCCTCCACCGCTGCCGCCATAATATTTTTGACCTGTTACATTGCGACCATCACGATCGCGCTCTCTGTCGTCAATTTGGCGACTGTGATGACGGATGGTCGGGGACTGAGCCTGAGGGATGCCCATATTATCATGTGTGAGTGGCTTCTTTGATGAAACTTCTTCCTCTTGCTTCTTCTCGTAATGATAGAAATCGTCGAAGATGGACGTTGAGTGCTGGTAAGAGTGCAAAATTTGCAGCACTTCTATTCCCCTGGCATTGGGCACCTCTTGAGTATCGCGCGAGTGCGTTACAGATTTGTTTTCATTATTTTCGAGACGAATGTGACGGAGCTTTGTGTTTGGTACATCTTTCACATAGATCCATTTAACTTTAAATTTGCCTTTCCATTTGTCTTGTGCCCAGACACTGGATATAGAATTATAATCGACAGCGGTCATCATCTGTGCCATTCCGCAAAAATGTCCCGATCCATTGACGGAGAAGAAAAGCAATATATTGCCCCCTTCCTTTTGGCGCTCCTTGAAAGCGTCATCCAAACGTTTGTTACCGTGGTCAGTTGAACACCAAATTTCATATTTTATACTGCGATGAATGTCATCTTCTGAATACGATTTGATTACAAAGAACCTATAAAGGAAAATAATGCAAAAATTAAACATTACAATCAACAACTTCTAATTCAAAATTAATCATATTAAATAAGATCCACCTAGCTGCAGCCGCTTTCTCGAGGTCAATTTCTGCCGGATTGTAATTGTTCTTATCACGTAGCTCCTCAAGTACTGCTTGCGGTGTTTCGACGAGCACTTCATCGACACTTGCAGTTTGAGCTGTGTTACGTTGACTATTGTCATCGCGATTTTCATACACCTCGTGCTCTGATCGCGCAACTGGATAATGGGGTCTACGATCATTAAATCGATTAGAATTGATATTATTCCCGTCCATGCGTCGTGTTAGTCCTCCACCAGCGCTAGCTACATTTCTATTTTGGTGCAGTGGGTGTTGTGTGGACCAATTCTTACGCGAATGTCCATTTGGTGAATTGTGCACACGCCCAAAATTGCCAGCGTAACTTAATTTATGGTTTTCATCTCTTGAGATGTCAGCAACTTTCTGCCCTTTCTCGGGCCGAACGCCTAAATCGTGATCAGATGACATTCCACTGGAAAGCTCAGTGGGCACTTCTGTAAAAACCTGTCCAACCGGCGGCGGTGGTGATGGCACGGGTGGTGGATTATTGTTCGGAATATCCCAAATATTTACGTCCAAGTTATGCTTTCCTGGTACCATTGGTGGTGGTGGCATACCTGGGCCCTTCTTTTTATGGCTGGAAGTAGTTAAGGTGGTCTATAATTGGGAAAATATTGTCAGAAATTGTAAATTGAAGAGTGCCCATGCGTTTAGTTTACCCTAGACGTGAGTTTAGCTGGCTGTGATGCTATTGAAGCCCATGTTGTCTTCTTTGGAGCAGCTGTTACCGTTGGTGCGCTTACTTTTCTTTCTTCAGTTGTTATATTTGCATTATTTCTGTTATCTACTTTACCAGAGGTATAGTTATCCTCCAACTTGTTATTAGGCTGAAATAGATTTAATAAATAGTTTAATCTCTTTTTTATTTGCAAATATCTTACACGATTATAATTTCCAGGAGCATTTTCGGAAACTCCCTTTCTTGAGTTATTGGTTCCCCAAGCATTGGTCTGAAAATCGTCACGCTTGGCATTGTAAGAAGGCTTTCCATACTTATTATTACTTTCTGTTAAGATTTTAAATACATAAAAATTAATCGAATTCACTATCAATTGATGTTTATCAAGGCAAAACAATAATGTATACATATCTTTCATATGCTACAATTCATTAGAATAAAAACAAAGAGATAGTACTATGTACGATATGTGCAAATCTACTTATTGAACCTATTGAGCTCATTTCAATAACTTCCATTATTCTATTAATTTGTCTAAAAATATACCAACCAAAATTAGATTTGCGGGATTTGTTGTTCCATAATATATTTTGATTATCCTTAACATTAAAAGGGGGATATTGAAATTGCATTGAGCTTTGATTGGTAGCTGCAATATAAATAATAATAATAGCAATAATACAATATATGTATGCATGTACAACATAAGCCTTAATACCAAAATTGTCATCCGGTGTGGGAGAAGGTATATTTTCATATGATGCCTCATCAACTTGCTGACTCCATGGTATATTCCTCTCCTCGGAACTTTTAACTATTTTAAATTTTAATTTTACAACAAAACAAATACCATATATTAATTAACAAGAGCATAAATGTATATCTGAATTTTCGTTCATTCATCATTCATTCAATGAACTTATATTTCATCTATATAGAATTTTGAGAAAAGCGTCATCTACCTGTATTTCCGAGTGTTTTCATCTGTAATAGAAAATTAGAAATTCTAGCATTAGACATAAGTAAGTCAAGTTTTCCTGTGTATGTTTTTTTCCTTCTCCAACAGCGGCACTAAATACAGAAATATAATTACCTGATCTGACACGCCTGATGACATTTGCTGTGAAATTTCAGCTAACTTTGCTGCAAATAAGAACTTAATTTATCGGTGCCTACTTAGCGATTTTAATGTCGTTTACCTTTTTAAAACTTTTTAAAACACAAACGTAGGCACAACAAATTAAAAAAATTCACAAAATATATATCATTAACAACTATACTTATTAATTGTATCTTTTTTTCTTCAATATTCTCTATTAATTTGTGAGGAGGAGAAATTTGGAGGAAAAAGAAGAATAAGAATAAGCCAGCCACACACACTGACACTGCGAAAGTGAATATATAAAATTCAAGTGTTGCATTTGGAAGCACAATATTTGACTTTGAAGGGTTGTGCTGCTTCCGAATTTTAGTACATCAACAATAGCAACCATTAGTCACGTAGAGATAATAACACCGTAACGATTTGATACCAATTTGTCGGCAGTATTTCATTTTATTTTATTACATGTGCCTATGATATTATTACTTTAGCTTTTCCTAACAATTTGTCAAAAAAATATATAATGACAATTTACTTACTTTCCAACAAAATTATATCTTGACACACGACAAATATTTATTGTGCCAAGAGAGAATTAATTTGCGTAACGTAACCAAACATCGTACGTAGAAATATTCCACTGTTAATGGACAGAGTTTTAATAAAAATATCAGGAGGCGAGATTGATAGTATTAGTCGCAAAATCAAATCACTCATAAGAAAGGCAAGTATTTAATCGAACGTGTTTTATTTGACAAATCGCTACCTTTGTGTTGTGGGTGCCGTAGCTCATTGGTTAGTGCGTTGGCCATCTGATCTGTAGGTCGTGAGTTCAATCCCCGGTTGAAGCATAAAAAATGTTTCTTTCGAACGGTACCTGTCGGCAAGTAATTGGCAATTTTTCCGGCAGTAATAAATTGCCAAAAATGCTTCTTAAAATAGCTCTCTGACAAAATTAAGTTCAAGTGATGTCACAAGAGTTCTGAAGTTCGGAATCGGCTAATATAAGTAAGTCCCTTCTAATGCGCTCCAAATTTAACACTCACAACAGTATTGGAAAAGAAGCTCGGTGGTATCACAATGGGCCTTTCTGGACTAAGTGTGTCCTCTCAGAGAGAGTGCAGGCACAATAACCTAACCATAACCAAACCTATCTTTGTGCTAATGTTGTTGTTGTTGTAGCAGCAAGAGTACGGAAATGCTTTGCTTTGTTTCTGTACAAAGCATTTCCGTGCTTCTGGGACGTAGACCCGTCTATTCTTGGAAAGCATTCTTGTGCTAATAAACGTCTTAGATACCAAGTTTCCTAAAAATAATAGTCCTTCAAAAATAATATAATAATTTTGTGATGTTTAAATAAAAAAATGTAGCGATAAGTAAATCTCAGTAAGGCTATGGTAATTTGTACAATTTAACAAAACAGAACTGCAATTATTCTCTTTAATAAGTAATTCGTTAACTAACTAATTTAACGCGCGAACAAAGAGTAAGTTCTTTGCTAATATCAACCGCTGTTGTGCTCTTCTCTCTCATTGACTGACTTATTGTATTATACCGTAATCGCTCACAACACCAAGATACACCAATAGTTCAATGGAATGACTTAAGACATTTGAGTCATTTTCAGTTTTATTTTCTTCTTATCTTATTAATTATATTATTTATTTATTTTATTTTGTTTACTTATTTTCTTTATTAATATACAATACATCCTTCAGTGTCAATGTACATCAACCAAAAAACGTGTACAAAAGCAAACAGCTGTTTAGCAAAGCATAACACAAATTTGTTCTCACACGTACAAGTCAATCATGTAACCAATAGAGAGAAAAATTGCTGATACACATTCGTGTACGAGTATTATGAGTATTGTCCGTCGTTGCATTCATGAGTATTCCTTTGCACCAATTATTATTGGTCTTTACTGAGATACTAATTTTATTAGTACTAATTCCCGATCTTTTGTATACACCTGTGTTCTTGTTATACCAAATATTTATCGCGCTAGCTAGATACATGATATGCATGAAAAACATTTTCAATTCTCTTTTGATGTTTCTCATTTTTGACTGTGGAAACATTGCAACTCGTTTGTATGTTTTCTTAATGTTTGACATTACGAATGACAAGCACAACGCGTGTCGCATGTACGTGAAACAAAAAACCCTCTGACTTCCCCGTGCATCCCTCGATCAGAAACAAAATGTTTTCCATGCAAATATCTTTGTGTCTGTATCGGGACCAAGTATCACGCTGCAACTAGCCACGAACGTAAAAACCTAGAACGTGTCAGCTGACACGACCTATCTTATGGAAATGTCGTGTTAACGAAAGCTCACCACCGCATGACGGTGACGTTCCCGTAGCCCGTAGCGGAGAGAATCAACAGCAATTTGATTTTTTACGTAAACCCGTGTCAGCTGATCGCTCTATATGTTTACAGGGTTACCAGCTTGAACTTTTATAAATGAATAAAAAATTAACTAAAAAAGTTTTTTTTTTTTTAAATTAATCAAAACTATCATCGTGTTTAGTTATTTATTAAAATATACCTCAATATTAATTTTTTTTTAGTTGCTAACATATATATTATGAAATTTGATCATGAAAATGGTAAGTATGATTAAAAGCAGTGTTACATGGCAACATTGTTATGTATGTATACAAGAAAGGACAGTCGATTTCTCCGTCGCTGCTACGGGCATAACTTTTGACAAATTTTTGTTCTTACGTACGGGCGGTACGTACGGGCGGTACATTCGTGGCTAGTTGCACCATTATTGTCGAATAAAACACAACTATTGCCACTATGAATGCTAACAATGAAAATGTAATTCACATTAAAATTACACGTAAAATAAAGGCATAGGCTGATGTTACACAAATGGCCACGGTCAGAAGTTGTTGATACAAACGCAAACGGTCATGAAGTAATTAGTAGGCCAATTATGGAGTCGTGACTGAGTTGAATATATACGTTAAATTATATACCCTATATAATTTAAATACCTTGGTACTCAAAAAATTAATGCAATAATTTTTTCTGACACATAATAAATATAGAATGAAATATTTTTAATTAATATAAAGTCGATCGGCCTTTTATAGTCCATTATTTTTATTTCTATGCAATTTTTTTCACGCACTTTTTTTCGTAATCCGTTGAGTTGTAATAGATAGATTATTCTGGCAAGACTTTAAAAATATAGTAAGGCAATAAAATAAAATTTAATTTTTGAATCAAATTAAAATATAATGCACAATTGCTTTAATGATCATTTAATGAATTTTGGTTGCTTACAAAATTTTAATAAAATTTTAATGGTAATTATTGTTTGAAAAGAAATTAATCATTGCAAGCTGCCTCCTGCATGCAGTTTACGCACTGTCATATACTGCAATAATTCTTGTATCACTTATTGTAAATTCATGTACTGCATTGAATCGCGACGCATCTAGAAAACGTGTCCAAACAGCGTTCGAACTTCCGGTTTGAAAATTGAAGTGGAAATTAGAGCAGCTCTTAGTTTACTTTCTTCCGTACTTGCCATCAACGCAAATAGATAAAAAAAATGTGGCGTGGGATTCTCTTTAGAAAATTCCAAGCAACCTAATCATCCAAAGTAGATAGGGTCCTGGCTTCTGCGCTATATGTAAGAGCAGCCATGGTGAGGGACTTGTAGAACTTCCAATGAAATCTATTAACGTAATTTACCCATTGGTACGTTAGCATTGACATGAATTATAGCCAGCGGACGCACTATGAAGCTAACGTTTCGTTTGTGCTGTCACAAGTAGTTAAATGATATTCACAATAATAATTTGGCCACATCCTCTGTATCGCGCGTGCAATTATTTGTCACTCTTATCATACTATCTTACATTTCTGGTGGAAATATCTTCAAATTGTTGAAGTATGCGTATTGTAATTAAAATTTTTATTGCAATATGTGCAATAATTTTTCATGTCGAAAGTGTAATGTTTCATTTGACACCAAACAGTCAGAGGTGTCTTAGAGAAGACGTAGAGGCTAATAAAATGGTGATGGGAACGTACGAAGTTACAGATGCACGCGGTCAAGTCGTAGATTATATCGTAAGTGAATATATATGTCTATTCACAGTTGATTACAATATATATGACATAGATTCGAAATTATGATGGACATATATTATCCCAAAAAGAGCACATTACAAAGGGAAATTTTAGTGTCATAATGAAGCTACATGACACTTATGAAATTTGCTTCATTTCCAAAGCGCCACCACGTAAGTACACGCGCACATAATATAATTTTAAATGCTTTTGCTATAGATAAATTTTCTCTTAGGTCGACGCGGAATTGTTCAAACGGTGTCTTTAGTGACAAAGAAGCAAAACAAAGCCAACAACAACGAAACAATAAGTTTTGAAGGAGAAATTGGAAAATAGCATCACCAAGATTTCCAGAGAATTATTCTTACATAATAAAAATTAATAATATGTCTATTTTTCTATATAATGAATTTTTTCACGATAAAAATTTTTTTTAGACCAATCAAATTTTTCTCAATCAAATATACTTAGTATCACCGGTAGTTTTTTTTTCGCTATACAATTTGCGTGCAGAAAATGACACTCGTCCTTATGTGTATACATTTGAATATATTGTATATACTTTTCGTTTCAAATATAAATTAAGGCAACAAATATAGACATGTGTCATATAACACATAACACAACATTGAAACTAAATATTAACAATTAGGATATTCGTATGGTGTCATATCACGTCATATTGTCATATTATCAATAGTTTCAAAAGCTTTGAAATAGTTTAAATAGTTTAAAAAGCTTTAAAACCTCTAGAATGTCAAACACGAAATAAATTTTTTTCAATTAGTGAATGTAAAGAATGTTTGACAACAAACAAAACGTATGTCATTGAAATTAAATATTGAATAAAATGTAAACCAACAAAAAGTTTCTAAGTTTGACAATTCAGGGGTCACACAAAATTTAAACAAAATAAATCAGCTGCTCTGCTGCTGCTACCTGTTCAAAATGCTTTGGGCGCAGGCAAGAAGCATCGTTTGCATTGCTCTAGCTCTATTAAAATACCTTGACTTGGTACAATCATGAGGAATTGTTCAACTAGACGTAGCTCCGTACTTGCCGTACGTAAGAACATACAAAATTACATTTGATTCTCTCCACTACGGGCAACGGGTACGTCACCGTTATGCTGTGGTGAGGTTTCGTTAGCACAACAATCCCATAAGGTAGATCGTGTCAGCCGACACGGTCTTCGGTTTTACGTCGGTGAGTAGTTGAGCCATAAAGTGCGGTATAATCCGTTACGATACAATGTACCGATATACGCAAAGGAACTCAAACAGGCTCGGTGCGGTATAGTGCGATACAGCAAGAAACATTGTTTATAGGAGTAGTTGGTAATTTTTTATTCGAATTCATCCACAACACGTTAAATTACTGATTTACGATCTTCGTTCAGATCATCAGCCAAGGTTTTTTTACAGTTTTTTATTGAATCTTTCTAATATACTTAAAAACTCACAATAAGTATTCAAATCGTACAAACTAACTAAAATTATGTGATATTCCCTATGTTCCATCACAATTTGTTGAGTCGCGAGGTTTAGCAATTTCACAGCATATTCAGTGTGTCTTTTCTTTTTAATCGTCGATGCCCCGTGCTCAGCAACAATTGCCTAGCAAGGCGATTCGGATGGTTGTGTAATTTTTGAATGTAGCTTCTGCAGGAGGAATCAGTGAGAATTGGCTGATTTGAGTTTTTTGTTGATTTTCACAAAGAGTAGTCTGACGCTTCACCAGGTGTTAATTTGGCTATGTGCTCTACCAACTCTTTGTTGTTTTTATTTTTTAGGGTTTGCTTTAACTTTCGAGTGCAGTGCTGTAGCTGTGTTTACCGTGGGTGAGTGGTCAGATGATAGATCATAATTACACTCTGTGGAGATATTTTCCATCTGCGAACCTTTGGCGGTATCTTCCTCTTGTCCGTCGGCCAATAAGTCGGTTGACCATTTGAAATAACATCGTCGCCGTGGTTAATATGATTGAGCATAGTCTTCTGCCTTGTGGAGTTATTAATCGGGAGCCTCAGTGTGTTTGGCGTTGAAATCGCCAGCAACCAAGAATTTGCTACCAAGAGTTGAGAAAAATTCTTTATATTGCTGTTCGGTAATACTGTATCTTGGGGGAAAGTATAACGCAGATATATTCTTCCAGACATATAGATATAGATGTATTCTTCCAGACATATAGATGTTGCTTGCAAGTAGACTCTACTGAAATCTTCGAGAACATGATGTTTTATTCTGCTTTTTATGAATATGGCAGTACCTCCACGTGCCTTACCATGCGAATGATTTGTTTACAGTTTGTAATATGGTATTCGGTAGCAATTTTTGTCAGTGAAATGGGTCTCAGATATCATCATTATGTCGATCTGGTTGGATTCAAGGAATTGAATTAGCTCCAAACGGTGCTGGCTTAAGCCGTTGGCGTTCCAGTGGCATATCTTGAGACGACTCATGGTCCGGATAGCAATGTTTGGAGTAACATCGATTGATTTTTCATCATTTCTTGCATCATTGTTTGCATTGACTTCATAATTTGGTTCATATTCTGGATTAATGTTTGAAGCAATGTTCAAGGGTACTTGGCTGTTGCATGGGCAGTGAGTGTTTCTGCTCATTATTTACGTTGCTTTGTTGGTGTGGGTTTTGTTTTAAAACACTAGCGTATGAATTGGTTTGGTTCTTGTTTGGAATTGTGTTGCATCAAGATTTTGTCTCTTACTTGAGTTGGCTATCTGAGTTTGCTCAACTGGTTTTAGAGGTTGATTGCTAGCGGAGAAATTTAGCTTTAGGGTTGTATATAATGGGCAACCTCTATAATTTGCGGTGTGATTACCTCCACAATTGCTACATTTTTTCATGCTAGCATCGCCTTTAGACTTTGGGCATATGTTTGATTTATGAAGATCTCCACAAATCACACAAACAGCTGGCAGGGTACAATATGTCTTAGTATGTCCATATTCTTGGCAGTTACTGCACTGAGGAGGTCCAGTTCTCTTATGGGGTTCTTCGATTGTGATTTTGCGATGCAATAAATATCGAATTTTATATATGGGGTGTACTTCACCTTTTTTTAGGGGTTTTGTTTCACGCTGAAGCTCAATACGATATAACGGTTGAGGTATATTGTTCTTGTTGAGAATATTGAATACTGTTTTGGCTTGAAACCCTTCTTCCTGAAGGGCAAGTTTGATTTGGTTAATATCAACGTTGGGTTCGACGCCTTTGAGTACAACGATTAAGCCCTTAGTACTTTTTAGCTGATATGTGTAGTAATTATTTTTTCCAGCATCAAATTCTGTAATTACTTTGTGATAATGAGTTTCGCTATAGATTTGCACTTTCGTTTCCTCAATTTGGCCTTTGTAAATAGGAACAACGTGGAAATTCTTTGGTCCTATAAGATTTGTTATTCTGGAAATCAACTTATCTGAGTTGCGTTCTCTTAAGAAAATGGGTGGGGGAAATTTTTCTTGGGGATAATATTTTCGTCACTTTCATCACTTGAAAGCAGTGCGTATCTATTTTCCGAACTAATAGGGGTAGTGTTCTGTTTTTGAATTTTTGTTGAATTCATTTGTTTTGAATTTTGGGGACTTCTTTTTCGCTTTACTACAGTAATGTAGCGATCAATTCCAGTTTGAACAGCAACTGGTTATTTAAGAGTCATCGCACTAGTTGCTTTTACTACTGGTTCATGCACTTCGGTAGAAAGGCCGTTATTTGTTTGCTTTGATGTTGTAGCTGTTGGTGTTACAGCAGGAGAAGAGCACTCCACGGTATAGAGGGAGATAATATATCACGAGAGAACATATTATTTTTTTTGTCTGTATTTGATGTGATTGGACAGTTTGTTGTTGTTTGATGTAGTGTTATAGTGAGAAATATGTGTAGGCAAGAGATTTGCACTGTTACTTTCACTTGTGCAGTGTGTATCAACTGATTTTTTTTTGATAATGCACTTATCGGGGGGGTTTGCGCGGGTGATTGCAAATTATGATTTACACACACATTAACAGGCGATTGCCTTTGCCGGAGAGGAGAGCGCCGAACACTCATATTACAAACAAAATCTGTTTACAAACTATGTTATTATTATTTTTTTCTTTGATTTTATTTTCCTTTCTACTTATCTCTATAAACAATAAAAAAAACACAGAAACACAGAAATTTTATTTAGCGTCTTTTCGCAATATATTTGATTTTTTAAACCGAAATCAATTATTTATTTAACTGTATTAAAGGAGAGATACAAAACACGTCCACTCTTATTGGTGACTATCACTAAGCCAATGTTTTTGAAATTTCAATTTTTTTATTCAGAATTTTTTAAATTGTATATCAAGTTGGTTAGCATTTTCCTAGCTCTGTTAAACGTTCCATTTTCTGCGTTTTGCAAAAGAATTCAATATATTTACCGTTTATTTTTCAGACCAGCTTTATCGTATTTGAAAAATAAACAAATTATTTACTTTGTGAGAAATAAAGCCAAAGCCATTTTTGATACTCACATTTTTATAAACAAAGAGGTAAAATTTATAAACTATAACATTGTAATACTTTGTAAATAAAATACAGTGGCTCACAGCTTATTTCGTACAGTGTATATATTTTTATGTACATGGCTGTAACATCGAAACTAAAAAACTTATCAATAAGTTTTGAATGTAGATGTCTATGTATGTGTTTAGTAAACCTAATAAGAAAACGGGGAACCCCAAAAATTGTTCTTTTTGTCATGCAAGAGAGAAAAACTATTGATCAGCTGATTTTCAGCTCACATCTTATTTCGTACACAAACTTCAATGTAAGTAAGTTTCATTCTGCCGCGCAGTTACAAAGTTTTTTTGAATTGTATGAGTTTTTGGACCTTTTTAACTATTATAACAATTTTTATTATTATTATTTTAAATAGTTAAAGTGCTGTAAATTAAACATTTAGCGTTATGGGTCGTCGTACAACGATGGAACAGCGTAAACTGGTAATTAACCATTTTAGGAAAGGTCAGAGTGTGCGAAAAATTGCTGAAATGACAAATTTAAGTGCCTCAACTGTCCAATACATCATTCAACGCTTCGTTCGCGAAAATCGGTTGGAGAACAAGGGCAGAGAAGCACCTAATAAGATTTTCAACGCATCAGACGAGCGTTATATTGTACGAAAAGTTAAGAAAAATCCAAAGTTATCCGCTCCGAAGTTGGCTGCAGAGGTTCAGCGTGAAATAGGAAAATCATCCAGTGCTGAAACTGTCCGACGTGTGCTGCGCAATCATGACTTGAACGGTCGAGTAGCCCGAAAGAAACCATTCATTTCAAAAATGAATATACAACGCCGACTTGACTTCGCCAAAGAGCATATTATTAAGACTCCTGCGTTCTGGAATACCGTTATTTTCGCGGATGAGTCTAAGTTTAATATTTTTGGCTCGGACGGAATGCCATATGTTTGGCGTAAAGCGAATACCGAGCTAAACAAGGAGAACCTTAAGCCCACAGTGAAGCATGGTGGCGGTAGCGTGATGGTTTGGGCCTGTATGTCAGCAGCCGGAGTAGGTGAATTGGTTTTTATTGAGGAAACAATGGACAAAATGAAGTACCTCGAGATTCTGAAAAACAATTTACTTCAAAGTGCAGACAAACTGGGTTTGCGGGAAGAATTTCGGTACTACCAAGATAATGACCCAAAACATAAATCTGGGATTGTGCAATCTTGGCTTATTTGGAACTGCCCACACTTGATGTCTCCACCACCACATTCACCTGACATGAATGTGATTGAAAATCTTTGGTCTATTTTGGACAATAAAATAAGAACACACAAGATTTCTAATAAGCAAGACCTAAAGAAGGTACTGATGGAAGAATGGAAAAAAATCACACCAGACATCACTCAAAAATTGGTGGATTCAATGCCAAATAGACTCCAGGCTGTCATTAACGCTAAGGGATGTCATACTAAATATTAAAATCAACTTACTTTGTTTTTAGTTTGAACTTAAAGAGACTGTACGAAATAAGCTGTGACATGAATTTTCCTATTTTTTTCTTATTTTATTTTTTTATAGTGTCAAACACTAAAATTTTGAAAAAGTAAATTTTGGAAAATAAAAAACAAACCTTCCTTTCTAAAATGGCATTTATATTTTGTTCAAATTTTTGCTATATTAGGAATTACTACTGCAGCAATTGTTAAACTGTCACTGTACGAAATAAGCTGGGAGCCACTGTATGTGGTAGAACTCTCAGTCTTACTGGCAGTGATGTTCTTTTAACTTAATTTCTTAAAAAATTACCTAAAAAAAGGTACGAAAATATTAATTTCGTGTTTTTCTCTACAACGCGCAGCTTTGGTATACATAGTTGTTTAAGTTCTATAATTATTTTAATTTTTTATGACAAATTGAGAACATTTTGTACAATTTTAAAAATTTTTTAATAAAAAAGGAATGAGAATTGAAAAACGTTCTAGAAAAAGACTAAATCAAAGGCATAAATGCAGGCCTTTTTTTGAGTATGTTAAAATGATGCCCTGTATAAGACTGGCAAAAAGGTGAAGTTACGTTGCTGATATCACCTTAGTTTTAATATACCATGCTTCCGACGATATCACCTTAGCTTTATTACACAGTGGTATAGACTATCTTTTTATTCACACGACCTGTTAAGGGTGTTCTCGAGTCAATAGTTTGTAACAATTCTTACAAATTGAGAAAGCGAAATGACATTTCATTTTGTGAGGAAATTACAAATTGTTATTGGACAAATTTATGCCATCAAGAACTTGCAAATAGCAAAAACAGCTGATTGCAAAGAAACGAAACAAACAAGCAAACGAAAAATTGCAATTTATTTATTGGAATTATTAAATACCCGTTGGAATCTTCCGAAATACTCCAAGAGAACAATTAATATTTGATTCTCTTTCGATTTGCATTTTCATTTTTTATCTCGTATCGCACCAATATAATCAGGTGTTCGTGAAACTTGCAAGTTTTTGCTAGTTTTGCATTCTTATACTTTTTGGTATAAATTTCACTCTTCGAGCGAATGCTGTCAATTTCTGGGAAGTTTCTTTACAGGAAAAGTATGTATACTGACCTTTTACTTGGTCAACTAGAGAGCGTATCAAAATAGAATTCGATCTTCCGATTAAAATTTTAAAATAAATATAATCCACAATCACGAATAATGGTATAGATGACCCACCACCCGACCATGATGAGGTCAGAGAGGCAATTTCTAGGTTGAAAAAGAACGAAGCTGCAGGTGCTGATGGCCTGTCTGCCGAGTTGTTTAAGACCGGAGGCTTACCATCATGCACCAGCTCATAAGCATAATATGGTCGTATAAAAGCATGACCGATGATTGGAGGCTCAGTGTTCTCTGTCCCGTACATAAGAAACCATACAATTTGCCCCAACTACCGTGGAATAAGTCTTCTTATACATCGCATACAATGTTCTATCGAGCGTAATGTGTGAAAGTTGAAGCCTATCTTTAACAACCTGATTGGACCTTATCATTGTGGCTTCAGACCTGGTAAATTCACCATTGACCAGATTTCCACACTGCGCCAAATCCTGCAGAAGACCCAAGAAAAACAGATCGACACACACCACCTATGTGTTGATTATAAAGCCACTTTCTACAGTCCGGTAAAGGATTACCTCTACACAACAATGTCTGAGGTCGAAGCTTATTCTGCTTTGCAAAATAACACTCTGCAACTCCCGTTGTGCAGTGAAAATACCTCTCCCCGCCGTTTAATACAGAACGGGGTTTCAGACAATGTGATTCGTTATCGTACGACTTTCTTCAATCTTATTATGGAGAAGCTAATACGAGCTGCTTATCTACGTCATAATGGCACTATCTTCAACAAAAGTGTCATTCTGTTAGCGTATGCCGATGATATTGACAAATCGACATGAACACGCGAGAAGTCAGACCAGAATTCTCAGAGTTGGAAAGAGAGTCGCGTCGAATGGGTCTCACAGTGAACGAGGGCAAGACGAAGTACTTAGTACCAACAAACAAAGAGCCTCAGCGTCTTAGACACGCTCCGGCTAAGAAGGTGTTATATACGGAACCCGCTGTTAGACGAGGCAGAAGAGGAAGTCCTAACCTCCGGTGGAAAGATCAAGTATTGGAGAACTAAATCGATTTTCGGTTGTAATGTCCACATAACTAAGCAAGTAATAAATACAATAGAACGTTGTTATAGTCAGAGTTAAGTCCACATTCAAGCGGCTTGTTTGACACATTACTCATACAAAAATCTGTTAAAAAGCGCTTTTAACTTTAAGATGACCTTAACCTTGACTATAATTACGGGCCTATGGTTTTATTTAGGTATTCCGTTTAGCACAATTGTTATAAAACACAACGGCAGCCAGTCTCACAAGCCTGACATTTTTTTTCTTATATTTAAACTGTTGGCTGTCAATTGAAATTGTGAGTAATGGAGTGAATGGATTTAAAATAAATTGAAATTGAAATTTCGAACCGAAATTTAGTAATTTTGCGCTCGTCTGAACTTAAGCTATAATACTTGTCTGACATCTCTATTCTTTTTATAGCAATTATCTACGTTAAGTATAGCTACATTTCATACCGTTTCGTTCGTGCTGTCATAACTGGTTATGTGACATTCACAATAATAATTCGGCCACCTCATCTGTTTCACGCTTGCAAAGACCTGTCATTATTATTTTTGACTTTCATACATTTTGGGTGGAAATATCTTCGAATTGGCGAAAGATGCATATTGCAATTAAAATTTTCATTACAATATGTGCAATAATTCCTCATATAGAGTGTGTAATGTTTCATTTAACACCAAACACTCAGAAGTGCCTCAAGGAAGATATACAGGCTAACCAATTGGTAATGGGCGAGTACGAGGTTACAGATGTACCCGGCCAAGTCATAGATTATATCGTAAGTGAATATATATTTCCATTCGTCGTTTATTTTAATATATATATTTTATGTAGGCACGAGATTCTAAGGGACATATTTTATCCCAAAAAGAGCACATTACAAAGGGAAAATTTAGTTTCATGTCGGAGGTGTATGAGACCTATGAAATTTGCTTCATATCCAAAGTACCACCACGTATGTACATGCGCGAATAATATAATTGCTTTTTCTTTAGACAAATTTCTGTTTAGATCAAAGGGGAATTGCTCAAGAGGTATCTTTATTGACCAAGAAAGGTGTGGAAACAAAAAGTTATGAAGGAGTAAGTGGAATATAATACTACAAGAGATTTAGAGAATTTCTGCATTATTTAGAAAATTTGATATTTGTTTATTTTTGCATAAAATGCAATTTAGATTGGCGAAGCTGCGAAATTAAAACCACTCGAAGTTGATTTGAAACGTTTGGAAGATCTTTCGGATTCGATTGTTAGAGATTTTGCTTTAATGCGAAAACGCGAAGAAGAGATGCGTGATACAAATGGTAAATTGTTTTAACTATTCTTTTTGTTTATAGAAATTAAAGATAATACTTTATCAAAATTTTGTTTTACCAATTTCAGAGAAAACAAACAGCCGTGTATTGTTCTTTAGTATATTTAGTATGTGTTGTTTGCTTGGTTTGGCAACTTGGCAAGTCCTCTATCTTCGCAGATATTTTAAAGCTAAAAAACTAATTGAATAGAATTTTGAATCTGTTCATCGAAAACATTTTCTCACTTGTCTAAAATTTTATAAAATGTTTGCTTCTAAATAAAAAAAATTAATAAAATATCTATAAAACAGACCATGAAAATGTACATATGTAATACGTCATAAAATACAAGTCATCCTCATAAATAATACTCGTGTATTTATTTTCTCTAATCATATAGAAGTGGGTGGTTAAGCAGGCAAATTCATCTGCAATTCGTGACATTCATGAAAACGATGGTCAACAACAAAATGTTATTTTCTAAATCATTTTACTTTATTACTATCTTCCACGTTATCCTTTCATACCAATTATCATTTTACATACATACAATAAATTTTATTTAATCTGAAATGTGTACTATGCAATCTCATATATGTATTAGCTATGATAGTATGATGTATAGTCGTTTTTAGATTGACAAATAATTTTAATTTCAAAGTCAAGGTTAACGTAATTTTCTTTCTGTAATAGTCATAAGAAAGACGTGTGAAAAAAGCAACAGCATTTCAAAATACGCACATTGAAGAAGAATATTATATTGAGCCAAAGGGATAAATTGATCAACTATGTTGGCATATACATACACTGTTTTACTGTCAGCATTACTACTACTATTCTATACGATATAATTTATTGTACATTATTTAGACTGTTGTCTCTTTCAAAATGGCGAATTGTTGGTTTTGTGGAGAATCAGTCATACCAGCTTTGTCTTGGTTAAGGTAATTTTCATTTGTTTGTGATAGTGCAGTAATGTGAACATAACGTGTCTCAGTTGCTGCACTACTCGATGCAAGAGAAGAGTCCACTGATGATTGCTCCTGCCATATCTCTTCCTCGTGAGCCATGGCTTCTTTAACAATTTCACTTAGTGCTACTGGAACCTGAGCGAATTCTTTAGTTAAGCCTACAAGAATGAAATATTGTTCAAGTGGCAAAGAAAGAAGTAATAATTTGTTAAAACAAAAACAATCCAATTTATGTTTATATGTATATACACATACATACATTTATTAATAAAATCAAAATTATAATAATAGGCATTAAATGGCGATTAAAGTGTGTGTGATGAGATAATACGTAAGTAGGCATAAATATAATTTAAAATTATATGCAAAATGTAAATACAATGAATGCTACAAAACAAATTATTGTATGTATATGCAAAGGCAAAATTTTTCATTAGAAGTCAAAGAAATATCTCAAAATCATACAAATATTGTACATGCAGACTTTGCGCTGAAAAGCAATAAATGCGAATTAAGGTTTTTATTTGTATTCGAAAGCATTTTATCTGACTTGCGTATACAAATATAAAGTTATTGAATATAAGTAAATTTTCAAAGCCTTTTTTTAGATTTTGCGCGTATAAAAACAATCACATGTGAATTTTTTTCATTCATAGTGTAGAACATCTAAATGTCGGTTCATTTATTTATTTTGTCGTTGTTGTTATTTGAAATTAAAGTAAATAAATCGTCATAATTACAACTGGTGTATATGTACTTATGTAGAAATGCATTAATCACAAATACGTAGGCTTTTTCTCAAAATATGTATTAATTTAAAGCTATGTTTTCTACTGGAGCCAACGTGACAGTGATTGGTTTATAGCATGTTAATAAATAAAAGTTATACAAATAAATATGTAGTATGTATAAAATACAGAAATTATATGGAAAATAATAAACAATATTAAAATTTATTTGATTAGAATAAAATCATCAAATTATTAAAGATAACAATATTGATTATAAATTAATTTTTTTTTTTTTTGCTGGGCTCGTTTATATTTTAAATTAAATTAAAAAAGTCGTGGATAAGGTATACTGTTTCTTATAAAAATATTAAAATTTATATAATTTCAAGCAGCTGAAATGCTTATATATGTATATATTTTTTTAGGGTCTCATTCGTGACTAATTTAATTTAATTTTAAATATGTAAAATCACACATATTTTACATAGCAATAATAATATGGTTTTCTATTAGATAGAAAATCAATGTTTGTATATAAGTAATAGGTAGTATAAAAGTTGTGCAATTAACAATAAATAAATTATAATAAATAATTTTAGTGAATATTACAACACTGAGAGCAACAATTACTGCGCTGCCGTTTATAAATAGCAGATTGACAATTGTCATCATCAACATCGTCAACATCATCATATTTCCCAGCAGTGTTACAGCTTTTACAATTTAAAGCCGACAATGATGATCTCTGTAGATCTTCTAGGCGAGATTTTAGTTGACGGGGCGATACCACACCCCGCTGGGACAGCTCACTTGTATTGACTTTATTCGGTTTGGACATTTCCACGACTGTTTCCGTCGTCCCAATTATTTCATTATCTGCATTCGAATTATTTACCAACACATTGCGACTATTACTGGAGCTAGTACTGTTGCTAACCATTTCAGGGCACGGTGAATGCGATTCAGCACTCTCAGGCGTATAAGTATCTTGTCGTCGAGAATTATTATCCAAGTGTGCATTTAAATACTGGGTATCAATGTGATTAATAATAATATTATTCGATAGCATTAGGCGCTTCGAAACTAGTCGATAACGGTGTTCAATTGGTTGCTTATTAATTCTATTACGGCATTCAGGGCATATCGACAATTCTTCGATATCCTTCTGATCGGAACTTGAGATTAGTGAACACATACACACATTTATATTATCAGAATCTATTACATTAATGCTAACCGGTGGCATTTTGGGTATTTCATTATCGTCCTTTTGACTAGATCGGCAGAAGATCGGAATTTCGGAAAAGTCTGACTTCTTCTTATTTGAAAAGTCACTGTCGTTTTGGGCAATATTTTCAATATCAGCACCACGTGCGTTCAATGGTGTTAACAATTTATTATAATTCTTATATTCTAATATTATATGGTGATATGCCTTGTTATTGTATGGACAATAAGTGTCAACATTTTCATTAATGCTTACTGCTGGGCTATGCATTGATGTTGATTTGTTGTTATAGACATTCGTATCATAACATTTACAACATCTATAAGTACCTTGATTAGATTTTAAGCGTATATTTAAGTAAATCGGCTAGAGTTTAAAGAAAAGAATAAGGATTTTATCTAAATATATTCGTATCGTTCGTTACTGCAAAAAACAGAGCTACTCACGAATTTATAGTATATAAATTCGGACTTATATAGACACCAAAACAATATGTTCAATCGCAATTATATAATTCGAATACCCGCGTGTGAGAAATACAGTAATATCTACTTATATTAACTTCGGGTCACAGAGAAAAATATTTTTAAATTACAAAAACAGATTTAACAACATAATTTTGATCGAGAAATTGTTTATGTTTTATAAATAAATTGCCGAATGAAAAAAAAATATACAAATGTGAGTAGCAATGCCATGCAAATAACAAAAACTCGTTGCATTTACCTTATGATCTCCCATGCATACATTCTCACCAATAACATAATAGGGATTTTGAATATTTTCGATTGAAATGAGCTCCATGGCTTGTGGGCTCATTAAGATACGATCACACCACGCTGGACAACGTGTTGACATATAACTCGTAGGCATATTGGGATCTTCTTCATATGGATACGAAGGAGAGAATTGCACTGAGCATTCGACTAGAATTTCTTTTAAAGCTTCTAATTCGGTATCAAAAGCTTTTAACTAAAATTTTAGAATATCATATTGTTATTATTACAGCTGCATTGAATAAAATTACCCAATCTTGTTTAAATTTCACTTGATGATCCGTGTGTTTGAATTCCTTTTTACCAACAACTAGAACATTATCTCCCGTCGTATTACGATAATGAACTATTGAGTTGTCTGCTTTAATATTTTGTATGCGATGTGTTGTTAAATTTTGTGTCAACTCCTATTAGTAAATGAATTTTTTGATACAATATATAAGATAAAGACATATGTATGTATATAAAAAAAGTTATCATACTTTAATAACGCCTCTCGTATCACATCTAAAATTAAAATCACCAAAAACAAAATAGGGAGCATATCCATTTTTTTCATCCAAGTGGAATCTCTCTAAAGTATGCACTAGTGCTCTACGTCTAGTTTTGCAATAAATGGATGGAAAATCTTCGCACGCGATTAAATTCGAAGCATCATGAAATAAATGAATGTTGACTAGATCAATGACAGTACCATTAATTTCCCAACGAGTTCGCATAAATCCCTTGCGCGACCACTTGCACTACAATATGAAATAATAAAAAAATATTAAAGAATACACGAAACTATATACAATTACACAAGCTTTACTTCTGGAAAAAAATGTTGTGGAAATTTTGCCTTCTCCTTTGTTGGAATGGTTTCGATATTTCCTCTGAAAATATTAGTATTTACAGCTGGTTCCCAGTTGTGTGACAGAAAGTTCCATATTTTCACATTTTTTAAACTCTTATGAATAAAATATAGGCTACCTAAAGCCTGTTATTTAAAAGAAGTAAAAATTATTCATAGTCATCTATCAATTGTAAACAACAACAAAATATACCGTAAAATATTCCGGTGAGTTGTAAGCTTCGTCCAAATATATATGAATAACCTCATAATCTTGCATTTCGGATGCTTCGCACAAGTAACGAATGAAATCTTGCACATGTTCGGTTGATTTTTCATATGTTTTGCCTCCGACTTCTTGAAGATGTAGGGCAAGGAACTGTGGTTGAGATTCATTGACTTTCTCAAAAAACTCTTTAATCCAGACATTCAATAGTCGATCTGGCTAAAAAAACAAACAGATAAAAAGTGAAAATAAACATACACACCCACAGCATAGTACTTACATCTTCGAAAAGACTTCCAACATTTCCTGTGATAAGAAGCATGGAAGAACTATCATCATTGAGATGTTGCATATTAGTTTTATGTAACAACAATTCCCCTGGTTCTAGGCTTATCATGTTTGTATTGCGTTATTATAATTATTAAGTACCAAATGTATGTATTTTATCAAAATGTTAACTGGTATGCATAAACGTAATATACATACAACTATGACTCTACTAACTATACGCCCGTTTGATTTGATTTTCAGCTCTGACTAAATATATCTCAAATTCAGTACAATTCAAAATTTGTATTTTAATTTAATTTACAATGTTGCTGCACTAACTCAATTAGTAATATCTATAAACAAAATACATACTTTGCGATTACAATTTACACAGTACACTTCGAATTTTGACATTTCGTTTTAATAGCCTTTTCGTACGTAAATACATTTATGTATATGATTAAAGTGTTTCAAAAGGATGTAATACTTTAGGCACATGTTATGTGCCATATTTTCATATCATGACATTTCATATTTCGAGATATTACTTCTGTCTTAGTGTTTCTCTCTCATGATTTATAATTTGTCGTGACCTTTGAGAAATCATATCTTATTTGTTTCTTCATATCGTGTCATAATTGCATTTGCAGTCGTATTTAAAAACAGCCGTTTCAAATGATTTACATATAAATATGGAATATCTATACCGCAGACAACATATTTGGAATATGTCACGCCGTATTTTATGCAGTGAATTTCCTAATTGAAATAAAAATAGTTTGCTTTCTGCATAACTCCACGATTACTATTTTAGCTTCATTTTCGAATTAATAGATTTCAATAACAGTTTAATATTGTATTGTAATTAAGACATTAAAGGTACAACATGAAGTAATGAACATGATTGCCCAAGGTAACAACTCATCAGTGGTGCTTGATGGAAAAAAGTGTAAAACTATTGCAAACGTTCGACGAAATAACTGGGAATTTAACTTAACTTAAGTGGTTCATCAACTTCTCCATCGAGATCTAAAAGGTTACGAAATGAAAATAACTCAAATTTTGCCCATAAATCTCATGAAATGAGTGTGTCTCAATCAAGAGAAACCCCAATTGCGACCGAGATTTAATTATACTTGAAGGGAGCTCGAATTGATTACAGTCACGATCCTTACGCTTGGTGGTCTATCAATGTTAAAAAAACGCCCTCAATCGTCATCGCTTGCCATAAAATATTTTTCAGCTCCTTGCAGAACCATTTATAGCGAGATACTATTTTACGCAGCTGGCTTGGTTTACGAAAACAAGAGAAATCGCCTATTGCCTGGGAACACGGTAAATTTAGTTTTTATTCATCGTGCTCTACCTCTTCTTAATTTTGAGTATTAATTTTAATCATTTTATTAGTTTAACGTTTTTCTAAGTTTCTATTTGGGTTTTTTGTTTCTTTTTCACTGTTAAATAAAAGTTTATTGCTTGTTACCTAACAAAGATTTTCTTAAAGTAATTTTGAGACATTATTCGGCCGATCGGATACCGGATAGTAACTCAATGTCCGGTATCCGACCGAATAGTATATGTTGGCCGGATATCCCGCAAATATTTGCAACTCTATGATACATCATAAAATATCGCGGCTCCGTGAATTGCTTTATTAATTCTAAAAATGTATTGATGATATTTCATCGTCAATGTTTGTTGTTGAACTAATAGAATTGTCATTGTGTTGCGCAGATAACACTCAGCAAAAGAGAGTAATGCAAAGTAATGCTCTAACCGTTGGTTAAACAAACATGTTGTACAATAAGTTGGATGGCTGTCTAGTATACACGTTGTTATTATAATATTCATCATGTAGAACATTTCGCAGAACGCAAGAATTAAGTCAAAATTGTTCCATAATAATAATTGATGAAATTTTATTTGGTGAGGAAGAGGAACGAAAAAAGAAGAAGAAAAGGTGCAAGGAATGGTTCCTGGAAGTAAGGAGGAAGTAAGATCGCAAATTCTCATATTGTTTAGTCTTTAGCCTCTTTTCAACATTTGCATCAATTGCTACAATTGATTGTATCAATTATTTTTTATATTTTTCACTTTTCATATTCCACAATACTGGACTATTTCTATACGTATCTATGCAATTTGGCCAAATTTCATTATCCTCAATCGCCGCCGAAATCAACTATAACAACAAATGTAAACAAAGCTTGTTATATAATCTTCGGACATTCATTGTGCAACTGCTAACTCCGCCCACCAAAAGTTAAAATGTTTTAATTTTAATACAACCGTTGGACCAACATAAAAGTTGATTGTAGCGCCATACTATACATGATACAAACGTTTATCCAACATGCCTATGTTGAACCAACGATTCGAGCGAGTATACCTTGCATAATGAATAGTTCACTTCAAACTTTTCAACACACGAAATTAACTTGCATTACTTCAAATAAAATAGGGTCGTTTACAGGGCACCTCCACAGACAAGAGTTCCTATCTTCATTATATTATAAAGCAATATAGAAAACAATAATAAAAGAAAAATTGTTTTTTTCCTTTTTCACTTTTCTTCATCAACTTTTTTCAGTCTTCAGTTTTGACGCCATCTTTCAAATGCTCTTATCAATATAAAAAAATGACAGATTTCCCCTGATGAAACTTATATCTGGCACTCAAAATGACAGATGATCGATTTTTGCCTGTGGAGACGATAAATGATTGCGCCCATCAGAGATGATTTGCGAGGGCTATGAAGTAACACTGGACCAGCTGCGAGAGAAATGAAAGGTGACGAACAAATTGAAAAGAAAAATGTAAACAATCCAGAATAATGAATAAATAAAGCAACCATTGGACCAGTGTGACGTCACATTCACAACTAATTCTGTCAAATTCACTGAGAAAATTTTCGATTCGTCACATCACGTCAAATTTTGCCATATTGTTTGACTTAGCACAATTTTAGCCGCACTTACATGGTTGTCCTTGTGACTATGAAGTCATAAGCATAAATAATGACATTCGAAAATGACACCATATGACTAGTTTGACCACCAACGAAATTTCCTATGAGATAGTAGAAGCCAACTATTATACAATAGACTACTACTGAATCCAATAACACTATTGTAGTGTACCACGCCTCTTGCTGATTAATTTCACCAATAGCATCGACCTCTCGCTAATTAATGCCAGGAAAAATCAAAAAAATTGTTAAATAAATAATACAACGAATGCAGTGTATTTTCGTCTTATTTGTGAGTGACTTGATTTCAAACAAATGCCACCAATCTCGCATTTTGATGTTTGCTGTTGAAGCTCTGTCCCTTAACGTGGATTATTTCTATGTTATAAAATCTCTGGTTAATGCAACATTTTCTGCTTCGTTTTATAAGCACAAACAGAGTTCATTCCATACATAATCCATGTGATTTCGAAAACCGACAATTATTTTATATATTTGTATACATTATACATATTTTATTCATTTGAAATTAAAATACATATTCCCCTTTCATAACTGAGTTACAATTGGTATGTCTTACTATTATTAATAATAACCTTCATTAGAGTTGCAGCATTACAAATGAATCACAAATTTATACTTAGAAGTTTGATTTGATGAAAATGCACATAAATCTTGTATGTATTCTTGTGGTTGGTTTATGTTTTTTGAGCCGTTGATTCGATTTTCGCATATGATAATATTGGATAATATAATATAGGAATGGATTGGTTTCAATCAATCATATTGTGTGGCTAGCTTAGGTAACATAGAATTTAAAGAAAGAAAAAAAGAAATTCTTTTTTTTGTTTGTTTTGAATTTATACAAAGCCAAAATTTTTTGATTTTATAGCTAATAGTAATTTGCTGCGTAATATGGATTTGCTCGAATACAGGGGAATATATAATCTGGATATACAAGTGTTTGCTGTCGGTAAATGAGCATCGTCTGCTGGTCTAATTGTAACCGATGGTAAAGGTTGAAAACCTTCTTCAGAAGCTGGCAAAGCAGGTGAACCCGTCCAGAAATATACCTAAAGCGAAAAATTTTTTTATTGAATTGCTGCAGAAAAAAAGGAAGGAAATCCGACGGTGGAAAGCATACCAAATCTTGTCGTTCCAATGTATTCATTTTCTCAACAATACTCCAAAACCATCTTTTGAATTTCAATAATTTATCAGATCCTTCATTGGATTCATCGTTGAATGTTGTGTAAGAGATCAGCGTAGATACATTAATATCACCTACACCATTCAAAAGTAAACGTAAATCTTCCGAAGTTAAGCTATTCATACAGTTGTCGGGAAGAACATCGAAAACACCATCTTTAAGGGCCTATTCAAAAAGAACGATTAATTAATATTAGTTAATCAAATTAACAAACAATTTCCTACGTGCATTACCTCCAATGCTTTCTCTTGCGATTTAATCAGTCTGTACTCTGTATAACGTTTTATGTATTCGTATACATTGCTAGAAGTCACCTGAACTTCACGTCCACCAGGTAATAATTCTATACTACCGCCACCTTCTTCCTTCATCAGATCAATACTAAAAATATAATCAAATAAAATAATAAATCAAATAATATATTCATAGCAAATTCGGAATATTATTTTACAACTTACACAAAGTATAGTTCCATGCGATTAATATTATCATCACCTTCTCCCGATTCGGCACTTTGTATCATGTGTCTAAATGAATCGTATATTGCTGGATCAAAGAATGCCAAATCATGAAATTTGATTTTTCTTCCCAATATATATTTGAGTACATGCCTTTGTAGAAACAATGGCAGAAGCTCATTTTGCAAGAGACACAAGCCAATTAACCTATGTTTAAAGTAAGTAGATATATTACTCAATCCAGCACACACATACATACACACAAAATGTATTTATGTAAATCATGACGCATACCTTCCTATATTTCTAAATGCATTAATGCGTTCGAATGAGCCATAGCCTTGACGCGGTGTATAGAATCCTCGTTTGCCGGGTGAATAGAAAAGTGGCTCATTGTCCTCAACTTGGCATTGTTCTAGCAAAACGACAGGAATCATTTTTTTCGATTGTGCTGATGAACTGCTCACATCGGTCTTCTGTTTGAATGTTATTATATCAAGAGCTTCTGTCACCTTTTGACGCAATGTTTCTTCTGACGACAATATGGATAGTAGCTGAGGTGTTGGTATTTCCAATAGCATTCCAGTTATTTTCGAAGCATTAGCAGAATTAATTGAATATATCTATGGTTTACGAGAAAGATTTGTTAAAAAGTATCCTGTTTTATATTCCAAAAACTATTTATAGTACTTACCTTGGGATATAATCGTTCGCCGAGTTGTTGTAGATGCACAGATAAATGATCATTTGCATTATCATTAGAATTATCTGGAAAAAATACGATATTACAAATTAGGAGGTATATACATTCAATTCAGCACTTTGAATGATGCAATTATTATACGTACAATTACATAATAATAAAGGGTTATCCATTTCGCGGTTTCAAAAGTATAGGGCTAGAATTCGACATCTGTCAAACTGAGTTGTTAAAACAATTTCTTTCTTTTTCAGTTCAAAGTTTGACATTTGCGAAAATGGATCGCTTAACTATCGCACAACGCATTAAAATTGTAAAAACCTACTACAAAAATGGTGATTCTGCCACAGCCACATATCGTGCTTTAAGAGGAGATTATGGTTTACATAATCGTCCAACTACGCAAGCAATTGGCAAAATTGTGAAGAAATATGAAGAGACTGGATCGGTTACAGATATTGTAAGGCCTGTGCATCATCGTTTCGCTCGTACCACCGAAAATATCGCTGCTGTAAGTGAAAGTGTAGCCGAAGACCCGAATGTGTCGATTCCTCGTCGTTCTCAGGAATTAGGACTGTCTTACGGCACATTATGGCGTATTTTGCATTTGGATCTACACCTACATCCATATAAAATCCAGCTCACACAACAACTGAAGCCAGCTGACCATTCACAACGTCGTAGATACGTCGAATGGGTGCTTGAACAGGCGGTGGACGGCGATTTTTCGAACAAAATTTTCTTCAGCGACGAAGCACATTTCTCACTGGGTGGGTATGTTAACAAACAAAATTGTCGTATTTGGGGTTCTGAGAATCCTCTAGTAATTGAAGAGAGGCCACTACATCCACAAAAAGTCACTGCTTGGTGCGCTCTTTGGTCCGGAGGTGTGATTGAACCTTACTTCTTCGAAAACGACGATGGAACGACTGTCACCGTCAATTCGGAGCGTTATGGTCATATGATAACCGACTTTTTTTTGCCTGCTATTGAAGAATACGACTTAGAGAATATGTGGTTTCAACAAGACGGTGCCACATGCCACACAACTCGGGCGAATATGGCTTTATTGCAAGAGAAATTTTCTGGCTGCATAATTTCTCGTCGTGGCGATATCAAGTGGCCACCAAGATCATGCGATTTGACACCGCTTGACTTTTTTTTGTGGGTCTACGCGAAAGACCGTGTTTATGCAGATAAACCTTTAACTCTTGAGCACCTAAAAACCAACATTCGTCACGTTATGGCTGAGATACCGCCCAATATGTGTCAAAAAGTGGTCGAAAATTACCTCAAAAGAATCGATGCTTGCAACAATTCGCGTGGTGGTCATTTAAATGATGTAGTATTTCACACATAATGTCAACGTTCAAACTTTATAATAAAAAAGAAATATCATGATAAAAAATATTTTATGTGTGTTTTATTTACATTTACTTTTGAAACCGCAAAATTGATAACCCTTTATTACGTGGCATGTTCTGAATTCTACTTTCTAACGAAAAAAATTTTAATGTTGTGTTGTAAACTATTTTTGTCTTAAACATACATATTCTGCGATAAAAATTTGTTTAAATCTGTTTGCAAAATTTTATTAAAAAAAAAAAACAAAATTATACATTTACGAAATATTCGTTTTTTGGCTCTTTTCAGTTACGTTTCAGTTTTCACGAGAATTGTTGAATCTTTTTTTTTTTTTTTTTTGGAAATTTCACCACTTATAACTCAGTAAATTTCAATCCGATCGACACAAATAGGACAGAAAATAACTTTTCAAACAATGTACAAATTAGGTTCTTTTGGATTTGGATGGTTTTCGAGATTTTTTGCCAATAACTGAAAATAATGCCCAAAAAATACTTTTTTCGAAAATATCTCGAAAACGATCTAAAGTGAACAATACAGCATTTCGAAATCGATATGCGGAATCATGCAATTCAGAACACTACCATTTGTTTTATATGACGTGATGTTTAGCATACCTGATGCGGGTACATACGGTCTAGCATCATAGTTTAAAGCCTTGCGTTCTCGTGCCGTTCGCCATAATATTTTACTGCCTGTGGCACGTCTCTGTAAAGTAGGCGGTTCTCGAGCCGAAGCTCCACGATTACGTAGTATGCTCGAAAATGGTACACCATATTTGCTGTTACTACCCACTTGTACCGATTCCAAATTTGGCATTTTGGCGCTCGCCAGCAGAGCCTCCGATATTGATGTATAGAAACTACGAGCTACGCCAGACCCTTCACCGGGTTCATCTTTAAATGTGACCTTTACACGATTGAATGTCAATGGTGGGTGAACACGTCTATTTTGACTACCAAATTGAGTGTTGAGTTCCTTAAACGTTTGTATAATCAAGCTATCACGATTGCGCTCCAATTTACACAGAATCAAGTCGCGCTGCTGGCCATTACGTAATTTCTCCATGTGACGCCTAAAGCGCATCTCTTTGACGGGAAAACCGCGTAGTTCGGGTAATATTGAACCATGTTCCATGCCGACATCATCCATAAAGACACGTCCGAAGAGATCCAGTGCCAATTTCCAACGACCCAATAAAAAGTTCCAAGACGGAGATTCGCAGGTAAAGTTTTTACAAAAATACATTCCACGCGGCGATGAGAGCATTTCTAGTGCCTTTTGTCGTCCGTTCTTTGTGTTCTCATTAGCAGTTGGCCGTAATTGGTCATAGACGACGTCATCTGATTTTGCTGAAGTCGAAGTACCAGCTAGTACTATAACGCTGCGAACAGCCGAACCCGATGGAAGATTCATTGGCAATATATTATTTGAATCAGCTGAACGTTGTTGCTGCTGTTGTTGTTGTTGTTGCACCACCGCGTTCGGCTTGATAATAACTTCGGGTCGTGTAGCAACTACAGAACGATTAAATGTATCGGCCGTTGCTTTATCACCATAGTCTTCAGATGTATCCATCGTTGTCTCATTATTCTCCTCAATTCGGGCGTCTGTTTCCATGTTTACAACATCCGAGTATTCATTGTTTTGCGGTTTGGCATATTGGTTAGCGCTACCACCGGCAGTCATTTCGTTGCCAGACTTTGCCGATCCCATCGAAGTATCCAACGAAATCAAAGTCACATCGCTATCCGTTGTGTGGTTCGCTTTGGTGTCGATGTATTGTGAGAATCCGAGTCGGGTTGGTGGCGAATTTAAAATATTTGCATCTACCTTGTTCGATGAAACGGATAATGGCAAATTTGCAAACAAATCTTCACGTTTTGAATTCGGCTGAAGTAGATGTGGTTTATCGGCTAGCGGCATTGCTATGTCTAGTGGCAGATCGAAACCTTCAGGTGCCAAACAGCCAAGACTAAGCGTCGAATCAGACCGCACAAAGAATGTATGTCGACGCGAATTTGGTGCCGATGTGAATGTGGTGATTGTGGCATTCGCATCGGCAAATGTATCATCGCTAGTGATGTTGGACAGTTCGTCGTCGGTGTCCTCGTTTTCGTTTGTAGTTAAAACGCTGCTGCTATTCAGAGTGGCTTCGCTCTTCTCACAGACGTGTATATCGTTGCGCATGTAGTAAATAAAGCCATCCAGCACATATGCGATATGACGCAATGCGGTGATATCCAGTACTGGTAGTGCATCACGATGCTCAGACGTATGTGAACGCATTAGAGACAGACAATATGTGAAGAATTCACGACGCGATGATGATCCCAATATATTTATACCCACTCCCGCCGGTGCTGATTGATTGCTTTGTGTTGTATTACTCTGAGCGCTCAAATTCAACGGATGCAGCGGATGCGTGGGATCCGTGTAATTTGTTAGATAGGCGCCAAATTTCAATTGCGCCTCTGTACCATCCATAACTGAGAACATCCAATCCCAGGTCAATTTCAAACGCATTTCAACGAATTCCTGCAATTAAAGAATTTTCATTTCAATCAAATAATCGCTTAAATCGGTAAACAAATCATGCCATACCTGCAATTTTGCTGCATCTTCATTTTGTATTTTTAACGATGTTTCAATATCGTTTATAAGATTATACGAAACATTGCTGAGTAACTCGGAAATTTGTCGCACAATTATTCCGAATGCACGAGCCAAATTACTGGCTGTTGTTGCCATGGTATGATGCTCCTGTGGTGGCGCAGCAACAGCTGAGCTAGCAGGCACAGCGGATCTCCGCAATGCCATCGGATCAATAAATACCAAACTTGAACCAGCTGGCACTCGCACCGATGAACGCGCCGTATCACGACTACGTATGGCCCATTGCATTGATTGAGGCGCTAAATCGCTGCGGACACTCGAATTCGCATTACGACGCTCCAACTGTTGATCGGAGTAATTGAATTCATCAGAATGTTCATCGGTCTCACCATCATCGGACGCCTCTTCGTCTTGTGGGGACGAGTCGCCAGATTCATCTTCGAGAAAAAGAACGCCAATATCTGAAATGTGAAAACCTTTAACTCTTAAGCAGGAAAGGAATTACTGACGATATTTCAGAATTAAATGGTTTTTCTCTCTTCAACAAAAACATGCTCGGACAAAGTCACAAAATATTATACATTATGGCTGCATTCACAGCATTATATCTAGTTGGTAGCAATTGAAAAATCCAAACGTCTTCCAACAGATACAAGGGCTCCCTGTTTTTCTAGGTCTGACATCGTGTTGTGAACAAAATTACTTTCTTGTTAGACCCAGTTTGCGAAGGCCGTAGCTCAGTGGTTAGCCTTCTGTAGGTCGCTGGTTCGACTTCCGCTTAGGCAACTTTAATATTTTTCTTTCGAACGATGCCAACCTCTCGGCAAGCAATTGAAAATTCATCCAAAAGTAACAATTTGCCATAGAAAAGCTTCTAAGAGCTCTGCGCCAAAGCTCAGAAAAAGCGATGTCACAAGGGTTCTACCATTCGAAACCGGGCCCTTCCAGTACTGTCCAAATTTAACACGCACAAAAGAACTGTGTGTGCTCTCGTCGCATGGGTAACCACAGCAGCATAACCTAACAAAAACCCAGTTTCTTCCATCCGCTCGATATGGCTGATACGTTTATCTATATCGATATTGTCTTACAGCTTTTTACTTTATTCAGTACCAGACATAAAGGCACGGTACTTTTCTTTCGAAAATTACAAGAATTTTCTCATATGTGGGGGACAGCGTCTAAGATTCAGAATTAATGATCAAAATTGATGTTGTTTCCTTCAAAGAAGGCTCCATTTGAAGGAATACACTTTTCCCAACGAATAACCCAATCGTCAAGCACTTTCAATCGATTAGGAACATGCTCCACGAAGTGGAAATTTCAGTTTAGGAAAGAGGCAAGTCATCAGAGGTCATATACAGTTGCTGCTCGAAACCGCTCGTAAAATATATGGTGAAGGATTTATTCACAATTGTAGTCACCAGCGGGTTCTGAATAAAACATCGAGAGCGACTTCTTAATTGCTTACTTAGCCCAAAGTAGCACTGCCAGACTGATCATTCGCAATATCTCCAGGATGTCGTCATTACTGATGTTAATGCTGGATCCAGGATAGAGAATCCTTTACTACTGATGACGGTTGTCGAACTTTCTCTCTCGAAGATCGAAAACCACGCTCTACACTCTTACTATGTCAGTCCTTACATTTAGCGCGGAAACCTGGAAGCTTTTCAACTCGGGTGAGAGGCTGTTTGGAGTTTTCAAGAGAAAAATCCTGTGCAAGATCTTTAGGACTTTTTGGGATGGTGGCAAGTATCAGATAAGGTACAACCAGGAGCTCTATGACGATACTGACATAGTTAAGCACATAAATCATGTTAAGCGAATGGAAGAACATCTTAAGAAAATTCAGCACTTTTGGAACCAGCCGTGCTGTGACGTGTTACAACAAACCGTGGTGCGAACTGATTCGAGAGATATGTTTAGTTTATATGACATTTCTCTCAAACCTTAATGACGGCTTACAAGCATTGTTTCCTTCCTTCTATGTTGAACCGTATTTGGATGCGTTGTGCCTTTCTAAACATTTTAGGCAACTTAGTAGAGGAAAATCCATCGTTGGTAGTCTTATCCATAGTAAAAATAGCGGATCAAACTTTAGGTAGACTAACAAAATCAATAGTTGTAAACAAAATATATGATCGCTCTCAAACTTTCCATCGGGGTTAGCGTATTATTATAGGTGGATAATGCACTGCGCTCTTTACTTGTCTATTGTTCCCCACTGCGTGGACTAGAAGTACATCTCTTGGTCCAACATTCAATAGGTCATTTAGTATAGATCCTACCTTACTGGATTTCAACTCATTATCCTCATTATACTTAAAATTCAAAATTCTTTTTTGTGTGCATAAGTTCTGGTAACATTCCCAACAAATGTTTTGCAGTTTTATCTTTTCCCTGCAGAGAGTAGCATAAAGTGCTAAAACAAGATTTAACAGATTATGAAGAATCGTCCTATGCTCATATTGCATTTTCAATAATTGCACCAGCATAATTTTTGTTAATCTATCCCTTCAAGTACTTCATATGAATAAATTGGACTTGCAGCGAGCACACTCTTATTGAAAACATTGTAAAAACAAATAATCGCTAGTCTGAAAATATGTACGATATGAAAACAATAATCTATACTAATATGTCACCTGTTTCTGATCCGACTGTGGCACCAGTTTGTACGCTTCGTTGTGCATCTTGATTGCTTTGATTATCATCCGAATCGGACTCAGTTTCTGCATCATTAAATGTAAAATCGTTATCACTTTCGTCATCCTGAATTCCATCATCGTTGCGAGCAGTTTCCAAGATGTCCTCATCATTTACATGAGCATTATTCTCTCTATTGACCGTTTCCTCATTCTCTGAAGTATCACGTAGTGCTATACATATATAAATAGAATAGATTGTTTAAATATGGCAACTTTTCTCTTTCACCCAATTGTATTTACCATCGATATTGTCCATGGTATAATTTGATTGTAAATTAAAAGCAGAATTTTGATCATGCGGTGCTTCATTTACAGCTACCGATTCAATAGCTACTTCTACTGCAGATGAAGGTGCTAAGGGCTCAACATTGAATAAATCGTCCGAGTTCTGAAAATATATAAATCGTTCATTCAGTAAGGCACCAGCACGAATGCACCACACCACTTACATCAATATTGGAAGATGACATGACAAATGGAGCTGTTGGTCGGACAACGCCCAAACGTACGGGCGCAATAAGTGCTTCAGAAACTTCACACAGTTCTTGTATGGAGATTTTGTGCAATGTCTGAAATACTTTAACACAACTTTGAATATGTTTATTCGGAGCCAAATTGGGTTTTCGCCTTTCGGGATTAGGTAGTTTTTCTAAATTGAAAATTACAAAGACACGAGCCACTGAACGTATAAAACGACGTGCTACAATTTCGGCTTCGTTCATACGATCGGGAACTGTATCGTTTTGCAATTCTCGTACCAGTGTCAGAAGCAGTGTGTCCAAATGATCGCCGCTGCATTTCACAAAGAGATTATGCGTGAATTTATCCAGCAACGTCGAGCCATTTTGTGTTTGCAGATAAATGTTGTAGCTCTCAGCATTTGAACCCTCAGCTAGATTAGGGCTTTGTGGTACCTGCTGGTGTAAATTGTCCAATTTCTCAGCACCGGTCATGATCATGGCACGTACTGCATGCCAGTCGATAAGCAAACGTTCCAAAGCCTTTCGTGCAAATTTTGGCGGCTCCAAATCGTGCTCCGGCATATCGGCTTCGATATCGAGCGCATTTGATTTGCGCGACGAAGCTGCAGCCGTTCCTCCGCTATTCACGTTACGAACACGTGCATTTGCCCTATATTGACGTTGTTCCACTGTTTGTCTGCCGACTGTCTGAATCAGAAAGAGTAGTATGGATTCGCCCTTGGAGTTGAATTTCGTCACGAGATCGGTGCACGAGGCGAGCTTGCACAACAAGGCGAACCGTTTATTTTGATTACCAGCGATAAGGGCTTTGCATTTGCATTTTTCCCAACAGTCGCAATAGGCTGTCGGAGAGGTGCGTTTCAACTTGCAATCGTGTCCTTTGTGACAAACGCGAGCACATTCGGTACAGCAACATAGTGATCCAGTCAAACCGCAAGTCTTGCATTCGTATATATTTTGATTGATATGATCCGCACCAGTCCAGGTGAAAGAGCACGTATCATTGTAGCAAATTACGTGTAAAGGCGACTGATCTGGTGGCGATCCAGCTGGGAATATCATAGAGTCCTTGATTGAGGGATCTTTTTCGGCCAAACTGAGAATTGTATTCAACAGTATGATACCGGCTTCGTAAGCCCGACTGTAAACAGACAACATAAACGGTGTATGACCCTGACCATCTTTGGCGCTGAGCATTTGATGCAAATGTGGGCGCAACGATGGACTATTGCACATATGCTGCAAAATTAGTGTAGCCAATTCACGCCTCTGAATGGGATCAAATGTATAATTTGGGGAAAGCAACTTGTTGCTGCCGCTGCCGCCACTGCTGCTGCTGCTGCTGGTGGTGCCGGTTGTGCCGGTGTTCGCAACATTGCCCGATATTATTTTCGAGATATCATCCTCGTGATTGCTCATTACAACGTCACTAGACGTGGAGGCGCCTGAGTTGGATTCAACTGACCATGGCGGCATGTACAGATGATCTTCAACATTGCTAGCAACATTCGAGGGTCCCGCTGCATTCGACTGCTCCGTATCCAATGATCTGCTCATCATTTCACGTAAGCTGAATATTCTGCCTTCACGATCGCCAATGGATGTGCTCATGTTCGCTGATAATGTTGAAAAAGTGGATCCCGAACTCACACCGGTTGCATTGTTGGTGGCGTCTACACCAGCAGGCATGCCAATACTGGAAAAGACCGACGCTGTTGTCGATGTTGAGCGCGATGATGTCCCGGCCAGTGGTGTGACCCTTTTCTCCTCAGTGTCTTTGTTCGATGTGGGCGAACACATAACCGCACATGCGTGAAAAATATTGCGGCATCCGTCGCAGCGCTCCTCTATGATCGACATCAGCTCGTTACGGTCTTCCTTCTCCAGACGATTCAGCGTGGCAAAAGCGTTCTTTACATCACAACGCAATATGTGCGGCATTAATTTTTGCGACTCAAACAGTAGTGCTGTCATACAAACTTTCGATTTGAGATTACTGCTGATGCTCGATAATGAAATGGTGGTCATAGAGACAGCCTTCACCGGTGGCAGATCAAACCACTGTGGATCTTTAATGGAGCCTATGCAGTCTTTCGATATAGGATAGAGTGCACAGTTGCCATCACGCAGTACAATCGTGCTGGTATTGCCGCTGCAGTCGTTATTGCAATACATGCTGATGTTGTTCGCTGAAGCGCCTGTGAATGAGACGCTGTCGGTTGGAAATTGGCAGTTCTGTTCCTGCTTACTGTTGTACAGGTTATAGAGACTGTAGTGCAGTTTCAATCCAACTTTCTTGATTATGTGTATGCCTCTGATGTCAACGGACAAGGCCAAGAATTGAAAATTACCCGAATCGTTGCCGTGGGTGATGTTGATCTTTTTCGGTAATTTCTGCAGCCAGTCTGGTCCGCGGCAAGTCATTGCTGTTTTATAGATTTGCACATCTTCGCGACGCAGCAAGCGACACTGTTGCCAGTCGTCTTCTTTACCTTCGACTGCAGCCCCATTCGCACTAGCAGCTTGTGCAGTTGTTATCGGAAATCGTACAGCTACAAAATCACCATCGACTTTGAGCACTTTTCCGATTGGTCCAATTTTATCTTCGACGAAAACGACATCCTTCAATTGCCACAGCTCTTCGTCCTTTTTACCCTCGACATTGTCATCTTTGACTGTCATACGTTTGACACGTTTATGAGATGTTACACTTCCAGTATCGCTGCAAGTACTCGATGCTGGCGACGGTGGTGGTGGCATATCGATACGATCGGTAGACTCTTTATTTGAATTTATCGAATTTGATTTGCTGCCTGTAGTTGTTTGAATACTGCTTCCAAGCAATAGCGTCGGTTTGGTGGCATCTTTTTCGACACTCGCACTACTACTACTAGTTGCCGGTGCTTTATCGGCATTGGGCGCTGATGCTGCTACATTTAATATTTTGAATCGGCAAACATCATTAAAATCCCACACTGAATTCAAAAGTTGTCCAACTTTCGGTATACCGTTCACACAGGTAAAACCAATGGATCCAGTCTGATATATGGGACATTTTTTCATTACCACTTGGGTACCCACGTTTATGTCGGATGCCAACATTTTGAACGGTTTCTTTGTCTTAGTGCGAAATTTATCCCATAGGTAACGGCGTTGATCGAACGGTAGAACTCCCCACCAATAGACATTATTATTCTCGGTTCGTACCGCAGTGTATAGTGAACATACATGTATTGATAGTATGGGATCGATTATAAATTCACTAAATGAAACTGCAGGGTGTTCCAATTTTGCACCCAAATAACCTAACTGCTCATCCATCCATGTAGCAACACGGTTTGTTTCGGTAACCACAGAGCAGCGTATAAAATTGGCTGAAATATGTTCGACTTTTTCTGTTAAATTGAGACTTGACGTTTTTGGATGATATACATTTTCCACCTAAAAAAAGTAGTCAATCGTTTTATAGTAGCTATATTGCGGATTTTGCATTGCATTATAGAAACCTCTGATTTGTACGGTTCCATGTCCGACCACTTCCATTGATGCAATTCTCCATTTTCGGTAAGTGCAATAAATTCCGAATAAAGTGCTCCAATCTTTTTAAAACGAACACTACTATTTTTGGTTGGCCAAGTTTGCAATTCCTCAGAAATCCATATTGGTGATGTCATCGATGATGATTCTTTTCTTTTTTGATCTAAAAATAAAAAAGTAAAAGATCACAATTTATTTACAAAGACAAAATTTTTTAAATACATACCTGCATCTTTATCCCATGTGTAATCATCCTTATTTAACCAACGCCGTGGACCATAATACTGGCGATCTCTCCAGCGACTAAAAGCTTCACGATCCGCACTAACTGATGATATTTGAGCTGATAGACTGCTTGCACCAGTTAAAACACTACTTGCCGATGTTGATGATCTAGCTTGATTATTATCACCATTATTCGAACTAGACTGGTTTCTCTCACTGCGTATACGATCAAATAACAAACTTGTTTCAGAAAATTGAAACAAATCACAAAATTAACAAAACATTATTAAGGAAATCCAGGCCATTCTTCAACTTACTTTCGAATACTTGAATAATTACTAAAAATTTCTTCAGAGAAAAGACCATCGGATGGATCTATAATAACACTATTATTATCTCCATGAAATCCATTATCAAGCAATGATATTAAATCTTCTGGTACATAATTGTCGCCACCTTCTTCAGTATCTTCGGCTTCTTCATCATCGCGAGAAAGAAGATTATTAACCGCCAAGTTAACATCAAGATTAGTACGCTGTGAAAATATTTGGAATACAACTATTTCGATTATAGAGTTGAAGCAATCAATAGGTACGCACCTGAAGTTCGCGTACTATGAGATTTCTGCTTTTGCCTTGTAAAACAACTTCAGCTTGCGATATAAGTTCTTCCGGCACATAAGTAGCTGGAACAGTAACCAGTGGTCGACTGGAAGATGTGCCACCTATAATCACACCTGTGCTGCGCGAACCTGACCCTTGTCCACCTGAACCTGATCTGCCTGTAGTGCGCATTAATCGAGCCCTAGAACGTGCCAATTGTCGTGATGACGAAGGGGCTGAATTTTTGGAATTATTTGAAGAGTTCGATCCACTATTAGCAGTGCTATAAAAAAGAAATTACTTATTTTCACTTCATTACATTAATGTATATTTGGTAATAATTCAATTACGTTTTTGTTGCATCCGATTTACTCAAGTCTAGACGTTCAGAGTTAATCGAAAATGCTACACGAAACACTTTTCCATCTTCCAGCAAAACACCAATGTGGTTAGGACCGATTACCACCTCCTTTACCGGAATCTTTAATTGCTCAAATATTCGATGCGTTCCAAATCCATATTTATTAACTTTGTCCGATACCTCTCGGAGCCTACAAAGAAAAGAACAATTGATTAGTTGATTACTTAAAATCTTATAAATTTGTTTCCAAATTGTAATAATCATAAATTTATAATATTTCGTCGTTAATCGCCAATCGAACCCGGACGAGTAAAATACACTTCATTTTTTCAAAAAAATATTCTGAGCGCAGAACTCAACATTATTTTTTTTTTCTAACCTTTTGAATTTTATATTTTAAAATATATTAAAAATGTAACTAATATTTACAGCCAACGAAAACTGTATGTAATCGTCTTTCACATGCAAACATTTTCAATATCACGTCACACGACAACCAGAATAATGTAGCACAAGTGGCGTTACATTGATGCAAGAGGTAATTATGCACAAAAAATGATCGAATATTACTTTAGAGTTGTTGCAATAAGTTCTGGAAACCCACACTGAAAACAACGAAATACAAAAATATTGATTTGCAAGGAGTTCCACTTTATTTCTGTAATTATTGATCTAGAAGTGCTTAGATTAAAAATAACTTATTCCGATCTGTTAAATACATTATCATACAAAACTATGAAGAAAAGTGCTTTAGTTTGTTCACTGAAAATTTTTTTGTTTATACATTTTTCTATTCAAAAGAATAATAGATTAGAACATTGTTTTTATAAATCAGTTATTATGATCAATAAGCGGGCTTCAATTTGCTATGATTATATTTTCCATACCCTTATTCCACATTCTTCAATGCTTGATATCGGAACTCTTTCATGTTCAGTTTCATTGGCCATTTTAACTATCGTAAATACACACAATTGCTTTACAGTCCAACGTATTAAAGACTTTACTACGTTAATTAAAATTGTAGTTTTTTAGAGTAAATTTTAGTTTTGATAAATTCCGTGACGTGTCATTCATTTCGTGTGACTAAATACCACGAATAATGTAAAATAAGTGAAATGTAAAGTGATGATACCTCTACATTTGGACAATTTAACTCGACAATTTAATTCGTAAAATAATAAACAAGTTATTGTGAATCATGAATTTGACGTGTAGTCTTATTTCTCATTGAAAAGTTATATAACCTAAAAATGATCTAAATATGTACACCGCATTTACCACTTAACTAATGTACCTACATTGTATGAAATTGTAGCAACGATATATTTTCATCCCTTCCACTTGTCTATACATTGTTCTCTGTTCAACTACTCGTAATTTATAAAATTCGGAATTATGAACAAATATTCTAAAATGTAAATACTAAAACACATTTGCTGTAATATATTAATACAATATAATTGTATATTACTCTAGTGACTTAGTTATGGAGCTACTCTTATAGCAAAAATTAAATATGATGAAAAAGCATGTTAGAAATGCATTCACTTGAGATTTTATCGAAAGTCTTCCTAATGTGTTCAAGTATTGTCAAATAGCATTTAAAACAAAACAAATGCATACATGAGGTGAAAATTAACAATAGAAACAATTTCTACGAAGTATTGGAACCATGTTGAAAAAAATATGACCACAATACCATCAAAGCAAGTTCTTACATATATGTTACTATTATAATTGATAAACCGTCTGAAGCAATGAATAATCAAAAAAAAAAAAAAAAGTATATATATATATATATATATATATATATATATATGGTTATGCCAATATACAAGAAATAAGTAAAATGTTATAAAAGAAAATGCTCACAAAAAAAATGTAAAACCCTGAATCATTTTTTCACAACATACGTTTCAATTTGCTAATCGTATACATAAATTTCTTCACAAAAAATATATGTATAACAAGCACAATTATTCCGATTCGCAAAATATTCCATAGTTATCGATATTACCTCTCTATAAATTGTTCATCTGTCCCAGGAAGCGGTTGTATAACAAACTGCATTGAAGTCATTTTTATTTAATATATGGGTGTTTATTTAACTTATATTTTATATTCAGTAAATCTTTTTTTTATTCACATTCCACCTCGATACAAAATTGTTCGTATGAAAAATTGTAGAATATGAAAACACCAGGAAATGTATGAAAATACTTTGTTAGGTGCGCTCCCATTGCAATCTATTCAAGCAAGCATGCTTGAACAGCTGCCATTTTCAGCGGCCCATACACTATAAAAACAAGTATAACTCGATCTACTTAAAATATGGCGCAGGTAATAAGCTCATTTTTGTTTTGGCATTAGCATAACAAAAAATCAATTCTAATGATAAATTAAATCATTAGAATTGAAAGAACTAATCCTAATAAAACGTTAATCATTGTCATTAAATCAATTCCAATGGAAGTTCGGTAGGATTGGCATTAGAAAAACTGATTATGATTTAAAAAAAAACATATCATTCCTAATAAAAAGTTTATATTTTTGCAATTCATTAGTGGAATAGTTATTTTTAGTGGAATAACGTAAAAACCATTAAAAAATTTGTATTTTTTGAAAATACAATGGTGGGATTCATGCAATCGTATAAAAGCGGCGTAAATCTTATAAAATTATACTCTTATATGAAAAAGATTTTACGCGACTCGTAAATGACCAGATATAATTATACGGTTTGAAATGCGACTCTGTTGAACACTCTTGATCTGTAATATTAATAATAATTACTTTTATTTTTCTCAAACAGGGCAATTATTAATTTGTATTTTTTTCATTTCTGCTGATTGACGGCTTTTATATGATGACTAGATGAAATTATACCAGATAAAATTATACGGTTTGGAATGCGACTCTGTTGAACACGTTTTTGTTCTGTAATAGCCTAGACAGACGGCAGTTATTTCGAATTAACTCGGGCATTAACTGCAGCTAATCCGCATTAACTCTATGAGTTAATTCTCAAAATAAAAGGGAATAGGTCAATTTGCGATGGCAACACTGCTGAAAATTTTCTATTGTGAATTTTTCTCGTATTTCTTGTAGATTTTCTTATATCGAGAGTGACAGATGATAGAAATTTATAGTGATAGTAATGTAAGTGAGCAGACCTAAAAACAGCAATCAGCCATTTAGTTAATTCGCAATACTGCCGTCTGTCAGGTTAATATTTTATTCGGATTAAGTGCGCCGGTAATCCGGATTAATGCTGCCGTCTGTCTAGGCTATAAGATTGTAGCGAGTATCGATGTTTGGTTACTCATCACTATTGTGAATAACACGAATGATAGCAGAATCGAAATGTATGTCAACAAAAAGTAATAGGCGATAACCAGAAAACGAGATCAACTAGAAAAAAAGAGATGACTCTCGGCTACGATAAATTAAGATTCTGTAGTGTTGCCAACAGAGTATAAATAGAGCAGTGTTGACAAATGGAAATTAATCGAATCCCGAATGTGATTGCGCAAACGTTGATACTGTAACGAGTATCGATAGTTGGTTACTCATCACTATTGTGACTGACACTATTGGCAGCATCGACATGAATGTCAACAAAAAGAAATAAGCGATAACCAGAACAAGCCAACTAGAACGGAAGAGAAGAATCTCGATAAAGGAACATTCTGGGGTGTTGCCAACAGAGTATAAATAGAGCCAGTGCTGAGAAGTGAGAATCAATCTAATTCCGAACGTGATTGCGAAAACATTGATACAGAGGCAAAAGTTGCAAGTACATTAGTGTAATTGTAAATAGTTGATTGTAAACAGTGTTTATTGTAAATAGAGATTATTAAATAAATTGTTGCTGTATATAGTTGTATAAAATAAGTGTTGCAGTTATCATTAACAGAATCCAGTGATCGAACTAGGTAATTCAAATAGAATTAAACGTTCACAGAATAAAAACGTAACAATACAAAGGCAAAAGTTGCAAGTACAATAAGAGTTATTGTAAATAGTTGATTGTAAACAGAGTTGATAAAATAAATTATTGCTGTGTATAGTCGTACAAACTAAGTGTTGCAATTATTATTAACAGAATCCAGTGATTGAACAAGGTTGATTCAAATAGAATTACACGTTCACAGAATAAAAACGTAACAATATGTTTAATTATAGGTAAATTTAATTTAATTTATATTAATGATAATTACTTATATTTTTTCTCAATCAGCGCAAATATTAATTTTTATTTTTTCCATTACTTCTGATTGACTTACGGCCTTTACACGATCACTTATTTAGTGCGTTCATACAACAATGCATGTAAACGTTATAAAATTATACGGTTTATGGTTCAACTAGCAACCCATGTAGCGCCCATAAGTATTTGCCGTATGTAATAACATAAATTTGTCACAACCTATGCCCTTAGTGATAACAGAGAAATCGACTGTTCTCCCTTGTAAACATACATAACAATGTTGCGATGTCTCACTGCGAATGCATGTTTTTAAACGCCCTTAGCATGATGATATTTTTGATTAATTAAAAAAAAAAATACAAATTTCCTTAGTTTATTTCTTATTTCTTTATAAAAGTCTTATCTGGCAACATTGTACACATGGAAAGCGATCAGTTGATACAGTTTTACGGAAAAAATCAATTTGCTTTTGACTCTCTGCGTTTTCGTTAACACGACAATCCCATAATGTAGATGTGTCAGTTGACACGATTGTTTTTATTTTAGTTTCATTGCCTTTTTCGATTACATTCAATTTTTTTAAACTGTTCTTGTATTTTTATGTAGTAAGTTGTCGTTTAATTACTTCCGCCTGAAACGTATTCGCCATGTGTCAAATAGTGATAAATAGTGATATCTAGAACCGAGGAGATGGACTACAGAATCGGGTCCTTTAATGAACCGACCGTTTCGAGTCTTATTAGAATCGAAAAATGGTCTCTAAAAAATGAAAAATAAGGCTTAAGGACTGCAAAACCATTCAAAAAGATCAGAAAACAGTTCCTACAGAACCCAAAAACGGCCCCGAACAAGCAAAAAAGAATTAAAAATAAAATACACGAAAAATTTACGAATCTCTGCTACAAATTTCGTGTAGACTGGAAGATAAGACTTCTTAATCATTTTATTTTCTTTGTTGTAACGATTATCGATGGTTGGCTACTCATCACTAATTGTGAATGATACGAATTTGGCAGCATCGAAACGAATGTCAACAAAATGAAATAGGCGATAACCAGAACAAGCCAACGAGAAAGAAAGAAAAGAATCTCGACTACGATAAAGGAAGATTCTGGGGTGTTGCCACAGAGTATAAATAGAGCCAGTTGTTGACAAATGAAATCCATAGAGTTTCGAAAGTGATCGCGCAAACATTGATACAGTATTAGAGGCAAAAGTTGCAAGTACATTAAAGAGTTATTGCAAAAAGTAGATTGTAAATAGAGTTAAATAAATAAATTGTTGCTGTATATAGTTGTACAAAATAAGTGTTGTAATTATTATTGACAGAATCCAGTGATCCAACAAGGTTGATTCGAGTGGAATTAAACGTTCACGAAATGAAAACGTAACAATATTATCAATATTGTGCAAAATATGGAAATGGTGTATAGTGACAATTTCACAAAATATTGTAGACCACGCGTAATTTAATCACAAAGAATAGTCGTAGTCGCTGCTGGGTTGCAGCTGCGCTACGTTGTTCAACAATTTTTTGACAGTTCAATTAATACTGTCTTTCTCCGTTCTGTCTATATATTTTCTTATATTTCTTTCTATATTGTTCATGTTCATATTTAAATAAAATGTGTCTTTATCCTGCTTCTTATTTTGTACAAATTATTCACAATACAAGCAAATTGGTAATTTTCCATGCCGAAATTGAGAATTTCAAGTCAATTTCAGGTGAAATTGAGCAATTGTCCAATTACAGAAGGTCAGGTAATAGATGAATTTGCCTCCTTTTTTGTTTTATACGAAGAAAGAGAATAAAGGAAGAAAGCAAAAAAAGTGATTTGAAATCGTCAAATCGGTAACATATCACCACGAAAATGTGATAGATGAAATGTAATCAAAACGAAGAATTTTAAAAGGGTACTTCATCAGAATCCACAAAATTTTTTAAAAATTCAAATACGAATACAACGATCTGTAATTACGTGTCCTGTAATAATTAGACTATGTGCCTCTAGTATGAACTATTGTCACAGCTATTGCTCTGACAATCGTTTGTACGCCCTAATAAGTCAGCAAAAGTTATCGAAGTAAATTCTTTGTGTGTTGACCTTAATTGAGATTTCGTCCATTTTTCATTAACATGGTAGATTTATAAACGTTTGGACATACATGTTTATAAATATATTTATAATTTAAATTTCGTGTTGAAATTTGCAAAGGTAAAATACAAAAAAGCTGACAACTTGTAAAAGGTTATTTATTGTACGAAATCTTTTATTCATTTCAAATTTGGAAACTACTATCATCTTTGCATTACTCACAATGGAAGAAGCTCTAGATATACAGAAATTTGTTGATACTTCGGAAGATGAGTCCGAAATTTATTTGCAAGATCTACAATCGCAGACGCCATCAAAAATTGGTAAAACTTCGATTATAGGAGAAGATGAAGTTAAAATTAGGTTGCCAACTCGTCGTCCAAATCCAAATGTTTTCAACAGGAACGCTCTGTTAGCCAGAGAGAACCGTCGCAGGAAAAAGGAACACTTGGAAAATGTAGAAAGAGAATTACAACATGCTAAACGTAAGAATGAATTGCTTTCGAAAGCATTAAAAAAGCAGTTAAAAATCACTCATCGATTGCAACAGGAAAAACAATATTTCAAAAAAGTAATGGCCAGTCGTTCCGAAATAAGTAGTCTGGTGTCATACTTAAATTCTCGACTATTTCATAGTCCAAAAAGCTGTGCTGTAAATGAAAGTAACACTATCAGTGAACGATATCGTAATTCCGTTGCATTCACTACGGAAAATGGTAATTTGGAAGCAATGAATTTCGATAATTTTTACAGTAATTTCGACATAGATGTTGTAACTCCTTGTAGTGCTGATTTAAGTAACCTGCATACAGAAACCGAACCCAAAGAGGACTTGTCGGAGTATAGTAGTTCTCATGCAGATTCCATTTACTCCAATGATGATCATAATTATGTGATGCACACACAAAATATGTCGGACAATGTGGGAGTTTGTCTACATTTTACAAATGGCAAGGTCTCTTTAGAGTTCTGTCCAGTTTGCCATTTGAGTGCATCTGAGACAGAGCCTATACAATTTTAAGAAAAGAAGAATATTATAATACAATTACATAATTGTGAACTTCTATGTTTCCTATTACATCCAATAAATTACACATGCATTATATCAACAAAATTATTCTACTATTAATTTGATTCCAAGTTTTAGGACGGCATAACTAATTGCAAAGTAAAACAGCCTTGACCACGGGCAGTAGCATTGTTCGGCTTCTGAGCTGCTGGTATCGTTGATCCTTGCTTTTGATTGAATGAAATTTATGCAATGGTAGGCGATATTGTGAAGTGATGTCTTGTTCCTCTGAGAGCGTACGATTGAGTTGAACAAGGGATTTAATGTCTTCCATTTGTGTTTATTTAAAGATATACCAACGGGTTAGCAATAATTAGAACAATTATATCGATCAAAACCATCAACTACATAGATGCATAGAGCCATTTCCATATAGAGCAATCAGATATCCCAGGTGCACATTAGCAAATCGTGGTTCTTAAATTGCTTGCAAGTGTCTTCAACAAAATGGGTAGTTTTGGTGGGTTTGAAATTTAATGCGCAATTTCAATAGGCGTTATTTTTCTCTCCATGTGTGTGCCCTCCATTACATCACCTAGTAAGCTGAAAAATTCTGTGATGACTGGTGGGTTAACTTGTGATCTGTTTATCAAGGATTACCCTGGCGTGACCACATTGCGACTAATAAATGGTGCATTGAAAATACATCCAAACCACAATATTCATTTGTAAATGCAATTTCGAGTGACAAATGGAAAGAGATAGAGAACAAGCAACAAAGAGAATAATTATAATTATATCGTATGATTGTAAAACTAGGTACTAGGTAAATGCAGATCTGAAAGTAGGTCGTTTTTCTGCAGGGTATAAATGAATGTAAGTCTACGACGGTACATTTGTATACAAGTTTTCAAATTTAATATCATTTCTAATGACATCCAACAAATTATTTTCGTTCTAACAATCATTATTGAAATGGGACCAAAGTATTTGTGAAAACACATAAAAAGTAAGGTAAATATTAAATAGAACTATCAATATTTAAATCTAATATCAACATGGCAAGGTAATATCAGCAATAACTAGGGATTGTGATTTAGAACATCTTTTGAATCTTGACAATATTAAGGTGAAACTAATCATAACTATTTTCTACTCACTGAACTGTTGATCTACTTTTACCTCTAGGGCCTGATAGTGCACTAAATACGTAATACGTAGCTCTTCCTTGTGGTAGGTACTCAACGACTGCATTGAATATTCAGTGTGGCTTACGAAGAATATTATCATGGATACATGCGATCGCCAACCCTTTAAACTTATAAAATTTCTTGCCGGGAATAATAAACTCTGGAATTTTAACTATCACTTGATTGAATTTAAAATTTATGCACATTTTTTATTTAGAAAAAAAAAGAAATCTTAACGGTGTTCAACTGTTGATAAATTCAAATTTACATTAAGCTCTACAAGAACTTCTTCTTTAAAAAAGTACTTTTAGTATTTTCTGCTAAGCGTGAAGCGTGCTTTCACCACAAATACATTCGCTTCATCTGCAATTAAATATTCGTATAATACCAATTGGAAATGTGATCACAAGGTAGTGATGTAAAAAAACTATTGTGCAATATATAATTCAGTACCGGAAACTCTTATGCTGATGCATTATAAATTTATCTAATTTATCTTTCATTTTATTTATATTCTTATACATAAAATATTTTTTTTTTGTATTTCCTTGACATTTCACATTCAATACATATTTTACATGTTTTTCAAATGAAAACAGGGTCGTATCCAAAATCTCGCTTCTAATCGGAACATAGGGCAGAAACGAAGGCTCTCCATCGAGTCCTGTCCCGGGCCATATACCTGATTTCATGCTAAGTGGCTCTAGAGCGGGTCTCGGCTTGGATTGTCCTTAACCATGTTTGGTGTGGGCGGCCAGGTTATCGGTTGCCTTGAGGATTCCATTGAAACGCCATTTTCGCTATGTTGTCATTCTCTCTACGTAGAGTGTGACCCATACATAAAATATTTATTGAATATGAAAGCACCGCCGCAACTTCACTGATGTCTTGATGCAATTTTTGCATAAATCTGCAGATGTTGCACCAATTTTGTGCTCGTTGTTGATCCAGATGGTACTTAAAGTATCTGAGACATGATTTAACGTATATTTATAAAAGCATTCTATTCGGAAAGTTGTGATGAACGTTGAGAAAGAATAAAATCCTATCGCCGGTGGCTAGATCCAGCACTGTGGAAAATGCCAGAGCAAGGGATGACAATCTACAACTAATTTGTGAGAGGTTATCCTAAATCAAGAATTCACAAATTGTTTATCAAATAGATTATCATATGGTCTATGGTGTCAGTAAAAAATCGTCGTACCTACTGAGAAAAATCATAGACCATGGACTTTAAGTGCCAACAGCATTGTATAACAATAGTCAGTAATGGCTTAAGTTGAGTGAGAAAGAAGTGAACTGGATATTATGTAAATTTTCGTAAGGGTTGGACTTGAAGAAAGAAATCTGACAATTTTTGATCATATTTACTGTTTTACCCCATTCAGAAGTTGTTAATTGCTTCAGTTTTTGACGATTTATGGTTCTCACTAAGAAACTGACAAATGCACTTCAGTAAAATTCATAAAATTTACTTAAGCTGTTACTGCCTTCTGCTATTATTTGCTATTGGGTCGATTAGGTTACAAATATGCATTTATATTGACTTTTTCATGGTATGTGTAAATTCTATGCTGATATTTGTACATGTAAGTACTTTTTATTTTTGCTATACATATGGGTAGTATGTAGATACAAACCGGCATGATTCGTCATGACTAACAGATATAGGCACCAAATAGGCAGGATGACGTCACGAACATACAGATTCAGAAAATCGTCTGCTTTTGTCGATAAGCCATCAGCGAGCTGGCAAATACATTTTGTTACTTCGTTTTTCTTACTCTCTACATACATACATACATACATATATGTACATATATGTAGACAATCTTGGAGCATTTCATCGTCCTACTGTAATTAAAATAGTGTATGCCAACGCTGAGACGAATCGAACCGAATTGAATTAGAAGACGATGGCATGCAATTCTATTTTATATGAAGTAGGTATATAAGGCTGGTGTTCAATGGGAAATAAGCTTAGTCGATTTCCAGATTTGTTGCATTGCGGACAAACATTTGGATCCGGTGCAGTAAAGTATTAAGCGTGCTTATTATTTTTTAACATACCAAAGAGTAAAATCATAATAACATCACAACATCAATTTAAACATTGTGTGCAATAAAACTTTCGATACTCATTTAAAAATATTGTAAATCACTAAAATGGTGAGTTCATTGACTGTGAATTATTTAAATGTTCCGCTTGGAATTACTTATTAATATATATCTAAACATATTGAGGAAAAGTAAAAGAGAATGGTATAATGATAAAAAAAAGTTAGACTATACAAATCTGATGGTATATAGTAAGTACATGTACCATATATAAAACATATATGTATATAGAACACACCCTTCTATTTTTTATCATGTGTAAACACACATTGAATTAAAATTGAATTAAAAGAAGTACCTATGTATTCCGTTAAATTGTGTTCTATATCCTCCCACGCTTTGCTTTTGCATTTTAAGTAATTTATGTTTTAATATATTCATCTAACTTTAAAAAGAGAAATGTATCGATTTATTTTTAAATAACTATCGACAACTAGCAATAAAGAGAAAATGTAGAAATCAAAGGAAAATGAAGTCGGCTTTTGAAAATAAAAAATATAAAATCGTAGTAGAATATTGATGTGCTATAGCAAGATTAGAAATTAGCACAGAAATTCTATTATAAACGACCTCATTATCTTTCAGAACATTTTTGTATACTGAAGAAGTTAGCGATAGCTGATTGTGGTTGCAATTGCTTGAAAAATCAGACAGTTGATATTTCATGCCTTTGTTCGATATGAAAATGCAATTTTTAATTTAACTTTACACATTCACACAAATATGTACATGTGCATGCTAAATGTGAATAGGACTACAAGGAATGTTAATTAACGTAAATGATTTGTATACTTCGAATGACAGTTCGTAATTAACATTGTTTATTCAGGAGACAAGAAAATAAATTTATTTTGGTAAAATTTGAATAAAAATATGAAAAAAATATGATGCAGAAAGTTATGCATAATTGAAATCTGAAAAGTAAAAAATATGTAAGTGACGTAAATGAGGCGTAACCGGTAGGTATAATCAGCAATATTTATATATGCACATATGTAGAGCACTTTAAAAATGATTCATTCATACATAGGGTATTAATATTTGTGGTTGGTTGGATTTGGCTTTTAGTTTATCGACCATTTTCGTTTATGACTTTCCAACACACTTTAGCCATTAGAGGTATTAATGTGCAATTATTTCTAACATTCATTGTTGGTTGAATAGGGATGAAATATAGTTATTACTTTATACATTCATAACGTAAGTACGTACATATGTATATGTCGATACGCTATGGTTTGTTACTTATGAGTTATGGACTTTTTTTTTAGGTCAACTGTTATTTTATGCATTTAAATATTGGCACTTTATTGTAGGTACATAGTATAAATGTCCTTAATTATGAAAGCGATGAACTAGCGAAATATTATTATCTTGAGATCATCTGGGCGCCATTAAAAATTTGTTATTTGGATTTTGCGAGAAACAGCTAAACCTTTGATGGTCAATTAGCAAATATTGTATATCATTAAAAATGTATTTGCTTCTCAGGCCTCATAGACCTCGGAGTTTAGATTCGTCTAGTGGCCTCCGTAATTTTGAGTTTCAACGTCCTAACATTTCATTTATTCATAAAATTGAAGCTTTGAAATCTTTGCCCTTGCAGTGTTTTATTAAATTCATAAATAAGATTTACATATTGCATTACATTACATACTAAAGTTATAGTCCAACTTACGTTTATGGAGATTAACAGTTTCTCATGATACTTTGTAAATTATATTAATATCTTATTGCATCAATTTTCATGTTTTGCTAACTGGCGGCCACAAAAGGCTAAATTTATAACAGAAATACCGATTTTATTGTTTTTCACAAGGTTCATCTAGATAGGATATATCACCTTATTTGAACTCATTGAATCTACATAATTCTGATAGCCCAATGTTATACAAAAAGTCATAGTCACGAGTTGTTGTTGCTTTCATTACAAAATGAAAGCTTTGATAAAGTGAAATGAGCATAAAAGCCTCACATAGACGGTCACTAAACGGACGAACATTACTAGGCCAAAAAAGTCATAACTCACATGACTGTGATTTTCAAAAACGGCTTTCGACTTTTCATTCAAAAAGCAAAAAGTATCACCTGTAGGTAAATAATGCACTTCGTCACAGTAATAAAAAAATCAAATTTACAATCGCCATTAAAGCAAAAATATGTAACGAATTTAATTGAAATTTTGAAAGTCATTGTTTGGCAGATGTCCCCATGCAATTTTTAAGACAGTGGCGCAAGTTGACTTATGACATATTCCAAAAAATTACCATCGTTTCTTATGGTTATATACACACACACATATACATTTCTTTCTTTAAAAGTTGCTAAGAGTACATAAATAATATATAAAATATATTTATGTTTTTGTATGTATAACATATACACATTAGAAAGTTTTCCTCCAAATAAATTTTTTTTAACATAACCTTGTATTTAGAATTGTATACAAGATTATATGATGTATGTTATTTATGTTTTTTTTTATTATTCATTTTGTTCATTTTAAGATTATGAACACATGAGCGTTCTTAAATTATTTTAGAATTCTATAGTAATTAAGAATATCAATTAAAGAAGAAAAATATCCAAAAGACGAATGTCGCAATAAAAAGAAATAGGTCGCAATTATCATTACCATAAAAAGTTGTAGCGCCAATGAAACGCTTCATTGGCCACTGGGAATGTATTGTCATAGGGCCACACCTAAAGTTATGTATTGTATATACAAACGTATGCCATATTTATGTATGATCAATGCAAGAAGATATTTCATTTAACTGTGTACGAGTATAATTTTTAAATTCGATCATTTTTTTAACTGAACGGAAACTGATTATGGCATCCAATATCCGTCATTTAATGAAAATAACATAACTTTTTTGGATGTTCCAATTTAATTGGAAAAATAATAGCAATCCTAATCAAGTCTTAAAGTAGTTAATAGCAATGAGATGATAGAGGAACAGACGCCGAAGCGAAATACTCCATCATAATAAAATTTTTTAAATCAATACAAAAGAAAGGAAAATAAGTAGCCAAATGTAGCGTATAAGAGTCTGTGGCAAAATTGTATGCGTATAAATTTCGATTGATATAAGCAAAAAAAAATTGATATTTTACAGTATATGTACAATTGATCCATTTTATTCTATTACTTTATTTCAGAGAGAGTGTATTTCCGTTCATATTGGCCAAGCTGGTGTTCAGATTGGAAATGCCTGCTGGGAGTTGTATTGTCTAGAGCATGGTATCCAGCCTGATGGTCAGATGCCTTCTGATAAAACAATCGGTGGGGGTGATGATTCATTTAATACATTCTTTAGTGAAACTGGATCGGGAAAACATGTTCCACGAGCTGTCTTTGTTGATTTGGAACCAACCGTTGTTGGTAAATATACACAATATTTAAAAAAATATTAAATGTTATTATTCTGTTAATCTTCATTTAGATGAGGTTCGTACTGGCACTTATCGCCAGCTCTTCCATCCTGAACAATTGATCACCGGAAAGGAAGATGCAGCAAATAATTATGCACGTGGACATTATACAATTGGAAAGGAAATTGTAGACATTGTACTGGATCGTATCCGTAAATTAGCTGATCAATGCACTGGGCTACAGGGATTTTTAGTTTTCCATTCATTTGGTGGTGGTACTGGTAGTGGTTTCACTTCATTACTTATGGAACGTCTTTCAGTTGATTATGGCAAAAAATCGAAATTGGAGTTTTCAATTTATCCAGCTCCTCAGGTAATATTATCCATATTGTTGAATATATTTAATAAATTATATGAAATTTTATATACATGCATACATGTATATGGGCATTTCAACATTAGAGGAATTACAATTCGAAAATTTAATTATCCAATTTCAATTTCTGTCCTTCATATGGTACTTTTGTAAAAGTCGGTATCGCACTCTATGACATTTTAAAAGGAAGATTAAAGATTGAAGAATGGGATATGCGGATTATGGGACAAATTTAATAACTTTTACGAATTGTTTTAAAGTATGTGTGCTAGCAAGCGAGAGTAAGTTTATGGTAAAAAATTGTTTTATATAAAATATTAACATCCTTTGCTTGTATATTTGGGCAAATTGTTATTGCTTCTTCTTGAGATTAGTGTATATTGAAATTGAAAAAATGACAGCACTTGAATTTGAAATATAATTCAACACTGCAGCTGTCCTATACTTTGATTTCGACTGCAAGTCTGCCGAAGAGATTGACAGTACACATTTTCATCCTACCTAAAACACTCATTTGACTTTTTGTAGTTACTTTACAAATATTTCTTGTATAAATTTAGTAGTTATAGTTATAGTTATAGTAGTTATATATTTAGTAGTTATAGTCAAAATTAGAATCCATCTTAAAATTAGCTTCATACGAAAAATCTGTCAAATGGTGGTTAATAAATTTTAGATGATCTTAATTTTGATATAACTATGTGATATAGAATTTTCTCAATTACAATTAGTGACAATGGTATACGTAGGTGTTCTATGCAGTACAGTACAGTACATAGCGACCATTGTGAAATAATTACGAACAAATTGATTGCCAAAATCGTATGTTGTTGTAAGTTTTTGTTTCTTCTTCTTATTTCGTAAGGGAAAAATGTAACTTTTATACTGTTTAATCATGCCCACAGATATTAAATTGGTCTTTGTGATTTTCATTTATTTTATTGCATTTATGTTATACGAACTGTACCGTCCGTAATGTTGGATATGCCCATATGTATTAATTGAGCTAATTTATGTTACGTCAAATAATCAATTACTTTTTAGGTATCAACTGCTGTTGTCGAGCCATATAATTCAATTCTAACTACTCACACTACTCTTGAACATTCGGATTGTGCTTTTATGGTCGATAATGAGGCCATCTATGATATCTGCCGTCGCAATTTAGATATTGAGCGTCCGACTTATACGAATCTTAATCGCCTTATTGGTCAAATCGTTTCATCAATTACCGCATCTTTGCGTTTCGATGGCGCCCTAAATGTTGATCTGACCGAATTCCAAACTAATCTGGTGCCATATCCACGTATACATTTCCCTCTGGCGACTTATGCACCAGTTATTTCAGCTGAGAAAGCTTATCATGAACAATTGACCGTTGCGGAAATTACAAACGCTTGCTTTGAGCCGGCTAACCAAATGGTGAAATGTGATCCCAGACATGGCAAGTACATGGCTTGTTGCATGCTCTATCGTGGTGATGTTGTGCCCAAGGATGTCAATGCTGCAATTGCCACAATTAAAACAAAACGTTCAATTCAATTTGTGGATTGGTGTCCAACTGGATTCAAGGTTGGTATTAACTATCAACCACCGACCGTGGTGCCAGGCGGAGACTTGGCTAAAGTACAACGTGCCGTCTGTATGTTGTCCAATACTACTGCTATTGCTGAGGCCTGGGCACGTTTAGATCATAAATTTGATTTAATGTATGCCAAACGTGCTTTCGTTCATTGGTATGTTGGCGAAGGTATGGAAGAAGGTGAATTCTCCGAGGCACGTGAGGATTTAGCTGCACTGGAAAAGGATTACGAGGAAGTTGGAATCGACTCAACCGAAGGTGAAGTTGGAGAAGGAGATGAATATTAAAATATACGCTGCAAACTATCGTTTCGAATTTAGTAACAACACTTAAATATCATTGTATGGTTCTTAACATGTTTAATATCATTATTAACATAAATATTTTATATTTTTTATACATACTTATACAGGTTAAAAAGCCTATTGAATTATAAATCATCAATGCATACATACATATATATTTTTTTTTTTACTAAAATAAAAGCTTTTTTTTAACAAAGTCTATGTTTGTTCATTTGTTTGTGTGGTGTTTATTATTGATCATTACGCGGATATTAGTCTTAATTTAAAGTGAGTTTTTCTTTTTTTTTCATTTCCTCTCAAGGAATTTATTGTTTATTTGTGTAGTTGTTGCTATAAATCCATCCAACCACTTTTCAATAACGGGCAAATTTTCATCACTCCATTTAGCCTCCTCCTTAATGTTTCGAAGTGATTTCTCAATTATATGCTCTGCGCTGCCAAATTCTCCAGCTCGTTGTTCATGCAATTTCTTAACCATATCATAGCCTTCTTGTGTTGTGAATACTCCAGTTGCAGAACCTATAAGACTATCCCACAGATTGGTTTTACTTTGAAACCTAAAATGTGTATTAGTGATTATGTAAATGAAGATTTCCTAAAAACGTAAGCATTTTGTTATACAAACCGTTCTCTTATTATTATCCAATTCTCTGACAGAAAGTTAAATAATGTCATATAACCACTGGAACCACCTGTGAGCATACTGAAAATAAGGAAAATATCATTTTCAGTGAAATTTCCATTTCCCTCAAGTATGGTCAAGTTTAATAAGCGATTGATTTTTTCCGCTTGCACTGGACAGCCGGCTAAAGTTTTTAATAGATATGTTCTTTCGCTTTGAATTCGAGATTTAGGAAAATTAATAACACGCTGTAAACCAAATTCCCATTCTTCTATTGATCCCCACTTGAAGACAGGGCAAATATATTGATTAGGCACTCTAAATGGAAAGGGTTTTTGGGTTAATTTTTGGTTGGGTTAATATTTGGATTGTTGGAGAACGTACGGATTTTCATCATCTGGATGTGGATTCTTCATCCATAGTAGAAATGCTTTTTGTGCTTCTTCAATGCACGGTTTATATCCAGCTCGGCAAAGGAATGTCTTAGCCAAGGAACGTAAATCAGTTTTCCAACCTTCTTCACTCTCATTATATTCCCCAAGTTCTTCATATAAGGGTGTTAATAATGCTCGAACATAGGTCTATAAATAATGAGACTCTATTTTGAAATCGAGATATTTTAACTCTTTGTAAAATTGATTACCTCAAATTTTTTATGCACCGACGACATATCAATGTGCCTTCCAATATGATCAATAAATGTAAAAACTGGATTCCAAACAATATGATTGCGTTCATATTTCATAAAAAGTGTCATATTGAATGCGGTTGCAAAACTAAGCTCACCAGCATAAGCCAGATTCCAAGCATCGTGCATTAGCTTTGCACTAAAATATAGATATGAAGGTAGGCCTGATTAATAATGTTACTACTAACATAATTTTTAATCTATATTTACCGAGTATATGTAGGAATTTTATTGCGACCATCTTCATTTTGCAGAAAAATTGATAGTAAATTCCAATTTTTTTCATCATAATTAACTGGAAATGGTCCAATTTCTTCAGGATTTATGATAATAAACTCATCTTTTTTTGGCATATCGGTGAGCATTAATTCGCGTGTCTTTTCCATCCAAGTTTGTGGTGTAGTATTTTCAAACGATAAATTATCCTGTTTTATTAATATCAATGGTATCCACCATAACATTTTGTCCTGTTCGGGTACATCATGTGGACGCTCTCTTAAATAGACTTTTTGTGATACTTTTGCTGAGTTGTCTTCGTAATTACGCTTGACAACTACAAGGGGTAATCGATCCTTCGTTATCCAAGAGCCAGCTATTTCAGCAATAGCATGTTTTTGACTGAGCTTGCCATCCTGTACGGCTTCTTTAGTAAGCGCATCCCAGAGATCATCACCAAAGAAGGTGCTATAATGGCGATCTGCCAAAAATTTGCGTATTCCCATTTTGAACGTATCTCCACCGAGTGTGTAATTTAACATTCTCATAACTAATTCCGTTTTAAACGAAGTCGTCTCCTGTTTCATTCCGGTTATGCGAGAATGTGGATATCGTTTGCTGAATTCATAATACAGGGAATATAAAACAGTCATGGGATATTTTCCATTGAATTCGATGCCGTTGTCAATCTGTGTGGTGAGATATAGCTAGAGAGGTTTACGCTGTGAAATAGTCAATAGAAATGATACCTCCATAACGATTTGTGCTGCAAGAAAACTTGCCAAAGCCTTATTAACATGAGCATCACTCCACCAGTAAGGTGTAACCCATGCGCCTAACCATTGATAAATAAATTCTTGTGCCAGACCATAGTAACCTTTTTTCAATAATTCGCTATCTCTAAATAAAAATATGTGAATAAATTCACCATCAATATCATCGAAAACGTCTTTAAACTATGCGAAAGAGAACATACTTAAACATTAGCATGCCCCAGTTATCAGCAGGTCGTACAGAAGCCAGTCTCGGTATTGCTATTACATCGATTTTAGATAATGGCACCGAGACATTAAAGTAATTCACTAAATGCTTATAGACTGTAAGCAGCTTTGAATAAATGTCCTTAGGAATGTAAGAAGAAATAGTGGTTAAAATTTGCCATAAATATTATTCAATATATTGACTGAACCTCCCATTCGTTGGTCATGTCGCCCTTAGTCCATATATTGATTTGTGGAGATGAAGGCGCGGAAAACTCTTGCTTTGGTTTAAATTTAATTAATTGGGATGTAACAAAGCCAAAAGTAAATGTGGACATTGGCGGTGTGGTTTCAAAGTAATCCACTTCGTACTCGCTGGACTCTCTATGAAGATGAGAAAGCATGTAAATATTTTAAATCAAATAAGCAATATTTCATATACACATATCTTACAGGCGTTCACTCTTTATCAACGGTGTATTAAATAGAGTTACATAGTCCTTAGGTCTCGATATGGATACTGTGAAAGGAACCTGAAATATAAGTTCAATTTAGTGGTATTAAATGAAATGTTAAATTTTGAAATAACCTTGAATCCAGGCTCATCAAAACACGGAAATAATCGTCGTGCATTATGTGGTCTCATATATGTAGCAAGATATTTTTTCGTATCGTTATTTACGCCTGCTGTATATGTACCAGCAAATAGACCCTCTGTACTAGTCCAGATACTTCCTTCGAATGACATTTCCAATTCACATTCGGAACCCTGTTTCATTGTGTCTTTTAGGTAAATGACATATACAGTTTTCTTTGGTACTTGTTCGGCACGCAAAATTGGAATATTTTCTATAACCGGCTTTTTATCTCTACAAATTGAAAATACAATTTGAATTTGAGCATTGGTGAGTATACAATATGTAGTACTGACCCATCTTTTGGTAGAAATTTTCTTAATTTTATATCCTTTGCCATGATTTGCAAATCAAAATGTGCATGTAGTGAAATTTTTTTTGTATCTTCATTCCAACTCAAATTCATTTTGATATTTCCGCAAAATGTATCATCTTGAATATTGGGCCTAAGGTGAACTTCATAGCTTCTAGGGATTACATCTTTAGAAAGGCGAGCATCAGGAATCAATGCATGAGAAGCAGATAAATCGATGCTTCTTTTTGTTCTTAGCTGAAATTTGTGATTGCATTTTTCAATTCATAGAGGCTTTTAACTGCAATACTTACGTCCAGTGAATATCCGGTTGTTGAAACCGCCAATATAAATAAACACGTCCAGAGTGACATCATTCTGGGCGTATGTTTTTCTAAAATTAACTATTTGTATACGTAAATATTATTTTAAGGGCGATAAATAGATTTTTAAAGAAGTATACTATTCAAAGTTTATATTTACAAAAATTTTTATTTTATTTAAAAATGGACGAAATAACGCGTTAATAAATTTCGATAGATCAGTCTTATGAATGATGGCAATTTGAAGTAATAGAGAAGTTGGGGTTGGGAAAGTTGAGACAATAGGGGCCACAATAGCAATAGTCACTCATCTTGTTGATCATTCTTTCTATCCCCTGTGCAAATTTTGATATTTTGCAAAATTTTTCAGTATGCTGAACAATTTTCAAGTGTATTGAATTGCACTTTCAGAGGTACGTCTCTAGGGTAATCCATTTCTTCTAATACTTTTTATTCTATTTTCTCTACGGATTTCCTCGGCTTGAAAGTTCCAACTTTTGGGTGCTATTTCACCACTTTATCTTCAGAATTCTCCTAAGGCATTTTTGCCTATCGCATTAGCTAATTAAACTTTTGTATGACCTAAACTTTGTTGGATTTCGGTAGATTAAGCAGATTTCACCATGTCTATTACTTGTAGTGATTTTTTCGCATCGAAAGTTTTAAAATGCAGATGTTTTGCAGATATACTCTCTTTTTGTACCCAATTTGTGAATTGTTAATAGTATGAATATTATTAACTCATGATCGTCACAATATTTTCTTTGTACACATACGTAGTACTTATATAAATATGTACATTCAAAGCTTTTCATTGTAAATATGTCACAAAAAGTAATAACCGCTTAACTCTATTTTATGGATTTTACAAGAGGTCGTTTTCAAATCATTGATCAATTGATCGAATTTCTAAAATTTGAAAATATCGGCGGCTTTGGAATAAACTCAAGACCTAGCTAGTACCACAAACAACTGACAAACGGTTATAAATTTTTTCGATTTTCTCAATATTCTTAAAATGTTCAAGTAAAATACAAATGTATGAAATGTATGAAGGTGCTCATATTCTACTTGAGCGGTTTTGTTGTTGCAGCAAATACAAATATTTACGTACATCTTAATTTTAGATAACCAGAAAATTTAACATACTCGTACGAATTGATACCATTTTTTTATCTCCATGAGTTCGGTAAGTAAGTGCCTATTGTTATACAGAGTTTTGCCGTTTACATTAATGAGAATTGATTCAGTAAAGATGAAACGTAAACTAATCTTTATATTTTGGTTTTTTATATATGAGGGAAGTGCAAGAAATTCCAATTCGGTGATACGATCACAAACAGACGGAGAAGATCAAGTTAGTATGGGTTGTTGCTGGTTAAGGCAACCAATATTGGTGTATAATTATGATTTTTTGGTATATTTTTTTAGCCATCGTGTGAATCAAATGAATGGAATTATGGCACAATCGAAAAGAAGCTATGTTGGAATGAAAATGAGAATCATCTTGTTATACGTAAGTGTGAAGCTAGACAATGGCTCCCGGAGAATGTCACTTGTTTCACACCGGAAACGACTAATCTATTTTGTCCCGAAGACTTAATTGAATTACCAACAAAAGATAAGAAAAAATTTGTTTGTCTACGCATTTCAAATAGGCCACAACAATATGATAAAAGCTACTGTTATGGATCGGATACCATAGCTCTATCAGAATATATGAAAAAGTACGAATGGAGTGCTTTAAGTGCATTTTTGATCAGGGGAAATTTAACAAAATTTTGGTTGCCTATTCGAAGAGCTGATAATAAAAAATATAATCCCTTTATGGTGCAGCTACCAGGTGAATATTGGCGAGAAATCTATGAAGTACCGCAAACAATGGCAGATCTGTCATCAGACAAACATTGCCTTTCTGCTGAATTTGGTGAAGATCACAGGTGGCATACTGTTTTAACCAATTGCAATGATTCATTGCATTCCGTATGTATGTTTAGAGATTCTTTTGTCACTGCATCCGGTTGTCCGCAATATTTTCATGCAATGAGCTACCGACCGAGCGAATGTTACGGCGTTGAGTGGGAAGCCGATATCTTTCCGCTGGACCTACGAACTGTTCCCATTCAAGAATACTTGCAGAAACGAAATAGCTTACAAATGATTTTCAAGCATATGGAATTAATAGCCGAGGAATATTTTATGATCGGAGATATTTTAAATGAAACAGGCCAATATGCAATTGAAATGAATATGAAAGAGCATATTCGAGTGGTTAACATGAATGTGAGAGAGCCTGCACTCAGTTGTGAACTGCTGACGAATCGTAAAAATGTGGTTATGGTATTGAAAGGCGAGCCAGAATTGGAGGGTGTATTTTTAACTGTCTATAATCGCAATTATATTTGGCGCACCGACGATGATGACGATGCGTTTGGGATTAACTGTTTAACAAATGCAGACTATGACATGTGGAAAACGGTTAAAATCAAACCAATCTGGGAAAATGATTTGAAAACGAAAAGCATATTTAAATTAAAATACGATGGTGATGGGCCCGGTTTTTATTGGTGCGAGGCGCACACGATATTCAATTTTTCTCTAATCACCACTGAAAAGATCGTTGCTAGCAAACGTCCTAATGGACATTCTTTTGCAATGCATTTCGATTTGTTGTGCGATGAAATCGATTGTTTAAATGTGCATAAAAATTTTAAACATTTCAGCAAAATGATTTTTAAACAATTAATCGCGCATAAAAGTGATAGAAAATTCAGAGAAAAATATGATAAGCTCATAATACACAATGTACGAATAATGGATATTGTATCAGTTTCCGTTGAGTTGAAAACTATTCGATTTCTGTGTCATGTACTAGTAACTCTTCAGTCATCATCTATTGATAATTCGAATCAGCAAAGCGGCGAGATGGAATATAGCGCTGAAGATGAATTTGGAATAGAGCATGGAACATATACGATCTTACAATTGTATACCATGTTTAGAGCGTTTATATCTGAGGTATATCCAAGTTTAGCCATGAGTATTGGCAGTACGGAATTTTGTTTTCCAGAAAATTCCACATGGTATTCACATGGTATTTCAGATCAGTGGTTATTGGCAAAACCTGGTCAATCATCAACTACACGAAAGCTTTGTTTGCAAAAGGATGGCTTACCAATTACACGCACATGCGAAGGTAATTTCTTGGAAGGCGCACAATGGGCAAATTTACTGCATACAAAAATATCATGCGCTTTCGATCCTCAGCAAAATATCATAACACAAAACTTGCATCAACTAACGACATCCAAAATATCGAACGCAAAAAATGCTACTAAAAATATTAAAACTCTACTTCAGAATAATATAAAAAAATTAATTCCAGCAGATTTATATTATATGGCGAAAATTATGCAGCGCACATTTGAGGAAACTTTTGCGCGACGACGATCTAATGGATTGTTAATTGCTGAGGAAATCACAAGTGATATTGTTACAATATACAATTATTTAATGGATGTTAATCAGGATGTAGCGCAGCCATCAATTGTACTTAATTCGACAAATATTTTGTTAGATGTTTTTGAAAATATGATTGATACAATTTCAACAACGGAACAAAACCTAACCGCTTCAGTTCTGTCAACGAACAATAGTGATGCAAGTAATGGTCAGACAATGGACACCGTATATTTTGAAGATGTTGGGGTTGTGGTTAAAGTAGCGAAGAATTTGTTAATATTCATAATTGATCCTAGTGTTGCTAATGTTACTGGTGTTGGTTTATTCACCGCAGATGGTCTCTCGGATGTGGAGACACTTCAGGGAGCTTTTGAAAATCAATTCTACAGATTTATTTTGTCCAACCAAACCGTTGATGATTTACTCTATGAGACGAACATTCAAATTGCAACCTATGTTCCCGATACTTTGTGGGAACGTATCGATGAAATTTCAAAACTTTCCAACTTGACCGCATCACAAAATGGTTTAACGAAAAAACTTGTAGTGAAAGTGTATTCTAGTGATATATTGTTTCAGGAGCGCAATCTGACTGTTGATAGATCAATTTCGGGGAAAATAATTTCCGTTTCAATACCTGGCCATGACAAGGATTTGCCAGAGGTACTTCCCATAGTTATGCGCGCGAACGCTTACTCAGATGTAGGTAACAACAATACGATCGGAAATTGCAGCTATTGGAATTATGAAACTTGGGCTATTGACGGTCTGGTGTTCTTGGGACGATCCAGTGTGGATGCGGACATTCTATTGTGTGGTGCTACACATTTGACACCATTTGCTTATCTTATTGCTGGTGGGCGCGTACACAATGTCGCAGTGGATATTGAAGTAATTGTTAAGAGCCAAATGCATGAGCGGGTTCTAGATATTATTACGCTTTTAGGATGCTCCTTATCGCTTTTTGGCATTGTAGGCGTTTTTATAACAGCAATAACATTTCAATCTTGGCGACAAAAAGTTTCCTCTAAACTACTGTTGGAACTTTGTGCCGCAATCGCTTTACAAATGGTATTGTTTTGCTTCGTAAATACCGAGGAGAATTCAGAAAGTCTAATTCATAATCAGATATTTTCCAGTTGTATAGCAATAGGCGCGCTTCTGCATTATTCGATTTTGGCACAATTCAGCTGGATGCTTATTATTGGATATTTGCAATTTAAGCGCTATGTTCAAATATTTGGCAAGGTCAGACCAAAAAGATTTCTTTTAAAATCTTCCATTATTGGATGGGGTGTACCGTTCGTACCAGTTCTTCTTGTACTGATATTCGATCACGAATCCTATAGTGTAGGCGTAAATACTGAAAACACTTTCATTTGCTATCCATCAGGATATGCGCTGCACTTTGCAGTCATCTTACCAATATCAATAGTTATTTGTGCCAATTTGATTGTATATATATTTATTATATACAATATCATGCGAGATCCTATTGGTAATATGCGTCACACTGAGAAGAAATTGGCCATCTCACAAATAAGATTAACAATCTTGTTATTTTTCTTGCTTGGCTTCACATGGATATTTGGTCTAATGACATCCTTGAAGGTAGGCGGAATTGTGTTTTCTTATTTATTTTGTTTGACCGCTACGTTACAAGGATTCGTCCTTTTTATATATTTCATTATATTGGATCCGATAACGCGACGCTTGTGGACCAATCATATACGAGAAATTCTAGGTTTAAAATACAGTTACGATAATTCGACCAATACCAAGGATACTACGCAAACTCTTTAATTTCCCGATTTAAATTCATTCCATCAAGTATTTCAAAACTGATTTATATAAGCATTTATATTTATATATGTTACTATACATATTCATAATTTAAAGCCATTTGAAACTGTTTTAAATAAAATCATTATTTTAAATTTTATTATATCACCTTTTCTTTTATTTATTTTGGAAATACACCTAAATATAACTTCCAATTTTGACGGCAGCTAAGTAACGACTGACCTTTTTCATTTATTGGTCATGTTGCACGTATTCTAGAATTATATGTATATGCTAATCTGAAGTGAATAATAACTTAATTTAATACAATGCAATTACTTTAATTTAAATCGACGTATTTTTTCACTTAAATAGCATTTCAGCATATTGTATATAGTATATACTTATATTGAATACATATGTATAGAGAGAGAAATAACACATTAAATTTGCTTCATTTGTGGGCTGTGTGGTATATACAAATTGTACTTTACATACACTTACGAGCATCTAGCTCAGAAAAGAAAGGCAAATCGTTTTTTTTTACAAACTTATTTTACTCAAAATAATATTTTCATAAATCGACCAAAAGTGTTTATAATAAGTTTTTTTTTCAACTCCGCAAAATAGGCGCTTGTTTCAGTGAATATCGTTCGAATATTCGAAAATAGTATGTATTTAGTATGGATGTGGAAGCATTCGTAACTAACTCATGTTGAAACGACGCACCTCCAAAAACAAGTCTATTGTTTCGATTGCTCTTTCGAAATCGCTCTTTAACATCGCCAAACATTCATTTAAGCTGAATGGAGATGATCACCGCCTCATCAAACTCGTAACACACTTTCAATCTACCATCATAATGTTATTTTTCTCATTGCTTTTGAGATGTTGATGACGTCGGACGAAATTTAACTATTCAACATATTATTATTGCCAGCTAACGTATAGTGTCTCAATAAATTTTATTTAATTTAATTTGAAATTTTGTCCATGTTTATGAAAATTTATAATGGGTGCCGCAATTCAGTTGGTTAGTGCGTTGGTCTTCTATGAATAAGTCGTAGATCACGAGTTCGAATTTCAGCCGATTTCAGATTTAATAACAAGCAAAAATTTTGCAATGAAAAAGATCTAAAAAGACGTCTTTTCCAATAGAGTGCTGCACTACAATTAATTCAAAAGTTCTTCGCTCTTAATGCCTTTCCGGCACAAACTGAATGACGTAGCTGGGTGAACATTTGGCAGTAGTCATTTGAAAGATGACATTTATAAAATACTTTATATTATATATAGGTAACTCCATAGGCTAACTCCAGTGACAAGGTACACTTAGCAGAAAAAGTGTACATACAAGAAGTAAATAATTCTTCGCTGCACTAAACACCTATAACGAAATAATTTTTCTCAAAAGAAATTATTTTTTATTTAAATGTTAGAGTATTATGTACAGTTTAAGCCTAAATACATTAAATTATAATATACAGAAAAATTATGAGAAATAAAAGAATTCAAAAGCACCTGTTAATTGGTCAGAAAAAGTCTACGTACAAAGATAAGATTATAAATATGATAAATTATTGTTTTTTGTGGGTTTTTGAAAAGATTAGTAGCTGGTTGGGTAGCCTTTGCATTTTAGGACTTCTTGCAATCGGTTTGGCATAGACCTGACTAACTTGGAAGTGTCCTCCGTTGAAATTTTGTGCCACTCATCTAAAATCACATTTTTAAGCATTTGCTTGGAGGTGATGGTGTGCTGCCTTATCCTGCGCTCAAGCATATCCCACAAATGTTCAATAGGATTAAGGTCAGGTGATTGTGGAGGGGTCTTGCATTGATGCGGGACATTATATAATATCCAAAGCTTCACATTGTGGGCAGTATGCTTCGGGTCGTTATCCTGTTGAAAGTGCCAGCAAGAACCCAGGCCGAGATTTTCAGCACTCTGCTTCAAATTTCCTTTTAAAATATTTAAATAACCTCTCTGATCCATAATTGACTCAATGAACACCATATTGCCGACTCCATTGGTAGCCATACATCCCCACACCATAATACCACCTTCGCCATGTTTAACCGTGCCCACAAACCATGCACAGCATGAAGGGCTGTGCATGGTTTCCGCCACATAAGCTGACGTCCTTTAATACCAAACAGGCAAAACTTGCTCTCATCTGAGGATAGCACCTTCTCCCAGAACTGTGGCGGCTTCTGTTTGGCAAAAGAAATTCGTTTTTGTCGGTTTATGAGCGAAATAAACGGCTTCCTGCACGTTACGCGGCCACGGTAGTTAGCTTTTTTTTAAATTTTGCGCACGGTGGCGTTATGCATGGTTTTGTTAAACTGTTCCTTAACATTTTGAGCAATTTTCATTGCGGTCAGTCGAGGATTATCCTGAACAAGCAGCAAAACACATCTTTTTTCTCGTTGGGTCAGAATAAAAGGTCGTCCTGAACGCGGTTACGACACGAAAGTTCCAGTTTTTTGAAATTACTCATCACCGTTTGAATTATGGGGTGCGCTCTCCCAAGGATTTTAGCAATTTCATGGAAAGTTTGGCCTTCTTTCCATAATTTTATTATAATTTTCCGTTCGTCAACTCCAATTTCCTTTCTTTTTGAATTCATCTTTATTCAACTTCTTGAAATAGATTATTCAAAGCACAAAATCGAACCACGATACGTATTAAATATAGAACTTGTGAAAAAAAACTTTTGATGGTGTATGTAGACTTTTTCTGACCAATTAACAGGTGCTTTTGAACTCTTTTATTTCTCATAATTTTTCTGTACATTATAACTTAATCTATTTGGGCTTAAAGTAAACATAATACTCTAACTTTTAAATAAAAAATAATTTCTATTGAGAAAAATTGTTTCCTTATTGGTATTAAGTGCAGCGAAGAATTGTTTACTTCTTGTATGTACACTTTTTCTGCTAAGTGTATATGGTATGCAGTCATCGTATGATGTATGTATATGTTTATATTATACCTTATACCTATATGGTACATTAAAAGATCTTACCCTCCATAAAAAAAAGAATTGGGTGCAATTTTTGTCAGCGAAATATGAAGTTACTTTATGACATCCACCAAGATATTTCGGCCCAATAGAAATCCATTCGTATGGTAAAACTTCTAAAAATCGATTTGTCTATGGACAAAATTTAAATTTTTTTTTGTGAGAGGGAACTTAATGTACATTTACATTTATTTATTTACATTTATTTATTTACATTTATTTTTTGTAGTTTTACTTTGAAAGTATGTAAGAGTATGATTGAAATGTAACACGTATTTTTGTATTACTTATATTTATGGATATATAGATATATATGGATATATAGTTATATTCAAAGTTAGTACTTGTATCATCTTAAAGTTAGAATCGACTTATTTGGCATGTAATTATGGTAAAAAATTTGGAAGGAATTACTGTTTATCAAAAAGTGACTAATTAAAGGATGTAAATGTTAATTTCTAAGATATAACCTATTTAAGGCTAAAAGAAAATATTTTATGAGCAGTGTACATTCATCTGATGATCATAAAATGATCATCAGATGAATGTAATGCAGAAGTAGGGAAATAAATTTAATGACCATAGCTGAACAATATGATTTTTATATCAAATTGTTTGTGCTTACAAAATAAATTAAAGTGTATTTTATTTACACCAGTAAGTATTGTATCTCGTTATTTTGAAATGCATCACAAATCACAGAAAGAAGATTATGATATTATATGTACACGCTTGTCGAACTTTATATTTGCTTTCAAACAATAGTGGGATTCATGTAATCGTATTAATGCCGCACAACCCGCGCAAACCTTATAAAAGTATTGGCTTATAAATCAGCTGTCATATATTTGTATGAAAAAGATATTACGTGCCTCGTAAAAGTTTACGCGATCAGATAAAATTATATTAAAGATAATTCCTTTATTTTTTCTTCAAAAATCTCTATCATCAATCAAACTTTAAGTTGTATTGTTTCCCCTTCTGCTAATTTTCGGCATTTTTATTTTGTTCTTGTTGACAATAATCAGCTGATTGTTTTACGACCTTTACACTATGACTTCCTTGGTTCTCTCATAAAACAATGCGTGTAAAATTATGGGGTTTATGTGGTTACATGAATCCCACTAATATGCTAGTATCATCAATTTTATGACAATTGATTGAAGTAACACAATTAACCAATCAGAGCAAGCATTTTGGTGACGGCACTTTTGTTGCGTGTAACGAATTTATTTTGAGGTGTGAGTTGTAGGAATGTATGACTTCTTATAAGTGCATTTTATTTACTTCATTTCAAATAGTAACATAACAGTTTCTGTATTTATATAATTTGACCTTTTTTACCAAATATATTGTTTTGTAATTAGATATTTTCTTTAAATATCACTGCGGAATTTTCATGTGTAACCGAGTCGAATTATAAGTAAAATTAAATATTAAACTTTAGAATAGGAAGATACAAGTCAGATACGGAAGAATATAATACCCTATGATATAAAATCTAATGTTTGAAAAATTGTATGGATTATAATATTTTTAAAATAAGTTTAGTCCAGTTCGGTTCCCAAATAAGAATAAGAAGAAATAAGATAATAAGAAATTCCACGCGCTGGCAACTTTTCCAGTACTTGGTCTTTCGACCGAAGCTTGGACCTTCCTGTTCTGCGTTTTCCTCCAGCTAGTTCCAAATACGACACTTTCTTGGCTGGAGCGTGTTCGCAATCTTTGAATTTTGTTACGCTTTACTACTATATGTCAATATCGCCATATCGTTTAGGCTTTAGCGCCATATGTACGGACAGGCATGATGAGAAATTTTTAGACTTTAGTTTTCGTTTAGTTTAGTCAGTGAGTGCTCGACTTTTAATTTGCTTACTAAGCCCCAAGTAGCACCTGTTCACAGGAGTGATCCTTAGCATTAATTCAGGTATAACGTCATTATTGGTGTTAATGCTGGTTCATAGGCAGACAAAGCCTTTACTACTTCGAAAACGTAGTTATGAAGTCCTGACCATGACGTCTGTACTCTTTGTTTGTTGACGCTAGCTATTACGTCTTACCTTGGTGCACCGTAAGACCCATTCGCTGCGCTTCTCTGAATGCTGCTGAATGTTCTGATAATTCTGCATTGAATGCTCGCGTGCTCATGACGATTATGTCAATATCGTCGACATACGCCAAGACCATGATACGTTTGTTTAAGATACAATAGTACCATTATGTCGTAAATCAACAGCTCGTATTTTTTTGTCCATAATAAAATTGAAGGAGTCGCACAATAACGAATCACCTAGTCTAAAACCCGTTCGGTATCAAAGAGCTTCCTTCCACATTTTCACTGCACAGCGGAAGTTATGCAGCGCCATTATTCAAGTCGAATGAACTTGTTGCATAGAAGTAAATACTTATCGAACTGTCGAAAACAGCTTTGTAATCAACAAATAGGTGGGGTGTGTCGAGCTTTCTTTCTTGGGTGTTTTCCAGGTTTTGGCGTAGTGTGAATATCTGGTCGATGGTAGATTTATTAGGCCAGAATCCGCAATGATGAGGTCCAATCAGATTGTTTAGCAGTTTCCAACCTTTCACACAGTACTCGTGATAAGATGCGATGCTCGATGGCGCAAACTGTGGGGTCTGCTTTCTCAGTCAGTCATTATGATTATTTTGAAAATTTTGATAGAACAATATTATTCTGATTAATCAAAATATTGATTTTGATTAATGAAAATTTAGATCAACGTAAGTACAATAGAAGGATTCATATACAAAAAAATTTAAACCGCATAATTTTATAATATTTACACACACCGTTATATGAATGTACCAACCGAGTCATCTTGTAAAAGCCGTAAATCAATCAGTTGATTATTATTAACAAGAACAAAATAAAAATGCCGTATAATAGCAGATAGGGAAGAAATTCAAATTAATGATTGGAGCTTTAAAAAAAAAATTAAGGTAATTGTCCTTAATTTAAATTAAGTAAATTCACCTATAATTTAACGTATTACAGAACAAAGAAGTGTTTAACAGAGTTGCATTTCAGCCCATTTACTTTTATCAGATTATTTACACGATGCCATTATTGTGGTGGGGTTCATGCAATCATATAAAAGCTGCGTAAACCTCATAAACTTTATAAAATTATACGCTCGTAAATCAACTGTCATATATTTGTATGAAAATGATTTTACGCGGCTCGGAAAAGTTTAGGCCACCATTTCATCACGTAAATGACCAGATAAAATTAACGGTTTGAAATGCAACTCTGTTGTATTTTCTCATTTTTCTCAAACAGTCCAATAATTAATTTGTATTTTTTCTATTTCTGCTAATTTTCGACATTCTCATTTTGTTGTTGTTAATAATAACATGCTGATTGGTTTACGGCCTTTACCCATGTCTTGTTTGGTGCGTTCATACAACAATGCGCGTAAACCCTATAAAATTATACGGTTTATATGGTTATTCGATTGCATGAAACCCTCTAGGGTACATTTCGTACAAATATACGTCAATTTACGGGCTGATTTACGGGCATATAATTTTAAAAGGTTTACGCGGTATACGCGGCTCTTATAGCCTAGACAGACGGCAGCCTAATTCCGGATTATCAAGTTAATTCGAATTAACTCGGGCATTAACTGCAGCTAATCCGCATGAACTCTATGAGTTAATTCTCAAAATAAAAGAGGATTAGGGCAATTTGCGATGGCAACACTGCTGAAAATTGTCTATTGTGAATTTTTCTCCATCCATTTTACAAAATATTAGGTGTGTTCGCAACAAAAAACTTTCAACAATTGGTAACAGTTTTCAACATGAAAAGTGTTGGCGAACAAATAAATCCAGCTGTTAATTATGAACGGTGAATGTCAATTTACAAGTTTCTGATATTTTTCAGTTCACGTACTTGTAGATTTTCTCATATCGAGAGTGATAGTAATGTAAGTGGACAGACCTAATAAAACAGCAATCAGCCGTTTAGTTAATCCGCAATACTGCCGTCTGTCAGGTTATTATTTTATTCGGATTAAGTGCGCCGGTAATCCGGAATTAGGCTGCCGTCTGTCTAGGCTATTAACAATTGTTGAAAGTTTTTTGATAGCGAACACACCAAATATTTTGTAAAATGGATGGAGAAAAATTCACAATAGACAATTTTCAGCAGTGTTGCCATCGCATATTGCCCTAATCCTCTTTTATTTTGAGAATTAACTCATAGAGTTTATGCGGATTAGCTGCAGTTAATGCCCGAGTTAATTCGAATTAACTCGGTAATCCGGAATTAGGCTGCCGTCTGTCTAGGCTATTATACAATTATACGAATCCCACCAAAATATGTATAAAAAATTGATTTATTTTTCTTTCTTTTGTTACTCTTATTACTTACAACTTTTAAAAACTTGCAAATCGATCAAATCTGCCAATTAAATGAGTACTATTTAAATTAATTATTCATACTCAATGTTTATTTTGAAATGAGTGAAAAAAAAATCAGATGTGCTTATTTGAGTTTATGAGTGAAATCGAAAAGTTGTCAAAATCTCAACTAATCCGTAAAATTTAGAAAAATCTAAATATTAGCAGCTTTCAAAGAATCTGAACATATAGCTGATATTAAAAAGTGTAAACCAATTTCTTTTTTTTTTTTTACAAAAATTTCCTCACTCAATATCAATTCGTTTGAAAAATTCAATAGATTCTGATTCAATAGATTTCTCTTTAAAACCAATTGACACTGACTCATTGCCATGACATTGGAATTATATTTGTAGAAAACATGCTTCTGGCCAATATTTATGCTGCAACTAGCCACCGACGTAGCGTACGTACGTACCGTTCGTACGTAAGAACATACAAAATTGCATTGATTTTTTCCGCTACGAGCAACGTCTACGTCATCGTCATACGGTGGTGAGTTTTCGTTAACACGACATTCCCATAAGATAGGTCGTGTCAGCTGACACGTTCTACGTTTTTACGTCGGTGGCTAGTTGCAGCATTAAGGAGTGCTTTATTTATTTTATTCGATTGAACTTCGTTGTGTACAAATTCTTGCTATGTTTCAAACATAACGTAGCATTAAGATGAATTGCTTTATAATTTATTTTCAGTTTGACTGTATTCTCTCATAGTCTTTGTGTTTGCATTTAGCTGTCATTGACATCAAAATAGTTAAAAGTGCATTGCAGAAATTATGAAATTTTTGTTTGTAGCTTTAACGCTGGGTAAGATATCAACTCATTTTATTGAATATCACTATATATACATATGTTTTTGCACTAGAATGCTTCGCACAACTATAAAAGTATATAGCACCATTTATGCAATAAGGCTAGTGTCCACATGCCGAAATCAATTGAATATTTTAAGTAGATTTACGAAAAGAGATCTCCCAAAGATGACTAACTATTCCGTAACTGAATTTTCGAAAAAATATAGCACTTCTGTAAAAAACGACCGGGAGTCTGGTATTTTTTATGTTGAAATTGATGGTATGCGAGCATATCTTGAATATGAAGAAGAAGACAACTTAGTAATATTGATACATACTGAAGTACCTTCTGAGCTTGGAGGACGAGGAATTGGAAAACTATTAGCAAAGGTTTATCAGTTGCTTTTCACAATACAATTATTATCTAATTATTAACTTGATCAACAACAAATCTTATTTCAGGAAGCATTAGAATACGTAGCCAAAAACGACTTCAAGCTAGAGATACACTGCGATTTTGTCCGTAACTTTGTTAATAAATACGAACCCAAATACCTGCAATACATTGATAATTAAATTTGCATGCAACGATCGATTTTTATTTGATCTTATAGACTTAAGTTAACAACATGGACAGTAATGATTACATCTGTCTTATTTTGTACTATGGACGGAAGGGCTATTACTATTCAATGCAAAAAACTGCATTAGATGGATTAGCAAAAAATCCCAATCTGACTTGCTTTAGGCTTTTCAATGGTATAGCTCTGGCTCTTGGAAATCGCGTCCAGGAAGGCATACGCGAACTGAATCCTCTTAAAAATGAGTCCGAATTTAGTTTAGGGGCATTATTAGCTCTTATTTATGCACATAAGCGCTGCACTGTGTTGGATCATAATGCTATAAGTCAGCTAGAAGAACGACTTAAGAATGAACAAAAAACATCAAATGCTAGCGCAACATATTATGCAGCACTGCTTCTCTACCTGATAGGCGATATGGAGAAAGCAATTGAATTTAATGATCGATCTTTAAAATATGATGCACATTATGAACCATCTATTGTGTTGAAAGCTTGGATAGATTTTACTTTTACATTTGCATTTAATGCAAACACGTTGAACACACTTGAAAAGCTACTGTCGCACGGCAAAAATATAGATGCATCGTTGGCCGTTGTACGATATTTTCAACTTCGTGGGCAATTTGATAATGCAATAAATACACTTAATCAGTTGTCGGTACGATTCCCGGAATTAAATGTGCCTTTGATAGAAAAAATGGAAACACAACTAGCGGCATTCGACTGGGATCATGCTTACGATACATCACTACGCATTATAAATCTAGAAGCGACTAATATATCGGCACTACAAATTAAGGCTTTATATTTGTTGAGTCGTGAGTATAATGTCAAAAATACTATTGCAACATTGCAGAAATTACTTGCCGCAATAGAGCGTGTAGAAATGGGAAATTATGCCATCGTTTTGAGCGCATGTCAACTGTTCGCAGGTATATCTTCACGAAATCGTGAAATTATTTCGTTAACATCACGTTATCTTGAAAAAATTTCCAAGTTGAACCCATCTGGAGTTGAGTTTACAACTGAATTGGGTTTTCAGAAACTGATGCTATGTAATTATTCAGAAGCAGCATCTCACTTTCGTTCTGCAACCAAAAAGAATGATAACTATTTTTATGCACTGTGCGGACTGACTATCTGCCAATTATCAGAAAATGGTAATACCGAACAAACACAACAACAGCTTGAGTATCTTCAGGAAATATGCGGTGTCGAAAAGAATTCTCTATTGCTTTTTTTAAGAGGCTGCGTAGCTGAAAATAGTAATACTGCAATATCGTTCCTAGTCGAGGCAACGGAAAATCATTTAAAAACATTGGAAAGGCATATTTTTGGTGCTGAGTATTTGCGTCTACTCAACCCAGACTTTATGATACGTGTTGCAACACAGCTACTGCGACACTCACCCACACAAATGAGTGTCAATCTTGGTACTACTACTACTTTGACTATTGATACTCAACATGTTACACTGAAGCATTGTGCTAAGATTCTTGAATTAATTATTCGCTCCTGCCCTAAGCACCCGCAGGCAATATATATGCGTGCAAAAATTGAGTTTCTGTGCGGCGAAGTAACGGTAGCAGCACAAACGTTACAACATATTTTAAATGACATCGATATTTCTAATACGGATGCCCATTTGTTGTTGGTTCAAATACAAATGAAACAGAAAAAATATACAAATGCTATGCACACGCTAGAGATGGCGTTGTCACACGACTTCGCCGTGCGTGAGAATCCCATGTACCATATGCTGCTGGGTCTGCTGCAAAAGCAACAGCAACAATTAGTTGAGGCGAAAAAAAGTTTTCTCACTGCCTTACAAATGGTGGGATGCTCCTATTTAAACAATGATCAGCATCTTAAGACACCTCGCAATGAGGTTGCCGCAATTGGTTTTCCAATGGCTGACAAAGTGACATTATATTTGGAACTCATAATTACCCTAAGAGAAATTGGCGACACTCAAGGTATTTACGAGGGCGAACGTTTGCTACAGTGTGCCATGGAAGAGTTTAGCAATACGCCTGAAGAAGGTCGCGTCTTAATAGCACATGCTGACCTTATGCTTCAGAATTGTAACGTTGCGAAAGCAATTAATCTACTCACATCTATTCAGCCTAACCAATCTTACTACATTCAGGTTAGCACGAAATTTAATTATTATCTCTACATTTAATAAAAGCTGATAAAAACTTACATTATATTTTAGGCTAAAACACATTTGGCCAATATATATCTAAAACAACAAAATGATCGTGTTTCATTTGCAAATTGTTTCAAAGAATTGGTAACTGCTTGTCCAGAAGCTGAAAGTTTTCTGAAATTGGGTGAAGCTTATATGTCAATTCAAGGTTTGTAATTAGGCAATGTCTAAAATGATTGTGTATTTACAAATGTACCATTATAATTTGAAAATATTTGGTTAGAGCCCGATTTAGCAATAGATGCTTTTAAAAAAGCATTGGATTTAAATCCAAATGATTCACTGTTGGCTAGTAAATTGGGACGGGCATATGTCAAAACCCATCAATACAACAAAGCAATTAAATACTACAAAGAAGCACTGGAGAATCCAGATCATTCCACACTAAAATTGGATTTAGCCGAGTTGTATTTAAAACTAAAACAATATAAAAATGGAGCAGATCTGTTAGCTTACAATATGGACGAATCAAAAATGTAATTGCCCCGCAATACGTTAAAAAAAAATTTCGATAATGTTTGTATAAATTTATTTATTTAGAGATTCAAAAGATATTCTCACATTGCAAGTACACACTAAGGAGTTGCTACTGTTATCTCGCATACATGAAAAATCTGGAGATAATGTTTTATCGCTGCAAACTCTGAAAGAAGCACGTCACAATCAATATCGTATACAAAAACGACTTTCTATTGAGCCGTTTTCTAATTTGGATGAACAATATAAAATACTATCAAAGTAAGTACAATTATCAATGAATCAATTATCCTAAATTTCTCAAGGTGGTATCATGCATGAACGCCTATTTTTTTTTTTTTTTTTTTGTAGAAACATTTATTTATACGTTCTTAAATTAGTTCTAGTTTAAAATATATATAAAATTTGCAGTTATAGGCCTTTTCGATATTTTTCACCGACTGTAAACTCAGTCATGCCTTTACCTGAAACACCGCAGGTACCGATGCCGACGCGTCCTGACACATTTTCAGGCGATGCAAATATGCTTTTAACTTTCATACCGGGCTTCTTAACATTTTTGGTAGTAAAATTTAGCCATTTATTTTTATCGGATTCACGTTCCTCCTCCAATTCCTTAAAACGTTGAAGTTTCTTCTGTTTGCGTTTCTTTAAATATTCCTTTTGATTGGGATGATGTCGTCTACAAATAATTAATGAAATTCAAATATTTCAATAAATTTATAAATATGTAATGCTACCGAGTATATTGCGTTACTTACTTATTTGAAGGGAACACCTCGTTTCTGACTATGCGCTCTCGTAGATCTTTCTGTAGAACAGTAGCTCGATTTTGGTAGGCATCAAAGATTACGTTCACTTCGCCATCAGTTGTTATGCTGTCAATGGTGGCATCGTAGAATCTACCATCTTCTGCCCACTTGGCTTCACATTTATCTCCCACTTTCCATACTTTAGCAGACGCCACTAATTTTTCTGCTTCCAATAATGCTGCTTCTATTTCATCATAGTAAGATGAATTAGATGCTTTTGAAGACGATGGTTCTACGTACGCTGATTTTTTCTGCTCTTCTAGTTGAGTTTTAATTAAATCCTTTGTTAAATCTATCACTTCTTCCAGATCTTTTTTCAACTTGAGTAGTTCCTCATTTGCGGGGTCTGTCAATAGTCCAGCTTCCACCTAATAACGATTTTTGTTGTTAGAAATTATAATTAATAATATATTAATTGCACTATTTATATTTACTTGTTGCAGTTGTAATTTATAATTTTGCAAATCGTCAGCCATGGTTCTCAACAAACTAATAAATACTACAACTATCATCTATTTTTTAACGTTTGACATTTGCATCTGCTACCTGAACTGCCAACTAATTTTTAAAAAGTTGTATAGGTATGTAATGAGGGTCTTACACGATCAACTTTCTGTGTCACGTGTGTACTGATGTACGTATTTCATATTTCTTAGAATTTGTATTCATTGCAATGAAATTTGAAGTTGTTGTTATTGTTATTCTTATCAGCAAAAATACGTAAGGGTCTTACACGATCAACTTTCTTTGTCACGTGTGTACTGATGTACGTATTTCAAATTTCTTAGAATTTGCATTCATTGCAATGAAATTTGAAGTTGTTGTTGTTATTGTTATCAGCAAAAATACGGAAGGGTCTTACACGACCAACTTTGTTACGTGTGTACTAATGTACGTATTTCAAATTTCTTAGAATTTGCATTCATTGCAATAAAATTTGAAGTTGTTGTTGTTATTGTTATTGTTATTGTTATCAGCAAAAATACGGAAATGATTTGTTTTGTTCCCGTACAAAGCATTTCCGTATTCTGATGAGGTGAATAGACCTTGGTCGACCACGTGGTTGAGTGCTTCTGGGACGTAGACCCGTCCATTCTTGGGAAGCTGAAATTTGAAATAGAAGTAATTGGTTAGATTTTAGGTTATTTCTTACAGCCGGTTTCACAAAATTTTTTCATTGCATCTAAGGCGGATGTTATTTTAATTGTTATTAATATTTAACTTTGCACTTCAGCTTACTGCGTTTCACCATTATTCAGATTTGGGAACCAAAAAATCAAAAAGCAAGGATGTTAGTAGGAGTGACGACTGATTTGAAATTTGGATTTATATGGTTTTTGTTTTGCATATGTATGTACATGTGCCTTGTCAGCTTCAATAACATATTTACTATGTGCTCTGCCTCTCTCGAATCAGCTGATGTCGGCCTGGAATGGCATCAGCAAGACGGTGCACGTAGCAATTTAGGTAGGTGCTTCATCTAGACCTCAGTTCTTGCACTCCAGTACATCTTTTCTTGTTGCGGTGGTTTAAAATAAGTTTAAATTTGAGCTCTACGTAAACTTAGTTGTAACCTGGTTTAAACTTGTTCTGAAAAACTGGCCCTTAAGCGTCAGTTACTCTTAAATAAATAAATTTGGAAATCAAAGCGATATCGGCTTTTGTTATGTTCTAAGTTTATGTTATATTGTATAATCGGTTATACTGCTCTCACGTGTAGTAGTTCGTGTCAGCTAACATATCAAACTAAATTACGTCTAGTGTAACTGACGCTTGAGGTTTGTTACCCTGTGAACACAGTCTTGTAAATGCAACTCTGTATTATGTGTGAACGTGCCTTGTAAATGCAACTATGTAGGAAAGTTAATAAAGGAATGAAAGGAAGATGGCGAACCATTTCTTGGACGGTGTATGAGCTCTGTCGAACGATTAATATTTATCACAATATTTATCGCGATCCATATTAATGGATTTCAAAATATTTAGAAATCCATTAATATTGCATGCTAACGTTCAATAAAAATCACGATCTGAATCGTGAGAGTATAATTAACTTCGCTTTGGGATTGCGTAGCCTTGTATAGTGGTATTTTGAATGAATGGTAGTGTAACGAATAAATAGTGAGTCGTAAAGAAGTTGTTAAGTAATTAGTAATAATCATTAGTGGAAGCATCACTAGGATAATAACAAAACATTGAAGAGGAATAAAATTGACAAATTCAAAATATATATTTTTTTTCTATACGTTTAATATAATTGGTGTGCATGTTTATAACGCATAATTAAAAATGTCAAATAATTTTGGAGAATCTGATACCGATAAAATAAGCGGTAGCAATTATTTGAAGCTACAGCAATCGCAGGTCATCAGGAACAATCTACATGTTATTTCAAACCTTCTTAATACCGGATTGAGTACAGAAAGTCTGGATATTTGTATAAAACTGATAGAGGCTGGAGTTCATCCACAAGCATTATCTGAAGTAGTAAAGCAAATTCGGCGAGAGGTTGCTACCACCAACACGCAGCACCATGATATTGGAAATAATTAGTTTAGATATTGCTTTCAATTTTTGTGCATAAAAAGAAAAATGTATTAAATAATTAAGTGGCATTCTTCGACACTTACACTTACAGACACTTACCAGATAAACATAGTGTACATAATAAACCATATTAGCTTCAAATTGTATTGCTTCTGCAACATTAAATAAATAATTAAGTTGGCATATGTTTGTTATGTCCCTTCGACACTGTCATTTTGCTTTGGAAACTACCTCCTAAATTAACAGCAGCATATATAACTATAAATACAGATTGTAAATCAATTAAAATTGAGTTTTATTGACCTGAATTGATGGTATTTTATTTTAGTTTATTATGTAAGACTATTAAGCTATTTTGGTGACATTCTCTTCCTGCCTTGGGCTTCGCACAACAATAATAAAATTCGACTTTATGCTTCAAACAGTCGAGTTGTATAATTTACACTAATTTCGATAAATGCGGTACCTATAACAGCCCAGTAATGGCAATTAGTGTACAATTTCAAATAAAGTTTTTTCGAAAATTGTCAGCTACCTCTGACAGTGGTAATTCATTTTTCCCATTGTGCTTATCTAGTCGGTGGGTAAAATTGTATATTTTTAATTGTCAAAATAAATTTTCCAGATTATACTTAAAACAAGGCTTATGAAATCATATAAACTATTTTGGAAATACAAATTTGTATCGTGAGACTGATGGCATTTTTATTCACATGAAAGATAGGAAGTGTATAGTGATATACCACAATACAACAACGAGATATTTGATCGTAGCACAAAAAGAGAAAGACAATTATTTTGTATACATGAGGTTTGTCTTAGTCTTATTTTGATTAGTATATTCCAGAAAGCCAGTATTTGCTTTTTGTCTATGAAAACGAAAAATTATGAAAACCTCCAGTCCAGTTGGTAGAATTGACGTATGCAAATCAAAGTGATTCATGCCGTCACGTTTTACAGAAGTAGGCAGTTAATGTATTACTTACTGTAATGTATTTTTACCGACTCCGCTAAATATTGTACATGGATATAGATATATTTTTTTACTGTAATATATTTGTTTCTTCGGCAGAATATGTTTCCTGATGTCAAAATTGTGTATTAACCTAAGAGACAATGAACAAGCACTAGTATATTTTCAAGAATGTTTAAAATATACTCCACATGATATTGAGATTCTCTCCTCTTTGGCTCGTCTATATATGCAAATGAACATGATGGAAAATTGTCGTGACGTATGTTTGCAGATTCTTCAAATAGATAGTAGCAATGAGGCGGCTTCTGTAATGATGGCAGACTTGTCTTTCAGGAAGGTACATACTTACATGGTTTTTAATATAAAATTTACTTTGTGAATGACGTACAATTTATATATATTTAATTTCAGACGGATTTCGAAAATGCAGCTTATCATTTTTCACAGCTATTAATTTCGCAGCCGTGCTATTGGACAGCATTGACAAGATTTATTGAAGTCATGCGTAGATCGGGCACACTGTCCGAAGTTAATTCGTTTTTGCAACGAGCCGAACAATCGATAACGCATCCTTCACACGCGTTAGGACTCAGCTATTGTAAGGGTCTATATGAGTGGTACAGTGGAAATCCAAATGGTGCTCTACGCAATTTTAATATGGCTCGAAAAGATCCGGAGTGGGGTCAACAGGCTGTATTTAATATGATTGAGATTTGTATAAATCCCGATGGAGATATACCAAATAGCAATGATATACAAGATGGTGATGTAAATGATGATTTCACAGATTCCCGTGTTATTGCACTACGTACCGCGGAACGACTGTTGAAAGAGTTGCGTCCAAAACCCGGAGGAATGGATAATGAGGCCTTGAACTATAGGCTATTGCAAAATTTTCTTTTATGTGCATCGAAGCAGAAGTTTCAAATCGAATCAGCTCTGCAAGATTTCACCGACCTTGCCTCTCGAACTGAATATCAAAATATGGTTGGTCCAGTCTTTGGCATGGCTTCGGCTTTGGTGCAATTAAAACAGACACAGCGTGCTAAAAACCATTTAAAACGTATAGCACGACAGCCGTGGAATTTTGAGGAAGCAGAGTTTCTGGAGCGTAGTTGGTTATTGCTTGCAGATATTTATATTCATGGCAATAAACTTGACGTAGCAGATGGTTTTGTCGAGCGTACATTAGAGCATAATAAATCGAGCTTAAAGGCTTTTGAATTAGCCGGATATATAGCCGAGAAGTCGCAACTTTATCGCGAAGCCGCCAACCATTACAACAATGCATGGAATTATGGCGGTCGTTCGAAACCGCATATTGGTTATAAGCTTGCTTTCAATTACATGAAAGCAAAACGATATGCAGATGCGATAGATGTCTGTCAACAAGTTCTCAAATTGCATCCAGATTATATGATTATTCGCAAAGACATCTTAGATAAGTGTCGTCCCAGTTTAAGACCATAATATGTGTTCAAATCAAAAGAGAGCGTGACGTTGGAACAATGACATAATCCTTGTTCATCAAGTGGACCACGCGAAACCAGACCAAGGCCTGTTAGAGGATATGAGCCCTATAGCTGATACCTCTGGGGGCCAACCACAAGTGTTACGAGCACTTAAAAGTAATACAATTTGATAGCTCCCACTTTCTGCAATATGAAAGAAATCAAATAATTTGAATGAGGATGACATTCTGTCACTTTAGCTGATATAGATTTCAAATTATTGTAGTGTTTCTTAAAAAATAAATATGCACCATAGCACAATTTTATTGAATGTACATTCAGTAAAAAATTGGAAGATCCTTACGCTTTTTTTTTACTGAATGTACATACTAGTTTTGATTTATTCGTATTAGACACTTTTTACCCTACGAACTTGAATATTTATATTTATTTTATTACATACTGACGTTATTTACAATTAGCTATTTATATATATATGTATTTTACATTTAAGTAGTACGTACACATAGATTTCATCAATAACTTATAAATCTAAATACATTATACGTGTTGCTGCAATTGCACCACAAAAACTTAAAAAACTTGCTGTACTAACGACTGCCGTTGTGGTTCCCGAAACCGATACAATCGTTCCCATGCACATTGATAAAATGAACTGTGCCAAGAACACCATACTGCTAACGATTGCTATATCAGTGCCCAAACCACGAACTCCTGATCCTAGTTTAGCGCTGCCATCCTCATCCATTTCAAACTGGAAAATGAAATGTTGTTTTTATAAAGGCGAAATCAAGTTTATTAAAATGCAAAATTTTTATTTACAGTTCCCATAGAATGATAATGTGCAATCAATAGGTATGGCATTGTAAAGAGTGTAGAATACATTACGCCTGCTGACCAACTGAATATAATCACACTCGCCTTGGCTCTTGTCATTGCCATTAATGTCATACCGGTGCAGTAAAATAAAAGACCACCAACGTAAACTGATTTTGCCCTAAAATATTTTACTTTAATTATTTCTACTTATGTAGCTATGTATTTAAAGTAAAAATATAATGCAGACAGTTGCAACAAACTCCCGCATTCCATTCCAAATCATATGCTCTCATAATAAGATTCAAACTATTTATTTTTACGTTTTGGTGCATTTGTTGCGAGACAAATGAAGCAAGGTTCTTCTTCCTTTATAATCTTATTATACAATTTTTCTATATACGTATATTATATGCATACAGTGAGCGATAAAAACGTACATTTGAAAAGTTGATTTTGTTTTAGGAGTAGTCGTTGTTTTTTATTTTCAAGCTCGTCCATTCATTAGCCAATGTAATCATATAAACCAAGTCTCTGTTGCACAGCTATGTAATTTTGTAGGCAACGTGTAAGGGAGGTAAACGTGGATTTAAGCCGATTTTGTCCACTATCAATTCCACTATCATTAGTAAATAAATGGGGCCTTAGCCTCCCAATTTCAATGTGTGTACAAACAGCTAATCTTACCCATCTTATATGGATCAACATATGGTTGGAGAAGTCTAACCATAAAAACTGCACAAAGTAAACTAACAAAACTCCTACAGCTGCCACACCTTAATATTATAAGAATAACTCGGAAATTATTTTTACTGACGGCTCCAAATCCATTCGCGGTAGTGGTTGCAAATGGAGCCATACAGGTTCACGGACTGCTTCTACTTGCAGTGAGTGCTTTTGACGCTGCGGTTCAAGTTGTCTTTTCAGAACTTTAAATAATAAAATTCACTAGGAGAAAGTTCGTTGTAGGTATTGACAACGTGGATTCTAGGGCATGTTGAAATTTCAGGAAATGAGTACGCAGATAATGCTGCCAAATCGGCAATAAAATACCCGCTGCATACATTTATGCCCTTCTCAAATTAAACCATAGCCAAAGTAGCTTCTAATGCTATTCTAATGGTTGATCCATCCATCTATCAACCCAAGCAGATCTGCATTAAAACTACCATCCACCACCTCTGCAATAATGAACACATACTTCACCTGCATCCGTGTAAGACACATCGACATCACACATGTACATCTACTGCAAAAGGAACCTCAGGCAATATGTCGATTTTGTCGTAACTCTCCACCAACTGTCACCCATATCCTGTCAACTTTTTCAACAACAATATAAGATCATCCCTTTTTCGCATCTATACCTTTTAGTTATACTTTCTGATCCATATGAACATAATATAAGAATAATGTACGAATTAAAAAAAAAATCTGACATATCAACAACAACATATAACAATAATATTGTATTATCAAATAGAAGCTGATAGTCCTGGCAACTAGTGCTTGTTTAACTACAATTTCAATTGTATTTAAAAATAATAATTAAATAAAATAACAATAATAAGAACAACTCCAACGTTAGGAATAGAAGAGCTGCTAAATCTAACCAATTACGGATGCAGCAGCAGAATAGCTTTAAATCTCCACAACTCTAGAAATCCAAGGAGGGAGGTCACAGAGGGTCACGCTACAATGGTTCATATAACCAAAATAAATGGTGTAATGTAGTTAGTAATCAAATACATCCTACTCTGAACTTCGAAAAATGGTACGACTTGCTAATTTCCATTGGAACGAGATGGATATCAAGTGCGGAGTGGCTAATGGAAAATTTACAAATGCTGTATATTGATGGCACAAAAATATATCATGGTGTGGGACAGTAGTAAGCTGGATATCTATGTAAGCAGCCCGCGTTCTTCTCTGTGGAACTATACGTTATAAACGTATCAAATGTTAAAACATATTACTTATTTTCTTTACAAATATATTACTTTAAATGCCGATTTTTGAACCAATAATATGACCTGTTATAGTAACACCTTTCTCAGAGGTACGCAGATATAGTCGAGTAAAGTGACACTGCGCCAAAATACTGCATTAATTTAGACTTGAACCAATATGTACTAGAATACGATACATTTCTAAACCAATTTTCAGAAAAGAACATGGTGGCATTTATCTGGATGCCAGGCCATAGAATGCACAAATGAGCAGGCAAGATTGAGGACTGAACCCATTTTTTCAGGAACTGGTCCACAATTCGATTTTACCAAAAGCGGACATAAATAAAAAAATGGGCGATGGACGCAACAAATAAAGGATGCCCTTAACTTTCAAAGCATTTCAAATATTCATAAAAGTTTCTATCGTATAATGTCAAAAAGATCAGAATATTGAGTGGGGCTTTACCTACGACTATCACCTAAAAGAGCTAAGGATCGATATATGCTGCAAATTCTGCTTATAGGAGAATTAATTAATAGACAGTTGCCAAATTGCCAGTTTTCCTAAGAGAAAGAAAGAAGACGCTTTGCAAATATCTGTTGGAGGGAGAAGATTACCCAAAACTACCAGCTTAGGTAATTAAGTACTTAAGCGTCCTTTACAAGGAAGAGATGTAATATACTCGAATCATTAGATGGTGTATAAGAGATCTTAATGGTCACGGTTCAATTGCCGAATATCCACAACCCTTTATCTTCCTTTTCTGTTCCTGTTTGTTATATGTTATGCTGTCCAAGATTTTTCCAGCCAATATAACTTAGACAAGTTTCGGCTTGCAGCACGCATATGACATATCAATCGAAGGAAATGTTTGCAATGGTTCAGTATACGCCACCCGAATGCGCTGTTATTGTTTAACTGTAGATTAAAATAACTTTTCAATTGTGAACATTTTGGCAAAATATCATCATGAGTGATGAGGCGCATTTCACGTTAAACGGAATGGTAAACAAACGGTTCTACGCCACCCAAAAGCGACAGTATGGGGCGGAATTTGTACGAATACGATCATCGGATCGTTCTTTTTCGAAGACGACCGTTGGAACAATTTCTTTATACCGATTGTTCAAGTAAATGGTATCAACAAGATGCTTCCCCACCACATTCAGCTCGTGGCATCATCAATTTTTTGAGGCTGTCTCATCTCGAAAAATGGCGATTTTAACTGGCCTCGACATTTGCCAGATTTGACAGCGCTTGACTTTTTCCAGGGGGCTACTTGAAATCAAAGGTTTATATCAGTATGCCAAGGACACTAGATGAGCTTAAAATCAACATCCGACAGGAAATAGCCACCATATCACCCGAGACTCTGGCCAATGTGATGGAAAATGCCGTACAACGAGCTCACGGCGACCACTTGCGCGTTATTATCTTTAAAAAATTATGTAAAAAAATCTTGAGCCCAATTAAATGATTTTCCATCTGAACAGCAAAGAAATCGCTTTTTTCATCTTACTTAAAGTATAATTTGTTAATTCTAATAAGGCATCAAAATTGAAAGTGACAGCGCCTTTTAATTGCGTAAATTGTAGAAAGTTATTTTTGTCACCGACTGTATGTCCGCTTTTCATATTCATTCAAATTTTTTTATAACAAAATGAGTAAGTTTTACATTAGTAAGGAAATTAAATGCAACATGGTGTTTGCGTAATCAGATATGAATAAAATAGTACTTACTTAAATCGTTGAATGAGCTTTTCAATCACAAGCGAATAACAAGCGCACGACAGAGAATACATTGCCATACCCCAACAACCGAATCGTATACCCTCTTCATAGAGGATTTGCTCTGGTGAACCATCGGGCGCTTTGGGGTCTCCTTTAAATACGGCCTCTCCGACAAAATCAGTGAAATACAGTGAATAGCAGACATGAGCCATCCAACAGAATAGATTTGTTAAACACACCATACGTAACGAATGTGGCATGTACACAATTGATAGCAAATAATGAGACAATGACTCTACAGACTCTATTGGTTGTTGTACGTTGCATGAATTGCTGCTGTATCCCGTGGGGATTTTACCGTCTTCCGTAAAAGATGTTTCACAAGTATTATGCTCTGCTGTTGCACTCAAATAATCTGACTGTAGTTGGCACTCATCTGTTGTCAGCTTATTCAACTGTAAAATACACGAGAATAGCGATGATGTTACAACCACCATGATGCTATTACATAGTACAGAAATTCATATACGAAAAACTAAAGCTAATTAAATTTTAATAATATAGGTAGGTATTATTAAATTAGCAACTAAATATCATACTTGATCTTCACTTAGTGGATTTTTCTCTTCGTTGTTTAGAGCACCATAATTAATAGATCCATCATCCAACTGGTCTGTTTCGGTTTTCGGTCGTTGATTATATTTTGGTTCTACTAATGCCCACAATGGAATTTCCTTGAAACTAGTAATCGTAAATGATACACAAGCAATAAATATGAATGTTATGATAGTGAAAACAGCTTTTATATGACCACCAAGACGTCGTCCTATTGGATTAATTTTATATTATATTATTCAATTGAATTTATCATATTCATTAAGCAATTACCAATATAGGTTGCATCCCAATTAATACCACCCATGGAATAGCCCATGAAACCACCCAAACCGGCCATTATTGTAAAGGTTGAGAGTCCTTTGGCGTGATCGTCTATAATAATTTATTGGTGTGTCATATATGAGGGTACAAATATAATAAGCAGTTTTACGAAATCATTTTGAAAGAGTTTTACAATTAAGAGCACTCTTTTTGACAGTATCGTATCTTCCAATTGGTATTGAACGTCAAAACTAGATGAAATCTTGTAACCCAAGTGTCATTTGCATTTAGTTAAGTTCTGAATTTCATTTTGAAAATGTTGTCACTGCAACAATTTTCGTCAATTTTGCAGAAATATTGTTCTACTTAAGATATCGTTTGACGAACACATTATTTTACAAAATTCACATCTCAATTGGGCACCTAGATTTAAAGTCCCTGGAATATTTTCTTCTTCATTTCTTCACATATATAGATAAGACAGTGACTTTAAACAATTTCGAAGTTAATTTTCGAAATTTTTTTCGATAGTCGAAAACGTGATAGAACTCCTAAATACGTCTTGGAAGAAAGTTGGTGCTTTTTTTCGATTAGAAACTACGATACTAAAACACACTGGCGGATATCCATAGTTAAAATTAAATTTAAATTTATATTGGCTTTTTGACAGATTTTTGTTCGGGAAATTTGTCAAAAATCCAATACCATTTATGAACATTTGAGTTGTATTCAAAAGGATATGTGTAAACTATTATATTTCTATCTGCCGTGTACCTTAATGCCCACAGAAATATGTTAGTAATCTGATATTTACCTGAAACACAAACATCTAAGAGAAATGCCCTTGCTGGACTTTGACAAGCATCAGCATCAAAATCTAATAAAACTGTCCCAAGAACGGTAAAAAAAATTCCCCACGGATGCGATGTTTTCGGTACCGCATTGATTTCAGTTTGCGATGCTGTGGCTCGATGTGGCGACACATTAATATTACTATGTGTGCTCATATTCGATGAAATGTTCATACCAGCAAGTTGCACATGCGGATACTCATCACCAAACCAATACCCTAAATCCTCGCCATTAGGCACCAAAAGTAAGCCTAGATTAATTTAAATTTCAATTAAAATAATGCCCGTTGATGATACCGATTTGTTGCATACCCAAGAATACGCCAACTGATAACAGTATAATAAATGGTCGTCTTCTCCCCATATTTAGTTTGCAACGGTCACTCATCGAACCAAGAATGGGACAAAGAAAGAATCCGACCAATGGTGATAACGCCCAAACGAGTGTCATATGTTGATGTTCCACGCCGATTTGCAAAAGTGTCGGCGAAACGAATGCCGTCTCTGCAGCATAGGAAAATTCAATCCCCATAACGGCAGCTGATATACGCACTAATTCCATACGCGTTTTGTATCTGTTGGGAGGGGGGGGATTACAAAATGATAATAAAAGAAAGAAAATGAAAACAGCATATAAAACAGTAGGTGATAATTTAGTAGAAGCTTTCAAACACTAATAAGACAGTTATGTAGAATACGTGCGAGTACATATGCGTTTTTTTTTTTACATATGCGTTATTTGTAAAATCAACATTTATGGCTTTCTTTTATTTCAATTTCGCACATACGATTTAGATATGTGCACCTATAAATATATAGTTACCCTATACTGAGGAATATACGTTGGAAATCTTTTCATAAATAAATGTAGATTACACATGTCGTACATGGACGTATGTACTTACAATATATCACATGTTTATTACTTAATTGACCCAAATCAAAATTCATAATATGTGGAAAATGCAAGAAAGTGTTATGTTATCTTTAAAGCGTCCCTATTTTCAATTTGGATATATTCATATACACTATGTAGTTAAATTATTTTACACTAAAATTTATCCGTGCAATAGCAAAACTGAAAAAATAGTGCAATAGTCTGGTGGTCAGCTGTAGGCAAGAGTCCCACGGAAGCCCTAATTATGATGATACGTTTCCTTTCTATTGCCCTTCACATTAGAACTATCACAATAAATATAGACTTAACATTGTCGGATGAGGGCTGGAGGAGTTCCCGGCACTTGCGCACGTGATCCATTCAGTACATTTTTCCAGGAAAATTCTGGTATTTAGAGTGACGTGTCGACTAATTGGAAAGCACATTAAAGAGTGATGCAAATTTCTACAATCTAACACTATAAACTTTAAGCTGAGAATATGCTCTGAACTTTTAATGAATCAATCAGTCTCCGAGAAACTCAATATGGATAGGTACAAGATAGAATTCTGCTAAGTCTGCTTGGCTTAACGAAAGTACCGTATCCGATATCCCTTTAGCTAGAATGAGGAATTGCGTTGCTTGCCTTGTAGTAAGCCTACTGAATGGCTCATGACCAACTAAGGGCATATCTGCTCCTCGTTTGGCTAGGTAATTATACATTTGTCCTTCGTGCCCAGGAACCCACCCCAATACCAAAGTATTAAAGTTGCCTAGTATGTTGTAATATGTATAATATGTGGCACTTATAGGCTTCGAAGGGCCCTTTGGCCGATGCACTAACCATTAAGCTACGGCAGCCACCTTCTAACAGAATACTTCTGCGATAATCTACTCAACTGCTTAAAATTTAGTCCGAAAAACATATTGCATTATATTAACTCGACGTGATAGATTTAGTTAGATACCCCATCAACTATCTAAGGGAGTTTTTGAGAGGACTTAATGCTAATTGTGTGACACAGTAGAATTTCTGTGGATCACCCAATACAACCAACCAACTAACAAATAGGATAAATAAATGAGTCCTTGTCAAATGGACCTTGTATACTTTAGAGTGTATCATTATATGGATATGCAAAATAATTTAGTTTTTTCAAATCTTTATTGTAACACTTAGTAGATTATATTAAAAAAATGTTTATTTTTAAATAGAAAGTTTGATTTCTCATAGTTCAAAACGGTTTAGTTCACGAATTCATTATAAATGAGCCGAAATATTTTGGTGGATGTTGTAAATTAATTTTTGTAAGGAAGATGAGGCACTGATATACTTGCTTATATTGAATTTTTAATATTTCTATTCTAGGAAGTATTGGGAGTTGTTCTAAATTGAGTTCAGATTTTGCGAGTGTGGGGCTTCTGATCTGTAGGTCGTGGGTTCAATCCACGCATACAAAAGTTTAATATCGAAAAGATTTTCTTTCGAATAGTACCCGTCAGTAGGCAAGCAATTGGCACTTCTTCCGGCATCAACAATATGCCATGAAAAAGCTTCTAAAAGAACTCTGAGACAAAGCTCAGACAAAGTAATGTCAAAAGGTTTCTGCCGTTCGGGACCGGCTAAAATAAGTAGGTCCCTTCTAATACTGTCCGAAATTTAACACGCACAACAAAATTGGAAGGAGAAGCTCGGTCAAAGAGCCCTTCTGGGCTTATAAGTGCCACATATTATTTTTATTTATTTTTTTACATATCCTCAAGAACATTTTATTTATAAACTTTTCGGATTATTCAAAGCAAATTTAGAGTATTTAGATACTCGAGTTAGTACCTTAGTATTACTGGTGAATCTATGATATTTACACATTAATACTAATAATAAAGCTAAACTTTCGAAAACCAAAGCTATATTGAAGGCTACAGTGTGATCAATATGTCTCCATACTACAAAAACAAAGCATTAATTACATCGCGAAACAAATTCAACAAGTTTGCAGCATGAATGGAAGCAAAAAAAAAAAATGTTAACTGATAAAAATTTATGTTCTAATATTCTAATTGATAGATATGTATTCATAGTCTAATTGAATTAATCTGCTGAATTGATATTCTAAAACCCTTTTAGAAAATAATTCTATTCATTCATTTTGCACTCATAGTCATTAAATAATTTCTTTAGCAAACAATAAATATTTCGCAAGAGCATCATTACATGGGACAATCATTGTAATCTCTGACTCGATTTTTTTTCCACAACGTAACACTGGTTAAGTCAATAATCTAAAGAATTGCATGCGGTTACACGCATTACTTTCATTGCCAAATTATTCCATTCTTCAATAAAATCTGACAAAATTTAACTAAATAAATAGTATTTATGTTCGATCGAGTTAATATTCTGATATTTAGATGCATCTGGTCTATGAAGAGTAACTCCAAACGATGGGTAAATTGTAAACAATATGCTCTCGAAACTTTAGACGCCATATTAGTCATATTAACAAGTCGGGAGTGCTCTAGCTTTTTACGCTTTAATGCTGTAATCCGTCACATGCAGAAGGTAATTAATATATTTGACCTTAATTGTCAACTGAACTCAAACACATTTTATGGAATTCAACCTTAAGAGTTGAAGCACAACATAAAATTAATTTTTTTCATTAATTGCTTTTATCCTAAAATAATTTGACTCAACGTAAGTTTTTAAAACCTCCAGTCGATTTTTTGCAATTCTTCTATGAAGACGTATTGATCACACTGTATAGTATTTGTCGCAGAAAGAAAACTTTGTATTGGATTGTCTGTACAAAAGGATCGAACAAATTGGTTACCTGTAAATATGTGAGTAATCCTGTGACGCTGATGCATTTCCTTTAAGTTGATCTGTGGCGCTACTTTTTGCCAATTCGACCAAATTTTCAGGATTTTGTTCTCTGAAATTTCTAAAACGTTCCTTTACATTATCGCGCCACTCATGGAAACGACCAGTAAATCCTTGATAGTCATGTAATTTCTCCATAGCTAGATATGACTTAAGTATATTGAAACTTATTCAACTAATATATTTAATTTTATTGTAATTTTTCTGCAAATAAGTTAACCTGGCAAATTTATGTCTATCGAATTGCTTATCTATACGACCTCTTTTAATTTAATTAGCACAAAATATATATGCAAGTGCATAGAATATGTTACTTTTCTATTGGCGAACGAATCACATTAACTTTTGATCGAATTTATATGGATTTTAAACAATCACGAATTTTGTTATTTTTTTGATCATTTTCGTAGTAGTAGTCGTAGTAATTCTATATTAATATCTTCTTTTTTTGCCAAACAACATACTTTATTTATTTTATTTTTTTCTTCAAGTAACCGAAACGTTCATTAGCAATGATAGATTGACAATGACCCAGTAGCATACCATTTGCTTAGACATCATTTCATTCTTATTGTCTTTTAACGAATTCCAATATATATATGTAGTACCTACTTTGCGAGCATGCGTTAGGGGGTGTTTTTCCATAAATACAACAAAAGCTTTGGCCTAATGTGTATGGAAAGTATTTTGGGGAAAAACAAAATGAAAGTAAGCCAATATGTAGCTATTGTACATACTATTTATATACTCGTATTGTTGATATTGTGATTGTTGTTGTTCGCATTAATACATAGTACACTATGTATTATACTTATTTATGTAACTAAAAGCAAAATAATGCCATGTGTTGAGTCGATTCTTAGTAGGTTTTAAAATTGATTGTGATTGTTTAGTTTACATACATGAAGATTTTTCTGCACGCAGATTAGCTCAGTGCAAAAAATAATTTTGCGAGGATCGGATTGAAATGATCCGCTTCACTTTGACGTCTACGTGCAAAGAAGGAATGTAAGTAATTACGGAGTATAGAATTTTAAAGTTTATGAATTTAATCGAAAAATGCAGAAAAATGTAAAATGACAGTACTTAAGATGCCTCAAGATGACCTGATACTTGGTACAATGTCTTTTTAATATAAACTGTGTGTGTTCCTAATAATTTTAATGTAGAGTTCATTCCTATCTCTCAAACTATGAGGGGCAGTATAAACTATATGTCACTTCATTGTAGGTGTTGCATATCATATTTGCCGTTTTTTTTTCTGCCCTAGTTACTTTGCCCCACTGCCGTTAACAGCCTTGGCCAAGCTGCAAATTCCCTTTTTTCACAAATCAACAAACATCTCGAATTTGAAGGAATTTTTATTAAAATATCTATAATTAAAGTCTCTGCTGTCGACACAAGATATTTTTTGATAGGGCTGAAATTTTACTCGCAAATATGACGCAACCTTTCTGATCAGAATACGATCTTTGGAAAAAACTGTTCTTCGAACCATTCTAATGCGTATGCAGAAGTCATCCCATATTTTGAAGGACACTGTAACATTACATTGTCGAAGATAAAGTATTATCAAACAATTGTAGGGTTAAGTATGTACACATATAGGGAACTGTCTGAAATATTAACGTATATACGTATATATTTACATACATATGTATACAACAAGTAGTTGATGAATTTAATCTTAATTATAAATATTTAAAATTTTGGTTAACTTTATATGAAAATAAAAAGTTCTAAGCATATCATATTGATATCATTCATCATCCATTGTGTGAAAAACTAAAATTTAGTTAAAGATGTAATTTCGTACGTCAAGCAATAGCGACAATAGGAACTACAGCGTTGAAAAGTGTAAGTGTTACATTTTAAATGTTTGGGTTATCTTTATATGAAAATATAAAGTTCTAAGTATATCATTTTAATATTATCCAAATAATATATTATTGTGCCAAAACATACATTTTTTAAAAAGGATGTCTAAACAGCTGTAGTAATTTCATATGTCAAGCAGTAGCGGCAAGATATACTGCATTGTAAAATGTAAATGACGCTTTTCAATTGCATTTGCGTTGCAAATATATTATATTTCAGCAAGAATGAATGAATAAGATTGAAAAAAATCAAATTATTTCGACTTTGTATTGGCGAAGTTGGTCTTAATTTGATCTTAGAATATTTTCTTGTATGTTGGAAATTGAGGGTTTCTCCAATTTCCAACGAAAAATCTGAAATTTTGTTCAAAATATTCGAAATTTGTTTTTGATTGTTTCTGTTCTTACGTTTTATGCAGTAAAAATATTAATAAGGCACATTTTTCTATTTTTCAACAATTCCATTTAAAAATTATGATTTATTCTTTGTAAATCCAAATTCATACATTCATTATATGTCTCTATTTACAAAGCATTTTTTTACTGTTAAACAAACTACTTGTATTTATTGTAATATTAATAAATTTATAATTAAATCAACATTTTTTCTATAACTTAAGGATATACATTAAGAGGCCTCACTAGAATATTTGCTATTTTTACTAGTGAAACATAATGTGTGATTATTATGTTCTGCAAAATATCTAATTTCTGTTCAATAGAAATATTGTTTTGAAATATTGTGTTTGTCGGTAGATCGTCTAAAAACTTTATATTTTTCTATTATTTGAGGCCATTTTTTTAGACTTGCTAGGTCTCGAATGGCTCTCTATGGAGTCGAAATATTTTGGTGAACGTCATAAAATAAAGCAAACGGCATGGTTAACTAGTAAAAACAACAACCATTACTTTTTGTATGGTGTCTGAGGCAACTTATAATTCATATTTGATATGAATATGCATTCAAGAATTTACTACGTAGTACATTTCACATTTTATCTTATTTATAATACTTTGCTTTAGCTCTTAGTTACTACGGGATTTTTAAAATAATGATATTAATATGTATATATGAATAAAATGATTTCATATAAAATTATAATACATATAATAATTATGACATTTAATCAGAGAAATATTTGAAAAAAAAAAGTAGTAGCCAGTGAGGTATATCTATTTTGTGATCACTTTGAAAGTGGTCACATTATTTAGAGAAATCCAAAAATTAAATATGTTATATAATATATATGTACATATATTTATAAGTAAAATTCCGCATTATTGTATTCAAAATGGATATCACGACTCAAAAGGAATATGAGGTAAATTTTTTTCGCTCGAAACGACACCGAACTTAAGGGATCACCTAATACTACAGTTAAGGCATTTTGATTATGATGATTACATATCTTATGATACAGGCACATTTGATTATACACAACGTAAAAATTAATTCATTACTCTAAAGCCTCCGATCCTGTGGTAGGAAGAAGCCAACATAGAAATCCACTAACTGAAAAAGAATTATGTTCGTATTATTATTACTTAATATGTATAAATACATAGATATGCAATGAATACTTACTAAATAACATTGCCGAAAATAAAACTATTGGTATTATACAATTTAAATCTATGAGAAAACCAAATATTAGATTACCAAGCAGTGCACCACTGCGACCAAATGTCATTGATAGTGCTGCTGCCATTACACTGCGAAATGAAATGTCCGCATTATCAAATTGTTCTTTATGATTATTGAAATAAATATATATATTTTCTTACCGTAAATTAGTGGGAAATAAATCAACCATAACACAATATACCGTGCTTATACTTAGCGATGTAAGCGCTTCGAAAATGCAGGATAATATTAGATTCTCCAAAGAACTACGTACAAAATAAAATCCAATAGTAACGATACCGGAAGATATTAAACTGAACACTAAATATAAAAACAAAAATTGCTTATGATATTTCTACATAGAATATAGAGAATAACAAATTTACCTAAAAAAAATTTGATTCCTAAACGATGCACACAAAGAGGTAACCAAAAACTAGTTGGTATACAAGCAAGGCCAATAATAATAGTGTGAAAGAAAACCTTTTCGTCAATGTTGGCATCACAAGCGGTGAATGTTCTGAAAATTAGAAATGTGTATAGTAAATATGTATTTTCATACAGATTTTTTATAAAGACTACATCTGAAAGCTCTTGTTTTATAAATTACGAAATTATATACGAGTATATATATATATATACATATATATATATATATATATATATATATATATATATATATATATATATATATATATATATATATATGTATATATACATATATATATATATATATATATATATATATATATATATATATATATATATATGTATATATATATATGTTTATATTAGTTGTAATTAATTGCATAAGCTGGTATTTTTGATTTTATGATACTGAAATAAGTTTTTGGTAGCAAAAAATCTATAATGGTTTGCATTTTGCTCGATATAAAAATAGGTTTATGTCTTTGATGAGGGCGAATTTGAAATCAATTGTTTTAAAGCAAGTATGCATAGCTTTGGTTTGCTACACTTTAACGCAAACCGACATTCGTAATGTTTTCATAAAAGTAGAATTGAATAAAAGTACATATTGAAAACATTGTGCTATTTGTGGATTTTGGTTCATCATTTCATAAAATTTGTGTAAAAACTACATGACATTTCTTCTATTGACTCTGAGAACCTTGCTAATACAGGGTTGATTTTTTAGCAACTATCTTTTTGACAACACTGTCAAACATGTTCAGTTTTGTCTATAATTTGACCATGAATCGACTTACAAACGAACAACGCTTGTAGATTATTGAATTTTATTATCAAAATTCATGCTCAGTTAATAAAGTGCATCGTGCATTTCTTCCATTTTATGGTCAGTTTGGGCGACCTTCTGAGGCGGCTATTTGGAATCTTGTGACTAAATTTCGCACCAAATTTACATTATTGGACATTAAACCACCAACACGCATACGTAGAGTGCGGACAGAGGAAAATATAGCAGCTGTATCCGTCAGTGTTGTTAATGACCGTGAATTATCGATTCGGCGCCGTTTGCAGCAATTGCGCCTCTGTTACTTCACTACGCGGAAAATTTTGCGGAAGCATTTGGGTTAAAAATCTTTTAAAATACAGCTGGTGCAAGAATTGACACCATACGACCTACCACAACTTCTAACTTTTGGTGAATGGGCGCTGGAAAAGTTGGATGTAGATCCACTTTTTATCGGGAAATTATGTTCTGCGACCAAGCTCATTTTTGGTTGAATGTATACGTGAACAATCAAAATTGCAGTATTTGGTGTGGAGAGCAGCCAGAAGCATTGCAAGAACTGTCAATGCATCCCGAAAAATGCACTGTTTGGTGTAGATTATGGGTCGGTGGTATCATTGGACCGTCGTCCTTGAACGACAGTAACGTTACTGTGAATGGCGAGCGTTACTTTGCGATGATCATAAATTTTTTTTTGTCCAAAATGGAAGAGCTGGACTTGGCTGACATGTGGTTTCAACAAGACGGTGTCACATGCCACACAGCATGCGAAACAATGGCCTAATTGAGAGGCCAGTTCGCTGAACAGTTTATTTCACGTTTGGGGCCAGTCAATTGGCCGCCTAGATCGTGCGATTTAACGCATTTAGACTATTTTTTGTGGGGATATGTTAAGGTTCATGTCTATAGCGGCAAGCCCGCAACGGTTGACGCACTGTAAGCCAATATTGAAGAATTTATTCGTGAGATACCAGTCGATATGTTGGAGAGAGTTGAGGCGTAGCCGCGGTCAACATTTACATGAAATCATCTTTAAACAATGAATTATATAGACCGTTTTATCGACTCAAATAAAGATTTCATACATTTCTCTAAATTCACCCTGTATTACCTCAGGTGTTAAGCTTTTCAGATTTGGATTCGAGTTCGTGTGAAAAGAAAATATTCGTTACTATTTTGTTAGTTAATTGGATCGTCAAAACATAATTGCCTATTTTCTGTAGTGCATTTGCACTGTAACTGCGTGTGCAAATATTAAATAGAATTCTTTGAATAATAATACCCGCTTTAAAACTTACGAATTTGAAACGACAATTGAAGAAACGTCACAAACAGAAGCCGATTTCCCTGGATGCTCTTCTTCGTAATCATCAAAGCGCTGAAAAAGTTCTGGGAACCAAACCATCAGTGTATAATAACTACAATGTGTTAGAGAAAGGTATTATTATGGGATCAACATTATTCAGGTACCACTCGCTTACCTTGTGGTTAAACAGAATTGTATGCCACACGTTAGTGAAGTATTTCTCAGATGTGGCTTCTTGCATAATGTTTTTGTTTGATTCCATATTTCAGATAAAAGTAACTTCAATTCATTAGGCTTACGAATGCGTAAACTTCGAACACTTTTTTCACCAATTTTTTCAAGCGCCCTACTCGGTCCTCTTAGACTTTTGCACTATGTATGGAATTTGTAGAATATGTAAATACATGTTTTAATGTAGCTGACGAATTTTATATGTAGTAGTTCATACATACCGGATAGTCTTCTGGTTTTAAACCGGTATTTTTAACGAACATATATTCTAGTATCTTTAATGCTTTTTCGGATTCATTATGTTCTAGCAGAAATTTCGGACTTTCCGGGAAGGCGAAAAGCCACATTCCTAATAGTAAACTACAAAAATAAAAACACATTATGATGGAAATAATATTGAAATGCATTTAAAGTGATTATCATACAATACCTTGGAACCGCACACATAGCTACAAATAAATTCCAGCTGTGATATATGAATACTCCTGATTCAAAGTGTATATTTAGTGGAATAATCGCCCAGGCTATGCCTAAAAAGAAATATTTAGTTTTGCTTTTTTGATTAAAAATTTGTGTAATAAGTAGGTATAATTCGTTCATCTAAAAAACCTGATATTTTTTTAACTCTATCACAGAACTCTTAAAAAAGTCTTTCTACAGCAAACCATAAATATTAGAAATGCTAATAACTTGTTAGAGTAAGCGCTAATTAAAAGGAATAATGGTTTTATGCCATCTTCTTCCCCAAATGAAAACTGAAGTTTCTGAAAAAGAGCTGAGTACTAGTTTTTTTATTTATTTAGTTGCAAGGAATAATTTGTTAGCCTTTATTGCCTTTGTCGTTTAGTAATTAATAAAGTATTGTGAAAAAATACATAAATTTCGAATTAAACATTTTGATGTTGCAAACGTTTTTTTTTTTTTTAAATTTTCATGCAATATGAATTCATACTGATTTTATTCATTTTCATCTGTTTGGAATTTTTGTTTCGACCGAAAATATCTGCAATTGTTCAAATCAATTTGCAGTAGTCTACTTTTTATTGTAAAATGGTATAGCGTTATCCGATAATAGGAAGCCAACATCATTTTGATTGAACGTAATTTTCATTCTGATTGAATTCGCCTTAAAATACTACATACTATCATATATATTTTTGTTAACTGCGACAATTGCGGCGATTTGTGCAGAATTTTTGAGAGAACATATCAAAGAATTGTTGACATTAGAAATTAACGCTATTAAATTTCAGTATTAGAATGCTTGTGATACAAGTTTATTATGTTTCCCTCGTGATACTGCACCATAACGTTGCAAGCGAGTAACATTCGAAAGGTAACATTAGGTGAAGTTAAGGGGCCCAATAAAATCAAATTATGTACATTGTGCTGTGGTACTCACTTAGCGTCTATATAATCATAAATCTCCATTAACTGCAATAATCGTAATTTGTAACTCGTGACATTTAGTTTTGTCGAAAGATATTATAATACAAATTTGTCGTAATACAAATTTCACAATAAAGTAAATTTTAATTGGGAACCTACATGTGTTCAGGAAAATAATTTGATTAAATGATTAGAGTGTTGTCAATAAAGCAATTATCATATTGAACAGTATTTTCGGTTATCAATTCTATGGAATTAGTTCGTTCATATCATTTATATGTAAATTTGGATGAAGTGGTTATTAACACTTTGTTAAATTAATCATTAAATTCGTTAGGTATAAAATACTTATAATAAAAATTGTCATGAATCCATATATAATGAACATAAAGTTGGGAAAGATATTAGATTATTAATATGTAGTAAATAATGTATGTAGAATTCTCACCCGGTAATAAAATGATTCCAAATGTCCAAAATAATTCCATCCAGCATAGAATTTTTTCTCTATATTTAGTTGGTTGGAACTCGCCCAGGTAAGGGAAAACAATTCCCATTGCACCGGCAACACTATTTAAATGTATGTAAAGTTACAAAATGGGAAATATACATATTATTATACTATGAAATTAATAATAAGCAATGTCAAAGTTCAAAGTGAGAGATATTTGATTCGCAGTATCGATAATTTCAATTTAGGAAAAAAATTCTATAGCTATGTAATCTACTTTGCCTTAGCAATCAAGTACATATTTTTTTTCTTTATAACAGTACACACGTACATATTGTACGTATAAACTTACTTGAAACCATTGAAAAATCGAACGAATAAGAACATCAAATAATACGGCGCTAAAGATGACATTAATCCACAAAGTCCATCTGCAATTAGTGTTGCAATTAACACAATACGTCGACCCTTTGTATCGGCTAGACAGCCCCAAAAATATGATCCAATTAACATGCCAAGCATTGGGGAGGCAGACAACCAACCCTTATCTTCAGAAGTCATCTCAAAATCACACGTCGCTGATGGTAAGACAAATGATAAAATCGTCACACCGATTGCTGTATTTAAATATATTAAACCACATATTGTTAGCAATAGTAGATGGAATTTTCCAAAGCCTGTCTGTAGCAAAGCGTTTTCATAATCACTGGCTAAATCTTCCAGGAAGTCGAGGCCTATAAGAAAAATTTTCAAAATATTTCAGAATTTTATATTGAAATGAATAATACAACAACACATTCAAAAATATATTATAATTGATTAAAAGAACACGTCTTTGATTGGAACTTAATTCCAGATAAAACGCTGGGAGAGGCAAAAGGTTGATTTACGACACAAAACAGTATTGGTAATTCCAGCGCTATATCGAGGAGAGTAACTACAACATTTTTATGCATATCAACAAATTTGGAGCACATCAAATAAAGGGTTTTCCATTAGGGACATAACAATTTCGTATCTTTATATGAACGCACCCTTAAGCTTTTTTAATCAACTGTCAATGTCAAAACGTTAGTTAAAGTCAACATTTTCATCACGGTAAAGTTCACGAACCAGCAACGTTTGGCGAAAAATCATCTTCAGCGATGAAGCCCATTTCTGGCTCAATGGCTTTGTCAATAAGCAAAATATGCGTTATTGGTCAGCAACAAACGCACAAGTGCTTCTTGAGACACCGTTGCACCAGCAAAAAGTTACTGTTTGGTGCGGTTTTCATGCCGGAGGTGTGATTGGGCCGTATTTTTACGTGGATGAAAACGGCCGTCATGTTACCGTCAATGGAGAGCGCTATCGTGCTATGTTAGAAGATTATTTGTGGCCAGAATTGGATGAACTTGACATCAGCGATATGTGGTTTCAACAAGACGGTGCCACACGTCACAATCGATTTATTGCAAGGCAAATTCGGTGAACCAGTTATCTCGAGAAATGGTCCGGTCGAATGGCCGCCTCGTTCATGCGATCTAACATTGGATTTCTTTTTATGGGGCTTTATCAAGTCACTGGTCTATGCCAACAAGCCAGCAACTTTAGACGAGCTCAAAGACAACATCCAACGCGAAATTGCCAACGTTCCGGTCCAAAGAATCGACCGCTGTAAACGGGCTCGTGGTGTTCATATGACCGAAATCGAATTTCATTCATAAAATTTTCAAATTTATTTGAACTCAATATCTCAAATATTTCTGTGTTTTATTAATAGATAAAATCGTTATGTCCCTAATGGAAAACCCTTTACATCATGTTTGAGTCCAATGGAAAAAAATTAGATCGTGTTCGCAAATGGTTAAAGTATATCAAGATTTTGATTATTCAATTATGACAATCGGTGTCTCCGTTATAGTATAGTATGGCTAAATCCAAAAAAGCAGGAATAACAACATGGGAAAAACGATTGCATTGTGAATTTATCAGAAATACAAGATATGGACTGCAACTTAAAGATCAGTTTAAATTCTGGCCTCAGTCTAATTATCCAAGGAATTCGGAATGACGGGTCAAACGAAGTTAAACTATTTTGTAGGAAAGCTGATTTACAAAAATTCGCCCCGACAAAGAATGGAAGAGAAAATAATTCAGAAGACAAGAGGTTGCTTCAATTGTCACTGTACTCAGCTGAATTTTAAAGTTATGTACTATACCAGCTATTTTCTAGCTCTAAAAGAGTATTCTCAGTACGGCAAAACTTGCACATCGCCCACCAAAAGATGTCACAGGTGCGGACTTTAAGCAGCGAGCGTGCAATGTATTGATGATTTTGTTTCGACAATATTTCCGATAACAACGCCAAAGCCACAAGTGATCTCTGCGCTGAAGTTCTACCATGATCTAGTGCTTTTACATCTATGATTAATGGCAATGCATATTTCAATAAAGATAGGTAACATTTTAAAATGATAACATGTAAAATGCAGAATATGGTCGGATGAAAGCATGCCTGATGATTGGAGGCTCAGTGTTCTCTGTCCCGTACATAAAAAAAGAGACCCCACAATTTGCGCCAACTACCGTGGAATAAGTCTCCTGAGCATCGCATACAAGATCCTATCGAGCTTATTGTGTGAAAAATTGAAGCCCATGCTCAACAACCTGATTGGTAAGGGATTACCTCTACGCAACAATGTCTGAGTTCGGTATTCCTGCAAAGCTCATACGACTTTGTAGAATGACACTGCATAACTCCTGTTGTGCAGTGAAAATTGGGAGGACCTCTTCGCACCGTTTAATACCGAACGGGGTTTCAGACAAGGTGATTCGTTATCGTGCGACTTCTTCAATCTTATTATGGAGAAAATAATACGAGCTGATGATCTACGACATAATGGCACTATCTTCAACAAAAGTGTCATGCTGTTAGCGTATGCCGACGATATTGACATAATCGGCATGAACACGCGAGCAGTCAGTGTAGCATTCTCAGAGTTGGAAAGAGAGTCGCGTCGGATGGGTCTTACGGTGAACGAGGGCAAGACGATGTATCTAGCGTCAACAAACAAAGAGTCCCGGCGTGTTGGACAGCACGTCACTGTTGACAACTACGCTTTTGAAGTAGTAAGGGACTTTGTCTATCTTGGAACCAGCATCAACAACTGTAATGACGTCAGCCTGGAGATCATGCGTAGGATAACTCTTGCTAACAGGTGTTACTTTGGGCTGAGTAAGCAATTGAGAAGTCGAGCCCTCTCTCGAAGAACGAAAACTACACTCTGCAAGTCTCTCATCATGCCTGTCCTAACATATGGCGCAGAAGCCTGGACAATTTCCACCTCAGATAAGAGAATGCTCGGAGTTTTCGAGAGAAAAGTCTTACACAAGATCTTTGGACCTATTTGAGTTGGTGGTACCGAATAAGGTACAACCATGAGCTGTACGAGCTGTATGCCGATATTGACATAGTAAAGCGCCTCAAAATCAAGCTGCTGCGCTGGCTAGGTCATGTCGAGCGAATGGAAGAACACGCTCCAGCTAAGAAGGTGTTATATTCGGAACCCGCTGTAGGACGACGCAGAAGAGGAAGACCTAACCTCCGGTGGAAAGACCAATTACTGGAGAACCTGACGGCGCTTGGAATTTCTAACTGGCGCCAGCTAACGAAGAGCAGAGATGACTGGCGAAGCATGTTATTTTCGGCCTAAATCGATATTCGGTTGTTATGGCCACATAAACAAACAAACACAATATTTTCTTCCGACATACTTATTTCCTATATCACCCTTTAAAGGGGTTCCCATACAAAAACCGACAAATTTCCTCACGAACATTTCGTCTGAACTATTTATCTTCACCTGTTTCCTGGATGGGTTCCTTACGAAATTGATGCTTTTATAATTCCGGATCAAAATCTGGAATTTCCTTTGCTTCCTTGGGAAAAAATGCTTAAAATTATGCAAATTTTATAATTTTTTTTTTAGTCAAACCGGTAAAAAATTTTACCCGCCTTAATGTATTGCATATTCATAGGTATCTATATATGTACAATATACAAGTATAATCATATGTAAATGCGCATAATTAGCTATACGTTTGTGTATCATTAAATGTGTAATAGCGAGAATTACTGTCGCGAAAAATTAATTAATTAAAGGTTTGCATTGCATATAATTTAAGTTGGGTTATACATACATATGTATTAAATGATAAATAAATATTTTTAAAATGTAATTATTATTTTTAAAAATGCAAAAACTTGTAACGAAAATTAATAAAATACAAATCCAATATCACATACTCATCCTCAGTTGTTTATGTAAGTTATCCCTCGTTGATTTAACAATATCCCGATAGTATTTTGTATCGAATTGATTATAACGTTCATGTAGTAAACTTGTTTTTATTTCACTAGATCACTCTAATATACAATATTTCGTATATGTTTTGCACTTGTGTTCAATTTACGATTATTTTAATTACACGTTTCATATTTGTTATAGTATATATATGTAGGATCGAAGGTATATTTACATACATACATATGTGAATATATATGTAGTTGGTACTTATTTCATAATAAACATTAACACGATCAAGTCAATGTGATGTCATTTTGATATGTACCTATACACAAAATTCAATCAAATTAAATAAATTGTTAAAATGATAAGATAGCCCAAAATCCAAAATATCTGCAATGTCGGATACTCGAAAATACTTTTGGATAGTGCGAACCTGTTATTAGATTTTTTTTTATTTCGAGTACTTCTGATTTTAGGAATTATAAGTCAAATTTAACACACACAAGATGATTGGAAGAGAAGCTCGGCCTAAATTGGTTTAGTGTCAAATTCTAAAATTAATTAGTTCAATAAATTAACAACCGTTTTATTCGGAATTCGGAATCTATAAAATTCTACATGTTCTTCTTCGTTTAATTGTCTCGTCTGTGTGAAATCGTAACGGGAATGATCCTTTCGCAAATTTTTAATTGGTATGAAGTCTGAAATTTTTATATTTTCCTCCAAAATAATTCTTAAATATTTTTCTAAATATGAATTACGAAACTGCTCTACTGGAAAATAAATTCTTCACTACATGACCCCCTGGGTGGTTAAGTCATTGCGACTTCTAGATACACCAAGTTGAAATATGAGTTTTTTTTGGAGGAACGCAGATCATTAACAATGAAATCCGCCTTTTCCATCTGAATTTAACTTTTTCGGAAGTAAAATGGATTGTATTTCATGTTTTTTGACGACATTTAGTAATTTCTCTTTGTGTGCTTTGTGCTCCTTTTCTGAACGTTTTTGATTGTTCTTGGCAGGAACCGTCACCTTTAAATTTGTTTCACTTAAAGTAAACGCTATTTTCTGGGGTTGTTGCTGTTGCTAAAGAGTTTTTTAATTTTCATTCAAGTGGCGATGTATTTTCGGAAAGGAATGATTCTTTAGTGTTTTAGATTATGTAAGGTTATGTAAGTGGGTGTCGTGGCTCAATGGTTAGTACGTTGACGTTCTGATCTGTAGGTCGTGGGCTCAATCCCCTGCTGAAGCACAAGTGCAGTATCGAAAAATTTTTTCTTTTTAAAGGTATCCACCTGTAGGCAAGCAGCTTCTAAAAAAGGTCTGTTACAAAGCTCATAAAAAGTGATGTGAGAAGGATTCTGCCGTTCGAAGCAGGCTAATATAAGTAGATCCCTTCTAATACTGTCCAAAAGACAACACGCACAACAGTACTAGAAGAGAAACCAAAGGCCCCTTTGGGGTCTATAAATGCCACATATTTATTTTATTTATTGTGTTTATGGTTGTGTAATGTAATTCTTTCAGACTATTCCTCGTCTGTTTTTATAAACACGAAATACACGACTCGAGAACGACTTGTTCAACAGATTATAGATTATTGTGTGGGAAAGTTAACGTTTTATATGATTTCAGAAAGTATAATATTTCAAATTGCTTCTATCGGTTATTAACTAATGGAAGGAAATTGGAATTTTTTCTGATATCAAAAATCTTGCGTAAAAAGCTATAAAACAAAAACTGTTATTCTGACGTCCAAAATCAATGTATCTTGCCTCATGGAGAAGAGAAGTTCGAACTGCGTTCGTTTCGGAAGCGATCTCTCCAAATATATTTACTAATGTGTTTATACACATTTATATTCATATATTACAACATGCATATTTGTTTATGTTTTATAGAGTACTATCAGAGAACTTTTTCTATTCTCAATCTAACAATTAATTTGTAGTTTTCACATACAAAATATGTTTACAATAATAAAAGCAAAAAAAAAAACAAAAAAAATTAATACATACAAAATAGAAGAAATACAAACATATATGTAGGTATAAATAAGTGACTAACTGCACGTGCGGACATTCCGCTTTGAAATCATACTATTCCTCTATGTACACTATGGTATAGTACGTTAGAGTTACATATATGTATGCAGGTATGTATCTTATGTACACAAATGCGACCTTAGTAATGAAAAAGTGACATCAGCATGGATAATAGAAGCGCCTTTAAATACACATTTCTAATCGATAACAATAAATTGGTAAGGATGCATACTTATACAATAAGAAAAATAGTCAGATTACCTCGCGCCATTTATCCATTTAATATTGCAATTGTTTGTACGAAAAATATCAATACAAATTAATTTGATCTACATGAAATTAAATTTAGGTACTAATTTTCATTGAATATATGTTACATATTCATACTAGTACTTTTCCAATTCGCGATCATTATAGCAACTCTTTAGAATTGAGATATTCTTCCATTCATGGTAAGAAGCGATTAAAAATAATCATTGCCACATATACATATATAAACTAGGACTGTATGTTTAATCATTTCATCGAATAAGATGAATAATCAAAATCGCATTAAGTCATAATTTTGATTAATCAAATAGTGATTTATTCGAATTGAAATTATTTGAATTTCTTATTTTAACGGTAAAATTGAAAATCAAAGAAACACTAACAGTGAAAAATTTTTGTTATTAATCTAAATTCTGATTAATTGAATAATTTGTATTCTGAATAATCATAATTTGAATTAATTAAATAATTGATTAATCAGAATCGAATAAACGATTAACCAGAATTTTGATTAATCACATTGTTCGACGAAACGATTAACTTCATAGCCTTAATAACTATGCGTCAACTAACATTTCTCAAATGTTCAGTTTTGAAACGTTACCCATTTTAAAAATTTATTATTCAGGTTTGATATGACAATACTTAGTTTTTTTCTAATAGTGAGGCTTAGTATTGGAGCCTGAGCAAAATTTTATCATATGTTAAATTTTTATGAGCCGTAGCTCAGTGATTAGTGCATTGGCTTTTTGTTCAGTATGTCGTGTGACAACTTTAAACCGAAAATATTTTTCTTTCGAACGGTGCCCACCTGTCGGCAAGCAGTTGGCAATCCTTCCGACAATTCTAAAACTTCTTAAAGAGCTCAGTGACAAAGTTAAGAAGAAGTAATGTCACAGCAGCTCGATTGTATTACAATGAGCATTACTGGCCGAAGTGTGTCCTCTCCGAGCTTCACATTATTGCCAAGTCTAATTGTTCAGCATTCTCAGAGTTGGAAAGAGAGTCGCGTCGGATGGGTCTCACGGTGAACGAGGGCAAGACGAAGAATGTAGTGTCAACAAACAAAGAGTCCCGGCGTCTTGGACAGCACGTCACTGTTGACAACTACGCTTTTGAAGTAGTAAGGGACTTTGTCTATCTTGGAACCAGCATCAACAACTGTAATGACGTCAGCCTGGAGATCATGCGTAGGATAACTCTTGCTAACAGGTGTTACTTTGGGCTGAGTAAGCAATTGAGAAGTCGAGCCCTCTCTCGAAGAACGAAAACTACACTCTACAAGTCTCTCATCATGCCTGTCCTAACATATGGCGCTGAAGCCTGGACAATTTCCACTTCGGATGAGCGAATACTTGGAGTTTTCGAGAGAAAAGTCCTACGCAGGATCTTTGGACCTATTTGCGTTGGTGGCGAGTACCGAATAAGGTACAACCATGAGCTGTACGAGCTGTATGCCGATATTGACATAGTAAAGCGCATCAAAATCCAGCGGCTGCGCTGACTAGGTCATGTCGAGCGAATGGAAGAACATGCTCCAGCTAAGGAGGTGTTATATTCGGAACCCGCTGGAGGACGACGCAAAAGAGGAAGACCAAACCTCCGGTGGAAAGACCAAGTACTGGAGAACCTGACGGCGCTTGGAATTTCTAACTGGCGCCAGCTAACGAAGAACAGAGATGGCTGGCGAAGCATGTTATTTTCGGCCTAAATCGATATTCGGTTGTTATGGCCACATAAGTAAGCAAGTAAGTAACTGTTCAATTATTACAAAGCAAAAAAAAAAAACAAAAATACAAACAAGTCATGAACCTAATAAAAAATAATACTTTATGCACCTAAATTTCATATTTATCTAATTTTGCTTTTTAATATTTCGTTTGTTTCCAGCAGTCATGAGCATATTTGCATTAAAATTCATTAAGTGCGATTTTCCTCTACACTTCTACACTCTGACCTCGATGCTCGGTCAATGGATATTGTGCGAACCCTGAGCATACACTGAATAAACTCTGAACAGAAAATGAATATACGTAAATGTTGAGGACACCGTTAAAAACGGACAGAATTAGCAATCATAAATGAATTAAGGTGCGGTGATGAAGGCATTTTGAGGCCAGCGAATAAATACGAAATTTATTTTAAATAGACTAGTTATATAAATAAAATTGGAATTTGTCCTCTATCAAGGATACGAAACGATATTCATATTTGTTATACGAGGATATCTCACATACAATATCTTCGAAAAATGTATATTCTTTTCCGGTCTTGATGAGTGCGTTAAATTAACGTAATTATTATATTCTGAGCCGCAGAACTGGTGTCACAAGAGCTCTCTCAGAAATTATTCCATTTCAAATTATCGTTCAAAATTACATATTTTTATCTGTCTGAAGAAATAACCTTAAGTTGGTCGTTATGGGGTGTAAATCTGGGACTTATATGTGACCACTTAATGTGTACGTATGACATAAATAACAAAAATTATGAACACTGCTGACTTTGGTAAATTAGTACATGCACATAAGTACATATGTAGCTATGTATAACGACAATGTGTCATAATTCTCATTTCATTTTTATGTATAACTATTTATACACTAAATGAAATTAGTGGATGATTTTGAATAATTTATTCTTTTTACAAATTACCAAACTGCCAGTTTCATTATAATTATTTATTTTAATTTTAATTTTTCAATTGTTAATCATATGTTTACTCCCATTAATATGTATCACTTTAAAATTGTTGTAGTTCTTATTTTTATTATAAACTTTTAACTGTCGGTTTGTCAATAATTTTAAAATAATATTCACATTAATGCGATTTTGAAGTATATCCGCCAACTTTAATGTCATTTACCGTAACATGTAAAACCGATTGCCATTATCAAAATACAAGTATTTGAAAAAAAAAAAATTATTCATAGAAACTATAGTCTATTTACAAACCATGTCACTTTGTAACTAAAGGAGAACGCACACAATAGCCATTAGCTCTAGTCATAATCTTATTCTGTGGTTCATATACCAGATATGGGTTGGGTTCCTGTTTACGAAATACTTAGCATTTTGTAGATATACGCATGTATACATATACCTACACATATGTAGCTTTATATTAGAGTGACTCTTAGTTGTGGATACAGTTATATAGAATTGTCCTTTCTCCCAGTTTTGTACTATAATAATAATTTAAGTGTATGAATTTAATTCGAAATATATTTAGACATAAATAGTCGAGCTATAAATCTCATCATTGCCTAATTAAACAGCATAATTATAATAATGTGGGTATGTGGGTTGAATTTTTAAATAGCCTGCCTCAGCGAAAATGATAAAATTTAGTCCTTTTCGAGCATTTACGAAGCAATCATAAAAAAAAGTTTGGGCTCCATTACTTTTTCATAAAAAAACATAAATTTAGTATGGAGTCTCTTCTAAGAAGAAGAGACTCCATACTCCATGAAGATTTAGGATAAGATTGTTCGGGGAAAATGTTGTAGAAGAAAAATTAATGGGCGTTCGTCGTATATTTCGCTGTTTTGTTGCGATTTTTGGTCAACTGTGGTGTAATTGTTGGTTGTCTATTGTTTTACATTTACTTGGTAAGAGAGCCACCTAAGGTGAGAGCAAAGGCAGTACATGAGTTCAGAAAAAATGTTAAAGAGGAATAATTTAAGGGGGTCGGTGATTTAATTCCTATAAGGGTACTCTGGGAGCGATGAGATAGAGGAAGAGAAAGAGGAAAAGTTGCATACATTTGTAATTACATTTGATGAGAGCACCTACACTCATTGAGTTTTCCTTCTCAACATTTTCTTCGAATATACGACTATGGTGGTCCTCTATAAAATGAAACTAAAATTCACAAAAAATGACAGGAAACGCTCTTACATAGCTAATACTATTTTTTATTTTTAACTTTTTATCACAAAATAGTGGTAATGGTAATACATCTGGCAGCACTAATCCGATGGTGTCAAACGAACGCGCCTATTAAAGATGTTAAAGATGCACCGCGCTACTGAAATTTTACAACTGCAAACTATCAGGACATAGCAGAGGCACTAAACATCAACGACATGACAGTCTGACATCATTTAAAAACGACTGGCAGATCAAAGTAGCTCGATTTTTGGATACCAAATGAATTAACGCAGTTATAATGGTTTCAATGGATGGATCCAAATGGATCTACATTTTATGTTTTTAGTGGAGCCCACCTTATTATATTTGTATGTCTTCCATTCTGTAAACATATTGTTGTTACTTATCTATTATAAGGTGTATAAGATCTTGTGATGCGATTTCATATAAGTATTAACGTTGGTATTGATGACCAAAGTAGACTGCACTCTATACATGTTCACGAGAAGTCCATACTCGCGGCAGTGATGACAAAATGAGTTGAAAGATTAATATTGAATTGATGAAATACTCTCTACTTTAGTAATAAACTCGATTAAAATTTTGATAATTATTCCAGGAGCACTGACAAATCATAATGTAATTTCTTTCAAAAATTCTTACAGTGACCTTTAAACAAATAAGAGCCAGTCTAATGAACACAAATATAGGTGTAGGATCGAATGAGTGTACCCAGCAGTCAAATAATCGTACGCATGACTTCTTGAAATACTTGGAATTCTTCGTCTTTGAGAGGGAGACGATTATGTTTATGAATAAAAATAAATAAATAATATAAAATTAATTTTACATAAGTGATTATCTATGTTTGTATTTGACAGTAACAGCTCCGAGAAACCAAGGCCGCTGATTTCTCTAAGATATTATTTTATTACAAGATCCGGCTTCAGTAATGTTCTTGCGACTTTGCTCTTTTCAGAGATATTTCCCTCACGCGCCATATTTCTCTCTTGCTCTCTTGCACTCTCTTTGTTGCCTGCTGGGATAAGTCTTATACAAACATTAAGGATTCTCTTATGTATTGTATGAAATAGAGCATCATAAAATTGTGAAAATGAGTATAATAAACGTCGCATTATATGGTGGAGTAAATTTATTGATTTACACCAAATATATATACATATATTATACATACATATACATATATACACTACATACGAATATAGATTTATATACTATACGTCCGTAAATATGTATGTATAACAAGCATGACCAAAAATATCAAAATGCAAAAATTCTTTAATGTATGTATGGTATGTGTTCGTGTGTACCAAATATATAATATGTACGAGTATACATATAGGTGTTTGTTAATAACACTTCAGCTTTTTTGTTTAATTCGTGTAGAAGTTGTGAGTCTTCTCTATTTTGTGTTAAAATGTTCGATTGTTCCAAGTAATTTAATATGTACTTAGTGTTTGGAAATGATTCCTCCCATATATACGTGACAAGGTCAAAAGTTATTTGCAAGAATTAATTTTGATGCATTTCGCGTTTAGTACATGTAAAATATCGAAGTGATTATAATAAATTGGTTAGTTAATCTATTGGTTAGTGTTTTGTAAATAATATGAGGTACTTGGTTCAAATATCGGATCGAATAAATCTGCTCCAATCTTTTTTAGAAAGTCTAAGGCTTCGTCTTTCTATTACTGCCCATCTTTTGAACTTTATTGGCAATTCTTACGGTAGCGAAAATTTGTCATGTCATCACGCAAATACGTGAATTAGTTTGTCTTACGAGTAGCATTAAATGCTAATGTGGTAGTGACGCGATTATAGAGCCTCTCTTATCCAATTGTCAACTTCACCTACACGTGGGTGCATCCTGTCGACAACAGAAGAGGATCTGACGAGGTAACACTTTAAGCTAAGGTGTTGAGGTACCCGTGTCGAGAGCTGAATGGCTGGTAGTGTTTAAAGAACCAAGTCGTTAACGGTACCCTCTGATGCTCAGGCAAGGTCGGTTGTATTAAGTGCCTTACCCTGGTATACTGGCTCTGCTGGGGTGGACCCTACTTTCCAGTTTAATCGTGGGATTCAAAACGGAGAATATACAGCAACAAAAAAGAGGAAAAAAGGGAGAACGCTCATCATCCGGCACTCTGCTGAAAGTGACGTATCAAAGGGGGCTTTTTATACTTGATAAGATCGCCAAAAACAAAAGAGATGGTCAAGTCCACGAACGGGATATCGAGGACAAGGCTAGGTACGAGGCGGTGGTCAAGCAGTACGAGACCTCCCTCGCAAATAGAGCAGCACAGCCACGACAACATACGGGTTCGAAGCAGACGGCGAAGCGGAATCTGTGACCGTGACCGATCACACCGCGAAGAAAGGCAGGTACTCCTATTAGGGGGGGTCCTTCCGCTATTGCTCCAGCGTCATCAAAGCAACCCTATAGTGAGGTGGTCAGAGACCTCCTCCAGAATGCTATTATTGATGCGAAGAGCAATAATGGAAGAGCAGTACTAGCAGTGTGGAACTCCATTGAGGGACGGCTATCTGAGATGGTCGTCGAACACCTTGGAGAACAGACTCCAGTTCCTGCCTTCAACTGCGAGGAGGTTTGTCGCGGCTGTCGGGTGATCAAATGCGCGGACGGATTCTCGAAGGAATTTCTGGGAAAATGTGTGACTAAAATTAGTAACGCATGGGATGGGCTTTCGCTGGAGATCATCCCGGCTGCGGAGATTCCCAGGAGGACCCGGGCGCCTATTTGGGCCCCCAAAATTGAATTGAAATTGGATGAATCAAAGCTCATTCAATGTGTGAAGCTGCAGAGCTGCAGTGACCGGATGGATCACTGGTCGGTCATTAGGATCGAAGAACAGCAGCGCAAAAGCCAGCTAGTCCTTCTGCTCATCTGAAATGAGTCGCTGGGGGCACTCGAGCCAGGGCAGAAATAGCAGAACCAATTAGGGATTGGATCTCAACCCTACTTCTTAACCACGTAATAACAGCTGAGCTAGGGCGTGCGAAACGTAGCAAGTGGATACGTAGGGGCACACCGCCGGGGGTTGCTGTCCCCCCTGCTTTGGCTCATAATTATAAACGATATCCTTATGGAACTTAACGAAAATGGAGTTAAGATGGTAGAATACGCTGATGATGTGGCGATCCTAGTTTAGGTTCCCTTCCCTTCCGTGATGAGTAAAATCATGGAAAGAACATTCGCAAAACTAAGTAGGTGGGTACAAGAATGTGGCCTTAGGTTGAATCCGGATAAGACAGAGTTACTACTCTTTACCAGGAAGTACAAACCACCTTCCTTCAGACTACCAACATTAAATGGACAACAACTAATCTTATCGAACAGTACCAAGTATCTGGGACTGACTATAGACTTCAAACTGGATTGGCAAACATGCACCGAGGAGAGAGGACGGAAGGCCTGCATCGCGTTCTATGCTTACAAACCGATGTTTGGTAAGAAGTGGGGTCTAAGGCTAAACATGGTACTCTGGATGTACCAAGCGGTGGGGAGACCGGTGCTGATCTATGGCTCTGTAGTTTGGCGGGAAGTTCTTTGGAAAAACTATAATACCAATAAACTACGGAAAGTTCAGCACACTGCGTGCGTTGGTGCCACTAGAGCCTGTCGCACCTGCTCCTCTTCGGCCTTGGATCCTATTTTGAACCTCCTCCAAATCCTGAAGTAAGATTTCCAGAAGCGATTTGGGCGGAACTTGTCAGTACAGCTGTGTACATATTAAATAGAACAGCGAAATCTTCAGAAAAGGGTATTAGCCCATACGAATTATGGATGAACAAAAAGCCACGTATTAAGCATTTAAGGATTAATGGTGCTACCTGCTATATTCATGTACCAATTCAGAAAAGAAAGCAAATGGACAAGAAGGCTCAAAAAGGATATTTTGTGGGATATGATGGCGATGAAAGATATAGGGTATATATAAAAGAGGGATGTAAGGTTATCTTATCACGAGATGTTAAGTTCTGTGAAAATCCCAAACAATGCGAAGAGGAGGTCAAGTTACCATTTCGAGATATTGGAAAAATAGATGAAACAAGACAAGACAAATCAAATTCAGAAGAACGAGAAGAAGAGAAACAGAATGATAGCGAAGTCCATGATCAAATATACGATAATGTATTTGAAAATCATAATAAAAGACGAAGAGATGCTAGGAGTGATGAGAGTGATAACGAAGAAGAAGAGTCAGAAATGAGATTAAGGAATCGTGTTTTAATAAAGAAACCAAAATTATTTGACGATTTTGTGCTAGTTGCAGAGGAGTATGTTAATGGAGTAGAATCGCCAGAGACTTTTGGAGAAGCCAAAACAACAACGTACTCAACAATACGAATGGAGAAATGCAATGAAGAAAGAGGTAGCGTCATTAATGGAGAATAAAACGTGGGAGCTAGTTCAACTACCAAAAGGTGCAAAAGTATTACCATGTAAGTGGGTATATAAAGTTAAAATTAACCCCGACGGATCTATAGATAAATATAAAGCTAGGCTTGTAATTAAGGGATTTCGACAATGACATGGTATAGATTACAACCAAACATTTAGTCCAGTTGCGAAAATGGCGACAATACGATCAATTTTAAGTATTGCAGCAGTTGAACAAATGCATCTAATTCAATTCGATGTATCAACAGCATTTCTCTATGGCAAGCTAGATGAAGTTATTTATATGAAGCAGCCGGAAGGGTATGACATGGCACAAATAAAGTTTGCCAACTAAAGAGGAGTCTCTATGGACTAAAACAAGCGCCCAGATGCTGGAATAAACGATTCGGTTGTTTTCTTTTGAAATTGGGTTTCAAAGTTTCGGAAGCAGATCCTTGTTTGTATATAAGAGAGCAGAACAATAAGAAGCTCATCTTAGTACTATATGTAGATGATGGATTGGTTGGATCTACTGATCTAACAGATTTAGAAGTCTTTATTAAAGAACTGAAGACTGAATTCAAGATTGTTTCAAAAAATATTGCAGAATATTTCCTGGGTCTTGAATTGGTGCAGGAAGCAGGGTGCATAAAATTAAACCAAAATACGTATGCTAAGAAGATACCTGAGAGGTTTAATTTTGGAGATTGTAAAGCAGTTTCAACTCCGATGCTAAAAATTCCGGTAATTTCAAAAACAGGAAAAGTTGAAATTCAAGACCATAAATTTCCATATAGACAAGCTGTGGGTGCCTTAATGTATTTAATGCTTGGTACAAGTCCAGATTTAGCCTATAGTGTAGGATTTTTATCAAGATTGTTAGAAAATCCAACTATAGAAGATGTCGCACGTGTCAAGAGAGTGTTTCGATATATTGCGGGCACTACTAATCTTGGAATTGTTTTTAGAAGAAACATGGACAAAGGTGTTTTGGAATGTTTCAGCGATGCAGATTTTGGAGGTTGTATTAAAACGGGTCGATCAACTTCAGGAATTGTGATTACACATGCAGGTGGAGCAATCTCTTGGTTAAGTCAAAGACAGGCCATGATTGCAACGTCAACAACAGAAGCAGAAATTGTAGCTGCAAATGAAGCGACGAAAGAAATAATATGGCTATCTAGATTATTTAATGGTATAGTCAAGATACCTCATATCCCAGTGCTTCAAGTAGATAATTCGGCCGCTGTTAGATTGGCACAAAATCCAGAATTCCATCGAAGAACTAAACAGATTGCAATCAAACATTTTTTCATTAGAGAAAAAGTTTCGGAAGGTATGATTGCGATTCAACAAATATCAACTGAAAATCAAGTGGCAGATGTATTTACTAAACCCTTACCTCGTATTCAGCTTCAAATACATTGTAATCGAATGGGCTTAATTGATGAATGTTTTTCAAATAATAAGGGAAAGTAGTGAAGTCTGGAACACACATATGTATGTATATTATTTTGAAAAAGAAAATTAACTTGTGTTTTCACTACTTGCTACAAATTAAGAATTATTCAATCAAAGATTTATTGTCAATAGAAAATTTATAAAAATATCTTTTCATTCAATATAAAAACTTAACTATAAAAATGACAAATTAAGTTACATTGAACGCATTGATGATTTGATTCGTAAAATCATTAACAAGTTTTCTTATATTTGAGCGGATTATAGCACGATTAATTCTGAAGTGCACTGCTATTAACTGGACAAATTTAAAAAGTCACTCAATAGAAAAGTTAGTTTTGTAACTCAACATTTTTTACAAATTGGATGTGATGTGCTCTATACGTCGAAAAGTACTTAGATGAAGTCTTTGCTAACAAAGGTAAGTTTAATAAACATAGAAACATGCTATTGCTAGAAAGATTGCAAAAGACAAGGACAAAAAAGCAAGGACAGAAATATGGATGATGAATGCGAAGGTCATGAAAAGCGACAAATAGCCCCATAGCTGACCAGATACCGCTCCTGCTCCTGCTATGATCCAAGGAAATAGTTATAAACTATCACAAAACATCGCTATTCCCCGAACGAAACAATTGTTAGAATGAATGAAAACGTAAATTAAGTGGGCCGTGGATCAAAACAACCGCAAAAGCTACAGGCGGTAGATATTTTAAAACCATTTGGTGAAATACAATACCGTATTGAAATTGCAACAACGGATTAAGTGGACAGATGTTGGAATTCAATTAATGTATATCGAAATGTGTGGCCAGAATTAAACCAAAAGAGAATGAATACTCTTCTGCCACTCAGTAAATTAGATGTCCGAACTCTTTTAGGATTTCTTACGGGGGATTGCTTCGTAGGGTACTTTTACAAAAGTTGCGGTGCAGAGATATATTTGTCGTTTGATGTCAAACGGTCTGAAAAAGGAAGTAGTCAATATTTTCATTGGAGCGCTGGACAATGGCAAAGAACATGCTCTGTTTTAAAACAATGGAGAAGGGATTAGATTATACAAACTGGGGTTAATTGATGATATTTAGAATACTATGTTCGGCTCTACGTCATGGGGTTGATGAAAATGTTACGCGATTGTTTCATGCTATTCCCAACGATTGTTTATAGCTGCGAGAGAATACGATGATAGTGTTACAGTAGATGTTGCAAAAGAATACCCCCAAAGGGCTGTATCTTTCCCTCTTCCTTGGAACTTTGCTGTGAACCTCCATCTCACATGTTCATGGAGTTCATGTTCAAACATACATTGACGATGTGTGTGTTCTAGTTTCGCAACAGTCCGTAAAGGTGATTTGTATTGCGCAAATGATTTATTTTGCAAAATGTTCTAGAGAACATCCGGTTTTGGAGCAAAACCTTACTTGTACTTTTCGATAGTAAATATAAAGTTGTTAGTACCAGGTAGTTCTTTTTTGAAGTTAAATAACTGATGGTGATAAGCTTACATGGAAGGCTAATGTCGATCAGAAGGGTTTTGAAGCACTAAAGTTTTTGTGGCAATGCGGAAAAACTTTTGGCAAAACATGGGGTCTGAATCAGACAAGAGTGTATTGGATTTACACTTGTCTAATATCCCGATGGTATGGTGGCGGTCTAGAGTCTCTAGAGTCTGACACGACGAAACGTACGAATATACCTCAAACTATCTCAAACTGACATCACCTTTATGGCTGAATAAATTTTCTCCATGTGTAATTCAATCAGTATGTAAACCAATGTTTACAACGATTTTCCAAACTTTACTGAATACATAGAAATATTACTTCGAAGTATCTGAAATATGATTTACAAAATTGTATTATTTGAATTACTTAGTCTGCTAACATGTTACCCGCCACACACACACATATATATCAAGGCTGTGGATTAAATATAGGCCTCGTTAAATCGTAACTACACTAAAGGGATTAAATTGTGTGACTAATTATTTATACAGTAAAATTTTATTTTTGGTAGTTTTAATAACATGCGAACTATAAATAAAATGTTAACAATGAGACACGAAAAAAATGTGTTTAAATAGTTATTTCCAGAGGAAAGTTTTTAATTCAAAGTAAGTACATATATAATACTATTGCTTGTTCACTATTTACATATTAGACGTCTATGTGCAAACACATACACATGTATTGGAGTGGTATTTATTAGTATAGGAGATTTTCAAGCGTGAAGAAACCGATTTTAAAAAGGAATATTTTTCAGTTAAAATTCAACATTTTCATTATCTATTTGGGTATGCGTGTTCGATTCGTAAGTTCATTTTATTGCGTAGTTGAAACATATAAAATGTTGCCTAAAATTTAACATTTCTGATGTAGATCAAAAATGTATGTTTTATTTGAAACAACATAAATTCATATGAACTTTTATTAGACAGGTTATTTAGGTTTTTTCGTATTTTTTGTCTTTAATTATATAGGAAAGCACTGTTTCTGTGTCACTTCTCTCTGTTCAATAAGTAAAATTAAACTTTCTGATCTTTTAAAATATAAGTAGAAAATAATTTTGTTGGGTCACTCTAATATACATTATAACACACTTGAATACGTAAACGATTGCATGATAACTGACATTTTACGCTTTATTGTATAATATATAGGTATACACATCAGGGTGGGCCATTTGTTGGTCATCTTTTTGTTTCTAAAAAAAGACATTTTTTGTGATGGAAACTCAAAAGTCTTCCTTGATTATGAAAGGTGGGTCTATGGCATTTATGTATGAAAAATAATATCGTTCGTATGTCCACCTACGATTACGCGCCAGCATCTGAACATCAAAATTATCGATGACTTGTTACAATATAATCGGATCAATGAGCAAAATTTCAGTTCGAATGTTGTTGATGAGATCTTGAATTATTTGTTGATTATTGGCGTACACATTACCTTTCAAATAGCCTTATAAAAAATTGTCCAAAGGTGTTAGATGGTAGCAACTCAGAATTTCTTGATAACTGAAGTGTTTCACAACTGGTTTGGTATGTCCCTCCATCTATTTGGAACCATTTTACCATCCAATTCATTCAATTTTGGTCATAAAAACCGTTAATTATGTCAGGATAACGTTCACGATTCACCGTAACAGCTACTTTGGAATTTTCAAAAAACAACTAACAGCTGCCAGTGGTCGACCAAAACTTTCATGTAATTTGCGAAATATAGTTTTTGTTGAACGACCATTATCTCAATACATTTGCACGATTAAAATGCGTCGTTGTGCGGTTAACGACTCCATAACTATAAATGATATAGCTTGAACTTTTCATATGTCAAACGATTTTTAATATCGGACAACATTTAGTACTTAAAATCATTGAATGTATAAAGGACCAACAGATGGCCCACTCTATAGTATAATACACATATATAATGTATGCATATGTAATTTGTTAAAGGACAAATAGTGTTTAAAAACATATTGTAAATATAGTATACTCGTACATACTCTTCCATATGAATATATTCACACATTGATGAATATTTACATATAAATATATATATGTTGCTGTATTCAGGGTCGGCCGTAGCTCAGTGGTTAGTGTGTTCGCCTTCTGATCTGTAGGTCGTGGTTCAATCCCCGGCTGATGCATAACAAATTTAATATCGATAAGATTTTTCTTTCGAATGGTACCCACCTGTCGGCAAGTAATTGGCAATTCTTCCGACAGTAACAACTTGCCATGAAAAAGCTTCTAAAAGAACTCTGTGACAAAGCTCAGAATAAGTGATGTCACAAGTGTTCTGCCGTTCGGAACCGGCTAAAATAAGTAGATCCCTTCTAATACTGTCTAAATTTAAGACGCACAACAGTAATGGAAGAGAAGCTTGGCCAATGAGCCCTTTGGGGCTTTAAGTGCTACATATTTATTATTATTTTTTTTTTATTCAGGGTCGGCTTTATGAATAGACACAGAGGTGAAAATCTGAAGCACAATAATTTTGGAAACTAACAGGTTCATCAACCTTACAGTTCTTTGAATATCCCTGTGCTCTAGCACCCAATTTCAGTAAGTAAAAATCTATTATCTAAAAGTATTAACATATTACACTTCACCATCTGTTCATCTAAAAAGGAGATGCAAATGAATTGATCGTGAAAATTTCGCGAGACTTTGCAATCGGATTAAATATATTCTCGAAGGTCGATAACACTATCTGCGACATACAATATTAATTTCTTTTTGAGATATGCTTCAGGGTTGGCGATGAAAAAAAATTCTTTAGGTGCTTTTAAAAAATACCTGAGTCCATCTTACAGTCGGCCAGTATGTCATTACGTACGGAGACTGCCGTAACTATAGAGCAATCAAGCTGAAAATTGGCACGTAATATATTTTCACTAGTAAATAGAGGAGATTAAAAATGAGCACAAGCGGATGAAAGCCCCGCCCACCTCTCATAAAAATTTAATTTTCAAATGGATACAGGATTGGCCATATTAGGTGGATTAGGTGGAAAAAACTGATGAAAAACACATTCTTTGCTGGTCAGATGAAAAATCAATTAATTCGGCTCAAGAAGATTTGTTTACATAATTTTTTGAAGATGACATCGAGTGCACGTTTTTCGGCATTTTCCATCACGTTGGCCAGTGTCCTTTTCCTGCCGGATGTTGGTCTTAAGCCCATCTAGTGTCCTTAGCTTGCTGATATAAACCTCTGACTTCAAGTAACCCCACAGGAAAAAGTCCGGCGCTGTCAAATCTGGCGAACCTGGAGGACAGTCAAAATCGCAATTTTCCAGGAATAATGGCCTCAAGAAGGCGATTGAATCACGAGCTGTGACAAATTCTTCGTGAAGAGGGGCCTCTTGAATAATTTTAGGGTTTTCGGCGGCGTACAACCGGCAATTCTGTTTGTTTGCCGTTCCACTTAACGTGAAATGCGCCTCATCACCATATATGATTGTTTTCATAATTGAGAAGTCATATAGAATCTACAGTTGAATAATAACAGAACGTTTTGGTGGTGCATGCTGCTTCATTGCAAAAATTTCCTTCGATAGAAGTTTCATATACGTGCTCAATGACAGCTGCCATTCACATCTGTCAAAGTTATAGTGCAGTCTGATTGGTCTACCTAATATGGCCAACACTGTATTTTCACAATTTCATACTTTCGCACTAAAGCTATTAAGCTGAAACTTGGTAAGTGTGATTATGTTTACTAATTAATAAACGAGTTTGAGAACGGACACAATGGAATTAAAACCACGCCTACCTCCCATACCAAAATGTGTTTACGTATGTATGTTTTCACACTTTGTGCATGAAAATGCAAGGCTATGGAGCAGAAACTTAGTATATACTTATGTTATACTAGACTATATTTCCTCATGAATGAATGATTTTAGGATTGCACGGAATCGGATTTCCTTCAAATACCTTTTTCAAATACGGGTACTTATTGATCGATTCTTGTAACTGTAGAATCGTATGAGATCGCTTATTCAAGCCTATTGACTGGTTGTTTAGAGTACATAGTTGTTTATACAGCGAACCCAATTAGCACTTAAATACAATTTTAAGACCGCCTCCTCAATTTAATTCTGTTAGATCTGTTCACAACTCAGCGCGGCTGACGAATATTGGTTGTTTAAAGTAGTTGTTTATACGGTGAACCCAATTAACACTCCTCCTCAGTTTAGTTCTGGTAGATTTGCTCACATTTGCTCGAATATTGGGTTGACCAGCGCATTTCAACTCACATTCCATAAGGCTTCCACTTCAATCGGTTGTTAACAGTTTCAGCATTAGATATTGTGCCGAATATCCATTCTGGCGGCAAGCTCTTCAGATGCCCATAAGCCAGTGATGAATGTCATTAACCTTGCTACCGATTTTGCTCATTTATAAGTATTTGTTCTGATCTCGTTGTAAATTTATACTCAAGACAACCTCTTCTGACAGTAAGTAATCATCATGAAAAAGCTTTTGGAAAAGCTTTGACATGCTTTCTATCATTGCAGTTGTAATCCAGGTCGAATGTAACACGATGATAGAACAATTCTAAAAGCAAAGTTCGACTCAATTATTCATATGTATATTATATTGTATGTATTCCCCAATATTGTCTATTGTCTGAATGAAATTTGAATTAAAAAAAAAAGAATAACTAATCAGAAAGTAATAAGAACATATTGCAATAATCGAAAACATGTTGACGTTATTGCGTGCTTTAATATGTTGACAAATATATGTATATACATATAAGTACCTACATATACGTTTGTAAGTACGTGTATGCAAATACATATGTCACTCTTTAGCTGGTATAAATAGGTTGTACTGCCAAAAAATGCAATGTTCAATGACAAGATCATTCGCTATTTTATTATTTAATTTCACATCATTGCGTTGTACTAGACTCAACTGCTCAAGTTGAATGTCATCGATTTTGGCAAGTTGCAGACGAGCTAGGTTGCATCAAAATGAGCGACGAACAAGAACAAATTTTTAACAATTATCTATATAGTTCGAAAATAATTTTTATTTCATTTGATTTGCTTTCTTTTTTCTTTTTTTTTTTTTAATTTTGTCGCAGAAAATTCTCACTTTAAAAAGTGAAATTATAAGTATGTATGTTTTCAGAGTTATATAATTTAAAATATATAATTTCTCTTATTGGTTTTAATTAATAACGGTTAAAGCACACACATATACTCATAATTATATATATAACACGCATTTGCGTGTGTTGGCCTGTGTAAATTTTAACTGCGCAACTTTACCAACAATATAATTAGGTATTCACTAATCTGACGATGGACGGAAATCTTGAACAGGTATGTGAAAATGTACATTTGTTATACATAAATAATATATGTAGTTATATTCGTATTTATTTTTCACTCATTGTAATTTTACACTGTACTCGGTATACGGTTTTAGAAATATGCGCGACAATTACCGCTTCTTAAAACGATCTATTATGACAAAAAGTTTGATGAGAACTAAGTCAGTCGAAAGCGGAAATGTATTACGGTACGTATGCAAAAATCTCATCAACTGGCATGAAACCCTGAAAAGCTCATTTATGTAGTTGTTTTGATTTTCACTATTTAATTGGCCCATCTTCAACATAAGAATTGTGTTGTTTTGGTGACAATTTGACGTCATGCTTGTAAGTAGGAACATGAAATAGAATAATACCACTAATACTAACGTCGAGAATTTATGTACCTTATAATCAAACGTCTGTTTGCATTCCTTTTTTAATATAATTAATATAGAATTGATTTTGTGAATGAGTATCGTAAATTACTTCAGTTCACTTTCACCTATCATTTGTTGTAAAAATATATGTATATAGGCAGCTTTCAAATAAATTTCAAATTTCAGTTTTAATACAAACAAGGCTCATGTCGAACCAAATTGAAAATATTTTATATTGTTTTTTATTTAAATTAATATTATTACATTGTATTATGTTTTAAAGATATCGTCTAGAGAACATAGTCAAAATATTAAACCTTGTAATTTCTATTTTCGTACACACTTGTCTAGGTTTTTTTTTTCTTTCACAATTTACAATTGATCTTCTTATTATACTTATGCATGTATTGAGCAACATGTTTACTTGTTTCTATTTTACACATTAGGATTGTATATATACACATTAAAAAGAAAGACTTTTTAAATTAATACACTACTAATTAGAGCTCCTGAGCCATAATAACTTACATAGACATATTTATTAAATATACCAGAAAGAACGTGGATAGCTCAATAAACCCTTAGCTGCTATAATGTTGTTAAATTTTCAGAAAATATATTACATGGAATTATTTTTGACTAAAAAAGACATGGTGAAATGATCTAACAATGAGTTTCACCATCGTTACGTAACTGGTGATGAAATATTGATCACCATTACAATCCAGAGACAAAAATAGCCGAACAATGGATTTCTGAAGGCGATCGAATTTCAAAGCAGACGAATACAGTGAAAACGCTCGGTAAATTCAATACAAATTTCAGCTTCGCTACATAACTGATGCTGAAATGTGGTTAAATGATGATTGGGATAATATATTTTTGAAAGCGATCCAGTTTCGAGGAGTGCAAAGATGATGAATTTTGTCAGCAAGGTAATGATTGGAATGATCCATATATACTACAAGGACAAGCGATAACACAGAACAACAAAAGTGATTTTGAAAATGGAAACGCAGATGGCAGATGGTGTAGCACACGAATGTGTTAAGTGACAAATTACACATTTCTCAGCAGACAAATTTTCAAGTTTTTTGATGCTATAGTAATATATGTAGCGTGGGTGCCGTAGCTCAGTGGTTAGTGTGTTGGCCTTCTGATCTGGTGGTCGTGAGTTCAATCCCCGACTGAAGCATAACAAATTTACTATCGAAATGAGTTTTTTTTCGAACGGTAACCGCCTGTCGGCTAGCAATTGGCAATTTTTCCGGAAGTTAAAATTTGCAATGAAAAAAGCGTCTAAAAGAATTCTGTGACAAAGCTCAGAAAAAAGTGATGTCACAAGAGTTCTGCCATTCGGAACCGGCTAAAATAAGTAGGTTCCTTCTAATACTATCCAAAAATTTAAAAAACCGCAACAGTAATGGAAGAGAAGTTCGGCCAAAGAGTCCTTCGGGGCTTATAAGTGCAACAATGCTTAATTGTTCTTACCTTGTTTAGGTAGGATTTATTTTATTTACTACATTTCTGTATACAAATATACCGATGGCAAGCTATCGTTTGGTAGTCATAACCCACCTATACGCTACACCACCCATAAGTTAGTTTTTTCTTCCCCGATACTTAGTCCAGAGTTTTGTCCAATCATATGCGGTTGTTTCGGTGATGGCTTCTCTATTTGATTTAAATCTTTTTTCTTGGAGACATCTTTTCTAATTTGGAAAAAGATAGTAATGGCTGCGGGTCAAACCTAGTGAAAAAGTGTATGAACGACATTTTCGAATCTCTATTTCATTTATTTTTGCTAGACTTATTAGCTGGTGAATTGTCGTACGTAACAATGAATCAACCCAAGGAAATCTATATTTCTATTGTTTCGTTAAGGAAAATTGAACTAACCGCGTGATTACAATTTAATAAGAATGTATGTAAAAATAAATTGTTAATACTTAACAAAAATACTTTAGGTATATATCCAAATATAAAATATAATTATTACTTATAAATATAACAAAATATTGTATTGCGTTAGGTATGTTCGACGTTCGTCATTACATCATTACTGAAGTAATTACCATTTTTATTTTGGAACAATTCATGATTGCTTCTGCCAACAAGATTTGTTATAGGAATTGAACTAAGGAAGCATAGCGGTGATGTACCATAGCACGATGGAAAAAGTGATGTCTGTTGTGGTGTGATCGCAGACGAATTAGCCAGATACATATTACTGCCGTAGACACCTTGACGCTGAGCAATGCGCAGACGTGATGTTAATTGTTTCTTCCATTTTGTACGTCTATTTTGAAACCATGTTTTAATTTGAACTTCTGTCAATCCCAATGTTTTTGATAGTTCCATTCGTTTGCTGACGCTAAGGTATTTATCTTGTGTGAATTCATTTTCTAATTTCTCAAGCTGTTTAGCACTATATGCTTGACGTGGTTTCCGATCGATACCTTGTTTTCGAAATCTTTTGCCTAAAGATGATGAAAATTAATAGTTTTTTCTTACGCACAGGTGGAAAGATGAATATACCTTGAACTCCAAAGAAATGGTGATATGAAGTTGAAAGAAATTGTTTTGGTGCTAAACTCAAAGAATATATGAACGGTGGATGATGCAATCCAGCACAAGGATGTTTATCTTGTAATGACGCATGAGAGTCATCAATGGGTATTTCATCTCGATTTTCTATATATTTAGGCCGATTCTCCGGTTTTTCATTGGATTCAGAGCTTGATACTATTTCCGGTGATGCTAAAATATTAATATGTGATTTAAAATGATTAAAATGTTTTTAAAACGTTTGCTATTTTAAATTACAACTAGAAAGTATCCCTTTTTTAAAATCATCATATGCTAGCATTACATTTTGAAAGAAATTCTAGAGAATTGTGCTTTTTACAAATGCTTAATATATCTGTCGCAACTATCAAGTTAGGAGCATCACAATTTTGTGCGTATTTGCATTTATTAAGTTGTTTCAAATTTGAGCGAAGGCTGGAATTGAAAATATTTATGGTATCGAAAAAATTTTGAATTTCCTCTCAGTTGAAAAAGACAGATAAACACATTTAGTTTTTAATTCTATGTAGCTAGTTCTTGAGTTTTTTCGAAAACTATACTTTATATAGTTTTAAAATTTAATAATTCCACCAAATGGTTCAGTTCTTGAAGATTTTTCCTTTTCGTCAGGAAATTGAAAAGCCATCTTTTGTAAAATTCATTAAATCTTGCGCGAGACGAATCCAAAAGCCATTCCTTCAGAAAGACGAAGATGTTATTTATTCAAATGATAACCAATAAGTCAGAAAGCAATTGGCAACTCTTCCGATAGTGCACATTATGCACATTATGAAACCGCTTCTCTAATATATCTAAAAGAAAGTTCGGGACATTATAACGCCACCCAGTTTTAGCCCTTCGACTCTCGGCCCTCAAAAAGATAAAATCAAAGGGAATCTAGGCCGTATTTTTCTGGGAAACTGTTAATGCAATTCTCCCGACAGTAAAAACTTGTCATGAAAAGTATTCTGAAAGAGCTTTGTGGCAGAGTTTAGAAAATGTGATGTCACAAGTGTTCCGTCTTTTAAAATTGACTCATTTAAACAACGCATTACTGGTCAGTTAAATAGTTATGAAAGCCAACATGAAAGGTATATTGCAATTAGATTGAAATAATAATTATTTAATAAGTTCTTGCCCGGAAAGTCTCACAAAGTACCCATCTATGGCTGCATTGACTTAATGCTTTAACGAAAATCGCATTCAACATAAAATTTTTTAAAATTTTTAAATAGCTGGAACTCAGAGAAAGCCAGAGTTATCTGATAAGCAAGCTTCTCAAGCAATTCAAAGAGCAACCCCTTAAATTGAGACATCTTTGTGAGCAATTACATTGTTCTGATGAAATATTATGATTTTTTTCTTCTGTCAACTCAAATTTTGATATGCACTTGATCCTAAAGTCTTGCTTGGTATTCTCTTGTGATTGCATTTCCACACAATTATTAATTTAGTATAAATTTAAGTTGCGAATTGATCATTTCAAAGAAAGAATTTCATCACAGCACGATATTCTGAATTTTTCAATTTTTTACACGTCTATAAGTGCTTTGAACATCTGCTGTACACAAACTATTTCTCCATGAAACTCAAAGTGATGTCTCACACAAGATTAAACTTCAAAATGGGGCACAATGTTTAGCTGTACTAATACTCCATAAGTAGATCTTTTGCAACGAAACTTTTTGACAGTATAGAATATAGAAATTGATTCTTGAACTCGTTTTTTACCGTTACCGTTAATTTTTGGCTTTTTGCCTAAGAATAGAATATATACAATTTTTGACTTTTTGAACAAGAATATAATATAGAATAAAATCTTGAACGTGTTTTTCAGAGTTTTTAGTGCCAGTATAATATTGTAACTTGTTCAAACCACGGGTCGTCCACGATAACATCGTTCTATCCAGAATATAAAAACATCTAGGTTCCGTTGAAATTTACTACGCACAATAGCACTACAAGACAACCTTGTCCAAATTTTTCGGTATTCTCTAGTACAACTATTTATGTCATACACTCAAAGAGTCAATGGTATAGTGCGTCCGTTTGAAACACTTCTAAGGAGAGGTGACAGTTACTGAAAAGTACTATTGCTCAGAATCACGATCACGATTAGCCTAATAACTTCAGTTATTATAAGGCGATCGAGCTAAAAATTGGGAAATAAAATATTTTCACCAACAAACATATGAGCCCGTGAAATTCGTGAGCGAAATTATGAGACAGTCGGGTCTACCTCACATTCAAACTTATGCTTCTGAATGTCTGTTTTAACACTTTGCGCACGAAAATTGAATGCTGTAAAGCCAAAACTGGGTATATACGCTTACAATTACGGTTCGATAATGGGCGGAATCGACTGAAAAACACGCCTAGCTCTCATATAAAAATATGTTCTCGACTTATACGTTGCGCACAAACATGTGAAGCTAATGGATTGAAATTCGGCGTATGTTCCGATGTTTATCAACGCCTATCTATCTGTCATGCAGCAGGGTACCTGAGTTTCGGTATTACCGAAGTGGAACTTTCCGATGAATAAATTTGAATATATTTCTGTGTTTTTAGCCGACGGTCTTTCTCAATTCAAGATCATTTTTGTCAATTTTTCTTTTATTTTAAAGTTGATATACAAAATCTCTTAAAGCCTTTGATACATTGAATTTAATTTAATTAAGAAAGTCTGTTGTTATCTATCTTTTGTTATTATTAAAAGTCTGTCTTACTCACAATTTCTACAAATAATTCCTCCCGGTAATATTATTGATTTTTGCAACTGGGGCTTATTACTGTTAACTTCAATTGGCGGTGAGGAGTTGCATTTACTGCGTGTTTGTCCCAAAATACTCTCAATGCTAAATGAACAATTACGATCAGATTTATATCTAGTATTGGAATTATGCAAACGACCACTGTGGGACGTATTGGATTTATCATCATCACATTCGTTTTCACTATTCGTACAAACTATAACAGAATTAACGGCAGTTGTTGTATCGTTTGCGGGAATATCACTTCGAATATTATTAACACTTTTATGTAATCCATTCATTTTATAGGAATGTCGTTTCGCAGGCCCAGTTATACGATGCGCTTGAAAAATTTGTAAAAATTTCGCAGTTATTTGTTACAAGATACTAAACTCAATGAAGAATTATTGAGTAGCACTTCAACAACACTTACTTACCTACCTGCTAAATGTAGCAGCTTAGCTCCGCCCAGTTATTAGCACTTCCGTATGCGCTATCACAGCATCCATACACAAGAGAGGCTAACATCCCTTACTATGCACGCAGATGTACACTTGTCATCGTATGCTAAACAGAGATAAACTATATCTTTTGCTGAACTCTAGCAGCATTAAGTGGATTATCAACAACAAAGCCACTTGAAATTACCAATTTAACCAATTGACATTTCATACAAATATAAATACGAGTGCATGCTTATAAATATTGTATTATGGGGTTGTTTGTTGAAGACATTTCAACTATTATACGTACAAATTAAGTCGTGATATCAGTATGGTTCCCCTTTATAGTATTGATAAATTATATAGACATCAAAAAAGGTGCTAATATAATTGTTTACCAACAATTTATAATATTAGTATGTTGGTATGGACATAAGCATGCATGTATACATTTCAATTTGGTACATAAACGTTTATGGCAATTATGGCCTTTTTTTTGGTTGATGTGTTGGTAATGTTCGTTGGAATCCAAATCACATTAATCAAATAAAGTAACAGCGCTATATGCGTGTATACTATACGTACTACGTATTGTTGCTTACACTGCAAACACTACCTAAAGGTGTAAAAAGAAAACAGTGCGTGAAGCAGTCAACGAGAAATTTGCTATTAACGTTAAGCCCAGAATTCAACAACTTATTTCGAATTTTACACGTACACTACATACTTACGTATAATGATCATCAAATACTTAAATATCACTGTGTTCAATATTCAAATTTTAAATAAATAAATGCAGATAACAATATTAAGCTGAAATCTTGAACATATTTGCTTGCGGTGCCGGTGCTAAGGTGGTTGTGCGCGCCCTCACCCAAAATGATACAATACTTGTCTTCACAGAGCTAATCATTTATGAGTATTAAATTCGAATGTAACTGGAAGGTATCCACTTTTATTGATCCAGCGATTTTGAGCTGCAAACCACGTCTGAGAAAATCTCAAGGTCTACTTGTATTACAAATATAAGTAATCAATTATTTGGAAATAAGCGTTTTGTCTTTATTTTTTACCCCGATTGATAAATAGGAAACGCGTTCACTTACAGTTTTCAGTAAAGGTCCGCAAGTTCCAATATTGGTTCGGGAGATTTGTTGCTAGTGATTATTGCCTATTTGATTGACTGAATTAAAGTTGATAATTACACTTTAAAATCTATAATGGAATATGTTGTTCCGAGATAAGGAAATCAAGCATTATACCGAAACCTTGGCTGGTTTCGGTATAATGCCGAACCGGCCGGTACCGGCGTGGTTAACTATACAAAGACAGCTATGCGAAATGCGAAAGGTGCATAGACAATAAATATGATCAATTTGCACTTCATTCTAGATTTCGAGAAGTTCCATTTTTTAGTGAAATCGTTACTGTAATAACTATCTACAAATAAAAGCCCAGAACAAACCTGTATAGTGATATTATTCACATCGAATGGTTAAAATCTGAAGAAATAGCTGCTACTAAGTTGTGTGTTGTGTACAATTATAACAACTTATTTGTTGCATGTCCAATCTTTCTCTTCGCCGGCGTTCATCACCGGATTTTGGATCTAGTACATTCTATGTCATTCTATGTACCGTAACTATGTCAATATTTGCAATCAGTCAGCACATCTTTTGTTGTACAAAAAATCCTGTAAAGCTTATGTATGTTCGGTAGAAAAAAGTGTAAACTGAAGGGTAAAATGACGGCAGTTAAATAAATCTGTGACTTTTTGGCGCGTAATTACTTTGAATGCAACGCTGCTCCTATCAACTAGCATCAGTTAATAGAATACCATCAAATATTGAGCAAGCTGCGTCTTTTAGTTTTTGTTGACAACCATTGAAAGCAGACAACCAGAAAATGAAAAAGATAATTTTTGTCAACAAAACTGTCAACGAAACCAAGAAAAGGTTTGATAAATATTTCAATGGCTTACTGAATTCCGTTGCGGTCGTACCAGCACACGTGTCACCGAACGTTCACGTTGCCCAAAAGAGGTTGTCACGCCATAAATCGTCGATAAAATTTATAGAATGATATTGGACCATTGGAAAATGAAAGTTCGTGAGGTGGCTGAGGTAGTAGGCGACTCAACTGAGCGGGTAACATATTTTAAATCAATATTTGGATATGAAAAAGTTATCTGCAGGTTGGGCTCACAATTGACAACAAACACAATCATGTGGCGACTTCAAAGAAGAGTTCAAACGCAATCCGAACAAGTTTTTACGCTCTTACGTAGCCGCAGACGAAACATGGATCCATCACAACACACCAAAGAAAAAGTAGTGCACCTTTGCGAGTGAACGTCCACGAAAGAAGACCAAGGGGGATCTGTCTGCCAACAAGAATATGGCGATAGTTTTTGGGATACATTTGGCGGAGAAAAAAGTACTCTTAAACTTGACAAAGCACTGGAGTACAAATCCGCAGTAAAAATGACAAAAATGCATGAATTATGTTATGAACTGCTACTCCGTTCAGAATATTCTGCAGTTTTAGCCTTGTACCACTCTTTTCTGTTTCCAAAATCTGAGGAAATGGCTTGGCGGTAAGAGAATTTGTTCGAATGAAAAGGTCATCTATGAAACAATCGCAAATTTTGAGAAAACCTAATATTTTGAATATTTTTATTCAAAAAGGCACAAACTTAATTAACTGCCCTTGTATGCACCGGAATGTGCTAGGAATCAATGTACATATTTTTTTTCCTTTTATACAACACATAGAGATTTTGTATGAAACATTTCATACTCTGCAACATGAAGTTTAATATGAAATTAAACTATTTCCTTTTTAATTATTTATTTATTCTCGAATTATCGTGTAAGAATACAACTGTCAGCTTACAATATGTGAGAAGTATTACAAGATGGTAAATATATAATAATGTTATAAAAGCTGTTTGTATTATTACCACTTGGTGCTTAACACGTAATGTTATATTACTCACGCAATTGTGCGTGCATGAAGAGAGCATTTGATACGCTAGTACGTATTGAATTTTCAAAAATGAAATTGATCAAATGCAACGTAACTGTTAAAAGGTTTTTTTTTTCAATATGTAGGTATATGCAAATACATACATACGTGTATGGAAGAAAGGGCAAGGGTATATATTTATCTATTATTCTGTTATATATAAATATGTATATCTACTAATAGAAAATTATATTTAGCATGACATGCACAATTAATAAATGAAAATACATTTGTGTGATTCATGCAAACATGTAAGAGCCCTTCGAAAGAGCTGCCAAAATTTATATTGAATATATACTTTCAACTTTTCATTTATACATTGTACAATACCTTCTGCATAAAGTAATATATTATTATGTAGGTACTTTACGTATAAGTATATAATTGTTCTATAAAGTTTAACTATTGTAAAGTTAATTATCTGGAAAATAGAGTGCACTAGGGTTGCTAATGCCGAAATGGGGTTAAATGTTATATATCTAGTATTTGTTAAATAAATATATTCAATATTTAAAATGGTATCATTATTGTATTCAATTCAGTATGATATGTCACAATGTTCAAACTATTCTTAAAGTCAACTTTATTTATAATCGGTATTGGTAAGGCTTAGAATATTCAAACAGAGTGCGAAAAAATACGATCGTAATCGATTAAAAAATTGTTCTTTCTCACTTCAGCTTATTTTCGATTGTATTTTATAGTGATAAATACTTAAACAAAAGAACGTTGTATTTTATTAACAAAGCTCGTTAACTTTGAATATCAAATAAAATAGCGATTTCAACAAATACAATACCTTTTCGGCATTATAAAGCCGGTATAACAGGTCAATATATTTGCTATTTTATATACATTTTATTTTCAATAGGGTTAATAATTTTAATGAAAAAAATCCATGCAAAACTGAAGGTTATATAGGTTAGGTGTATTATTTTGACAATGATTATGGATCGAAATATTATCTGCGCAAACTATGTTATGCCGAAATATAATAGTAATGAATTGATTGATTAACACCATTATGCATGAAATATTTAGCCATACATTGTTTAAAATTCGCGTAAGAATTGGACATAAAAATGTAAGAAAGCCCAAATAAACCTATACTTATACATTTAATAACTCCACCAACCCACATTTTTTAAAATTTATTTGTTTTCAATCAGAAATTTTAAGAAACTAACCGTAGAACTATTTCAAAGTAATACTGAGAATAATGTAAAGCTGCTATTTTGAAAAGAACTTATCTAAAAGCGTGACTTCCACTTGTCCCAACTAGCTTTTATTCGATTACAGGTAATGCAACGTGTGGCAATTAAAATGTTTAAAAATTGTTCATTAAAATACCGAGTATCGCCCATAAAGGGTGGAAATATGCAATAAGTGTCATCTTCATTCATTTCTCCTCCCCAATATTTTTCTCCTGCATATTTTTTCACTGCCATCGCTCCCAGGGTGCACATGGTGCTTCAATATAAAAAAAATGAATATTGTGTTCAGTTGGAAATAAATTACTATTAATTACTCTTATCTAAAAAAAAAATATTACACTTTTAAATGAAATATTTCTTTAGTGATGCCCACTACCTTACCACTTTCACCCTTTCACTTTAGCTAGTTTTGAGTACAAATTTTTTTTAAAAAGAATACAATATCCGGTGAAGGGGCTAACTGCTTCAAAAACAGTACATGTAATTTCCACAGCCCTCGCAAAGCGCAATAAAAGTGTTATATAAAAATTTCTTAAGTCATATAAATATTAAAATCCGGGATACCGTCGTTAGCAGCATTGGTATGCATCAAGATTTAGTGCAGAAATATGTGCAATGACATATTAAAGCAGAAAGTGTGAATTAATGATGAAACAAATAATTCAAGTTAGAATTAATGCATAGTGCATAGTAGACAGTTGACAACGGAATTCATTCGAAACTAGATGAAAATGCTTCAACTCATCAAAATATACGCGAAATGCATTATTTTTCTGTTAAGTTTAAGTTTTTATTTAGTTCATTCAGTCTACTTTGATCCAAATGATATTTTTGATGAACGTCTGATGCCTCTACATATTTTTTTTGGTGATCATGGTGATTCGATTACAAAAGAATTCAAACAATCATCCAATCTTTCGATTGGGCTCAACAATTCGGATTATAATACAGCGTACATCTCAATGGTGTATCATAGGTGAAATACGAATATTTAAATATTGCAGTGTACATACAATTAATTAATAAATGTATACTAATTGGTTTCAAACAACAAACATACAGGAATATGATGAATGAATTCATGGCAACAGATTTCCTGTATCAACAAATTGTAAATGAATATCTGCAAAATAGTAACGACTCATTTCGCATTGGAAAACGTATGGCTGCATTTGGAAATACTTCAAATCATCAAAGTGATGATATTTTAAAGCCAAATGAAAAGAAGTTCAATTTGAATCATAAATTATTGGACGATGAAGGCATGTTAAGATACAAATCATGGCTGGAAAGGTGCATAATTCGAATGCGTACATTTGCGTTGAGTTAATTTTTTTTCAAATTCAAATTTCTAGAACAACAACATTAGAAGATATACACAGACATTTGACAAACAAAGATGCATCATCATTATCTACAAATACTATGTCAAAACATATGAATACAGATTTAGCCAAAGAGAAAATCGATGAAGAACAAGATTTTGATGAGGGTGATATAACCGGCTATGCTTTGACAAATAGTCCATATGACATGGTTGGTTTATCATTATAATAAAATTATTTAATTTTTCTGTATATTCATATATATTCATATATTGTGTGATGCACCCAAATTCCAGAATTTAGGAAATCATCAGTTTTGGCCACAACGCATATTGCCAGCTATAGCAGCAGCAAAGACACCTATTAGCAAAAATGGTATGTAGTGTCAATAATATTTATACGCAACTATGGCATATCCATACTTTGCTATACGGTTCAAATGCTGTACTGTTAGGCCAGTGTACTTAATTGATTCATTGTACGCCATTTTGCGGAACATCTTGTAGGTGGGTCGTATAGCGAGGTATGGGTGTATGAGAGTTCGAACTTGTTACGCTTATTGTACTCATACGTATGAATTGTTGAGCACTTTGATAGGTTATGAAAATGGTTATGACGAATATAGGGTACACGCACCTCCGCCAACACACCCACATCCACAACCAGTTTATTCAGCGCCCGCAAATATACCAGTTCAACAACCAACGCAAAATAAAGAAATCGGAATTAAGGATATAACAGATATTGCATTGACAACATTGGCATTTCTTTCATTCGGAATGTTTATATTGCAGGTTCTAATGTGTATAACAATGGTTAGTTGTAGATAAATTTACTTCAAATACTTTCTATGCAGCAATCATATTTACGTATTAATTAAAAAAATAGGGCAAAGAAGATGTAAACAATATGATGATGTTACCAATGGAAGCCGTGGATTCTAGTGAGATTCCTATAGATGGTGCTGAAGAAATTCGGCGTAAACGACGTTCAACGCCAACGAGACATTTACACATATTACAGGTAATAATTGTAAGGTATAAATAATACTACATGGTTATATTGGATGATATAAAAAGTATTTTCGATGTTTTTGTTGTTAATCTCTGCACAAAACTTTTCTTTATTGAAAACCAATTTTAATAAATTATTTACACCTGGGAAGTAATGAATAGATGATACTCTGTTTGATATGTTTTCGTAAAATGCTTTATTGTACTCTTGACTAATGCAGAACATCAATATTTTATCCACTATCCCTAATTCTCTATAACTCGGGAACAAAGACTTGGCATACTTTGGATCAAATTTTTTACGTAATCAGATGGAAAATTGCGTCATTGGCGTTATATGAAAGCGCCAAACTGGTTGGATCATTGTCATCCAAAAGAAACTCCAAAAGAAGCCAATCGCAGTTTCCTGTGCCTAAAAACTTATTCGCGGTTGTTAATAGAGCACGTCGATACAAATAGCATATACGTTTGGCAGTCAGTATTCTTGTGAATAGAATCAAAGTACCAAAACCAAGCTCACAAAAAGCGCCGATAAGATTAAGCTCCTATGGGTGTTTTTCTGTGCGCACCACCGTTCTGTTTGCTGCTGTACACCAAGTACGAGTCAACGGATATGATAACTTTGCTCCAATCGGTGTAAATTTTTAGTTTCCAATGCATGTGGGTGCCGTAGCTCAGTTGTTAGTATATTGGCCTGCTGATCTGTATGTCGTGGGCTCTATCCCCGGGTGAAGCATAACAAATTTAATATCGAAAAGGTTTTTCTCTCGAACGATACACACCTGTCGGCAAGCAATAGGCAATTATTCCGGCAGTAACAATTTGCATTGGAAAAGCCTCTAAAAGAACTCTGCGACAAAGCTCAGAAAAGTTGCAAAAGTCGCAAAAGTTCTGCCGGTCAAACCGTTCTAACACGCACAACAACAATGGAAAAGAAGCTCTGCCAAAGAGCCCTACGTGGCTTACAAGTGCCACATATATATATATATATATATATATATATATATATATATATATATATATATATATATATATATATATATATATATAATGCATGCGTTTTTAGATATGAACACCTGTCAACAAAGGTTTTTGCATCGTGGAACGATAACTTAACTGATGTTGCAAGAATTTCTCCGTTCGTTGGGCGGTTTGGCGCTCTCAAGTAGCCGAATCTTGTTGTGGTGATCTTGACGTAATATAGTGGCGATCGTTTACATTTTTTTCACGCTTCTATTGATAAACGAATGACCTTCTACTTTTTCATTACTTTGGCAGCCGCTGCAATGCTTAGTTTTAGGTCACGATGGTGACAAAAGAAAATTACATCAAAACTTTTTTCGAAATACCTATAATTCATATTTTCACTTCACAAATCATAAACAAAGTCTGACAGCGCTGTCAAAATCTGTTTGTGCATTAGCCAAGGGTTCAATCTGACTTAACCAAGAAAGCGATTTGCCGTTTATACCGTTTCTACCGTAAATCACACTGTATGTACGATTATTATCTATGTATAACCCTTTTCCATTTTTCGGTTACTTTCTTAATTCCATCGGTATAGAATCTGTGAAAAAACTATACAGGTGATTTTCGGCGGCTCCAAAACAAATGGTAATTAGACGGCGCTGAGACGGTCTTAGCTATATGGTGATTGCATCAAAACTTCCTGGATAAGTACATTAAATTTTTGGCGAGTGTGTAGCCTGGTATTGTCGTGATGCCTGACGCCTAACGTTGTAGCAGCGCATTACAGACAATTACCTTTCAATTCCACCTTACAGCCACACAGTCACCTTATTTGCCGTCAATCCAGGTTTTAATATTGTCTACCAATCTTTGACCATGTTTTTTTTTTATATATATACTGGTCTAGTTCCACCAGTTGCAAAATTTTATCGTCCTTTTCAGTGACTGGTCGGCGAGATCGGAATTGAGCGAACCAAAGTTGGAAAGTACGCTCTATTAAAGCATTCTCACCGAAAACCGCATTTATGCACATTTTTGCGTATTTCTTTAGAAATTGTTCTAAAATTGTAAATATTGAAATATTAAATTATATATTAATATAAAATATTGAATTCAACAAATTCGTTCAAATCCAACGAAATCCATATCTCAATATACATATTTACACAGCACTTCGCTATAACGGCCTTTTTAAATTATGACACTTTTCAATCGGGTCACAATGTTTCGGTATATGATTAAAAACCGTTTGAGCATTAGTGACGAAAAAATAAATTAATCCCTCACATTATTTGTTCGATATTTTTGTTTGCAATAATATCGAAAAAGTGAAAATAAATGTTTCGACATTAATGATTTTTTTCTTTCTTACATTTACACTAGATAAATGAAGTGGCTCGTCGAGTTTTATTCTCCATAGATGCTGTTATGTATTTACCAAAAGACAATGGTTCCTGCCATTATTGGACTATGTGTGAAAACAATCGATATGCAAGGAAACTAGGAAATAATCAAAAGTTTTGGATGCCAGTGTGGAGGTTAGTACCAATTACATTTAATAATAAAATCATATTTTCTAATAACGACTACATTAAATAACGAAAAATAATTAGCTTGGGTACAAGTTGGTTGGCGGGTAAATTTTACTCAGAGAATTCTACAACTATCGAATACAAACCAATTATGGAAAGTTTAAAAGCGGCTATTGTCGGATTAAGTGACCAAGATTGTAAAAGTTATTATACCGAAGGTTGCGATCAGATGACTAAGGGATTAAAAATTTAAATTTAGAGAATATTATTTATATATATAGTTGTCTTTCAAAATAATTTGTTTAAAAAATAATTAATTATGTAACAACAAGGTTAGTAGGTGGGTAATTTAAGTTTAATGACTCGTAGATATACTAAAAGTTAAGAACATCGTAAGGTTAGAATTGAATTGTTTGACATATTTTCCATTCAAAAATCTGTCAAAAAGCTTATTCTAACTTTAAGAAGATCTTAACTTAAGGCTATAACTACGGGCCAATATATTTGAAGATACATACATACATAAGTGGAGTTCGGTTCATATAGTTTTATATTACGGATTAATAAAATATATTTGAAATTTATTATATCAGTTTTTAAAAATTTAATAAAACCTGCTATTTTAGTTCAAACATGGTAAAATTTGTTAAAATTTGTAAAATCAATTTTACTTAGTAAAAAACTAATTCGAAAACTCATTTGCTAAGGTTTAGAAAAATGCAATTTAAAACGTATGCACACACCCTTTACAACAACAACAATTTCCAATTCGTTTGGTGTAAATAGATTAGACGTCACAGCAGCAATGCAACACGAAGAAAATATTACTTTTGCCGCAAATGTTGTCGTGTTGTTTGCCACTGGAATACAATGAATGACACTTTCAAAATTAAAATTTCATCAATATATATTTTTGTAAATCTTTTTACATATTGATTAATTTTTCGAGTGATAAAGCAAGTAAACAAGGGAAATGTAAATTTTTTTCGGTTGGTAATTGTCAATATTTCAATCTGTCATATGTGAAAATAGAAATATATTGCAATAGACCAAAGGTGAGCAATCTCGGCCACGAGATCTTTGAAGAAATGTTTAATTTGTCCAAGAGTTTAATAAAAATCTGTTTGCTGGAAAATTTCCAAAATAGTTCAAAATGTCTAAGTATATTTATTCTTTATTTGTCTCAACATTTCAATGTTAACGGTTGTCCTCCACGATGAAATATTTAAAATCGTAGTACAGAACCAAAGTAACCGATGCGAATTTGAAAAACACCTTCCGTTTAAGCACTATTCAAATTGAACCAAATATTGAAATGTAATTATAACAAAATCTTTGCAGCACCAGACATCACACTATTTTCATTTTATTGCTTTATGATTAATAGTTGTTTCTTCTAATTCTTTGTACCCATACGAGAAATAAATTATATTCATATTTTTGATATATAATTATCAAAAAAGGGTGTCAATTTATGAAAGATGGTTTCACAACCTTGCAATAGACAATGCCACAGTATTGCGGTCAATTCGTTCGTTCACATGAGATTCTATCATATATAAGTCTTTACAGTTGCTACAATGTTGCTACCGAATTTAATCTGTTTGTAGCATTATTTTGTATTACATATTCTATATAACATCTCTGCTTTTGTTCACCTATTTTCTTTATTCCGTAATCACAAGGCCAATTATTTATGTTCCAAGTAACATTATATTTTGTTCTTTTCATAGAATACGAAAAATACTTTTAAAATGAACGCTTACAATATCTTCTAACCGCACCCTAAAATTGTTGAAACTGAGAATAAATTCCATGCTAATCAATAAAAAACTAATATTTTCACCAAGACAGTAGCTAACGATTATATGATAATCATATTCAGTGAGGTGATAGTAATGTTGCATCAACATCAAGCACATGAAATCGATCGCCAATTGTATTTTCAACCAATAACGCAACCATTAAAATGCCGATAATGCGCATAAAGTCATTCAGTTTTAAATAAAGCGCTAAGTATAGTTCAGTCGCATATTCTGAAAATTGAATAACAAGAAACTGGTACTTTAAATTTGTACGATTTTGTTAGCGGCGTTCTGAAAACTGCGTAACCTATATAATTTTTACTTGTAGCACAATTTTATGATTGTAATTACATAAATAATTAATATTCTGATATCAAAGCAAAAGGCTGCAGTTTTACATAAATAATTTATTTTAGGGGGCGGTAATGCCTTGTTACCTCTTTATTAACAATTTTTTTTTACATTAATAAGAATTCAGAATACTGATTTGTTATGTATATAACCAAATATTTCAATTACAATTATGGAGACTATTTTAACCATGCACGCGCCTAAAAGAGTGCTGTAATTTTATATAAGAAAGAATTTTTAGAAGGTAAGTAACAAACTGTATACTTTCTTATTAGCAGGTAAACGTTCAGAACACTGATTTATTATATTTACAACCAAAATGTTCAATTACAACTACGGAGACAATTGAACACATACGACAATAGCTCATTTAAAGTGATTTTCTGTCTAAAGACATATGAAGTATCTATTTCTTTTACACTACAGCGAAATACATTAACAGATTTTGTCGTAATGGTTTTGATTTATTTTGATTGAATTGCCAACTGTCAAAGCTCATCGGGCGCCATAGCTTAGTAGTTAGTGCGTTCGCCTTCAGATCTGTAGATCGTAGTTACAATCCCCGGCTGAAGCACAGCTTTAATAACGAAAAGATTTTTCTTTCGAACGGTACCCACCTGTCGGCAAGCAATTGGCAATTCTTCCGTCATTCTTCTTCTTGCCATGAAAAAGCTTATAAAAGAACACTGTGACAAATGTCAGAAAAAGTAATGTCGCAAGTGTTCACACGTTCGGAACCGGCTAACCGGCTAAAATAAATAGGTCCCGTCTAATACTGTAAATTTAACACGCTCAGCAGTACTGTAAGAGAAGTTCGGTCCAAGAGCCGTTCGAGGCTTATAAGTGCCACATATTCATTTTATTCATTCATTCAAATCTCATCGAGCAATTCAATAAATATTGTATATTGATTTTGTTTGTTTTTGGTGATTGAAAAATTAACATGTGTTCTACACCATATCAGCTTATGTATTTAAATTTTAATGAAACAAAAAATATAACACATGCGTTTTCAATGTTTATTGACTAGGGCAGCATTATTTAATATCGAAAAGTCGTTATGAATGCTTTCGACCCTATATCTATGCACGTATTCTAACGTTTTAACAGCTACACTCTAACCTCATTGTCATTAATGTGTTTCATGTCTTAAGCTTTATTTTTGTACTATACAACCCTCTTCAAAGCTAGCTTGACGCCATTTTGCATTCGTTTTCTACACAACACTATATTTGTTCTATTCTATCCGGCATAACTTTAGCGCCATAGGGCAATTTTCAGATTGTGGAATTATTAAGTTGATTTGCAGTAAAATTCTGTTTTGCTGTCATCTTCACAATCAATTAATAAATCGACTTATACAATTTGTGGAGCAGTTGGATACGATTTTGATTTCATAAAATATATGATCAGCAAAACCAAGTAGACTGTAGTAAATATGGTTTTCTATTAGTTATTATATTAAAAATTTATTGCAAAGAAAAGTGAATTACATCAGTATAGAAAATCCGAGTTGCTCCTGCTGGTGCTTCATTTTGGTTGGATCACATCGTAATAATAGCATCGATACTCTTCTTACAAGTGGCGAAAGTCTAGTAATATTGACAAAGATAGATGCTGTATATTTTTGACTCCGGTGAGTAGTCTCTTTTCAACTAATACTATTTCTGATTAGAAATGATGGTTAGGAAAAGAAATTATGAGGAAGTAACAGTAGCTGGTGCTCCTTTTTTCTGCACTTCATTTTCTGGTGCGGTTAAATGTAGAAAAAATTAAACGAAAGCAAGAAGTTGAACTCATTAAATATTTCTTAAGGAACGGATTTAAATACAAAAATACGTAAAGTATTTGGAAAAAGTAAAAGTGTTAAATTATTTCACAAATTTCACCTATTTCGCTAATAGGGAAAAAAAACAAAGTGCTTTCTTTCAAAGTATCTCCACGCGCCACACCGCTGACATTACGTACAATCGTGTGGAATATTGTAAAATTTGCTAACCACTATTGGTGGTGGTGTAGAAAAACGGTGCCTGTAGGTTTTTATGGAACCTCGAGTAAATATCTGGCATTGTGGTTGATTAACTCATTTAACGCACGTATTATTTATTTACCGGTAAGGAGCTTTGCGCGCTATAGCAGAGAAAATCATAGCCGTACGAAACCAATTACATTGCAAAACCAGAATTCTCAATTGGTGGAACTCAGGTACGGCTATAAACGGATTACAACTACTTACACAAATTATAATTGTAAATAATCCGATTATATTAATTAAATCGACGTTTCTGCAAACTTTCTAATTTTAACCAACTATCACGAGTAATTTTTCTATATTTATATACACTATGTGAATACATAACTGATAAATAAATTATTATTTTTCAGAGATTATTATTTGAAGGAACCTTATCTTTGGAGACATTCAACAACCACCTCAGACCAATCAGATATCTCAGATCCATCAAATACAATAGACTCGACCATAAGTGCAGCTAAAATGACTTTACCGAGCGCCGCTCGTGTTTATACTGATGTAAACGCACACAAACCAGACGAGTACTGGGATTATGAGAATTACGTTGTCGATTGGGCCAATCAAGATGACTATCAATTGGTGCGTAAGCTGGGACGTGGCAAGTACTCAGAAGTGTTTGAGGCTATCAACATAACGTCGAATGAAAAATGTGTCGTTAAGATCCTTAAGCCCGTTAAGAAGAAGAAGATCAAGCGTGAGATTAAAATCTTGGAAAACTTGCGCGGTGGCACTAACATCATTACATTGCTAGCTGTAGTAAAAGATCCAGTTTCACGTACTCCGGCCCTCATTTTCGAACATGTCAACAACACAGACTTTAAGCAGCTGTATCAAACACTAACAGATTACGAAATCCGCTACTACCTGTTTGAGTTGCTCAAAGCTCTAGACTACTGCCATAGCATGGGCATTATGCATCGCGATGTGAAGCCACATAATGTGATGATCGATCATGAGAATCGGAAATTGCGCCTTATCGATTGGGGTCTTGCAGAATTTTACCATCCCGGGCAGGAGTATAATGTGCGCGTTGCATCGCGCTACTTCAAAGGACCCGAATTGCTCGTCGATTATCAGATGTACGATTACTCTCTGGATATGTGGTCCCTCGGCTGTATGCTGGCTTCGATGATCTTCCGCAAGGAACCATTCTTCCACGGCCATGATAACTACGATCAGTTAGTGCGAATTGCAAAGGTGCTTGGCACCGAGGAGCTCTACGCATACTTAGACAAGTACAACATTGATTTAGATCCACGGTTCCATGACATCTTACAGAGGCATTCGCGTAAGCGATGGGAGCGATTTGTGCATTCGGATAATCAACATCTTGTTTCACCCGAAGCGCTTGACTTTCTCGACAAACTATTGCGCTACGATCATGTTGAGCGATTAACCGCCCGCGAAGCTATGGCCCATCCATATTTTCTGCCTGTTGTTAATGGTCAGATGAAATCGAGTAATCAACAATAGGATTAGGTAGCTACCAAGCAAGTGGTGATATATGTGCAAGAGGGAAATTCAAATGCGGCAAAAATATCATTACAATAATTTACAATATAGCAAACAGGAAGAGCATATTATAATGGACGATGTTCGATAATACATTCAAAAAAACAAACAAAAACATGCATTACAATAACATCAATATTATAGAAATAAAACAACAACTACAACAAAATAAAATAATATATAAATAAATAAAAAACAGACATCGTGCAAGTGTAAAGAATTTAAAAAGTATATACATATACTACATATATATATATATATATATATATATATATATATATATATTCATATATATATGTATATATATATATATATATATATTCATATATATATGTATATATATATATATATATATATATATATATATATATATATATATATATGTATGTATGTATATATATATATAATATATTTCCATAAATACATAAAACACTTATTCTTACATTTATATAGATATTTGTATTAAAATTTGTATTTTTGTTTGTTTTTATTTTGTCTGTTTCTTGTAATTTTTTTTTCTTTTCGCAGAGAAACCAAACGAGAGTATGACATTACGATAATTAATCTCAACAATAATGCATCAAAGCAATTATAAACCGTACATAAAGATAGAGAAGAATATGCATTATAATAATTCACATGATTGTATACATATAGTTATATATTTACAATAAATTGTTTTTTCGTTCTTTTATAAAAACAAAATCAAACAAACAAACAAAACAAAAATATAAAAAAAAAACCAAAACGACAAAAAATTAACCAACACTTGTAGATCTTATTAGGCAAAAATTTAATATAAATTTTCTTGCTACATAAGTAAATATACATATACTATACATACATACTATTTAATTTACAATGATTTTTCCAAATTTTTCCCAATGCATATTGTATATACATATGCATAGTCAATGCATTTCAATTCCATTGCAAAGAGTGTGGTGATATGTTGCAAGATCATTTCCATCTTTTTTCCCCGATTGATTGTTTCTCCTTTTTCTGTTTTACGGTGTAAGGCGAAGGATAACATATGCTTAGATTTTCTTGTTTTTTTTTTTTTTTTGTGTACAACACTGATGTTAACCTCTAATATTACATAGTAATTGGCACAGCTATAATTGAAGTGAATTACATAGTGCTTTTTATTGTGTCAAATTAGCTTATAGGTGTTGCTTCGCCTTATGTACCAACTATTATGGGGGACTACCATAAAATTATCAGTAGTGAACGATAATAACACACATACATATAACAATAATAATAATAATAATAAACGAATGTTATTTTATTACTTTATTTTGGTACATAAATAACCAAAACAAAATATTAAAATTGAATATTGAAATAAAGTATAAACAAAAATATATTATAAATCATAACATCAACTTCAAACATGTTAAATTATCCAAAATATTATATGATACTCATATTATATACATATTATGGATGATTAAATTATTATTTTTCGAACATACTGTGCCGTAGAACAGCGAAATAGTATATGTTTTGCAGAGTTGCAGAATATGAACAAATTAAAATTAAACAAAAGCGGCATTCTGAAAGCATCATTTTCATACAAATTGCAAGTACATACATATACACACATATAAAAAGTAAATAAAATTCATTTGGCTAGAATGTCTAATAGAGAGCAATCCTGAGCTACATCGGTATAATCTTCTGCATGAAAAACAAAAATACATATATATTGTAATAATCATGAAGTTGCTAACTTTGAAATATTTATTCTTAATGTTCGTACAATATTTGGACAATTTTCAAAATGAAATTTTAAATTTGAAATAAAAATTTTTTTTTTCATATTTCATACTACACTTTAAAAGTTTATTTTGAAAGAAACAATCTAGATATGATGGTTAATAAAATACTTATTAACAAAGGACTATTATTTATATTGATTGAATACCATAGTAACCAAATCGACAAGAGGCGAAAGGGCGAAGTGAAAACAATTAATATATTGACCTAATTGAAATGTTTACAGTATAGTATAATAAATGACAATTGTGGTAACTAACAAAAAATAATAATAATAATAATAAAAACGAATACTTTAAAATGCTCTGTTCGTATTCTTTTTTTTCACTATTTATTTGTATTGTAATCGAATGGCAACCTCTTGCGATGCATCAAGTTACAACAAAACGCATGCGTTGGAATTTGTACGAATGCAAGTGAAAGATGCTTTTAAAAATATGTAAGTATATGTCATGATGAAATAAATGAGGCAACGTACCGTCAGAGAGCAATTGGATGCACTCTCACCAATCGAGGATATGAGAATGGTGATATAACTAAACACGTTAGAGTATTTGGACAATTCGTTCTAAGTTCTCGTGTAGAACATATATCAGACCTGTTCATTTTGTGTCAAATTTATGTGAGGATATTGATGTACAAGGATCATCAAAATTCGTTCATGTAATGTAAAATTATTAACCCTTAGTTTGTGTACAAGATCTGACGTTTTCTAAAATCATTTTGAGTTAAAAATAGTGTATAAAAAAAAAATAAATATGTGGCACTTAAAGCCCCGAAGGGCTCATTGGCCGAGCTACTCTTCCATTGCTGTTGTGCGTATTAAATTTCGGACAGTATTAGAAGGGACCTACTTATTTTAGCCGGTTCCGAACGGCAGAACCCTTGTGACATCACTTTTTCTGAGCTTTGTCATAGAGTTCTTTTAGAAGCATTTTCATGGCAAATTGTTACTGTCGGAAGAATTGCCAGTTGCGTGTTGGCAGGTGGGTACCGTTCGAAAGAAAAAATCTTTTCGATATTAAATTTGTTATGCATCAGCCGGGGATTGAACCATAGTGGATAATAAGAAAAAATTATTTTGAGATATTTTTGAACCCTTTTTGCGTATTGTTATTTCTGATATTAAAGCGTCATATCACTTAAATTGTACCCTGGCCTCCAAGATATGTGATTTGGGGCCTCTGTACTATTTTTTTTTTTTTTTGCAACTCTAAGCCAGAAGGAACATCGAACGTAATGATCGTTCATTACGGTCAATGTCACGACTGTCATGAAGTTATATGCCGATTCAAAAAAATCTAATTTCACTCAAACATGTTTTTGTTGTTTTAATTTACACCCTGTACATTGTAATATTTTTGTCAAATATATAAAATTATGAAAAAAAAAAAAAATCCTGATAAAAACCACAATTCATTCAATTAGAAATCTTTTTATGACCTATATTTAGAAATCATTTATAATTATCATTTACAATTCTTCTTATATTTAAATCCTTTAATGGCTCATAGGCTGGCTCCACAGTGGAAGAAAAATAAAATGCTCATTGCAACTTTTTTGAGCTCAAATATGGGTAAAATAATCTTAAAAGTCAGCTAAAAAGTGTCTTGTAATCCTTTCCCGTCATGGGGTTCATGAGTTTGCCTTCATTATCTTTTCCACCAGTGCATGTACGATTTATGTAAATGCATGTAACAATTTGATTAATCAAATAAGAAATTATTCGAATAATTATGTTTTTTTCAATTATTCAATTATTCAATTATTCAAAAATTGAAATCCGAATAATCAGAATAAAATTATTCGAACAAAATATTTAAAAAATTTATATTTTTTCCAATACATAACTTTTCAATGCTATGAATATGAGAATGCATTTAAAATTTTATTTCCTAATAAAATTTCAAAAACAAAGAAAAACCAAATGAAATGTATTTCGATTAATTAAAATTCTGAGTAATCGAATAATTAGTATTTTTATTAATCGAATAATTGATTAATCAGGATTTTGATCAATCAGACTGTTCGACCAAATGATTAATCGCACAGCTTAAATTTTAATACAAAATCATAAAAATTCAATTAAATCCGGTCGAATTTTTTATCAAATATAGTTTTTAATTGCTGGGTGCCGTGCTTGGTACATTGTACTTCTGATTCGATATCGAAAAGTTTTTTTTAAAATGGTGCTCACTTGCTGCCAAGCAATTCCCAATGCTACTATAAGAACTCTGTAACAAAGCTCTGGCCTAAGTGTGTCGTCTCAGAGACAGAGAGAGAGAGAGAGAGAGGACAGCAACAACAACCTAACCTAAGCTAAAATTTTAATTTATTAACCATTTTATCCTTTTTATACCTCTTATTTTTAAATGTAGCAGTAATTTTTTATTATTTAGTTATATAGCAAATGAATATTTTTAGCACGGCACCCAGTAATTAATCTTATTTAATTTTACAATAACGAAAAAGTTGCAATTTTACGCAAAATATACAGTCATCACTATTTCAAAAAATTCAGCAATGCAAAATTTTGTCTACATTAAAGCTTCATCTACAATTCATTTATGAAGTAAAGTACAACGAAATATTGTGGGCCTAAAAAAGGCCGCTATAGCGAAATGACATATAAAGGCCATCCCTATTGCGAGGTATGCGATACAGACAAATGTTCTATACTAATAAGAGATGACGATATCAAATATTTATTAAATAAATGTTATAAACTTAGGGCTTAGTAATTATCTCCTTCAGTTTTTGAAAATTTCGTATCGTACCTGTAGTTCATAAATATGAATTTCATTCAGTGAAATCAGCGGTTTTTGATGACTTACATAATACAACAAATAATAATGGCGTGTAGTCGGAATCAAAACTGTAATGGAATATTTGTCAATTTTTTTTTTTGAAATTCTATTTACCGGGCAATTCTGGTATCATTACAATAATCACCATAATTACAATCGAATATTTTGATTACAATATATACATTCCGTAACATAAATTGTTACCCTTCAATAAGGATGGAACAAATTATTCTTCATACAAAAAAAAAAAAAAAAACAGAAGTGGTACTTTTGTAAAAATTATAGCATATTTGTAGGCACTTTTGACGCAATGTCATAAAATGTTTTATGACATTGTATGGCTGTAAGATGAATTTTTCTTTGTTATGTAGTTGCAAGAACGTCAGGTTACAAGTAGCGATTACAAAATCATAACAATTTATTACAAGTGAATTGGCTTGTAAAAGTCGACGATATTATAACTACAAATGATGAACGTTAATATTATTTTCATATTTATTGAGGATTTTTATAAATTTTTTTTATAGAAGTTGATTTTCACGGAAATAAACAAATACAATTATGAAAACAATATAAATAGTAATACTTTTAGCAAATCATCACAATCCAAGCTCGATTATATATAATTTTTTATAGTCGCAAATTTATATTTTTAAAATATTGTGTATTTTATAGAAAAACGGAGTTAGAGCACATAATCTAGGTTTCTCTACTACAAACATAATGTACAATACATACATTCCATAAGATTAGAAGAACTTTGTAAGCAAAACAAGTTTCATCACAAATTTAAATAAACTGATTATTATGCTAATTCGCCTTATATCTACATTCTGTCAATAATAATTTTTTCTTATCATCGCAACTTAAGCCTAATCCCAACGAAATTGTCTAAAATCATGTTGAGGACATATTAACAACATTTTCATTCAATAATAATCCACATAATCTTACCTATATATAGTACAGATAAATGTTTATGTATATATGTTTATGTACTCGTATATCATCATATAAATATGCAAGAAAAACGTGTATCCAAAGAAAGGGCGTCATTGACTTGATTCGCAAAACCAGCTGTCTTTTGGGTTCACGTGTATTTGTATTTTATGCAATTGTATTGGAAATATACGAGTACTAAACAAATATTTCTTCCCATAAGGATGGGAATTTTGTTTGGAAATGCCACCAAATATTTTGCCACACAGCTTTAAAAGATACGAGAATACGCTGTACAGCATCAATATCATCCAGTTTCCCAAGAAAATTCGTGAGAAATGGTGGTTAGAAAGTTATATCGAGAATTTTAATAATGTTATATAAAATAAATATTATCAAATACGGCCTTAGGTGATTTTTTATCGAATAATAATTCATAAAAAAAAGGTTCATCGACAAAAAATATTACATATGCACATAAAATATATATATGGAAAATAAATGTAAATTAATAATATTAATAATAACAGCAAAAGAATTATACAAGGAATATGTGATCAAACCCCTACTCTTACGTATATAAAGTGCAATCCATAGTAAATTTCTTTTCGAAAGTGTTATATATCTACTATTTTCTAAACTAATACTGTGTAACAATGAAACAATTATTATTTGTTAATATAGGAGGATAGGAGGAAATATAGAATATATATATATATATATATATATATATATATATATATATATATATATATATATATATATATATAATGTTTGTATATACATATGTACATATAAGTACATGAAATTCAAGACATATACATATACTTAAAATCGATGCTAAGCAAGTATCATCGCGCAACTGAGATTAATTTTATATGAAACAAATACTCTATCGTATCTTTGATTTCCGCATACACACGAATGCACACACTCTTCTCAATAATTTTTGCGTACATAAGTATCTAAGCAATTACTGTTGCAAAGGGGAACATTTCCATTTAGTATATCCTGACTCCGCCTGATAATACGAATTTTTATGCTAACGTGTACCAGCAATGTGTTTCGTAATAAGTATTTACAAGTGTAAAAAAAAGTAACTAATCGGTCGGTGCAATTTTTTTCTAAGAAAATACATACCAACTTTATTTGCACATAATTATACATAATAGATACTTAATAGTAATTGCTGTTATTATTAACCTTAACTGCTTTGCAAGTAGTACATATGAAATTTATATTTGATATTTATTTTCGACATATTTATATTATGTACATAGTAGTTACATACATACATATGTATGTATAGGATAAATTTGTGAATATTTGTGAATGAACTTCTGATTTGATGATGGGTCCCACAACTGGCGAAACAATACGAGCGTGGCTCTTGTCCGCTTTAATGGTGCATGGCGCCGTTGCTGGAAATCCTGATGCTAAGAGGCTTTATGATGATCTCTTAAGTAATTACAATAAGCTCGTACGACCCGTCGTCAATACGACTGACGTTTTGAAAGTTTGCATTAAGCTGAAATTGTCACAGTTAATAGATGTGGTAAGTAAAATATCAGCCACGTATATGCACATTACAGAATATATCAAGTTAATAGCGTTATTCGTAAAAAATAGTAAAGGAGAAATTTAGAAATAAGAATAAATAATAAATAATTTTAAAAATCTATAAATCTGGGTTCAAATGGGTATGGATTACATTCATATTTATCGGAGATATGTTTAATCAAAATTTAAATCAAAATAGGCAAACTTTTTCACAACTAGTTGTGAAATGCTTACTTATTTTTATAGAGGTTCGATGCACTGCGACCTATTCGGTCTATTGTGCCCAAATGCTTACTTCCAACAAGGGTTTTCGGGTTTTCAAACACTGTCTTAATCACTTCACTGACGGTGTCTACTACATCTAGAAGAATATATATACAACTTTACTATAAAAATGTTACTGTTGACATTTATTATAATAGTACATTAAAGTGGAGAAAATTTGGTGACCAGTCTTTCAAGCCTGTCGAACTTTCATCTCTCCCCTGGTTGCAAGTGAAAAATAAAAATCAATGTTGTTGAGATAAGTTTCGGTGACGCACTTTGGATGATGTCTTTACAGCAAGCAAGAAGCCTACTATTCCACATCGATTCTGTCAAAAATATTGATGAATATTTTGTCAACATGAAAAAAAATTAAATTTATCACGATTTTGTAAAGTTTAAATAATACTCTGCGGCATACATTTAGAATTATTATCAAATATCATTGTATACACATTTTGCTGATGCTGACATCAAAGCAAATGGCAAAAAGTATGCTGCTATTTTATATAAACAATAACTTTAAAGGCACGTCCGGCCCAGTTTTTGGGAGAGGCGAAATATTTCACTGGCGAGTTACTTCAAGCACCGAACCCATTCCATTGGCCCTAGAGAGTTGCTGCTGCTCTTTTAATGATGGGTCGTCCTTATTACTAAAGATTTCGCTCGATATCGATATCCCTCGGCGCCCATTTTTGAAAACAAGCATTTTTGAAAACAACCTACTACTACTTTCAGATCCTTCTGAAATTTAGAATATTTAGAATGTTGCAAAAAACTAAATTATACAAGTCTTACGCAAGCCACATTTTATAGATTTCCTTGTTTCCATGGACAAGTGTAACCCTGCGTCACAAGGAAAAATTAGCAGCGGTCGTTGAAAAAACAAGTTACGAAATTGCAAAAATAAAATGAAAAACCGATTTCTCGCACTATTTTGAATGCACCTCGTTGTTGTGCGAGAAGAGCAAAATGTTATCCAGTAAAGTGGTTTGGCTTAACGCCAGATTTGCCATTGTTCTGATATGAAGAGGGACTTTAATAGAAATGACTAGAAATAATAAATCGACTGACCAACCTATGGACATTTTCCTTCATTTATTAAATATATATTCTGTTTTTGCTAATAAAGAAGTGTAAAATCGAATGTTTATATTTTTGTTGATTTCAGAATCTTAAAAATCAAATCATGACAACAAATCTTTGGGTTGAACAGGTAAATGAATTACTAAATATATTACAATTTGACAACAAATTGATTGTAATTTGTAATATTTAGTCTTGGTACGATTATAAATTACGCTGGGAACCAAAAGAGTATGGTGGTGTTCACATGCTGCATGTTCCCTCCGATCACATATGGCGTCCCGATATTGTCTTATATAATAAGTAAGTATATAAAGTATATTATATTCATAAACATATGTACATATTGTATGTATGTATGTATGTATAAACACATATAATAATTGAGAACGTGCGAAATAATTTTGAGAAAGCCTTCAATATATGCTAGATTATCTATAATTTTTTTTTTCTGTCACCAACCAATGAAAAACTTTGCAATCGATTTTGTGTATATGTAAATATAGGTTTATAAATATTAAAAAACCACAAAAAACAATTAGGATTTAAACTAAGAAATACTTTTAAACACACAACTACACACAAATATTCAGACATTCATTCATACAATTTTTTGTGCACACATACTCACAAAAGTATTTGTGTACGTACTTAAAAAAAAACATGTTTTTATCCACTTCAATTTCATCAATTGTTGTGACTACATATATTTATTACAAATAAACATATATGTACGTAAATTAGAGTGTGGTAAAATTGTACGGATTGATAAAATAACCAATGGGTGCAGTGAGAAACACACTTTTAAATAGTGATGTTTCTGAATAAAAATTTTAATAATACTATAGATATAAAATTAATTTCGAGCCTCATAAATAGGTACTGTACTAAGAGTTGCCAGAGACGAAAAAACCATACGGCAATTGTACAATTTTGAAAAAGAACTAAATTGCGTAGGATGTTTTTTTTTAGAATTGAAAAAACTGTATATGCATATAAAAATGGGTCGTTTTATTCAAAAAATTAGTTTCATTTAAAAGCTTATTTCACATCATGTTCCAGACGTTTTTTCAGTCTTATCTCAGTTCAACTCCTTTAATATTGGCTCCACATCAACTATGTTTACAACAAATCGTTAAATTCACGAGATGAATGTGTTGTAAAGCCAACTTGTCGGAGTTAAATTTTAATCAAATCGAAATTTTCCATGTTTTGAAATAAAGACGATATAATACGATTCATAGTTGATTCCAACACTGGTACCAGCAGGATTTCTACAGTACTAAAGGCTAAACCATAGCAAACAATTATTTTTTTGGTTCCTATAGCGTTTCCAATATCTGTTTCTGAATTTCACTCACTTCAAAACCTTTAATTTTCATTTCGAATTTTCAAAGTAAATTTGAATAATTTTGTGAAGTGATGATGAAACGGCAAACTACAATAAATAGAAATCACTGCCCGACTTCGAAGGTTGACAGCTGTTTTTCAGGACGTCGCTAAAGAAAGTTATATCAGTAAAGAAAAAATTCTGGACTGTAGTTATAGACAGTTATAATTAGATTTTTATATGGAAAATATGTCAAATAAGTCGATTCTAAAATTAAGATTATCTTAAGTCCACAGCAAAATGGAATGTTAACAATTGAGTAAATACAATGTTGTTCTTCTTCAGGATTTTACGTTTACCCTTAATGAAATTTATAAAAAGCCCAATAGAGTACATCTTTTGACATTTACTATTTACAAGTGATAAAATTACAAATTTATTTTTTCATAATTTCATATACCCCACAAAGATGACTGTGGAATATTTCGCAAAAGATTTTTAATCTTGGAACGTCTAATTTCGGAAAGAAACTTGTTTCCAATATATTTATAACATTTTTTCGACTTACTTCGCACCTTTTAGTTAACTCGAAATTCATTTGAGATCTATGATTTCATTTGTGTTTTTATTCAGAATTATCTCTAAAATTGTGATTTTTTGCTGTACTTTTTTTGCGGTCAGAAGAAAATGCAAAAAATTTACCCACTCTATTGTACCTGTATATGTGTATATAAGTATACAAAAGTCAAATACACATAACTTTACATTTGGTGTCTCACTGAATTGAATTGAATTTGAAAACAAATAAATATACATATGTATGTAGTGCTGATGGTAACTTCGAAGTGACGCTTGCAACAAAAGCTACAATTTACTCTGAAGGATTAGTTGAATGGAAACCGCCAGCTATTTACAAATCATCCTGTGAAATAGATGTAGAATATTTTCCATTTGACGAACAGACATGCGTTCTCAAATTTGGCAGTTGGACGTATGACGGGTTTAAGGTAGGTTGCCACCACAAACTAATTCCCTCAAAATTTCTTCTCATAATTTATTTTTGTTGGTTCATTTTTGACTCTTCTGTGAATGCGAATAATAACTAACACCAGTCGACTCCTATTTTGAATACTAACGAATGCTGAAAGCTTTTGAAATGTAATCAAAAGTTTTTCATCATTCGCAGTTCATAATAAATATTTTATTTGTTGGCGATTTCATTTGAAAAAAAAAAATACTATTGAAAAGACATCGTTAAATATATGAGATTTTTATAACATAGAGCTCTTATATTTCAAAATGGGATATAATATTCAAATTTAAAATTAAAAAAAAAAACAAACAATAATTGTAATATGTAATAATAATGATAATGTTAGAAAATATGAAAATAAGGGTCACAATGTCAAATGTATTTTCGTTCTATTCGAACCAGCATTTTAAGTTTTACAATGTATTGTTTTTCGCCTCCCCTCCACAGATTAATATCTTTGTACATATCTACTTACATACATGTATTAAAATAAGTATATTTTGAATACTTAATGAAATAATTGAATTAACAAATTACCTAATAATATCAGATCATTGAAATCATAAATGTAGATTTGGACTTTTTAAGTTTTTCCTTATATTTTAATTTATTTAGTTTCAGTTTATTTAATCTTGAATGTGCAATTATTCCACAATACTAATGTAAAACATATTTTATATTTATATATAATATCCACATAATATCAAACCACATTGTTTGTATTAAGTACCTAATTGTTTTGTTAACGTTAAACATCACTGATCTCTTATACATTTTTTTCGGTTCATCTAAAAATTCCTTCATACCATACATCTGCAGTATTTACATACACATACACATACACACACGCACACACAATTAGAAACAATGGCAATATCAGATGCATTTACAATAAATATGTGTACACCAACCACCCATTCATTAATAGACAGTTTCACGTCCACTATAAACAAATAAGCAGGTTTTTTTTGCCCGAAAAAAATTTATTGGTATTCTCTGTTTTATGATTAGAGCGAGGATCGTTGCAATTAGCAAATTACTTATTATACGAGTACGAGTACATATTCACGGTCGAGCACGAATAACTGGAATCTGATTTCAATCCGTTAGTAACTTTAGTCATTTAAAACAACCGTGTTACAGTGATTCGTCCAATAGACAAAATTTGCATATTTTATGGTCAAGCATGAAACAGTCATTTGACTAGCGCTGTCACGACTTGATGTCATTTTTATTATTTTTTGTCACTGCAAAGAAATAATAAAAATAAATGCAAAATTTTGAGTCATGAATCTTGATAAATAGATTATTAATTTACAGGGTATAGTCCAACTAGAAAGGAGTAAGAAATTGATTTAAAAAACTCACTCTAGCCGTTCCGACACAGCTTGTCAAAGTCGACAAAATTTAATAAAAATAAAAATTCCTAAATTTTGAGACATATGAAAAAAGTCATTATAATTCCATTTTGAAATAATAATACAAGCTGTTTGCTGTTGTTGTTAAGGTGTGCTGGTTAAGGGTGATTTAGAATTAACACTTTCAAGTATGAAAAAATAAATTAATATTAAGCTCCAAGGTTAGGTTTGGTTATTCGGGGCGTACGTAGGCCAAAAATTTGCCCATTCTGATACCATGCATGGTGATCTGTTAATAAGCTTTCGCAAGAAGGAGTAGGGCTTCTGAAATCAGAGTATTTAAAAAAGAGGCAATACTTTATACCTTGATACGCATTTGCTTCTCATAGAGCCTTCGTGCATCGTCTCATTTGGCTTTTACAGACCAAGGGGAAAGTGCGAAGGGGCAAAGTTATGTACGTGAGACAGTATTTTTACTTAAAAAAATTTATGAATTTTAACATTTGTTGATGTTATGTAACAATTCCAAGTGTCGCAATTTTAAATTCACTAAATACAAAATAAAAAATAATTTATAAATTTTATGACAACTGATAAACACACAAAAGAAAAAAGAACTCTGTGACAAAGCCCAGAAAAAGTGATGTCACAAGGGTTCTGCCGTTCGGATCCGGCTAAAATAAGTAGCCGGATCTTCTAATACTGTCCAAATTTAACACGCACACAGCTTTTGGAAGAGAAGCTTGGCCAATGAGCCCTTCGGGGCTTTTAGCGCCACATATATATATATATATATATATATATATATATATATATATATATTTATATATATATATATATTTATATAAATTTATTTATATAAATATAATATATATATATATATATATATATATATATATATATATTTATATATATATATATATATATATATATATATATATATATTTATATATATATATATATATATATATTTATATATATATATATATATATATATATATACATATATATATATATATATATATATATATATATATATATAAAGGGTTATCCATTTTGCGGTTTCAAAAGTAAATGTAAATAAAACACATATAAAATATTTTTTATCATGATATTTCTTTTTTATTATAAAGTTTGAACGTTGACATTATGTGTGAAATACTACATCATTTAAATGACCACCACGCGAATTGTTGCAAGCATCGATTCTTTTGAGGTAATTTTCGACCACTTTTTGTCACATATTGGGCGGTATCTCAGCCATAACGTGACGAATGTTGGTTTTTAGGTGCTCAAGAGTTAAAGGTTTATCTGTATAAACACGGTCTTTCGCGTAGCCCCACAAAAAAAAGTCAAATGGTGTCAAATCGCATGATCTTGGTGGCCACTTGATATCGCCACGACGAGAAATTACGTGGCCAGAAAATTTCTCTTGCAATAAAGCCATATTCGCTCGAGTTGTGTGGCATGTGGCACCGTCTTGTTGAAACCACATATTCTCTAAGTCGTATTCTTCAATAGCAGGCAAAAAAAAGTCGGTTATCATATGACCATAACGCTCCGAATTGACGGTGACAGTCGTTCCATCGTCGTTTTCGAAGAAGTAGGGTCCAATCACACCTCCGGACCAAAGAGCGCACCAAGCAGTGACTTTTTGTGGATGTAGTGGCCTCTCTTCAATTACTTGAGGATTCTCAGAACCCCAAATACTACAATTTTGTTTGTTAACATACCCACCGAGTGAGAAATGTGCTTCGTCGCTGAAGAAAATTTTGTTCGAAAAATCGCCCTCCACCGCCTGTTGTTCAAGCACCCATTCGACGTATCTACGACGTTGTGAATGGTCAGCTGGCTTCAGTTGTTGTGTGAGCTGGATTTTATATAGATGTAGGTGTAGATCCAAAAGCAAAATACGCCATAATGTGCCGTAAGACAGTCCTAATTCCTGAGAACGACGAGGAATCGACACATTCGGGTCTTCGGCAACACTTTCACTTACAGCAGCGATATTTTCGGTGGTACGAGCGAAACGATGATGCGCAGGCCTTACAATATCTGTAACCGATCCAGTCTCTTCATATTTCTTCACAATTTTGCCAATTGCTTGCGTAGTTGGACGATAATGTAAACCATAATCTCCTCTTAAAGCACGATATGTGGCTGTGGCAGAATCACAATTTTTGTAGTAGGTTTTTACAATTTTAATGCGTTGTGCGATAGTTAAGCGATCCATTTTCGCAAATGTCAGACTTTGAACTGAAAAAGAAAGAAATTGTTCTAACAACTCAGTTTGACAGATGTCGGATTCTAGCCCTATACTTTTGAAACCGCGCACACATGTAATAGTCGTGGAGCGTGAAAAAACATTCGCTAATCAAATGCCTGTCTGATTAACATCTCCGTTAAATTCAGTGAATCCAAATTGAACTCTTTCTTATGTTTTCACAATCATTGTCATGGAATCTAATCACTGTGCGTGTCAAAATTATTCACATCAATTTGCGATTTCAGTTATTCGAGTTGTGTAGTACTTCATTTTTTACGTATCTCTAAAATTGTAGGCAACTAAATAAAATTATAATTGATCGATTGCAACGTTAGCAGTTATAGTCTTGTCTCATTACGCAAGGTGAGGCAATACAACTATATAATATTTTGTTGAAATGTATGGCTTATACTTACAAGGTACTACACATAAAGTATATGCAATTTCGGCTGTATCACATATCTACTACATTGTTTGTTTTAGAGTACAAATATCTTCGATGAAAAACAAAATACAATAATTTTTTTTAACAAAATAATTGAGGTGCAAATTATTCAACATATTATTTTCAGTGCTGATGGTCATTATGAAGTAACACTTATGACAAAAGCAACAGTCCATAGTAATGGATTAGTTATATGGCAACCACCTGCCGTTTATAAGTCATCTTGTTCAATCGATGTTGAATATTTTCCGTATGACGTACAGACGTGCATCTTAAAATTAGGAAGTTGGACATATGATGGTTTTAAGGTGCTGACAATATGTATATCAAATATTTACAACAACAACCAAATATTTATACATATATTTATACATATACATACTGCATATGCATTTGAGAATACATAACGTATTAGGTATATAATTACATGTATAAATATGTATGTATATGTATAAATAAATATATTGTATTCGTTTTTTTATAATCAGTCGGAATGTTACATAATAATTAATAGCATTTAGATTTTATAATTTGCAAAGCAACCAAATGCAAATTTTGTGGATAGCTGAAGTCAGAGAGTGCATAGTATGTACGTATATTTACGGGAAGAATAAATATCTGCCTATATAAACAGCCTGCTGCTGATCGGCAACGAAATATAGTACATATATCCGCAAAATTTATATATGGTCATTCCAAGTTCATAGTTAATTTGAATATTCAATGATGTCAAAAGTATTGGAATAGATTGATCATATGGTTGCTTTATTCTTTATCAGTTCGCATGTTTTAGTAAAAACATAAAAAGAAAAGTATTTTTGTAATGCAATTGTCACCCAGAATGTTTATGCATCCGTCCTTCAATTATCTAGTTAGTTCAATTAATTAAGCATGAAACCGATTATGAAGCTTTTTGAATTGAAAACAAACAGTTTAGTTTAAATGAGAAAAACCTTGTGCATGTATTTTTAAGCATTTTATGATTCTTGCTCGTTCACAACTAAATAAGCATGCACATTTTTTGGAATATTTACCTGCCTGTGACTGTATATATTTCATAAATTTTGTATTAAAAAGAGCACGAAATATGAAATTCAAATTGTTACTTTTTCAACTACCTTTGATTTGGTTATTACACTGTAACATTAAAACAGTACCTAAAAATATTGTCAAGTAATAAATAATATTTATATTATATATTTAGACTACGCAATTATTTGACGAAAACCTACAAAATTTGCAAAATCTCGTAGAATGGTTTTAATAAAAGTTATTACAAAGCATAATTACAAATCAAAATTGAAAATATTGTTTTTGCCTATTTGTAATGCATTATAGTCCCTGCGTCAGTTGCACAAACATGATTTCGGCAAATATTTGCGTAGTCTGTTTGCATTTTGATGATTTTGTGTTCTTTTGTTGTAGAAAAATGCCTAAATCTAAATCTTTATTTTATGTTCTTCTAATATTATTATGCATAGATTTTTTACTAACCAATGAAATTTGATTTTTAAATAATTATGTATCGATGCATGTTTAGATAATTTTTTTTTCTAATGCGGAATGAATAATTTATGCATGATCTTTAATAATATTTTGCAATATGAAATGGAAATGAATGAATATGTTAAGCTATTCTTAATTTTATATATACTAACTAATATTTTTCTATTGGAAATTTTTGTAAATCTATATTAATTTACCTGTGTTTAATGTTTATTTTCTTCATACGTCATTACACATATATTTACATTACGTATTTGCGCATGTCATTAAATATTTGAATGCATGCCAAAAAATTAAAAGAAGAATTCATTGAATATTCAAATTTTTAAAAACCATAAAATTTGTTTAATATTATGTTTGTGTAATTATTAAACCTTTTGCAGTTTTTCATGTTGTCAAAAGGTACTTATTTATTTAAGAATTTTAGTTAATTGCTAAAAAAAGGAATATTAAATAAAGAGATTTAAATTAAAATAAGCTAAAAACCATAAGGACAAATTCAAACATAACAAATACTCTAGAGTCATACATGTCACGAAATAAAAGGTTCTATTGGTAAAGGAATTATGTCTCCAAAGAGGTTCCATACAGTGCTAACAATGAAGAATTTGATAAAAGTGTATTTGAGCCAGTGCAATAGTACAGAAACAATTTTTCTTCTTTAATTCAGTTAATTGTATTTTTCAACTACTGAAATACCACTAAAAGAGTTTTAAAAAATCGACTTTATTACTTTGAAAAACAAAGATTCATATATACGTGTACATATTCATTAAATTAGACGCCTTGCATAAAAAAAAATAGTAGCTGCGTATATGACGGAGTAGAGAAACAGTTTTTGAAGACAAATTTTATGCTTTTAATAAATAATAAATTTTAATAAAAATAATCAACACGATGATATAAAGGTTTCTTCGAGAAATTGTAAAAGGGAATTCTAAAGCAGTACAACAGCAGTCTAGGTTTTATTTGTAAAGAAAAATTTTTAATATTTTATTTTTTCAGGGTGTGCACCACCCATTTCTATTCCTTTATAACCCAGTACCTTAGACGGACGGTGGTAATGGACTTGGAAGCAATTTTTTATAATAATCTTGGAATATTGACAGCTGAAAATTGTCCTTCGTTCTAAGCAGTTTCTCCATAACCTTCTATGTAGAAATGATATGCGCCATAGTCCATAGAAAAAATATTTTTCTGAGATGTCTAACCATTACTGAGATGTCAAATGTAAATAGTGCCGAATTTTCACAAATCGTACTTAAAATATAAAGGAATAAAAATAGATGGTCCATTTTTAAGCGAATTAAAGAAAGTATGCCAGATTGGTATTCTTTTTTTATATTTGTTTTAATATTTTAAAACATACCTTTCCTCAGTAGGTACACTTTTGTGTACCTGTGAGAACCAATATGCATATATCGAACGTATGTATGTAATATATACTTGAATAGGATAAAAATTTTTATTCAACACTCGAACACCACAATACAATGAACACAGCCAGTGACATAAGTAGATGGGATATCAATGTAAAGGGTATTATACGTACCCAGGATAATGACCAACAATGCACTCAATTTTATACTCTAGGGTTTTTTAAAATACATGGTGTTTCCATCTATAGGAGAAACAACAACTACGTCACTGTACACAACCGTTACGTATAACTCCCAACAAAACATAAATTAACAAATAAATTTATTAAATCATCTTATACATAGCTATAAACAAATTAATTTAGCATTGATGTGTATGTATGTATGTATGTATGTAAGCATGAATGAATGGTCACTCTCTGGTGAAGCATGTTTTTAAGAGAGATTTTTCATGTTCAAATTACACACAATTTCATATAAATTAAAAGCATGCGTTCTATTAATACTTGTACATACCATACATAGAATGTGCATGCAAACATTACATGACGTATTTCACATAGTAAATTGTTTATAAATTCCTGATAGCGTTTTCACAGTAAACACACTAGGGTACATTAAATAAATAAAGTACCTAGTATTTCACTGATGTCAAAACGGACAGAGACGTACATATATATCTACTCACGAGGGTATGTCGATCCGTATTCATTTTCATGGCCGTCTTAATTGGACTCTTTTTCCGGTCTAAAATTAATACCATACGAATGTTGTTTCGTATTTCTTTAACGGATTTATGAGGTTAAATGCACTCGACCCTTGCAAGAATGTTAGATAAGGTTCGAATATCTTAAGTGAAGTCTTTGAATCGATCATGCATTCGACCTCATAAAACTTTAAATACAATGTTTGCCTCTTAAGAATATACACCTCAACACTATGACCCGTAGTTATAGTCAAAATTAACCAAAATTAAGACAAATATATTTAAAAAATTTAACGTTGTTCGGTTTTATATAAGCTGTCTGTATGATGTATGGCAAAATTTGCATAAAATCGTGTACATGCATACGTGTGGTGGCAACAAAATGAAAACAGAACGACTTCTATCTGAAAACTAAAAATTAATGTCTGTGCACTTTAACGTGTTTGATGATTAGTGTTGTTGTCTGTGCGACGCAGCAACATCAAACACAACTGATTTAGACAAGATTTACAAATTCACAATAGATCATTTTATTTTTTATTGACGTTATTTCAAAAATTATAGGGGAAACTGTAAAGGCTTGACCAGGTTTTCATTTAAACTTACGATAAAAGTATACAATGCAACAAAACATGGTATAATATAATGTTCTTTTGCACGCAAGTTGCAAAAGAACACTCGCTTATTTATCGAATTGCATGCAAAGCAATAACAAAAATAAACGACAAAAATTTATTTTAAATAAAGGAATATATTTACCACAGTTTCCGCGGAATTGCTTCTTTTTTGTGTTTATTTCATTTACAAATTTCACGAACAACCATATAGACCACCAGCGTTGCTAAGCAAGTAAAAGGGTAATTATATGCGAGTTAGTGTTCTTTTGCAACTCGCTCACAAAAGAATGGAGCTATTCTTATATCATGCGAAGATTTCAGTGCGTAAATTTAAGATAATGCAGAAAGCAATTCCGTTTAATGGACAGCTGTTTATGTTATGTTATTATTTTGTTCGTGCGTTCATCTAAATTTAAACCTTTAGGTGAATATCATTAATGTCTTCTTTTGCAATCGTTTTTTATTGGTCTACTCTCCCCGAAACTAATAGGCGTCGACCTTATACTTTATGTTACTATAGGCGATTGCTCGGCAGCTATGGTGTTGCCGATTTTCAGGTGATTTTATGTCACTTTAAAAGAGTTCTCTCCATAATAGGTGGAGATAGAGGTAAGTATGTTTGGGAAAAATTAATGGTGGTCGGTCATACATTTATCCTTACTAGAGGCGTCTTCTGAGCAGCTCGATTTTCCTCCTATTCCTTTCAACTATGGCCTCGAGTAAGCAGCATTTAACCCCATCCCATCTACCATAAAAACATGCTTAGAGTTACATATGACATCACCTTGTACCACTTTGACGTCTTCCAAAGTCAAAGAAATTTTAGTAATATTTCTACTATTTATATACAATTATTACACTACTTCGTAAGGCATAACGTGATATTCGAGTCATATACAAAGTTTCATTACAAGATTAAATACATGGAAATCAAATTTATTGACTACAGAATATATTCTCTCAAGATTTTCTCTTTCAACCTTCAAAAATTACTTTAAGAGATCGAAGCATGTATGAAAATATTTTTTAGTTTTTAAAGATTAATTAAATAACCGTTTTTACCAATTGTTTAATTTCGCACTTGGTCAAGTATTCGTAGTTTCCCCTACTTACTTTATATATGTATATAAAATATATTTTAAGGAGCTGATAAGCGGTAATACAAATGCGTTTAAACACTGACATCTTGTCTCTTTCGGGCAGTAGAGCTGTGAATACAAATTCGTATTTCCGAAATGTTAATAACACAGTGTAACACACCCTCTCGGGGGTGAACCAAACTAACCTCGACAGCATTTCCTCTCGGTAAAAAAATTCTCAATTTGGCTTTGCTTTACTATGTCAGAATTTTTTTACAGTGGTTTAAAGTTTGGCTTTTTCGGACAAAAGTAAAATCATGGAATTTGAAAAATCATATTTAAAATTACATTTGGGATAGTTCTTGTCTTCCATTTTTACAAAAATCCCTAACACGTATAACAAAAACCAAAAATGACCCATACGAGTGGTAGTTAGAGTGTTAAAATAATCCTCGGAAATTTTTAATATAGGTCTCCGAAGACGAGAACTATCCAAAATGTAATTTTACATATGATTTTTAAATTCCATGATTCTACTTTTGATCGAAAAAGCTAAATTTGTGTTTTTGTTTTTTAATACAAAATACAAAATAGATTTAGTAGAGATTTATGCAACGAAAATTACGTAATTTTTGTATCAAGAGACAAGTCTCATGTCGTCTAAGCTCCCATGAGTTCTGTTTTATATTATTTGTCACTTACCTTTTGTATTTTGTTTTATCGTCTATCAGCATCTTTAGTGCAAAATATTTATAATATGGCCCCAATAAATACCAGGCTGAAGCTCCAAGATTTCAACTCGGAATAAAATGGGAATATTTCTGTACATGCATACTAACATAGTACTAAATTAAATGTATATGAAGTAAATATGAAAGATTTATGGCGCATTTGACTTTAGTACTTTATACATGTGCAACTGCTACAATTACTAAATTCACATTGGAGAACTTTTACTATCTTAAGTCCATTTCTAGATTTTATGATAACGTTTATGAATATACGTAAAAAAATTCTGCTCGTTTGAAAGTATACTTCGAGTATAAAGTATTTTCGCATCAGTCATGCAATAGTTCTCTTTTTTTATTAGTAATAAATATGATTATTAATGATTTTTGTGATTGAAATGAAAACACAACGAAATTTGTGTATATAATATTACAGACGGTAAAAATATAACAGTTTACCTTTCTTATGGTACATTACTTTGAAACCATATCAGTTAAATGCGTCAAATTCTATATACATAAATACATACTATTGGAGTAATACAAAATACTTAGAAAGAGACATAACATACAATATAAGTGTGAATATACATTAAAGTGGTCCAAAACAATTTTTTCCGAGATTGTGTTTGGGGCACTTTCTAAAAATTTTCAGACCAAAAGAGTTTCAGACACCAAGCTTAATCCCTCTAAGTATACATTTAGAGGATGCTCATGAAATGTTTATATTTTAGTTCAGAAGTATTTTGTAGATACGTTAACCAAACAATTAGTTCAGCAACCTAAGAACATTTCAAATTTAAATTAGTTGAAAAAATGTTACTAGCTTAAGTTGTCGTTGCAACAGTAGCTTTTTGCCAAAAACCACCAATCTTTTTGTAAATTTCAAAGGGATTCAGTAGGGCGCAGGCGCTCGTTGAGCGCCCTGTATTAGTTACAATCGAAAATTGAAAATTGGTATTGATATGTATTACAATTAACAAAAGGAAAAACTGAGAGGGTGCCCTGTTTTCAACGATGAAATGTTTCACCCATTCAAGATTGGACCACCTTAATGTACACATTAAATATTTACATACATTATGGATACATACACATATATGTATAAATTCACAGCATGTTTCTAAAGCGTTTGTTATTGCAGGACTGTGCCAAACGGTATCAAAGTAATTGAATGTATAAATTTTTATCATGTCACATCTTTGATTGTCAAAAATGTGCGCAACTCAATGGGCTATATGAACATTTGTCAGACGATATATGATACAATTTGCCTGACATTAAATCAACTATTTTTCTGCAAAATACAAACGCTATCTATAACATAGTTTGATAATTTGTATTAAAATATAATAGGTACGTTCAAAATTTCGTTCCTCAAAAATGCTTCCAATAAAATTGCAATCAACACAGCCAGCATTTTAGAAAGTTTTTTGCTTCCCTTGACTTCATATGACGATTTGATACTTTGCCACTTAGGAAACATATTTTATGGCACATTTTGCTTTGTTACCGATTGGCACAGAGACCATGAAGCATGCGTTTGATTGTGTTTTGCATTTCTTTAGACATCGCATGAATCATAATCATGAAAACGTACTGCCTGATGTACGCATGTTGACCAAAAATATTTGAATATAACAAATATTGAGTCGTCAAGAATTACGTGTTTGTTTGGAGATTTCTTTTGTTTTCGAGGAAAACAAAAATACTGGTCAAAAGTCAGTAAAAATATAATCGACATTGTCTGTAGCTGGGAGATATTTTACTGAACTTATATCTTAAAGCATTTTTAGCTCTAAAGAAACTTTTATTAAACATATCATATATATATATATACATATATATATATATATATATATATATATATATATATATATATATATATATATATATATCATCTTAGATTATTACTATACAATATATATATATATATATATATATATATATATATATATACATATATATATATATATATATATATATATATTGTATAGTAATAATCTAAGATGATTCCACCAGAAAACATGACTTTCGTCCATCCCACAGTCAATTAGGGGATTTGATGCCTGAAGAAGTGCTCATCATTGGTGGTGATCCGATTATCAAGCCAAATTTTGATACTTTTTTAAGAATCCAAGCGCTCTTCAAAAGGAGTTGATTCCATCGATTGAAATAAATAATAATCTGAAGACAGTATATCTGGGTAGTTTCATGTATATTTTGGTTGTTTTTTTCAGTGATTCGCTTCAAATGCATTCGTTGTCATCGAATCGAGTCCAACAAAATATATCGCATCCCTCAACCAATCTCTTGCTTTGGCTACAATGAACTAGGTTTACCGAGCGGTAACCAAGATTTCTGTTTATTTGGGATTCGCGTAATAGATCCACTTCTCATCTCCTATCTTTTTTGTTTTTCAAGCAACATTTCACAAATGGTTTATTTGTTTTACTATTGTATTTCGGTCAATTCATGTGCGACCCAATTTACTTATTTGTACTTGTAGTATTATTTTTTTATTTTATCATGATATCAATTTTAAATCGGTGTCCAAACTTGACGACTCTTATTATAGCAAAATCCATAAATTCGCATTGTTTCAAAATTCACGTACATGTTACATGCGTTACTTTTGGTACGTTGTTCTTTTCTTCACCATAATGGCGAAGATATTCCGTACGCTCAATTCATTTCATCTCTGGAGAGCTCAGCCACTGTTAATATAATGTTGACACTTTCTCACAACTATCATTTTGTATACTATTTATAAATTTTATGGGCTCTTTTGGTCTAAATGCAACTTTTTATTTTATATTATTGTACTATACGAGATTGAATCAATGAGTTCCTGAAAATTGAAGTAGGAACCCTATTCGATAAAAGAACGCACAAAAATTTTCAAATTCAAAAATTCTAAAATAGATTCCTATGAGATTTTTGGTAAAAATGGAAAAAGCTGAATTTCTAGTGCTTATTAAACGTTTGCGTCGTGTGTCGTGCGTCATGGATCAGAGTTGTTGCATTAATTTGGCGCCGATTTGAAGCAAAAACGACGGCATTTGACGAGTAAAAAGTTTCCTTCCAATATGACAATGCACCGATGAACAATTCCGCAGTAGCAATGGCAAAATTATTAAATTTGGTAACGAATTGCGCTCTCATACAGCATATTCTTCAGATGTAGCTACCTGTGACCATTTTCTGTTTCTAAATATGAAGAAATAGCTCGGCAGTAAGAGTTTTGGGTCGAATGAAGAGATTATTGATAAAACAAACGCTTGTTTTGATGGCCTCAAGAAATTGTTTCGAAGTCATAAAAAAATTGGAGAAGGTTGGACGAAGTGTATCGCACTAAAAAGATACTATATTAACAAATAACACTATTTTTGGCGAATTCAATTTTCAGAACCTTATGCACCCACTCTCGTATATGTCAAAGGAAATTTCACTTAATTGGTTTTGTTCTTTTAAATATTTCATAACAAAATCCTCATCATTATTACATATTATCTGAGAAAATCGTACCCTCCTTAGTTATGTGCTAATAATTGTTTAAGCAAACAACCTGATTAAAAATGTTCACTTGAAGTTTTCATTGATTTTTAAATTCTCTTTTGAAATAAAAACTTCAAACATACTTCTTCATTTGTAACTTTGAAGAACTACTCGTACTTGCCTTCCTTTTATTGGAAAAAATATTATAAACATTTGGATAGTTTTATTCAATAAATTTAATGGCGCAATAAATTAATTGAACAATAGTATCGACTTTTTTGAAAAATTTCTCATGTTAAAATTTGTCAAAAAACCGTTACTAAATTTAAGCTGGAGCTTAAAATAAATACACGCCAATAATTTTAATTATTAATCGAATACTTTAATCAGAATTTTTATGAATCATATTGTTTGATTAAACAATGAATCGATCAGCCATAATTAGGTACTATAAAATATTCACGCTATCATATTTGAATCTACATTTTTTCAAATAATACCTGGAGTCCCAAATTAAAGTACTTATTCAAAATATTTACGAATATTGAAAAAATCCCATTATCACTCATATATACCAATTAATTTATTACGCCATTTCAAACATTTCAGACATAGAAATTATACCGATTGGTGTAATTTAGAAATTGTATATGTTTAGTTGTTTCCTTATTATAATAAGCATGTATTCAAGTATAATTAATGAAAAATATACAACTCAAATAATAAATTAATTATTGTTATATATCTACTTTGTTTTTACTAGAATGTGTTATGGTAATATTGCCAATAAGTTGAGAATCGGATTTATATGTGTAATGTACATTTTTATAATCAACCTTTTCATGCTATGAAAGAAATTAAATGAAGTTATATGAAATGTTCTATGTACCTACATTTGTACTAATTTTCTCTCCAGAGCTCTCCATTCTATCGCATTGTGATATTATGGTAATTCGAATAGCATAAAATTAAATAATATCGAAGTGAAACTGTAAATCTTAAGTCCGATGTACTTTGACTTCGTAAAAAAACTGTAAAAATTTTAACATGTGAAAATGATTTATTTTAACGTATATATTGTAGATAAGTTTTGGATAGGTTCGACAACACTGTAGAAGATAATTTCTCCTGGCACTCAGGCAAGTGATGCCAATTATGTCATTATTTGTCATGATAAAATCAATTATGATCAAATCAGTCGCTTCGTTTCCACGATTTGAGACTTTTGACATATAAACTAAATTTAAACTTTTGATCAAATCTATAAATTTTAACGTTGTTTTAACTACGTTTAAAAAACGCCCAATATGACAGATAAAATTAAGCTTCAACAACCAACTGTTTTGACATTCAAAATTATTTTTTATTCCACTTTCCATAGAAATAAAAAATAACCTATTAATGATCTGTTTCAGATGACGCAGGTTTGTAGTGATCACTAAAAAGAACATTTCATGTGAACATTATCCAATGAGGCAAATAATTGTCAATATCTTAAAAAATTAAACATACCAAAAATGTCAGTGTCAATATATGACCACCCATATGTCAGCTAATACGCTATATAGAATGGAGCGCTCTAACATTTTATATGTATGTATATTTGTACCAATTAAAAGCAAAGCATACTTACTCAATCACAGTTACTTATGTGGCGATCTAAAGTTCAAGTTGATAAGTCCGTGATAAATGAAGGAGATATCAGCAAAATTATAATCTTTTTATCATCGGACACTCTTGAAATGAAGTCGTTGAGAAGTTTACTATAAACAGATTTTTCTTGGTTTAGTTTTGATAGTCATTTAAAACAGGATTTATGTTTTTTGATCAATAAAAAACAAATAAAACTAAAATGAAACTTGAACACTATTATCCTTGGTTTACTAAATTTGGTAGTGATCGCTGAGCATCCAAGGCATCAAACTGAGGTCACCACCAAAGAAATTATTCATGAAATTAATTATATCATCTTAGAAGACCATTGAGTGAGCTATAGACAACATCTTACATTAAATTATGCGTTTCAGAAATTTATCAGCTAGGAGACACAATACTATGTCATTGCAGTTATAGCATCGTTGGACAAAGTTATCGGGCCAAAAGAAAAATGCATTGGAAAATAACTCAGTTTTAATTAAATTAATTAATTAATTAATCCTGTGTTTCATTTATCACGGGCTGTCTTCGTGGCTCATCTATGCCTCTAATATTTATTCGTTGGGTACGCTCCTTCTATGTCTAAACGAATACGTTTTCCTGTTATTGTCGCCATAAAAATTAATTTTCTCAAAAACTGTCTACATAACAGTTGTATTACGTTACGTTACGTTTCAATTGTGTTTGGTTTGCCGAAATGTTAAAGTTAGACGAATTTATTTATTTCTTTTCTTTTTTTCAAACTGAGATAGTCACTTCCCAATAATTTGTGAAAATGAATTCCGTGACTCCAGCGGCATTTAAAATACATAGAAAAATTAATTTCTCTTGATTTCAAAACTTTTTCAATTGCAGCTTACTCACACTCTGGAATCTGTAATTAGTTTTATTCCAATTTCACTGTAGCGCAAATCCGACTTTGCATTGCAATATTCGCTTGTGTTTTGTATTGAGCAACCAAAAGCTATTGCAAAAATTTTTCAAACAAATGTTTTAATACTGACGAGTACAACATTTGAGAGTTTTGGCTAATATCGTGTAATGAATAGAAATGTGATTTGCTTTTAATTGACACATTTGTGTATAGTTCCCTATGTTGTGAAAGTAAAATCAAAACAATTAAAACCTAGGAAAATGAAGCTAAATATGCATGCATTACCGCTTAGTTTCATTGTTTTGTAAGTACATATTTCTGAAACACATGTGTATGTAAATGTCCTTAGCCGAATTTTTAATATTTCAAGTGTTTATTTGCAGTTTATACTTTTACTGATATTCAATTGCTTTATTTTAATTGTGTTAAGCATCTCATATAATCTAAATGGCCCATGTATACTAAATGCAAATCAAATCTACTATATGAACTTCTTTGATCTGTATTATTACCGTGAAAAAAGGTGGACTTAAGACATATGGATGAGCAACAAGGTAGCAATGTCGTTGATGTTGGCGTTGATTTATCAGAATTTTATATGTCTGTCGAATGGGATATTCTAGAGGTTCCAGCGGTGAGGTATGAGATACTACATATGCATTACATAAACACATATTTTTTTATAATGACAACTCAAAAACATTTCCACTCAATATAGAAATGAAAAATTCTATACATGCTGTGATGAGCCATACCTGGATATCACGTTTAATATTACAATGCGACGTAAAACCCTATTCTACACGGTCAACATAATAATACCATGCATGGGAATTTCATTTCTAACAGTGCTAACCTTCTATTTACCATCGGATAGTGGTGAAAAGGTTATTTGATGAATTATCAATAATTTTAGCGAGTGAATAAAATGGACCAATTATTATTTTATTTTATATTTTTCTATTGTAGGTCACACTCTCAATTTCTATACTTATTAGTCTCCACGTGTTCTTTCTTCTTGTCGTGGAGATAATACCACCAACTTCGCTTGTGGTTCCACTGCTTGGAAAATATTTGATTTTTGCTATGATCCTAGTTTCAATCAGGTAAGCAATTATTTTCATAATTTTCTTCACATTGTTGTTATTAAAAAATTCATTTTTGAATCTTGATTTTCCTAGCATATGTGTAACGGTCGTTGTTCTAAATGTACATTTCCGTTCACCGCAAACTCATCGAATGGCACCGTGGGTAAAACGAATTTTTATTGATTTCTTGCCAAAGTTCTTATTTATTAGAAGACCAAAATACAACTTTGAGACCAGGTCGGTATTCAAAATTTATTGTACATAAACATTCTTTCTTTCAAATTTACCTATATCTATGAAATACAATTTCCCAAGAATAAAATTCTATAAACAAATAATAAATAAATTTAAAATATGCACCTATAGTCCCAACATACGATATTTGATCCAAAAATTTTGTTAATGCACGAGTACATGCATGAACATTTTTTTTTCGATTGAAACTCGTTCAGTCAGAATATTGGATTCAAAATTCGATCCTAACATAACTTCACATTGCCATCACCTTATTTGCAGTAAGCTGCTATTAAAAGACAACCACGCTTGTTTTTATCCATACTTTTCAACTACTAATATTAAACACAGCCCATCTGGATACATTAGAACACCGTCAAAGGAAGAGATATCTCCTACAAGGTAAAACGATTTTTGACTAAAGGTTGTGTGCGAGTTCGTGTAAGTGTTTTTTACCTACATTGAAATGACGGACACATATTTATAGCGGCCTCAGTCAAATTTTCAAAATTACTCCAGATTTTGCAAAAATGTGTCTTGCATTTGTCCCATTCAACAAAGTGTTTGGCATCTTAATAAAAACTAAATTAAATTACATCCACATTAATGAAATTCTGATTTACTCCACTATGAATCTAAGCCCCCCAAATGTCACCGGGTTTCCTCAGAAAGAAATTATGAGAGTTCAAATCCAAATTTAAACTTTTCTAAACATAAACAAAAAACAACAACAATTTCTTGCTCTAAATCTAATCATGATACAAATACTTGTGTATGTGTACCTTTAAAAGTTAACATCAAAGTACACAACAATTAGCACAGATTAAAGTGAAAAAATCAAATGCTCAACAATAGTCAATCCCACGCTCTCGGTGTTATCTTCATTTATCTTATCTTACTTCACTACCGCAGGGGCAGTATACCCTTATAACTGTCATTAAATAAAATAAAGCTGTCAGACCTTCTAAAGTGGATCAAATGTTTTCATAGACATATCTATTTTTCTATTTCTAATAGTGTAAAGATTATTTATTGATTAGTCGGTTTTTAATTCACGACAAAACAGAAACAGCTGGGCCGTCACTTATAGTTATTTCGAGGAGGCCAGAGTTATGCTAGCTTAGTTTCGTGTTAAGACGATTACATAGTGCATCAAACTATTTTTACAACAAAATACATCAAAATTAATTATGATGATTACAAATACTTCAATTTTAGTGAAAGAAAAACAAATAAATTATAAGTACTCCAAAATTACTTTATTTTGAATCATATATTACAAAATAAGTTATTGAAGATATGTTAAAGCATCATGCTCTTCATCATTATCATCGTCATCAACTGTAGGGTTGTCATCTGATTTATTTAGGCATTGGGTTTTCGACATAAATAACCTAAACAAAATATTTATTATTTATTCATTTTCCTATTACTGAACGAGTTATAAAAAACATTACTTAAACATAGTTAAAGGATGATGGTTCAATATATAAATAACGCCAACAGATATTTTACTTAGCGCGAAACTACTCCAAAATTGCACCTAAATCATTAATACTGAATAGCTAGCATGCAAAACGTAAGTTCGCTTCATTTTGAAAACGACCTTTTTTATGGGGGCATTTAAGTACTGTTAAGCAATACTTTATCAAGTAATAGTTGAGGGTATCATGAAATAATTTTTTTTTTATTTCGGCAGTATTGGTGCGCAAGTATATTTTAAATATACTTTACATAACTTTGAGTGTACGAATTCCGTCCCAATGGAATTGCGTATCGAGCCAATTCTTGATACTCAGCAATTGAAGTGAAGTGTATTCAAGACGGCATTATGCATTGATCGAAACATCTGTTAGTCAGAAAGAATAAGACTTCGTATTCGCATTTGCCAAGTAGGTTTTAACACGTCATAATACACCATACTTTCCTGATCCCACCAAATCCACAGCATCACCTTCGAACTATGGATATGCACTTTTCAAGTCGATTTTGGTGGTTGGCCAGGTCTCACATATGACTTTTTGCGCTTAGGGTTGTCATAAGAGATAAATTTTTCGTCACCAGTAATGGTGCGATGCTAAAAATACTTCCCTTTATACAGTTTTAGCAACATTTCAGGCAGGAAAAACCACATTTTGATGTCCCTTGGTTTCAGTTCATATATAATCCAATTTCCCATTTTCTGGATCAATACAGTACATTGAACTAATGAAAATAAGAAGGATATGGGTGCAAGAAATATGTTTGGACCAGTGGTTTCTTTGCCATAACGTTCAATAAATCAAAACACCGTGATCCGGAACAATTTTGCATCGCAACTCGCATGAACTCCGCTGTCTTTGATTCTCTATTCAGTCTTACAAAGTTGTAAAAGAATTCCATACGACCTGCAATACACTTGAATACTTCTATATATAGAATACTTTATACGTTGTACGCTAAAGTATGAAACAAACGCTGACGTAAATTAAGGAAAAGCTGGGCAAATGCATACTTCTTTACAGATGCTATTAAACGTAATGTGATAGTAATTCTCATGAGAGTGTCTCCATTTTGTTGTGGAAATCCAATAATCCTGTCAGATATATTTTATATTATAGCCTAGACAGACGGCAGCCTAATTCCAGATTACCGAGTTAATTCGAATTAACTCTATGAGTTAATTCTCAAAATAAAAGAGGATTAGGGCAATTTGAGATGGCAACACTGCAGAAAATTGTCTATGTGAATTTTTCTCCATCCAGTTTACAAAATATTAGGTGTGTTCGCAAACAAAAAAACTTTCAACAATTGTTAACAGTTTTCAACATGAAAAGTGTTGGCGAACAAATAAACCCAGCTGTCAATTACGAACGGTGAATGTCAATTTACAAGTTTCTGATAGTTTTCAGTTCACGTACTTCTTGTAGATTTTCTCATATGGAGAGTGATAGATGACAGAAATTTATAGTGGTAGTAATGTAAGTGGACTGACCTAATAAAACAGCAATCAGCCGTTTAGTTAATCTGCAATACTGCCGTCTGTCAGGTTATTATATTATTCGGATTAAGTGCGCCGGTAATCCGGAATTAGGCTGCCGTCTGTCTAGGCTATTACAAATTAACGTATATAAGGTATTCTATTGATTTCGTCTATGGCCTATCTTCCAAAAACAATCACGATCATGAGTTGTTGATTTTTTCAATGCAAAATGAAAGCTATCGTAGAAAAAAGAACTTAAAATGCTTTCACAAACGTTCACGCAACGGTCGAACATCAGGAGGGACTAATGTAAAAGTATTATATGTACCATCTTGTCATAAATATTAATGCAAATGTAAATGAGACTCTTGCGGCTGAAAGCCAAATCGCAGCCTAATGTTGTGTTTGCAGTTTTGGCTCCCCAAATGTGCCAAACCATTTCATTAAAGTTTCAGCCGTTATGATTGCCGGACAAAGAGAACCGTATTGTTGTTACTTGTTTTCAAACGTGTGGAATAGAAAAAGCTCGATTTTTTATTGAATATTGCTTGTGTTTTTGTGTATAACAGATCTGACTTTGAACTTCAGATTTTCAAACGACAAATAGGACCGCGTCTTACCTTTGAATTAAAACAAATGGGGAAAAATCAAGACGCCAGTAAACTAGTGCCAAGGATTGAACGAGGTCATTATCCCGCCTCAGTGATGATTTGGTGGGGATTATCTAATGACGGCCTTATACCCTTACATTTTTGAGAAAGAACGTCAAAGAACTATTACCGACTATTTTATGGAATTTAGTGGAGCCCTTGAATCAAACCATGTTCCAAACAAAACAGACCGTGGATATTTCAACAAGGCTGTGCGCCCGGTCATAAGGCCAAACAAGTAGCAGGGAACTGATACTCGTCGAACGATCAATAAGTTGCCTCACAAACTTCAGCGCCATATTAATGCAAATGTAGGCCATTTTTATATTCTGTAATTTGCTATTGCCATAATAAAAAATCAAAAAATTATTCAAATTCAACCAGTATTTTTTTTTTTAGTAAAATAGTCTTGTATCAATATTTATTACAATTTGATTTATGGACGACTTTTTACTAATTTGGAAAATTAACAATTGTTTAGACGTGCTCGCATACAACTATAACTTAATTTCAAAATTATACTTACATACATGTTATAATATACCATATATTAATCACAAATACATATAGTTTAAGTGGAACGGGCCCATTTGGAGGAAGCTGCCAAATACATGGGCCTCTGCCACCACTCACTCAATGTGGTTCAGATGATTTAACTGCAGTACCAGATCTGGATATTGGATCGTCCGGCATAAAAAGTCCCATTTTGAATAATCCAGCCTTTTCGCACTCCAAATGTCCACCGCGCGTACATCGCAGTTGTTTTTGTGTTCGTTTTATTGCAGAACATACAAAAATGCAAGAGGACTCCACAAAGGTTCGTGTGTACAAAATGCCATATACTCGTACTTATATGTATTATTGTGTTTAATTGTTTAACTAGGTAAAGGAGGATTGGAAATATGTAGCAATGGTCTTAGACAGACTCTTCTTGTGGATTTTTACGTTAGCCGTTTTGGCTGGTACAGCTGGTATAATACTGCAGGCTCCAACTTTATACGATGATCGAATTCCTATTATAGAACAAAAGGATATCGATTTTTCTGGAACGTCAGCTGGACGTTGCCGTCCTCCACAATAGCATTTTAAGCCTACGTCTACAACTCTTTTCATCATAAAATTTTAAATCTCTACACAACAACAGAAATCTGACAGATTGTTTCCTCTAATAATAATGCATAATACTCTTTGTTGAATGTATCGTATGTAATTTTGTCAATTAATATTTTTGTGCCACAGTTGTAACACTATTAGAATATCGATTGAGATCGACACTTTAACCATAAATTGTAGCTCACACAGTAAAAATACTTGTGTACTCGTATGTTTTGCTCATTAGTTTACTAGTTTCTACTCACGCACACACACACACACACACACACACACACACATAAATTTGCATATTCTCGTGTGAATGTGTTTCAATAGTAAATTCATAAATAATTTGCCAAATATTCAAATAATGGTATACATTTTTTTGAAAAACTTTATACTGCCAAAAAGCTATGAATAATTTGAAGTAAAAAAGATTAAGTGGGTGGAAATGAACAAATTAATAAAAAAAAAATTAACCTGGATTGAAAAGAAGAAGAAAAAACGTGTAGGTATAAAATGAGTTTATAAACACAACGTAGCACATAAATATTTTAAAATTGTTATTTTTGGTATATTTAGTACGTACTGAAATGGAAAAAGAAATTGAAACTCTACATATAACAATTACAAAAAATAAAAACAAGTAAATAATAATAAATAATATAATATACAATACATAGCATGATTGAATATTGTGAAATAGAAAGTTAACATTTAGAAAATAAGATAAATTGTTACAGTTGAAACTTAAAAACAACCAAAAAAAATCCACTCTTTGTTAGATTAGAATGAGGTAAATGGAATATTTAGATGAAAATAACAACAAAAATAACAAAAATTAATTACACCGAAAAACGAAAGCATTAAATATGCAAAAGAAAAAAACGAATATTTTAAAACAACAACAACGTAAAACAAAACAATTATATGTGTATATAGAAATAAGTATAATCAGTTTAAACCCATTGTCGAAGGGAATTTACTCACATGACGCCAAAGCAAATTGTATGACTACTACTTATAATAAGTTTTATATAAAAATGATATTGGCAAATAAATTATAATTTAAAGTTGGAGAAGAAAAACAATTGTTTCTTTTTTTTTGTGAATTTGGCTGATTTGGCTCATTGGCTGAGTTGCTCTTCCATTGCTGTTGTGCGTGTTAAATTTTGGACAGTATTAGAAGGGACCTACTTATTTTAGCCGGTTCCGAACGGCAGAACCCTTGTGACATCACTTTTTCTGAGCTTTGTCACAGAGTTCTTTTAGAAGCTTTTTCATGGCAAGTTGTTACTATCGGAAGAATTGCCAATTGCTTGCCGTAAGGTGGGTATCATTCGAAAGAAAAATCTTTTCGATATTAAATTTGTTATGCATCAGCCGGGGATTGAACCACGACCTACAAATCAGAAGGCCAACACACTAACCACGGAGCTACGGCACCCACAAAAAAATTCATAGTTTCCAATAAACTTAACAGAAACATAAATACTAGTACAACATTGAACACACACATTCTAATAGAAGAATTGAACATATCCCATTATTCATCTACCGGTGCATAAAACTGTTTGAGAAGATTGGAGATGTTAAAGACCTTCGCCGGTCGCGCCGTCCACTAGTAGTTCGAAAGCCGCAAATCATTAAAGCTGTCAAATCAAGCATTCAGCGAAATCTGCTCCGAAAACAGAAAACAATAGTCCGAGAGATGAATGTCTCGCAAAGGTCCATGAGTCGAATTATTAAAAAAGACTTGGGACGCCGGGAATTTGTTGATTACAGCTTTGGAAATAAATTGGATGGAAAAATACTAAATTGTTTTCGATTCTTCGAAAACAATTTAGAAGAATCGCCTTCTGATAATCCTGATTTGAACCCGCCGAATTACAAATTGTGGACAGTTTGCCACAAAAAATATCCCAACACTGGTGCTCTTAAGATAGCTTAGATTCGTGCTGTGGCCAATTTTCGTATTGGAGAGGTGCTTGGCCAGTCCGACTTAAGGCGTGCATGAAAGTCGAAGGCTGATATTTCGAATGAATATTCGCTCATTGTATACAATATATATCAATAAATATATTTTTTATAAAATTGGTCCAAAACCCTACTAATAAGTAATATGGCTCCACAAATAAATTATCTCTTTAAATTGTAGATGCAGTGTTGTTGTACACGCGAGTAGTCAGTGCAGCATTCTCAGAGTTGGAAAGAGAGTCGCGTCGGATGGGTCTTACGGTAACGAGGGCAAGACGAAGTACCTAGTGTCAACAGGCAAAGAGTCCCGGCGTCTTGGACAGCACGTCACTGTTGACAACTACGGTTTTGAAGTAGTAAGGGACTTTGTCTATCTTGGAACCAGCATCAACAACTGTAATGACGTCAGCCTGGAGATCATACGTAGGATAACTCTTGCTAACAGGTGTTACTTTGGACTGAGTAAGCAATTGAGAAGTCGAGTCCTCTCTCGAAGAACTAAAACTACACTCTACAAGTCTCTCATCATGCCTGTCCTAACATATGGTGCTGAAGCCAGGACAATTTCCACCTCGGATGAGCGAATGCTTGGAGTTTTCGAGAGAAAAGTCCTACGCAAAATCTTTGGACTTATTTGCGTTGGTGGCGAGTACCGAATAAGGTACAACCATGAGCTGTACGAGTTGTATACCGATATTGGCATAGTAAAGCGCATCAAAATCTAGCGGCTGCGCTGGCTAGGTCATGTCGAGCGAATGGAAGAACACGCTCCAGCTAAAAAGGTGTTATATTCGGAACCCGCTGGAGGACGACACAGAAGAGGAAGACCTAACCTCCGGTGGAAAGTCCAAGTACTAACTGGCATGTTATTTTCGGCCTAAATCGATATTCGGTTGTTATGGCCACTTAAGTAAGTAAGTAAGTGTTGTGAATTTATGGTATTTTTAGACTTTCCAAGCCTTAACGATGTCGGTGTAAATCAGTCAGTTTTTTTACTTTTGCATACATTTTTGAATCATTTGAAACAATTGCCGAACAGGGAATCATGTGGCAAATTTAAAAGTCCCAAAATCAAACTATCACATCAAATTTATAGCCAACAAAACCATATCGAACTTACACTCACTTCCCTTTCTTAATACAACAATGCAACACAAGTCCCTTTCAAGTACCTAATAATTTTAAAATGTACAACTACCCTTGTTTTTCTAATTATTTATTTAATAATATATTCAAATTAAACCAGATTGAATTTCGGGTAAAATTTTTGTACAATCTAAAATCAATTCACGATGGCTAAACACAAGCGTGAAGGAATGGTATCAATGGAGATGGGAAGACGAATCTTGATTGGTGTTATTGCTGATGAAGTAAGTCTTAAATACAATTGATCCTGGATAATTGGAACCTAAACTAAACTAAACTTAACGAAAGCTTTGCTATTAATCACGACCAAAATTATTTATTGTATATGCATTTTTTATGATCGCAACATATTTTAGTTAGAAACATAATTGAAATATTGTATTAAGATTCCATTTATCCAGGTGTAAATAATTTAGCAACTGACATGCATACGATATATATGTACATATATATATACAGGAAACTACAATAGGATTCTTACTCGCCGGAATTGGAGAAACGTATGGCAAGAATTCTGAAAAGAATTTTTTCATCGTTACCAAAGGTTACTTTTATTATTGACTGGCCTTAATGCTAATATATTATATAAGTATATGAAAATCATTTATAACTAAATTAGATACTTCCGCCGAAGAGATTGAAAAATTTTTCATAACTCTTTATAATCGACGTAATATCGCCATCATCTTGATAAGTGCTAATCTCTCTAAATCCATTTCACATACAATATCGACACTTGGAAACATAATACCGATTATTTTGGAAATTCCAAGTAGTAGCTCAGGTACGTACATATGTACGTATATCAAACACATGCTGCACGGTCAAGTAAATAATTAACACTTTCAGATATGTAACAATTTTCGACTATTTTGTTCCATTTATGGACGTTTTATAATATATTCATGGAGGTGTAAGGCATATGTATATTTAAAGAAAAAAAATTGAATTGTTGTGAAATACTTTTTGAGGATATAGCTACATATGTAAAGATCATTATGAATTTTTGAAAATTTCTGCGCCAAATGTGATGTCAACACAATATTAAGCTCTAATCCATGGTCCAATAAAAGGGTAATCAAGCCTAAGATTTCAAAAAAATGGATTTGTTTATTTATATATTTTTTAATATTACGCAAATGTAGGCAAAACACATTATCTCCAATTTCATTTTTGCTTTTGCTTCCTTCACATTAAAAATTTTTGACGTGATTTTTTAATATATTTCTCCCATAATATGGAAAATCTACCAATTGCTGACTGTTGCCATTCCAGACCAATGCCCTCTGTGCCAGCAAAGCCCACACGACACTCGACACCTGTTCGTCTGTCACAGAAGGCCCACCAGACTGGCCCCTTCCGCACTATGGACACACCCACTGAAGGCTGCCGCCTTTCTTGAGCTGGTTGATATAAACAACAATTGCACCAACTAAGCATGCTTATTCGTGAATATGAAATTATATTCTGCTACAACTCGTTGCGTTCGACAACACAAAAATTTGTAATAGTTATTGTCGCAGAATGTCCATTTACCCTATGATTTATTGTAACGTAAAGACCATACGTGAAGAGCATAGTGTCAAGATCGATGACTGTTTCCACTGGAGCGATTCAAAGCGATTCTGCGTGTGTGCAGTCCCATTGACGCTGCCGGCTGGCTCCCGATACGCGTGACGCTCTCCATAGTACTGCCATCGGCTCACACCTTTTCGAAGCTAGTGACAGCGCACCACCACATACTTATGGGTCATCAAACACAGATATGCTCCATACGCCATAGTTATTGGCTGCCACGCCTGAGAAGTCTTCTTCGCAACATCGTCACTAATTGCCTAGTCTGTCGCATTAGCAAAACCTTTCCAATATTGCCACTAATGGGGCCACTACCTGTCGACAGAGTCATGCCATACGTCAGGCCGTTCACATATACGATCTTGGACTACTTCAACCCTCTGAATGTGACAATAGGAAGAAGCACCAAGAAAATGTGGGTGGCTCTTTTTACGTGCCTCACTATAAGAGCAATCCGCCTGGAGCTAGAGCATGACTTAAGTACCGAATCTTGCATAATTCACAACATTGTGAATCGTCGTGGTTTGCCTATACGATTGAGATCTGACAACGGAAAAAACGTTGTAGGCATCAACAACGAAGCGAGGCGGTTCAACGAAGTATTCGACTGTGAACGCATACAAAATGAACTATCAAAGAAAGGCATCGACTGAGTCTTCAGGTAACCATTCAATTCGGCTAAAGGAGGGGCATGGGAGCGCATGGTCCAGTGCATTAAACGAGTTCTACGTCAAACGCTCAAAGAGGTCGTTCCGGGCGAACACAGACTCAGCTGTTTGCTGATTGAGCCATCGAATGTCATCAACTCCCGCCCGCTTACTCATTTGCCGAAAGTAGAATCTAGTTCGGCTTTAATATTCGTTGGACTGAGACCTTTCGAATGAAAGTATTGAATTACATAACGGTGACCAATTTTTTCCAAGTTTACAAATTCACTGCCGAATTGCTTCTTATTAGGATCAACCAATACTCACGGGGGATAGACGAAAATCTAGTTAACGCTTATGCCATATGCTAGCAGTGGCACATCGCTCATCAATTGCAGGACCACTTCTGGAATCGCTGGAAAATGGAGTACCTTCCTACACTCACGCGAATAAAAATTTACCGAGTTACCAAGCATATAGATGGCGGCAGGAGTTTGAAAAAAAATTACTTTGGTAAACAGTGGCAACCTTATAAAACATATGTTTTAAGTTTAAAGACCCCACGTTGTTTAGTATTTTTTTTTTTTTTGGATCCATCGAAAGTTAACGACCTCAGTGAATTTGTAAACTTGGAAAAAATTAGTCACCGTTATGTAATTCAATACTTTCATTCGAAAGGTCTCAGTCCAACGAATATTAAAGCCGAACTAGATTCTACTCTGGAGTAGTCTGCTCCTTCGTTTACAACCATAAAATATTGGGTGGCAGAGTTTAAACGAGGCCGTACGAGCTGCCAAGACGAACAACGTAGCGGTCGACCAGTTGAGGTGACCACGCCAAAAACCGTTAAAAAATCCACAAAATGGTACTGGATGATCGCCTGCTGACGGTGCGTGAGCTGGGTGAAATTACAGGCATTTCAAAAAGTACTATACATCGCATATTGACCGAATATCTGGAGATAAAAAAGTTGTGTGCAAGATGGGTGCCGCATTTACTCACATTAGAAGAAAAACACCAGTTCACACATCTGCTATTGCGATGGCCAAAATCAATGAGTTAAAGCTCGAATTGCTTCAGCACGCACCTTATTCGCCAGATTTAGCTCCTTCGGATTATTTTCTGTTTCCAAATTTGAAAAAATGGCTTGGGGGTAGAAGATTTGCAAACAATGAAGAGTCCACCTCTGCAGTAGATGGCTATTTTAATGAGCTAGACAGTTCATACTATAAACAGGGTATCGAAGCTATAGAATGTCGCTGGGAAAAGTGTATAGAGCTAAAAGGAGATTATGTTGAGGAATAAAAAAAGTTTTCCCAAATTTGTTGTTTTCTTTGTTAGGTAGGGTAGTTCTGGAACCGCCCAGTTTAACGAGAAATATTTGCAGGTTCTTTTTCACCTAAAAAGGGTGCAATGCTCAAACTTGCTGTTAAAAATGTTCATGTTCATATACTATTTTGAATTTAACTGACTAAAACACCTCTGAAACCTCTGACACCTTATTTCTAATTTTAATTAACAATGTGCAAAGTATTTTGTATTGTTTATAAAGATGAATTTCGATATTTTAGAAATGTAAGATGAAAAAAATAGAATTTAGATAGTTTCATTTATTTATACACTTCTTTATATATTGTAGAGTAATAATATATGTATTTGACATTTGGATGTTGATAGTACACTGCGCTGCGCAATTTTAATGTTGCAGTTGTCTATTTTGTTAGGTTGAGTTGATACAAATATCATCTTTTAGTATGACAGCTGAACTGTGTTGAGCCCGCTTTTCAAAAGATTTACACAACACTGAAAATATGAATCCAGCTAGTTGAAAATTTCAGCCATTTTGAAATGTGAGTATACCGTTATTCTCATAGTTGAAGATTGAATTTTATTAGTGAAATAGTTTCAATATTATCCAAACCTGAAATGGATGAATTTAATGGCCATATAAATAAGTATGGGATTATTTTTTTGTTGTTAATACAAAAATATGAAAATATACTAACGGTTTCTCTGTTACAGCTCAAACGAATGTGATGTTCTAGATCGTGTTGGCTTTACAAATAGCAATCAATTTAATAATAATGATTATTTTGTCACCGATGAAAACCTTCTTGATCCAATTAATCAAATTAACGAGTGCCATGGATCAAATTCATTCCTAAATCCTGTTTCAGAAATGCTCAATGATATTGAGTTCTGCTGCGATCAATCGCTGCGACAGGAAGGTCAAATTGTAAATCATGACCATTTGAATAACTGGATTAGACAAGATCATGCAGTTGCGTTTACTTCGCCCTCAATAAAATATTTAGATGGACAAAAAGGAGATAACGACAACAAAAACACCGATAGTGAATTGTTAAATATAAGTTCTATTGCGAATTCTGTTTTATTGCCTGAATGCACTACATTCCCAGAAAATGAAAGTCTCTCATCTGTTAACCAGTGGTTTTCAAATTTAAATCAAGTATCATTGATAGCGTCACGTTCTCAATTATATCGAGATAATGCCTATTTAAACACAATGGAAGTTTTGCCAACGAAAACCAACAATCCTATATTGATGGCAGGACCCAATAGGATGCAGCACTCATTACAAGACACATTATTTATTGAAACGAGTATTACTTCAGCAAAGCCATTTGATTATGCTACACCACCGATGCAAGCGGATAACAGTAATTCAAGCCTCTTACCATTAATATCGAGTATTCAGGAAAGTTGTTCTCAAAAAGATAATTATATTAATCATAAGGAATTGTTTACCGATTTGAGTTATGAGGGAATGGAAAATATGATAAAACCATCTCTCGTCAAACCAAATTCCTTTAATACCTTTTATGGAATGCAACCAATTGTCACAACGAATTCATTTCAAAGCAATGCACCTGCTACTACAATGCCAAAACGTGAGTTAGCAAACAGAGACTACAATAAAAATATTTTAGATTGGGCTAATTTAATGCCCCACAAGCAATTGAAGAAAGCTCCTGAAATGATCATTATGCACCCTTTGAGAACACGTAAAATATCAACACAGAGACGTCCGATTGCCAAGAGTTGTGAAAATATAAATAATAGCACATCAATTAATCTATCAGAATATTTCGATACAAGTTGTATCGACATTCCTATAATAAGAGAACGTAAAAGGTCAGAAGTTGGCAGAAGAAATAGACGGAAACAAAAATTAAATGTAATTCCCGGTAAGTTATATTGTGTAATTGGAAAAAGTGGCATTTATAATCCCCAAGGGTCTCTTTGGCCAAGCTTTTCTTTCAGTACTGTTGTACGTAACAAATTTTGGACAGTATTAGAATGGACCTAAGCCGATTTCGAACGGCAGAACTTTTTTCTTTTATCTTTGAAAATAGTATTGGTGAATTATAATTTGAATTTATATTGCAGGTTCTGATCATTTGATATTTGACCTTCCTAAAAATAATGAATCACTCGATATTCCAATAAATCCTGAACATATGAAGAATGAAGTTGATCCTTATCCTGAAACTGAATTACCAGAGCTTGATGAAATATTTAAGCGCAAGAAAAAATGTTACTCTGTTCATGCCTCAAATATCAAACATCCGAATTCAGTATCACAATCTCCTGGTTCAGCAGTACCACAGAAGAAACAAATTTTAAATACTTCAACTCAACCGAAGGCGGTTCAGGAAACATCTATTTCTTTTGAGCAAAAAGTATATGTTCCAAAAACTATTCAAAAAAGACATTCGAATGTAAATATTGAACGAAGCCATTCATTATTTAGTTCAGAAACTGATTCTGAAGAAAGCGATAACGACAACGATAAGCAGCAAATTGAAAGAACATTGAAATGTCAGAAGTGTAGGAAGCTTTTTAAAACCACACGCTCACTATCCATTCATATGAAAAGATGTGCAGATGAGACATTGATGAACTCACATATCTTCAATGAAGATTGTCAACAAAATTTTGATACTAAAACGACGGAAAATGATTATAATGCAGACCAAAATATAAGAGATCTACGTAAATTGAATGCAACTGATGAAGACAGCACAATTTACAGTAATTTGTCTGGTTTCAAAGATTTCAAATATGAAATGAACTATACGACAAAACAATTAAAAGAAAATGTGACACGACCAATAACCCGTTCCCAAACTAGACAATCGACTGGTCGTCCACTACGTAAAGCTTCCGTGACTAAGTACTTCAAATAAGTCTCCACATATACTAGTGTGTATGCATATCAACCGGATGAAAAATTTCAATATCCAAGTGTTAAATCAAAAACTTTGATATACTAAAACTGTCAATTGTTATGAAATTGGTAGAAAATAACCGAAAAAATGAACATTGTTATATTTTCTACCAATTAAGATAAATAAATTTTATTTTAAACTGAACTTGATATTTATTATGGTAATACTTGAAAATAAGAGTTAATAGAAGGAAAGATTCACTAAACTGGAATGAATACTCTTATAATATGTAACAAATAAAATGTTATAGTTTAGATACTATATTTCCATAAAGGTCATGCTTTAACGCACCAAATCTTCAGGGTTGAACATTCCCTAAAACGGATAATAAAATACAGAAAAAATTCAAAGAATCTAGAAAAATATACTTACCCTTGCGCGCCTCAATATCGAATCTTTACTAGCATCATATGGATGATCTTTCGATGGTATTTCAAGTACTGCTGGTACAGGTGAAGTATGCGCATCGATCACATGACGAATGAGTTCAGCATAATTTTGATTAATTAGAATGATATCGATGTCATCACGTTTCAGAAAGCGTTTAAAGCAATCTTCTATTTCACTAACGGCAGTATCTACATTGAATAGAACATAATTCTATGAATAATTATACCAACAGAAGGAAGAGTTTCATACTTTTATCAACTACCATGAAATTTGGATGACGATTCTTATTTATCTCTCCCACCCCACCGAGGAGAAAACCAACACAAGTATCCTGAAAGAAAGAAATATTACTCCAGATTCAATATGCACATATACTCATACCTCATCACCAATGACTGAAATTAATTTTCCTTTCACAGCTGAGTGGAGAGCCATTGTATATTGGTTGGTCTTTTATCAACTTATCACTGCACAAATTATTTCAAGGGACCAATTTTACAATGGTCACCTGATAACTGTCAAAGTATTTTATCTAAAAAGTGGTGCCAAACTACAGCAACAAGTACCTATAAAGCATAAAACACATTCGTCAGCAGAATAGAATGAACTTGGAATACAGAAATGTAAATCTGTCGCACTCTCTAAAAAGAGCAATATTGTCACTCGTGGGAGTTTAATTTACCAGCTCCAGCATTCGCTAATTCTTGCTTTTTCACCTCGATGACATTTCCATTAAATGAAAATCGTTTGTATATAACGAGCCCGTAGTAACTTTAATTGTGTGACTTCACTTGAGAATTTGCTAGTAGAATAGTAAAAGAAGTTTGGACTTTTGACAATTAATTAATTGATTGATTGATTGATTAATTAACATTGGCTTTAATTTTTGTCTACCATGGTTGGCTTCGAAACGCCTTCCAACTAATCCTATTGTTGCATGTGTTAAACTTGGAAATCATCCAAATGTAGTGGTCCAATCGAACTGAAACCAAATTCATACTGCTATAATTTTCAAACCGCTAGTACTACAGCTATTATATTTACCCTGATGACAGTTCATTCTACCGTTGAGGAACGCAAAAAAGCATTTTGGTCTGAGATTTCTTATAAAAAAAAGGTTTAGGTGATGGAATTCAAACTTAATTGTGTGAATGCTCTATAGTTCGCTGGAAAATCGTAACCGGAAATTCTTAAACAACTAAAACATCTTCAAGTGAATAAAGTTTTTGTGTACCGTACCTTCACACATTAGAACGAAACGCTATGAGGTAGGAAGAAATGGTTTCTAAAGTTCGCAATCGAATTGAATGAAGTCCGCGACGCAGTGGCAGATAGATTACTCGTGAGCTGAACATATAGCAACAAAGCAAGCAAAAAATATTTCAAAATAAGCTTGGCCTAAAGCCGTACATAGAGCAAAAAAATTTATCTAATTGACTGGAAGTGGTGAAATTTCGAACATTATGTCCTCCAAACAAAAAAATTGGGTTTACTTGCCAGAGGTCTGCTGCAAATTTGCTTTGTTTCAGGCTTTGCGGGCTTTTCGAACATTAGTGAGTGGAAATGGTGTAATTGAAATCACTTACCATATTTCAGACAATAAAACACAAAGAAACATTTTTATTATATTGTAACGAGTATCGATAGTTGGTTACTCATCACTATTGTGACTGACACTATTGGCAGCATCGAAACGAATGTCAACAAAAAGTAATGAGCAATAACCAGAACAAGCCAAGGAGAAAGAAAGTGAAGAATCTCGATAAAGGAAGATTCTGGGGTGTTGCCAAAAGAGTATAAATAGAGCCAGTGTTGAGAAGTGGGAATCAATCGAATATCGAACGTGACTGCGGAAACATCTATAAAAATAAATATGTGGCACTTAAAGCCCCAAAGGGCTCATTGGCCGAGCTTCTCTTCTATTACTGTTGTGTGTCTTAAATTTTGGACAGTATTAGAATGGACCTACTTATTTTAGCCGGTTCCGAACGGCAGAACACTTGTGACATCACTTTTTCTGAGCTTTGTCACAGAGTTCTTTTTAGAAGCTTTTTCATGGCAAGTTGTTACTGTCGGAAGAATTGCCAATTGCTTGCCGACAGGTGGGTACCGTTCGAAAGAAAAATCTTTTCGATATAAAATTTGTTATGCATCAGCCGGGTATTGAACCACGACCTACAGATCAGAAGGCGAACACACTAACCACTGAGCTACGGCACCCACATACAGAGGCAAAAGTTGCTAGTACATTAAAATGTTATTGTAAATAGTTGATTATAAACAGAGTTGATTGTAAATAGAGTTTATTAAATAAATTGTTGCTGTATATAGTTGTATAAAATAAGTGTTGCAGTGATTATTAACAGAATCCAATGATCGAACAAGGTAATTCAAATAGAATTAAACGCTCACAGAATAAAAACGTAACAATTGGTGTCAGAAGTGGGATTCTGTAAAGATGGTGAAAATTGACCAACTAAAAGTGGACCAACTTGAAAAGCTGTTGGTAGAGATGAATCTATCGTCATCAGGTGCAAAGGCGGAACTGCTGGTGAGGCTGAGGCAAGCCATGGAGGCTAAGGGTATTAATGTAGGAAAACATGAGTTCTTTGAGGAAGCCGAGATACATGCAGTCGTACACGCTGAGGAAGAAAGCAAGATAGATTCGAGTGGTCAACTAATGGAACTCATGAAATCCATGATGCAACAACAGCAGCAGCAACTGCAAGGAATTAATGCGAAGTTACAAGAAAATGCGTCTCGCATTGACTCCAAGTTTCAAGAACATTCGGTACGTCAAGAAAACGCTACGGGAGAGTTCCAGAAAACAATTGACTCCAAGTTTCAAGAACATTCGGCTGAACTGCGTATGGAAATTCAAGAAGGTTCGGCTCGACAAGAACACGTCATCGAAAATCTACAAAAAGGAATTGAGATTAGATTTCAGGAAATTTCCGGAACCATTAATGAAAAAGTCATGGATCTGAAGGAACATGTAGATGACTTGGAAGATAAGTTCGAGAAATTACAGCACGATCTTAACCAACTAAAAATAAATGGACCAGCCACATCAGTGATTCGAGATTCAAGCACAATCAAACTAAAGCCACCAACATTTGACGGAAGCACGCCATTCAATATCTTCAAGCTTCAATTCGAGACAACAGCTTCAAAGAATCAATGGGATGATAGCGACAAGACTGCTGCTTTAATAGTCGTATTAAAAGGTAATGCTTCCGAAGTGTTACAGATGATTCCAGAGAAAGATCGTGGTAGCTATCAGTCACTGATGGAAACACTCCAGCGAAAATATGGAAATGAATACAAGAGTCAATTACATCGAGTGGAATTGAGATCGCGAGTGCAACGGAGTAATGAGAGCCTTCAGGAATTCGCTTCCGATATTGAGCGCTTATGTCATCTAACGTTCTCCGGTAATTCGGAAGAGTTCGTCGAAAAAATCAAAATAGAGGCTTTCATAGATGGCATGCGTGATGGAGAGACAAAGCGTGCCCTAGTCATGTCACCAAGGAATACTTATGCCGAAACAGTCAATAGTGCCTTGACGTTTGAAGCCGCCAGTTTGATGTGTCGACCAATGCCACGGGTACGCCAACTAGAAACAGAAACAGCAGATCTGGTTGAAGCAGTGTGTCAGGCATTCAAATCTGTAGTGCAGCCTGAAGGAAGAACAACAGTTCGACGCGAAAACAAATTTACTGGTAACTGCTTTGTTTGCGACAAACCAGGACACATGGCGCGTGACTGCCGTTTACGACGAAAGCGATCAAGATCCAATTCTCCAGGAAGACAAAAGAAGTAGAATAAGGTGGATAGTGATCGCTCCACTAACACAAATCCATCGTTAAACTAAATCGAGTCAGTTCAGCGGGGCGTGAACTGACTCCAACAGTGGGTTGCCCCATCATTCACATTTCAAAATTACAGCGTGTGCCAAGCAGCTTGACTATTGATGGAAAATTGGACAATATGGAATTCACGTTAACCCTGGATACTGGTGCATCACATTCGATAATCAAGAGCGATTTGGTAAAGAGGTTTGAGCCTTTAATGGGAATAAAATTGCGTACAGCAACGGGTGAGGATGCACAAATTCTGGGCAAGATAAAGAAACGAGTATCTATTGGAAATTGCACATGGGAACATGAATTCATTGTGGCCGACATCATTGATGACGTAATAATTGGTGTTGATTTTATGATTGACAACGGATTTACGTTAGATTTAAATCAACGGATACTACGTTATGCAAATGTCGAAATACCATTGAACATCGGTTATAAGCGGAATGGAAACATCAAATGAGTACTGGCATGTCAACACCAAGAAGTTACAGCAAAATCAGAAGCGGTGATTTGGGCACAGATAAATGTGGATGATGGGACAGGCAAGTTGTGGTTAGTGGAAGCAGATAAAGAAATACAAAATAAAAACATCGTACTTGGTAGGACGTTAGTAGAACCTAAAGAAAATGGAATAGTACCGGTGCGAATATTAAATCCAACTAATACATCTACAGTTGTGAAGAAAGGAATGGTGATTGGTCATTGCCAGGAAGTTACTGCCGTAGTAGACTGCGAAAATGGTTCGTCGATAAAAAAGTGGAAGATCAAGAACTGTCAGAGCGGAAATAAAAGCACAAATGGAAGAATGGGCAGGTGTGCTTACCAACCAGCAAAAAGAAAAGGCTTTACAACTATTGGAGAAGTACAGTTCAATCTTTTCTTCAAATGGAAAAACTGGAGGACGAACAACCATCGTGAAGCATCACATTGACACCGGTGATTCTAGACCAATTCGTCAAACACCACGACGAGTTCCATTGGCCAAAAGAGACGAAGCCATTAAGCTGATTACCGATATGCAGAAACAAGGTGTTATTGAACCATCAGCGAGTCCATGGAGTTCACCAGTTGTGCTGGTAAAGAAGAAGGATGGAAGTACTCGATTCTGTGTTGATTACAGAAAGCTGAATGATATTACGAAAAAAGACAGCTATCCACTGCCAAGAATCGATGACACTCTGGACACACTATCTGGTGCGAAGTGGTTCTCAACTCTTGATTTGCAAAGTGGCTACTGGCAAGTGGAACTTGGTAAGGAGGACAAAGAGAAAACAGCTTTCAGTATTGGCGATGGTCTATGGCAATTTACAGTCATGCCATTTGGTTTATGCAATGCGCCAGCTACTTTCGAACGTTTGATGGAGCGTGTACTCAGAGGACTACACTGGAAAACGTGCTTGGTTTACCTCGATGACATTATCGTGATGGGAAAAGATTTTAACGACCACCTGGAAAAGTTGAAAGAAGTATTTGAGCGTATACAATCAGCAGGGCTTAAACTAAATATGAAAAAGTGTTCACTCTTCAGGCGAGAAGTTAAATATCTTGGTCATAAAGTAACAACAGAAGGGGTACATACCGACGAGGAAAAGGTAGCAGCAGTTCAAGAATGGCTTATTCCGTCGAATCTTCACGAGCTAAGAAGCTTCCTAGGCTTATGCACCTACTATAGACGATTTGTTCCTGGATTTGCAAACATCGCCAGCAGTCTGCATGAGTTGACAAGAAAGAACAAACCATTTGTGTGGGGCGAGAACCAACAGAAAGCATTTGAACAGCTGAAAGAAAAACTCTGTTCAGCACCAATATTAGCGTATCCAGTACCTGGTCAAAAGTTTGTGTTGGACACATATGCGAGTGGCTATGGAATAGGTGGTGTGCTCTCTCAGATCATAGATGGGCAAGAAAAAGTAATAGCGTACTACAGTAAAATCCTGTCGAAGCCAGAAAGAAATTACTGTGTCACACAAAGAGAGTTGCTCGCAATACTGGAATGTGTAAAGTATTTCCATAAATACTTGTACGGTCAGTCATTTCATCTACGAACTGACCACTCAGCGCTAAGGTGGTTATTGCAATTTAAAAACCCAGAAGGACAATTGGCGCGTTGGATTGAAAGGCTGCAGAGTTATGATTTTACCATCGAACATCGTAAAGGAGGACATCACGGCAACGCGGATGCTCTATCTCGTCGTCCTTGCAAAATGGAATGTAAACATTGTTCTCGAGTGGAAAGCAAGGAGCACATTGTCGACATACGACTTACGAATATATTGCCGGAGGAGTCATGGACCACCGAACGAGTGCAAGAAGATCAGCGGAACGACCCAGATCTCGTAAAGATTATGGAATACAAGGAGCAGGGCATACGTCCAGATTGGCAAGAAATGGCTAATGAGAGTCCAATAGCAAAGGCATACTGGGCGCAGTGGCAAAGCCTGCACTTACGAGACGGATGTTTATTCCGAACATGGGAAAGTGAAGATGAAAAAATCACTTATGATCTTCTAGTGGTACCCAAGGCAAGAATAAATGAAGTGATAGCTGAGTATCACAATGCCTCCAGTGGAGGGCATTTGGGAATCACCAAAACCGTCGAGAAAATAAAGAAACGATTTTATTGGGTTGGATGTCATGACCATGTCGCTGATTGGATTCGGAAGTGTAGGCAATGTGCAATGGCCAAAAGTCCCACTAAGAAAAGTCGAGGTAAGATGCACCAATACACCGTGTGTGCTCCATTCGAGCGAATTGCTATGGACATAGCTGGACCATTTCCAATAAGCAACGCAGGAAACAAGTATGTTCTGGTGGTTATAGATTACTTCAGTAAATGGCCTGAAGTATACCCCATTCCAAATCAGGAAGCTAGTACAGTTGCGGATGTATTCGTCAACCAATGGGTTACTCGTTTTGGTGTACCGATGGAGTTACACTCAGACCAAGGTCGAAATTTCGAATCAGTTGTATTCCAAGAGATATGCCGTATACTGGATATATACAAAACTCGTACAACACCTTTGCATCCACAATCTGATGGCATGGTAGAACGATTTAACCGTACCTTGGAGGAATATTTGAGAAAAGTCGTAGATAAATACCAAAGAGACTGGGATGTACATATACCAATGTTCCTCATGGCATATAGATGCGCACAACATGATACGACGGCTACTACACCGGCAATGGCAATTTTTGGAAACGAGTTAAGACTGCCAGCTGATTTAAAATTTGGAGTCGTAACACCAACGAGATCAACCGAAGGTAATTATACTAGCGGAAAGCGGGAACAGTTGGATGAAGTACATCAGTTCATCAGAGAGCGGTCGCAGATGAAAAGCGATAAGATGAAGGCCAGGTATGACTTGAAAGCGAATTCAAAAGGGTTCTACGAAGGAGAGCTTGTAATGCTTCATAATCCACAACGAAAGAAAGGCCTGTCCCCTAAAGTACAGACTCATTGGGAAGGGCCATATGAGATTATAGCAAAGATAAATGACGTAGTGTATCGTATCGTATTCAACGTGCCTGGAATAAAAGAGCAAAGTTTAAAGTAGTGCACTTGGAGCGACTTGCGCCATATCTAGGGGAGGTATAAAAACTTGTTCGGGACGAACAAGGTTAAGAGGAGGGCAGTATAACGAGTATCGATAGTTGGTTACTCATCACTATTGTGACTGACACTATTGGCAGCATCGAAACGAATGTCAACAAAAAGAAATGAGCAATAACCAGAACAAGCCAAGGAGAAAGAAAGAGAAGAATCTTGATAAAGGAAGATTCTGGGGTGTTGCCAAAAGAGTATTATTGAAGTCTGGAACACACATATGTATATTATTTTGAAAAAGAAAATTAACTTGTGTTTTTACTACTTGCTACAAATTAAGAATTCTTCTATCTAAGATTTGTTGTCATATAGAAAATTTATAAAATATTTTTTCATTCAAATATAAAAACTTAACTATAAAAGGTTATGGGCCACAGCAAATTTTAAGAAATGGATCTAGCGAAACATATAAAGCCACTATCAGGTCAATCAGACTGGCCGATGTGGAAGTGGAAAATTCGAGATCTATTGGATTACCATGAAGGCGCTTTAGACGTGATTGATGGAAAATTAACGAAACCATCACCTTTGGAAGATGGTGCTACTGATCTTCAAGTTAAACAACATAAAGAGAAGTCAAATACGTATCGTAAGGCGAATAGTTATGCCAAATCTATGATTACCAGTGCTGTTGTTGATGAGGTCTTCCAAAAAGTGATGGATAAAGATACGGCACATGACACATGGGAGGCGTTGAAGTTGCAGTTCGAGGCCACATCGAAGGATCAACTCTTCAAATTATGTACTGAATTTTTCGCATTTGGTTGGAATTCTAGTCAAGATGTTTCAACACATATTGCCATGCTGAAGAGCTTATGGAACGAGTTGAATAATGGACTTGTTCTAAAAGGATTAAAGAAGTTACCTGAGTTGTTGATAGTATGTAAGGTATTGCACATTCTACCAATTCACTTTGAAATGTTTAAGTCAAGTTGGATGATGTTAGCCAAAGAAGAGGACAGGACATTTGATGAATTTACGACGCAACTTTGTGTGTTTGAAAGGAACTTCGGCAGAACAGATGAGTCCAAGCTGGATCAAGATGCTTTAGCAACAAAAGCCATAGAGAAGAAAGAGAAATATGCATCTAAAAGAGATGGCAACTGCAATTATTGTAAGAAAAAGGGACATTGGGTTCGAGACTGTAGAAAATGGATAGCAGATGGCCGACCTACCAGAAACAAAGCATACAATCCGAATTCAAAGACAGTCAGTGATGTAAATTGTTCCTTAATTACAATCTGTAATGAAGTATGTTCTGCTGAAGTGAACTCTGGTGATTGGTGGATCGACAACGGTGCAACAAAGCATATAACAAGGAATGCAAATTTTTTTACGGACTACAAAGGATTTGATGCTCCGTGCAGCATTAAGGCTGCAGGTAGTGAAATAATAGAGGCTTATGGAAAGGGCTCAATACAAATTTTATCAAAAGTTGCTGGGAGGCAGTTGAGTTTAACACTAAAGGATGTGTGGTATGTACCAAAGATATCACGAAATCTCTTTTCCGTGCTAGCAGCTCAAGACAGAAATTCAAATAGCGAGTTTAGGTCCACGAATACCAAGTGCAATCTCATGGTTGATAATAAGCTTGTACTGTGTGGATATCGTAAGGCAGGTGGATCGTTATTTAAAGCAGACATTAAACCAATCGTTCCCGAACAGTGCATAAGAGTGAATGTCGCAGTTTCCGATAGCTCTGTGTTGCAGCTTTATCATGAAAGGTGGGGGCATCAGGATAAAAGATATGTAAAGGAAAAACTGGAAAGAGAATTCGGCATAAAAGTAAATTGTGATAATCAGCTTTGTGAATCCTGTATTTATGGAAAGGCTCATAGGTTATCATTTGGTACCAGGCAGAAAGCCACTAAGCCAGGAGAACTAGTGTCAGTAGATGTATGCGGACCATTTGCAGAGTCTTTTAAGAAAAAACGTTATCTTGTGGTCTTTAAAGACAGTTACACGAAGTTTCGTTACGGATATGTCATTAAAAAGAAATTGACAATGCAGCCGTGAGAGAGATACTTCATAATAGAGGTATAACTCAAAGATTGACAGCACCCTATACACCGGAACAGAATGGTGGAAGCGAACGTGAAAATCGTACTATAGTAGAAATGGCAAGGACATTTAAGTACTCAAATCCTGAAGTAAGATTTCCAGAAGCGATTTGGGCGGAACTCGTCAGTACAGCTGTGTACATATTAAATAGAACAGCGAAATCTTCAGAAAAGGGTATTAGCCCATACGAATTATGGATGAACAAAAAGCCACGTATTAAGCATTTAAGGATTATTGGTGCTACCTGCTATATTCATGTACCAATTCAGAAAAGAAAGAAAATGGACAAGAAGGCTCAAAAAGGATATCTTGTTGGATATGACGGCGATGAAAGATACAGGGTATATATAAAAGAGGGATGTAAGGTTATCTTATCACGAGATGTTAAGTTCTGTGAAAATCCGAAACAATGCGAAGAGGAGGTCAAGTTACCATTTCGAGATATTGAAAAAGTAGAAGAAACAAGTCAAGACAAATCAAATTCAGAAGAACGCGAAGAAGAGAAACAGAATGATAGCGAAGTCCATGATCAAATATGCTATAATGTATTTGAAAATCATAATAAAAGACGATGAGATGCTAGGAGTGATGAGAGTGATAACGAAGAAGAGTCAGAAATGAGATTAAGGAATCGTGTCTTAATAAAGAAACCAAAATTATTTGACGATTTTGTGCTAGTTGCAGAGGAGTATGTTAATGGAGTAGAATCGCCAGAGACTTTTGGAGAAGCCATTAATAGTCCTCAACAATACGAATGGAGAAATGCAATGAAGAAAGAGGTAGCGTCATTAATGGAGAATAAAACATGGGAGCTAGTTCAACTACCAAAAGGTGCAAAAGTATTACCATGTAAGTGGGTATATAAAGTTAAAATTAACCCCGACGGATCTATAGATAAATATAAAGATAGGCTTGTAATTAAGGGATTTCGACAACGACATGGTATAGATTACAACCAAACATTTAGTCCAGTTGCGAAAATGGCGACAATACGATCAATTTTAAGTATTACAGCAGTTGAACAAATGCATCTAATTCAATTCGATGTATCAACAGCATTTCTCTATGGCGAGCTAGATGAAGTTATTTATATGAAGCAGCCAGAAGGGTATGACGATGGCACAAATAAAGTTTGCCAACTAAAGAGGAGTCTCTATGGACTAAAACAAGCGCCCAGATGCTGGAATAAACGATTCGGTTGTTTTCTTTTGAAATTGGGTTTCAAAGTTTCGGAAGCAGATCCTTGTTTGTATATAAGAGAGCAGAACAATAAGAAGCTCATCTTAGTACTATATGTAGATGATGGATTGGTTGGATCTACTGATCTAACAGATTTAGAAGTCTTTATTAAAGAACTGAAGACTGAATTCAATTGTTTCAAAAAAAGCAGAATAATTCCTGGGTCTTGAATTGGTGCAGGAAGCAGGGTACATAAAATTAAACCAAAATACGTATGCTAAGAAGATACTTGAGAGGTTTAATTTTGGAGATTGTAAAGCAGTTTCAACTCCGATGCTAAAAATTCCGGAAATTTCAAAAACAGGGAAAGTTGAAATTCAAGACCATAAATTTCCATATAGACAAGCTGTGGGTGCCTTAATGTATTTAATGCTTGGTACAAGGCCAGATTTAGCCTATAGTGTAGGATTTTTATCAAGATCGTTAGAAAATCCAACTATAGAAGATGTCGCACGTGTCAAGAGAGTGTTTCGATATATTGCGGGCACTACTAATCTTGGAATTGTTTTTAGAAGAAACATGGACAAAGGTGTTTTGGAATGTTTCAGCGATGCAGATTTTGGAGGTTGTACTAAAACGGGTCGATGAACTTCAGGAGTTGTGATTACACATGCTGGTGGAGCAATCTCTTGGTTAAGTCAAAGACAGGCCATGGTTGCTACGTCAACAACAGAAGTAGAAATTGTAGCTGCAAATGAAGCGACAAAAGAAATAATATGGCTATCTAGATTATTTAATGGTATAATCAAGATACCTCATATCCCAGTGCTTCAAGTAGATAATTCGGCCGCTGTTAGATTGGCACAAAATCCAGAATTCCATCGAAGAACTAAACACATTGCAATCAAACATTTTTTCATTAGAGAAAAAGTTTCGGAAGGTATGATTGCGATTCAACAAATATCAACTGAAAATCAAGTGGCAGATGTATTTACTACACCCTTACCTCGTATTCAGCTTCAAATACATTGTAATCGAATGGGCTTAATTGATGAATGTTTTTCAAATAATAAGGAAAAGTATTGAAGTCTGGAACACACATATGTATATTATTTTGAAAAAGAGAATTAACTTGTGTTTTTACTACTTGCTACAAATTAAGAATTGTTCTATCTAAGATTTGTTGTCATATAGAAAATTTATAAAATATTTTTTCATTCAAATATAAAAACTTAACTATAAAAAGTATAAATAGAGCCAGTGTTGAGAAGTGGGAATCAATCGAATTTCGAACATCTATACAGAGGCAAAAGTTGCTAGTACATTAAAGTGTTATTGTAAATAGTTGATTATAAACAGAGTTGATTGTAAATAGAGTTTATTAAATAAATTGTTGCTGTATATAGTTGTATAAAATAAGTGTTGCAGTGATTATTAACAGAATCCAGTGATCGAACAAGGTAATTCAAATAGAATTAAACGCTCACAGAATAAAAACGTAACAATATGAAAATTAATATGAAAAATACGAACAAAATTACAGAATCAATTAAAATTATATGAAAAAAGAAGTATCATTTTTATCGATCTAGCGTTTTTAGTGTCGATATCTCATTTGTCGAAAATCTCACCCCTACACATAAAGTTATATTTACAAACTCAATGAAATCGATGAACTCCTTCAACGCCACTAAAACGTTTTTCCATTTTATAAACTAATATTTTTAACTTGAAATAAAAAAAATCTCCTTACAGTCGGCTGGGGCCGACCAAACTATACCCTGCATATGTAGATTTATATATAAAAAGTTTACTCGAATATCCAACTTTTCTTTTATTTCCACTTTTCGAGAAACAATTTTTGCATATACTACTAATTTACACCCGAAATATGGTTGACTTTGACGAAATAAAAGGATTTTAAGATAATTCCGAGGCTTAGTATGAGAGCTATATAAAAAGTGGGCGTGGCTTACCACTTTCTAGTAAATCCAATTAATTTTTCAATGTTAATCCACACCTTAAATTTGGTGTCCTACGTTGAATAGTTTCTAAGTTATGGTGGTTAACATTTTTGTTTAATTTCCTCAACTTTGTATGGGAGCCCCAATAAGAAGTGGGCGTGGTACGCTGATTTTTCGCCAGATTATTTCCGACTACGATATTAATTTAAGTGTCAATTATGGTTATTGTAGACAGAAGATTACCGAAGTTTCAGCTGTTTCAATTTAAAATTTGTATGGGGGCTACGATAAACACTGGGCGTGGTGCGCCCATTTTCTGTGAGCCTAGTTGCTCGTACAATACTAATCCACACCTTAAATCTCGTTATTCTACGCTGAATAGTTTGCAAGTTATAACCGGTAACATTTTTTTTAATTTCCGCAACTTTGTATGGAAGACCCAAAAAAGAGTGGGCTTGGCACATTGATTTTCTGCCATATTATTTCTGACTACCGTGTTAATCTAAGTGTCAATTATGGTTATTCTAGACAGAAGACTGTAGAAGTTACAGCAGTTTCAATTTAAAAGAAGTACAGACACTTTGTATGGGAGCTACGCTAGAAAGTAGGCGTGGCTCATCCACTTTTGGTGAGGTTATATAGTAGTATAATATAACTCTACGTGCAAAATATTGTTGTCCCAAGTGGTATATTGTGTGAGTTATAGCAAGTTAAAAATTTTGAAAATTTCGAGGTTAGTCGCTTTGAATGCTTGGTGTGGGCGTGGTTATTGACCGATCATGCCCAATATCAATCCCCTCCGTACCCTTGGATCATAGATTACTTATGCCAAATTTCATCGAAATAGCTCAATATTTACTCAAGTTATCGTGCGAACCAGCCAGGTGACAGACAGACGGACGGACGGACGGACGGACGGACATCGTTAAATCGAAAATTTAATCGACGCTGATCACGAATATATATCCATGTCTATATCTCCGAAGATTCCTTCAAGTGGACACAAACATCTGACCGAAATGAATATACCATGCATATTGCATTATGCAGGGTATAAAAATATACAAATAGTGTTTATAATGAAAATGTTTACAAACATTTATTGCGAAATGTCAAAACTTCGAAGAAACGTCAATCGCGAAAAGATTGTTGTAGAGTTGATCACCTGAAAAACTTGTAAAGCCTCTCAATCTTAAAAAGCCTGAACGACTGCAAAAGCCGCAACGCCTGAAAAACCTGGTATGGAGCTTTAGCTTAAAGCCCTGGGCAGACAGAATTTCGGTCGCAGACGTTGGACATTTTAATAGGAGTCAGCACCAGCACACAAAGCATCGTTCCGTGCCTTATTTCGTCATCACAATGACCATTAAATTCACCGGATGCAAATCCTGATTTAGTTTTATATTTGCCACCTCACCGAATTGTCCAATTTACTGTCTTCGAAGTGACGACAGTGATGAAGACAATGAGAGAAGTGCTAATGTATTGCTGTTGTTTTGTCAAAATAGTCTTGTGAAAACACCAAGTAAAAGTGGAACGTATGCGTGAGCGTATACGTGCATTGGAGTTCCACTGAATTTTTACAAATTACATAACCCACATATACCAATTGTTTCTATAACATTAAAAATTTAATTTCATATTAATAATGCAATCCAAAATAAATAACCACAAACACACACACACAGTTGCTCTACCTTTGTTATAAAGTCCCTGGGTGATTCGATCTTGTTTTGAATCGAATTTAAAATATCGATAATTTATTTGTTTACTTGCATCTCTATGGAGAATGTGCTTTTGTTTTATAAACTCGCGTATTTGTTTGTATGCTCCAGTATATTTGAGATGAAAATATTTGGATAAAATGAATCCTTTAACGTAAGACATATTATATAAACTATATATATATATATATATATATATATATATATATATATATATATATATATATATATATATATATATATATATATATATATATATATATAATTTGGTTGATATAAATACAGGAATATGAAGAATGTGCTCAAACTGAGCGAAAAGGACTTGAAAACTGGAAGCAAATCTTCATGGCATAATATGTACAAAGATTCAGCGTGGATATTTGTTGGCGGACTTCCAAACTCTCTTACTGAAGGAGATGTCATATGTGTGTTTTCGCAGTATGGAGAGATTGTAAATATCAATTTAATACGTAATAAGGTCACAGGGACATCAAAAGGCTTTTGCTTCATTTGTTATGAGGACCAACGTTCCACTATTCTAGCTGTCGATAATTTAAATGGTATTAAAGTAAGTATTAATCTTTTTTAGTTCTTGTATTTTAATCCTTCCCTTCTGCTTACTTATTTTTTAGGCTACTGGGGTAATGGCTGAATTCCTAAACGTATGTTTACAATAGATCAATACGGTTTTAATACCATATTGATACATTGTGTAGCTACTTTAATACTTGGATGCGCTGTTTGCTTTTCTCTGGTTATCTACAACAGCAATGATACATTTAGGAACAAGTTGTAATGTATAACTGCAAAGAAACATGCGTTTAGGAAGTCACCCAATTTTTTGTTTAAATGCTTTTTCCAACTACAATAGCTGATTATTTGATACGATCAGACATTAGATTACATTACCCTTGTCTGTGTACAGATGGCGTCATTCCAGTTCTATCATGTACAAAAAACTCACTAGCCTGAACAAAGGTAACAGGAAAGTCAAATGTAGAAGATAGATACCATTGTGAACTTGGTCTCTACAAACATCAACAACAATATAAATACCATCATGAATTAATTGAAACAAGTTTACCAAATTTTTATCAAAGCAATTCTTGATTCCAACTAATTTCAATTGTGGTCGCGAAATAATAACAGAAAATCAAGCCATAACTTATCCCTTAGTGTTGTACGATATTTCAATTACATATAGATTAAAAGATTAAAATAATGTTCTTTTTAGATTCTAGGTCGCTCCTTACGAGTGGATCATGTAGCTGATTACAAGCCACCAAAGGAAAATGATAAAATAGATGAAGAAACTTTACAATTATATAAAGAGGGATGTGCTCCAAAACCTGAAATTAATGGTGGAAAAGAAAGAAAATAAAATGGAACAACTTCATATACATAGCACACCTTGAGGAAATAAAATTTTTTTGTTGTTATATAGAACTTGTTTTTGTGAACATAACACATACAGAAGGCGTGGCTGGAGGTCAATGTTCAACAAATCAACATTACTCATCAACCTCGCAATTTTTTTACAGTATGGGTATCAAATGAAAGCTATTTTTGATAACATTTTGTATGTTATTTAATTTTTTTAAGTTATGAAGTAAAATAAAAAAAAGTTTTTTCGAAAAAATGCCTTATTATTCTATCAAAATCAGAATGGAATATAATATTTCACTCTCACTCATTCTCATTCTATTTAGATATGCTTTGCAAATATTGCACATGTTTTGAGAGTAAAGAGAATCATTCGAAAATCAAATACATTCACGCAGCTCTTTAATAAACATATCGTACCTCGTACAAGTATATTTACAAATAGAGATTACCACAACTAGATAACGAAAATCTATCTACCCGTTCTTAAAGAAAGCTACTTTGAAAATAAGAAAAGGTTACAAAAAACCACGAAGCTAATTCCTAAATGTCGAAGCTAAATGAAAATAATAAAAGATAGATCTAGCATCAAATGGGCTAAACGGGCAACATTGGTTGCGGTTAGTTTGATGTTATTCAGGTACTCACAGTCACGCCACGGTCATATGTTGCTTCAATGTTAATTTAGAATTCAGGAGAGCGGATGAGTCAAAAAAATTCTGAGTAACTCATTTCGTAGAAAAATTACTAGTTTTACATTTTTGAAAAATAAAATAAGCTACTAAGGGTGTGTGCGACTTCGCCTAAATTGTGAATTTTCCCAAATTATTGGAAATATATCGATAATGCAGTGAATAGAAACAATTTAAGAAATTTTCAAGCAACCTTTCATACCTAAATACTAGCTGTGAAAAAATTAATATTGCTGGTTTTTTGTTACTTCCCCATTTAGAATAAGTCAAATTTAGAAACGAACTCGCACACTTCGTCAATTATCTTTCATATTTCGAAGCAGTGCTGTAATATTCCAGTGTCATCAATTAAGGTCCTAAAATTTAGGCGAACTCGCACACATCCTAAGTAGAATTTTTGAAATTACGATATACAAATTGATCGACTCTGCTTTGCGACTTGAATCATAGCGATGTATTACATATTCTAAACATATCGTTGTGAAGACAATCGCCGGTAGTGATATATCGTTCATCACTATGTAAAATACATGTGTTTTTTTAACTCAACATACCGTGTGCCTGTTGAAGTTTTGTTATTACCATGGAGGGAATTTTAGAACTTTTCCAGACATTCGTCAATTCAGACAGTGATTCTTTAGATATATACCTGGACGCATTGGATGAACATAAAAGTTTTTTCGTTACAGTAAATTTTTGTATATAGAATAATAAATTAGAACAATAACCAACCACATGTCTGCTTATAGGATTCACATGCAGTTGATAACGTCGTTCAAATAATAAGCTCTTCATTAACAAACTCGGAAAAACGTGGTCTTGGGCTAAAGCTGCTTAATCGATTTGTGAATGATTTTCCTACTACAATATTGGAACAGAAGTTAAGTTTCTGGACAACATTCACACTCAAAGCTTGTACCAAACGATACTATGAGCTTTATCCAGGACTTGTTTTTAACACATTGTGTATGTATCATTTGAAGTTTCAGATAAATATTTGTTGTATTACTTCCTACTTTCTTCTTTTGCTTTTAGCACGAATTGCGAAAGCTTCTCAGAGATCACCTGATTTGGTGAAGTCCTTTGCAAATAATCACTTGATTAAAATTTATGAAGCATTTCCAAATGCATCACCAACAGAGCATTTATCAGTGTTGCAGTGCGTTGAAAACACTTTGCGTTTATATCCGGGTGTAAGTGGCAAGAGTAGAGGAATTATCCAGCAGTTCTTATTGAGTTTTATCGATAGTCGGAACGACGAATACGTTAAATATAGTGGAAAATGCCAACTTTTACTGCAACAAGTACGTGGTGGTGGCGCAGAAGGTATTAATTACAAAAATCAATGGCAAGGATATCAATTGAAACTCTTGGGGAGCTTGCATTTGTTGCAAAATTTGGCTTTTGCAAATTGCTCTGAAGTTTATGATGAACCTATCGTACTCGATCAGCTTGAAGTTCCTACATTGGAGTTAAGCGATGAACCAGTTCGACGAGCAATGCAATTGTATTCGCGTTTTCGTAATTTAACGCAATATCTGATAATAGCACTACGGTAAAGTGACAACATTAGATTTACAAATTCGAAAATAGAAATTAATTTGTTTTTCTAATTGATAGCGAACCGTATCCAGTAGTTAAACCAATTTTTCCCAAAAAAATACTTAATCTTATTGGTCGATGCTTGGCGGTGACTTGCGGCACTATTCAGCGAAATATTATATCCGAAAATATAGCATTAGGCATTGTGGTGCCCAACATGCATTACCATATGTTACAAGTACTCGAGGCGCTAATGCAAACGTAATTTTATTATTCCAATTTGTTTGTATATAAATATTACTAACAATCATCTTTTTAGTTTGCGGAGTCATTTAAAATCCTACCACCATACAATTCTTGGATTTTTATCAGATGTTCTAAAATGGACAACATCCAGCTATTTTAAAACAGCAAGAAAGCCTTTTACGTAAATAGTCATACATATATTGGTGTAGTACTTTAATTAATATGATCAATTTCTGTAGGAAACTACGCATAAAGGCATATGATTTAATTGTCCTGTGGTGTTCAATGAATCGTAGTGGTAGCCGATGTGAATTAATTGCTGAATTGTTAATTCAACAGATCCTCAATGATGTGTCTATTGTAAAAAGTGAATTTACCCTGGAGGTATAGTAGAATCTGTGGTTTGGACTGTGTTGTTGAATTTTATTGATATTGTTGAATTGTTAATAGGTCCAAAGTGGAGCACGAAAACATATGACGAAAAAAGCACGCCGTCAACTGAACAATATACAAAATAAGCAATCACAAATGGCGTCAAATTCAGTGAAAGGTGTTTTTCAAACGGAGGAAGGCAATCAATTGCTTTATATAGCTGCTTTGAAATGCTTACAGCGTCTCTTATTGTCATCGTCAAATTTTTTGAAACCAACATTAATGAATGTAATTATCAAAACGATGCAATACTTAATTTATAACTTTAACGTTTCTTTTTGTAGACCGTTCAAAATAATATTTTGCAAATATGTTGCTCAATTGTACACGGTACATCGTCGTACGATTCATCAGCCAGAATTGAGGCTTACAATACATTGTACATTCTATTATTGGTTCCACATCATTTGTGTCCCCCACCAACTCAGCTGATATTTACTATTTTTCGAATGGCACAATCCGAAGATAATGTTGCAAAAGTTCGTAATTATTGTGGCGATATTTTAAGCAATTTGGATATGGCGATACATCCACAAAAGGACACCTTATCATTCGCTACAAATATACGAGATATTCGTAGTACATTTTTCAAATCGGGGCTAACATTTGCAAATAATATTTCCAAGAATAATCTTGACGTAGTAAATGAAAATACAAACAAGCTGAATGATTCGGAAATAGATGATGATGATGATGATGATGTTGAAGAAGAAATAGAACATGGAAAATCTATGGAAAATGAAGCAGACAATAGAGTAATATATGAAATAGAGAAGAATGTAACAAGATCTACTGCAATTGAGGAAACAAATAATGGCAGCGACACAGCAATTCATCTCGAAACAACGACAATAAATGAAAGTGATGAAGACTCGCCAGACATATTGCCACAGCCTTCTTTTAATTTTGATAAAGTCAATAGCGAAACTAATTTGAGCATCAACATTAATGATGAACAGAATGAACTCTTACCGCCAAAAAAGAAGAAAAAACTACAACATGATGCAGATAGTAATGACGACTTAACGACTATTGGTCAACAGACAGATGCTAAATACTCTATTGACTCCCAATCTGAAATGCAAATAGTAGAAGATATTGCAGCTGAATTTGTAGATGAATTAAATTAATATTTGTTTATTGTATTTATATTATAATTTAATAAATAATATATACGTATATTCTATAATACCATAGCCCATTGCAAATTTATATAATAGTATCATATAATAAAGTAGCTAAAGAAATTTTAAAATGTCCACGATTTAAGGGACGCCACATAAGGTACAACATAAGCCCATTGTGGTAATTTTGCTAGCATATTTGCAAATACACTTGTATGCTCCTTATGGTATTCGGAATGGCAAGTTACTAAACTTATGTCGACAAGAGATCGTGTATGATTGCCAACAGCAGTCTGAAATTAAGCATCATCATAGTGTGTTTGCATGAAAACGATATGATAGCACTTACCTTAAAATTCAAAGTAAAATTAAGTGGTGCTGACTCAAGTCCATGTGATATCATTACAAAATATGCCGCCTGATTGTTGTATATTGTTTGTGCAGGAACATGATCCAATAGAGTCCAGTTTTGTAGTTGAACGGAATCCTTGAGACGTATTTGCAACGACAATAAATAACTGCCGGTCAATAGAAATGACATTTTATGCGAAGTTTGTGTCGTCTGCTCATGACTGATCAGAGTTAAATGAGCCATATCTCTGATTATAGGTGCTGGTCCTGGTATCCAGTAGCCTCTATAAATATGATTCATCAAAAAGATGTAACGTTTACCAAGATGCAATCGCAGATTACCTTGTCAGTAATTGTCGTGCTGAATATAAGGGGAGACCGCAAAATATTTCATTTTTACACAATATATTTTCGTCTTGTGGTATTGGTTCTTCAGGCATTGTTAGACTTTCGATTGTCTTGCGACTATTACGATCCATATCTAGCATCCAGAAGCCAGAATCAGTATAACGAATATTGCCTTCTTTATCATACAAAGTACGAATTGTATGCTGTCAATAGATGAATTGATTAATTAGACATTAACGTGAAGGTGAACAAAAATAAACACCCGCCTGATAGTGTTATTACCGTTATATAATGCCTTTGAGGCTTAGGTTCACCTGTACTATCATCTCTATATGGGAAACCATAATTTGTGAATGCAATCAGATAAAATCTTGTTATAACATAGATGGCAAATAGAGTGATGAGAAAGTTTTTACGCTTCCGAAATAAAATTATCAACGGTGTCAAATAGCTAGTGACAAACAATGTCATCGAACTGCATATGATGGCAATCATAACATCCGGATTTTTATTACCACCCGAACGACCAGATGTTGGTATAAACATATCGACAACCATGTGATAGAAGTTTGTCGACCATAAAACGACAAATACCTGTCCAGCTAAATGAACATAAAGCCATTTATGTACTATGGAAAAAAGAACAATCAAAAATGAATACATAAATCTGACTATCTGCAATCACATACCAGAATTTTGATAATGATTAAAGCTAATAATTATATTTGATAGTAGAATAATAAGCAGTGGCACTATTATAGCGTATGCCGTACGTATGCCAGCTCCAGTAAGCGCAGCACCTAAAATACTCCAAAAGAAAGTGGTGCCAATTAAACGTGCCTGTGTTTGTAATGCCACACTCATGGAAGCCTGTGGAAGGAAAGTGATTTCAAAATGTATTTTCTTTAATTTGACTATCGTTTACCTTAGTATTGCGATTTAAGAGCAGATGAACAGCGCATTGTACAAATACGGTAACCAAGCAATATGTTGGAACGCAAATTATAGCATTCGCATACCTGTAGTTGTATATACAATGATATACGTTAGATAAAAACAACCATGATAGTAGCAAACATTAACATTACCATGACATTGTTTTACCAGTTAGATCCAAATCATAAGCAATAGCATAGCATAATGCATTCGAAGTAACTAGACTGATCATATTGATCAGAAATCCCAAGAATATTTCATATCGTAAATGTTTTTTATTAATTCCTGCAAGCACAAAAAGGGTAAAAACTATGTATACGATTGAAATCACACTAAAATTATTACCTGTGTGGCTTGAAAGCATATGATATGGAATCAATACTGCACAAGTGACTACAATATAGTTCAGAATGACGGAAAAATTCGTGGAGTATGCAACACAAAATATGCCGAAAATATCAAAAAACACTTGCGGTCCAGCAATGTGATTCTAAAAAACAAATCAACTACTCTAAATAAAATATAACAATGAACGAAAATCACACATTTACCTGAGGATTGGTTAATTCCTTGCTATTTGATATTATCTTAGCCAGAGCGAGAATATTTTCTCCTGTATGCTGTAGAACATTTCTTGGAATATAATCAATATGATCAAATTTCGTATGGTATCTATAACCATTAATATAATGGGCAAAATCTAATCCCGGTACGCCACCAAAATCTCGAAATATTCGAAAATCTGTATCGGAAGGTATTAAGCCGGATTGAAAAACTTCTTCTGCGGCAACTTGAGCATTGGGATACGGTGCTGATTTCCTATATAACTATTTTTATCGAATATTATATATTATTGTACGAGTACATGTGCTATAATGTCTGTATTTAACCTTAATGAGCCATGAGTTATTTGGACTACTTTGGAAAAGCAACTCCTTTCCAGCAGACCCAACAGATTCTAGATTTATAAAAGCTATATAAAAACGATTTATGGACACTTTCTTCTCAATTAATGCAAATAAACAAAATACCTTTAATGTCCTTTGCCCATTTATGTTGTGTTATAAAACCATGTGCTGCTTGCAATCCAGTTTCTTCAGCTCCATTAAATAGAAACACAATTGCATGTTTATTTCTTTCTTTGCGTCGTGATAGAATACGCAGTATTTCGAGCATAACCACACAACTAGCTGCATTATCACTAGCTCCTGGACTTCCAGCTACCGTATCAAAGTGACAATTAATTAAGAGTGTATTATTATTGCCTACCAATTCCTCATAACCGTGCAGTTTAACAACGACATTCTGTACATTGCGATATACGCTGGTCATACCAGGTTTAAATCCTGACCAAAATGATCCACTAACAACCTAAATTGAATCATTTTTTAGCATGAAATGAAATACCACTTTTATCTGTGTCATCTCACTTGTACATCCACCTCTAAACGTTGGTTACCATCAGCGGTCTGTTTGATGTGAGATATCTCTCTTTTCAGAAAATCAACAGCTAGAAATTCATTACTATAGGAACCAGTAGGACGTGGCCCAAAACTAGTTAAAATTTTTAAGTCATTCCAAGCTCGTTCAGAGGAGAAGCCATCCGATCCAAAGCGATTGTTAGCTTTTGGTAGAAATTCTCGTAAATTGTAACGTGTAATAAGACTGAGGAATAGCACAGCAGCAATAGAAATGAAACCCCATCCTTCCGATATATTGTGAATGTTACGTTTCGTGTACACTGGAAATATGTACATAATAATATCCTAGCCAAAATTTTTCAAAGATTTAATCGATATTACCAGCACCGAGAACATAAGGTATGTCCCTATCACGGCGACAGCTCTGTAAATTAAATGTTCCCAACTACACTCTTAATAGAAATATACTTCAAATTTATGTTCACCTTCGATGCTTCGTCCAACAGCCGCATCTAGTTATAAATCGATAATTGAATATTTAAATATCTGCTTCAGAAATATTTGCATATACACATATGTATATTTTATATTTTGGAAAAAACACAAATAAACGCTATTATCTAATAAAACTGGAATGCAACAATGTTTAATATCAAGCAACCTTTACTGATAACTACCAATGCATATATATATATATATATATATATATATATATATATATGCATTGGTATATATTGGTATATATATTTATTTATTTATTACTGATTTGTGAAAGATTAGTTAACCCATTACTTTGGTGAACACGAAAAAAGTATCGATATTTACATAAATCGATACTGATACTGATGTTTAAATATTCGGTACTTTTTATAATCGAGTAGTTTCACTGGATTCAAAATCACACGTTTCGATTGTAAATAGGTCTGATTGTTTACTCTCCCAATAAGAATTATCCAGCAACGAAATTTTAGAGAGTGAGAATGGATTCGCTCTCAAACAGAAAAATATCCACAAAAGTAAACAAACAGAAATTTCCAAAAAATTGCCAGTCAACAGATACAGCTGATAATTAATATCAATTTTAATATCAAGGCAATATCAAAAGGAAGCGATTCCAATCAACTTGCCTCACGAACGCATAGTTCTTTTCTGAATACTGGTTCAAACAATTCGACTAACTAATAAAATCTAATGCTAAAACCTAATCCATTGGTAATTTGTCATCTTCTTATCATTTTAAATCTATGCACACTTCAAGAGTATTTTGTTGTTGTAATGTGTGTTTTAATCATGTTTTTCTTGATTGCAAATTCTTACAAGTGTAGGTTGCCGTAGCTCAGTGGTTAGTGTGTTGACCTTCTGATCTCTAGGCCGTGGATTCAATCCCAGGGTGAAACATAACAAATTTAATATGGAAAGATTTTTGTTCCGAACGGTACCCACCTGTCGCCATGCAATTGGTAATTCTTCCGGCAGTAACAATTTGCCATGAAAAAGCTTGTAAAAGAACTCTGCGACAAGGCTCAGAAAAAGTGATGTCACAAGGGTTCTGCTGTTCGGAATCGGCTAAAATAAGTAGGCCCCTTCTAATACTGTCCAAATTTAATACGCACAACAGTAATTGAAGGGAAGCTCGCCAAAGAGCCCTTTGGGGCTTTAAATGCCCCATATTTATTATACTTTTTAAATTCTTTTAAGTAAAAATTTATCCAGTAAAAACTTGTAAGATCTCTCACAGCGAACTGTCATTTTACGCTCTCATTTTCTTTATCTCATTACTAAATATCGAACAATTAACAACTGTGCTGATAAAAAAAACCGTATTGGGTTAAGAAAAAAAAATGTTTTTTTTGGTCCAGAGAATGTTTCAACATAATGGCACTATTTTCAACAAAAGTGTCATGCTGTTAGCGTATGCCGACGATATAATCGGCATGAACACGCGAGCAGTCAGTGCAGCATTCTCAGAGTTAGAAAGAGAGTCTCATCGGATGGGTCTTTCGGTGAACGAGGGCAAGACGAAGAATCTAGTGTCAACAAACAAAGAGTCCACGCGTCTTGGACAGCACGTCACTTTTGATAACTACGCTTTTGAAGTAGTAAGGGATTTTGTCTATCTTGGAACCAGCATTAACAGCAGTAATGACGTCAGTCTGGAGATATTTCGAAGGATCTCTCTTGCAAACAGGCGCTACTTTGGGCTAAGTAATCAATTGAGAAGTCGAGCTCTCTCTCGAAGAACGAAAACTACACTCTACAAGTCTCTCATCATGCCTGTCCTAACATATGGCGCTGACGCCTGGACAATTTCCACTTTGGATGAGCGAATGCTTGGAGTTTTTGAGAGAAAAGTTCTACGCAAGATTTTTGGACCTATTTGTGTTGGTTGCGAGTACCGAATAGCTGTACTAGCTGCATATCGATATAGACATAGTAAAGCGCATCAATATCCAGCGGCTGCGCTGGCTAGGTCATGTTGAGCGAATGGAAGAACACGCGCCAGCTAAGAAGGTGTTATATTCGGAACCCTCTGGAGGACAACGCAGAAGAGGAAGACCTAACCTCCAGTGGAAAGACCAAGTACTGGAGAACCTGACGGCGCTTGGAATTTCTAACTAGTGAAGAACAGAGATGGCTGCCAAATCATGTTATATTCGGCCTAAATCGATATTCGGTTGTTATGGCCACATAAGTAAGTAAGTAATTAAGAACTTTTTAACATAATCTTTCAAACTATGAGTGAAATTTTGATACTTTTTTTTGTGATCCACCCTAATGTATATGCCGAAATTGCTGCTGCGTTGTTGGAAAGCGGCATTGCTTTTACATCTGTTGAAGTAAAGGTAAGAGTACAATATTTGACCAACAGATATTGGTAGTCATAAAACTCACTTTTTAAATTGATTTACTGGCAAACCTGGCAAAGAATCAAATTGACGCCTCAGGTGGCTCAAGTTCACTTACGTTGAGTTTGTAATCTGATTTAATCCTGATGCTGACATTTTCATGCTCCTTCTGCTCCACCAACACTTGATCACGCATTGTCGATGTGATGATCTATACCCTTGCCTATCCATCGGAATCGTTCTTTGCGTTCTCTATAACTACATAAATTACACATATATAAAAAAAGTATTTTCGTTTTTCAATTTCCTGTACAAATATAATTTATTGACGATATTTTCTAGCATTTCTCTAAATTTTCTTGAATATGCGTTAACATTTTCTATTTTAGCATTTTTCAAGTAAGAAAATATAATAAAAATAGAATGCAAACAAAATGTTCAAGAGCTGTCAAAAATAAAACTCGTTAACTAATGTAAAAATGAAGATTAAATGAGGGAGATCTAGTAAATCACATAATGTAAAAAGCTATCCACCTAAATTTGTTTGTCAATTGTGCGATTGTAGCTAAAACTAAATCATCACTAACGATTCATAATGCCGTGCTTATTTTTTTTTTTTTTTTGGCTTCAGGATTGCTTTATATAATAGCACTTTGTATTCAAGATTCAACTTTGATCTTTTGTGTAACAGCCACCATAACTGATTCATTTTAAGCTTGATCTGAGTTTTCTTTGCCTCTATGTGATTTTTCCAGGTCAGCCTTCTGTCGAGGTGAATACCCAAGTACTTTGTTGAGGAACATTGTGGAACTGATTGGCCATTAATATTAAGTGGGGGACATGTATCTAGCCTTAGCGTGAAGGTTACATGTACGCTCTTTGATTCATTGACTTTTATACGCCATTTTGCTAGCCAGATTTCGAGAGAATCGACATGAGTCTGCAGGAGTTTAGTAGCTTCTATGGGGTTAGAGGTAGAGCACAATATTGCCGTATCATCAGCAAAGGTCGATATGAATGTATAGTTATGGTTGGGCATATCGGAAGTGCATAAGAGATACAGTAAAAAATGCCGTGCTTATGATGTGGTTATATTGTGGCTATTAGACCCATTTTGGGTCTAATAGCCATTGTGGGTGCCGTAGCTCAGTGGTTAGTGTGTTCGCCTTCTGATCTGTAGGTCGTGGTTCAATCCACTTCTCTTCCATTACTGTTGTGCGTCTTAAATTTTGGACAATATTAGAAGGGACCTACTTATTTTAGCCGGTTCCGAACGGCAGAACAATTGTGACATCACTTTTTCTGAGCTTTGTCACAGAGTTCTTTAAGAAGCTTTTTCATGGCAAGTTGTTACTGTGGGAAGAATTGCCAATTGCTTGCCGACAGGTGGGTACCGTTCGAAAGAAAAATCTTTTCGATATTAAATTTGTTATGCATCAGCCGGGTATTGAACCACAACCTACAGATCCGAAGGCGAACACACTAACCACTGAGCTACGGCACCCAAAATAATCATAAACGATCCTAAAATCCCCAGAAATTTAGTTTTTTTCAACTAAACTGGTCCATCAGAAAGAACTCTAAATAACTTTCAGAAAGGAGCCTTTCCTAATCAAGTTCTGTGCTTTAAAAAGCTTTCGAAAAGAGAATATACACCGTAAAAAATATTTAAATTGAAAAAAAAATTCCTTAAACCTCTTAAAAAAATAAATAAATATGTGCCACTTATAAGCCCCGAAGGGCTCTTTGGCCGAGCTTCTCTTCCAGTACTGTTGTGTGTGTTACATTTTGGACAGTATTATACCTACTTATTTTAGAGTTTCGAACGGCAGAACCCTTGTGACATCACTTTTTCTGAGCTTTGTCACAGAGTTCTTTTAGAAGCTTTCCCACGGCAAATTGCTACTTCCGGAAAAATTTGCTAATTGCTTGCCGACAGGTGGGTTCTTATCAAAGAAAATATTTGGGAATGTTCCAAGACGTCAACTTCATCTCTAACGCCACTGCTCAAATGTAAGATTTTTTATATTTTCTCGCTTTTAAAGAATTTCATACGAGCATCAGTTTTATTTTAAAATTTATCATATGTACTTACTAGATTAGCGTAACAAATATTCAAAGTTATCATAGAAATGAGTGATTTTTGTATAATTTAAATAATTTTTATTTTTAACTAGGTAAAAAGGGTTAACAGTCCACATATTGCAGGAACTTATTCACATATGTACAACATATATAGGTATATTAATTTGTATATCAACGCAACGCAACGCAAACGTACAAAATTTTACAAATATTCACCAAATACTTATGCTAAAACTTATAAACTAATTCACATGTATGTATGTAATAAGGTAGGCATATATCTATTTGTTGAAAAAAAGAATTAATGTATTATTAAATTTATATAAAGTCTTAATCTTTCTACATATTCAGTTCTTAAGAAACAGTGCATCAAAATGTAATGTATTTGTTAAGTGGAAGCTACTGGAAATATGGTCGGTCATCCATATACCTATTTGATTGCGTTACGTGCCAAATTGTTTTCTAAGCTTCAGAGCCAGAGAAAATGTATCCGGTGGTACAGCAACACATGCCGGATATGTTTTAATTTGTGTTGGATCTTTGCATGATATATCATAACAACGCATTATGTTGGCTAACATTATAAAACCAAAACCTTTAACTAAATTTTGTCCAATGCAAGTTCGTTTACCAATGCTAAATGGTAGAAAGTGAGGAATATTCTTTTTTAATTGTAAACGCTCGGTGACCGTTTCATTTTCACCATTACGAGTGCTGCTCTTTTCGATAAATCGATTGGGATTGAATTCTTCAGGTTTAGTCCAATACTTTGGACTGGTATTTAATTCATAATTGTTAACAAATACAATTGTACCCTTTGTCACGCCATATCCAGCAATTGCAACATCTTCGGTAGCCACATGCGGTACTATTGGCGATGATGAATAACGCAATACCTCATAAATGGTTGCTAAAGTATAGGGTAAATCGTCTGTATCCCTTAAGCAGACGTTACGGTTTGAGTCGCCAATGACATTGTCGATTTCCTCCTGCATTTTCCTGCCAACCTCGGGATTGCGTACAATATACGCCAATGCTAACATAACCAAATTTCCAATGGCCGAATGACCGCCTATAAAGTCTTCCAGCATGTAAATGATAGTATCACGTGTTACTCCATCATCTTCGGACAAACTTTTGAGCAAAGCGTCCGTGAAGTCCTTTTCGGGTGCCTCAATATCGAGGTGGCGCTCTCTGTCATTGACAATACGCGTGAGAATAAAATTTCTTATTGTTTCCGACCAATAGACGATTTTTCCCATATGCCTTCCATAAAATGGTTTTAGCCATGGCAAAAAGTCAACGGCATAACCTTGATTAATTTCCCAAAAGATTTCATCAAAGCAACGGACAATATGCTGGAATTCTTTGTCATTGTAGTCGAAACGCACTGAGCACATATACTGGCTGAACATATTTGCGCACGTTTGTTGTATGAGCGGCTTCAAAGGAAACTCTTTCCCGTCGGTAACTGTTTGTTGCAATTTTTCCATAAATTCTTGCATCTCGAAGCAGCCTACATTGGACATTTTCTGAAAGTAGGAAGTTGCGTCGCGAGGCGAACAATGTTTACGTGCCAGATTACGTCTTTTCTGCTGCAATTGTGACCAATCACATAGTGCTAGAGCTGAAACGAGAGAAATGTTGCTACATAAGTCTTCAGCTTTAAAGATAAAATTTCATAAATTTTTCAATGAATGCAAATGCGGTAAACGCATGCAAAAAATCCACTCCTACCACTGGGCTTAATGTGTTAATGGGTCACTAAATCACTTTTGTTTTTACTGACTTACTTTTGAACTATATTTAGACGTGATTTTATTCAATCAATACATCATCGTCATTGGGTTAATGTCTTACGACACAAGTGTGCGTATTTTTTTATTTTAAAGTTCATTATCACATATCGCCAGTATGTATTACGTATGTATCGTATAAGTACTAACCATATTGGCGCGCTTACAACAGTTCTGTACTGCTTTTATTGTAATAAAAAAATATCATCTGCGGCTAACTTTTATGCTTATACCGGATTTTAACTAATTAGTTGAAATTATTTAGTACCTGAAGGTTTTTTTTTTGCATCATTCTACAACCAATTGAATTAAAATATGAGGAATCCTTTAACCAATACTTAATAGTTTCAAAAAAAGGAGTGATACATATTCAATACATATTAGGGTTGCTTAATAAAATTAAATATTTCTATAAATATTAAAAATAAAATATTCAATATTAATATTAAATATGAATATTAAAAACATTACAGCATTTTGTACAGCTGTTGGCAATTAATTTATAAGTAACGCGTAACTGAAGAGCATCGCTTAATGCGATGTCAGAGCAGTTCATCATTCACCTTATATTAGAGCCAGGACACAGAGATATACTTTATTTAAAATTAATCAGAAAAATAATTTATAATTTTCCCTTCGAGTTTTCAATATTAAAAAGTGTGATTGGGGATTTTTCAATATAAATTAATGAATTCCTACAAATTTAAGGATGTATTACGGCTAATTCTAATGTTTTTAAGACGACATGTATATTTGTAAGTATATAATATAATATCGGTTTGTTAATTGTTCGAGTAATGAAATGAATTGTCAAAAGGTTTAGCAAAAATTTTATATTTCTCGAAAGTTCGAAATTTATTTTGGACTTATGTTTTCATTGCTAGTTTTATTCAATATAATGTAATTTGTAATGTGTAAAATATATGTCGCATGCTTACTGAATAAATTTTGTGGCATTGTTGGCGTGCTTTAATAGACAGAATTACATTGGAAATTTGGATAGTATTAAATTCCAGAATGCTCTTTTGGTAAATTGATACTGTCGAAAATATTGTTAATAGCTTGATTACCGATTGAAATCAATCAATTGAATTGATCACGATCGCACGGTTCGAATTCACAATCACATGTACACCCTTTTTACTTACAGTTATTTCTGTCACCACCAAAGAGTACATTGAAACGCATAAAATCTGGACGTCCACCAAAATATTTGCCATTCTGATTGAGTACTTCTCTAATGAGATCCAAATTATTTACAATAAGACATCGTGTAGTTCCCAATGTTAATGCATAAACATCACCATACTGCTTAGCTAGCTCGGTAAATCCCTGAAAGGGTACTTTGTATCGACCAATTAAAGCCAAATTACCGAAAATTGGCCAGGGAAATGGGCCCGGTGCTTGTTTATATTCCTCAATTTGAATTGTTGATGATGATGACTCCGACGATGTTGTTGGTGACGATGTTGATGCTTGAACCAAACTCGAAGCAGATATTGTAGAATTTATTACAGATTTCTTTGAACAGTTCATCACTTTTATGATGCGTACTTTTCTCAAACATGTATAAACAAATTTCAAATATGTATAAAACAATATTAAAAAACACACAATTAATAAAGCTCCCATAATTAGATCCATTTTTAATTGCACTTAGGATTTACTTTTGCTTGTTATGTTTTTTTTTTTGTTAATTTTAATGTTTTAGTTTTATTACAAATATAAATATTGTATGCTGATTTAGTTTAAATCACTGTTATTGATTGTGTATTCTATTCACAAAGTTGTCCGAGTATGTGTGTGCCGAACAAGGTGTTCGATCGCGAACTGAGGTAATTTCAATCATTGCCATCACTTATATATGTATTTTCGTGAAGTAGAATTTAATTAAACAAAAAAAAAACAAAAAAAGTAAAAGAGAATCACTATATCATGTATGTGTGCTTGTTGTTGTTGGCTTTTTGGTTTTTATTAGATGGATGGAGTCCGATTGAGCTCGTTCCTACATTATTTACATTTACATTCAACTCACTGAATTTTTTCATTCTCAAAATTCACTGATGTTAAAGTGTTTCTGTTTATGCGTTTGCTTGTTGTTCTTGTTTTTTTTTTGTAATAAAACAAAAAGTAAAACACTAAAAGTAAAGAGTTAATTAACATTAATTATGTGTGAATACTGCTCATATGTAAGTGATAAAAAAACTTACCAACAACGCTGCTGGTGCATAATAATGATCTGAGCAAACGTTGGTCGGATACGAAGCGCAAGCGCAAATTGTTATGCTCCCTGACTGGATTGTGTTGCTCATGAATTTTATGTTGACGTTGTTTGGCTTGGTTTTTGATATTAGTGTTCCATCACATTGATTGTACGTACCTACTATCTTTCTGAAAATTCTCACTCATGAATGCATTCTCCTAATGTTTGTGTGCACATGGAAGCGATAACAAGGTCTACTGCACACATTATAGCCTTTTGTACATGTATACAGATATCATAAATTTTCTCATTTCTGCATTTTCTTTTCTAACAACTTTTACACGCAATATGCATATATACCTTACATATTAGATTCGCTATTGCTTACATGCATCTGCTTAGAGTAAGGAAGGGTTATATGGAGCACATCTCTTTCTTTATGAAATAAATTTAGAAAAGAAAAAACTAAATCGAAAAGTTTATAAGTAAATATATAATATTAAATTCATTAGCCGTATTTGCAAAAATTATATAAATCTTTATTCGACAAGTAGAAAAAAAAATTTTACTACAATCTGCTAAATAAAATTCTGTTGGTGCTTAACTAATTTTTTATAAAAAGGACCTCGTAAAATTAAGTTTTTCTTGATAGATAACCCTCAAAAATATATCTCTTAAATATTCAATATTCATTGTTTCTAAACAAAAAAATTTCAAATACATCGGAGTAACAAAAATATTGTTGACAGTTATTTAAAAGAGATAAGGTTTCATATTTTGGTAAATTATGAAAAATTAGTTTCATGTTTTGATACAACATTAACTTTTACTAGCACCAGCTATGCTAAAAATTCTGGAAGTCCAGATGAGGCGTCTCATCTCAATTATATCAGTAAATCACATTATATGATATCAAATAATCCAAGTGTGAAAATACGTGGAATGGGAGAAAAACAAGTGAATCAATGTATTTTTTTTTTTTGGGGATACGTATATTATGTTACTTATTCTACCTTCAAAAAGTACGAATAATATTAGAGCAATATTATGAAATGTTATTGATTGTTGTTGTTGTTGTGTGTTGTCCACAGGAAAGAGAGAGAGATTGCTACTTGGGTATTTCTTAGTAGTTTGTTCGTCAGCCCTCGGATGGTTGCCTATAATTTCCTCGACCCATTTGCACAATCGTCCAGATGGTTCATCCATTTGGATTTACAGAGCGGATTTGGTCACGTTCTCGCTGAAGTAACACCGTATCGTCTGAGTACATTTCTGGGGTATTCTACCTGCCGGTATCGCCCTGAACATCGCCTTTGATAAAATCCTTCGGAGAGGTGCCTTGCCCACCTGAACACTGGAAGAATGACTTTCCGAACAAACATACTCTCGGAAAGCTCGGTAAATTTCGGCCAATTGGTTTATGCAAAGTTAATATACTTCCTCCTCTGTCTTATCTACGGAGATGATGATTGGTATATGGTCGGAACTCAAGCAAAGCTGATTCTTGTAGCTGATTCAACACCTCATTGATGGTATTGAAGTGAGAGCTATGCATACTATGTAGATGTCGCGGCCATCGTTACCCAGTGCGGAAAATCAGCTCTCATGGTGGGTATAGAAATCGCTAAGAATAGTTCTGTTATTACCGTCAATGATGGAATAAAGCCAGCGCTGCAGCTCGTGACAGGCGGAATGTAGACATTGATGATGTCGATGAATACCTGATCCGCTTTTATAGCAACGTAGTTAGCGTGGAGCTGGCGTGGGAGTGAGGGTACAGTTAACCGTTAGCTTGGTTTCCTGTACAACAGCAATGGTTATACCGTGCCGCTCCATATAGTTGGTGATTTCAGCTATTATAATAATAGCAATTGCAATTTAGCTGCATAGTCTTGCAGGCGAACGGAATGTTTGAGGTGGGAGAGACCTTATTGATCAATCTGAAGGTTGAAATTGCTATTAATCCTTTGTGAATCATTCTCCTTCTTCTGAATTTGGAGATATTGAGAAAAAATTTTCGCATTGAATTTTTGAAAAACTTATAACTTCCCTTTGGGGAAAGTATTCAATGCGTTATCCAATTTTGTATTGCATTCGAGGTTAGAAGCGTTCACACGTTCCCGTTAGAATGCCAATATTCTCCTCATCGGAAAGAGTTTGCAACGTTGAACTGCTCGCACATCTCATTAAAAGATGTTCTGCAGCTACGGGCTGCTGATGAATTCAGGCAAACTAATTCCAGGGGTTTGATCGCTATTTGGATATATATTTGAGAGGAGAAATTTTTTATAAAAAGTAAAGTAAAGTAATTAAGTAACACGCACAAAATATATGTAGCCAAAAGCAGTAACCGCTTAACTCCATTTAAGAGAGAATTGAGTTACGTGTGTAAAATTTTGGTAAAGATTGCATTTAAAGGTTCTGAGAAAATGAAGAAAAACCAAAAAATATATAATAATTTTAAGTCATTTCTTTCGAGGAAGAAAGACCCCAAATTTCAATTTTTAAGTGCAGATAATTCTTGAGATTATCTTAAAAATTCTTAAATTCATCCAACTGATTGGAGTTTTTTTTTATTTACTGCTTTCACCCAGAAATTAAAAAATTGAAAAAATAGACTTAATTAAATTAATTTAATTTAATTGACTTATTTTTATCCGTTGAATTATGATATTGTTAGTGTTTGTTATTATACCCTACAATCCATTTATTACTCAAAAGATGATCTTATAGCCATTTACTTAACTTTAAACATTCTTTATGCTCTATCTGAGTCGAAATAATTTAAAAAGATTTGATATATTGCGAGCAGTTAAATAAGTCAGTTACTTTTAGAATTTCCCGCATAGTAAGCTTAAGTGCAGCCCTGGTTCTGTCACTACCATATGTTAATAGACTACCGTTAAATACATTTCGACGAAAAAATTTCGTGTGCACATCATGCATTGATTTTTACGAAATAAACCACCACCGAAACCAAGAAAAGGCTTGAAAAATACAATGCAGATTCTGCACCATCAACTTCAATGGGGTTAAGAAGTGATTTAATGAATTCCGCTGTATCCAGAAGATGAAGTCACGTCAGGAATCGTCGATAAATCCATGGAATGATATTAAACAATCGGAGAATGAAAGCGCATTAAGTGGCCCAACCCACCCCAAGTGAGTTGAATTGGACTTGAAAAAGCTAACCACAAGGTGGGTGCATCGTTTCCTCAAAATTTACACAAACACAATCGTTTGATAGTTTGGCGATGTTTAATCACAATTTGAACGAGTTTTTGGATGAGAACATCACAGAGACCAAGAAACAATCAAAGCAGTAGACTTCTCCGGATGAACGTGTACCAAAGAAGGCTAAGGTGGGTCTGCCGGCTAACAAGGTCATGGGGGGAGTCTTGTTTTTTTTTTTTAGATGTATGCGGTGTAATTCATATCGGTTACCTTGAAAAGGGTAAAACGACTATCGGCGATTATTTTCACAGCTGCTGGACAGTTTCGACATTCGTTTGAAGCAAAAACGACCGTATTTAACGAAGAAGAAAGTGACCTTCCACCTTGTAAACGCGCCGGTACACAAGTCCGCAGTAACAACGGCAAAATTGCATGATTTAGGTTACGAATTCCTCTCTCTTCTAGCATATCATCTAGGTTTGGCGCCCCTTGCGACTAAGGCTAGATTATGTTGAAATATACAACTCTTTTTTGTCGAAAAAATACCTTTCATTCAAGAATACAGTGACTATCTAACTATATCGTAAATCCGAATGTGTCAAAAGAAAAGTTTAATGTACCATTTTAAAGCGTCTTCTTTTTCATCAAAAATTAAGATGATATAGCGATTAATTGATAATTTTCTAAATGATTTCCGCTCATCTTTTTAATATGCTAATTCGTCTTCGTTATGTCCTGTTTCTCTTCATGAAGATCTCAGATTTGCAAAGAGCTGCAATCTTCATTTGGATTATATTGCTTGAAGTATTGTATCCATCAATACTTTAACTGCAATCAAAACCGAATTCAATAATGATTTCTCACTGCACATTGGAGAATAAAGAAAAATTAAAAGATATAAACATTTTTCAATAGCAAGGTGAAAATTGTTGCCATTATTGAACTAGAAAAAGATCAAGACAAATCAAGACATGGGGTCACTATATAAAAACATACCTACACAACATATATGTATAACGTCAAAATAAAAATATTTTAATGCATAAGTATATTAATTTATGACTATTTTTGTAAAATCGTCGATTTTACTGCAATAAATATCAAAAGTGTGCATTTACATATTTTTAGCTAAATAAACCAATTTCTTTGAACATATAATTGTTGCAAAAAAAAAAAAGAAAAAACGAAAGCGATAAAGCTATTAAATAAAAAAATGTTGTAAAAAATTCAACATATTACTAAGTAATTTGTATAAAAATTGCTAACTAGGTGATTGCAATCCTATTTCAGGCTACATCGTTTAAGTGTGTCACTGTTAATTATGCATCTTGTTTATAGTATTGTAGTATGTGCCATTTTTGTATCCAAGTGGAACATAAATATATGTTATTTGTTTATACAACAAGTAGATGTGAGAGCATATAAAGGTACATGTATATAGGTTGTCATAAATAAATTAAATTAAATGGATAAAATTTTAAATAATTGAATTTAAGACGAATTTTTTATACGAGTATGTATCAGTTTCCGGCATTCATATTTGTTTATAAGACATACAATCCGATATCTGATACGAGTAGCTATTTATTTTGAGTTGTTTCAATAATCGTAGACTTTGAATTGGTTAGATCAATTCTCAATGGTTTATTTATATTATGCACATTTAAGGTGCGTATTTTGATGTACATACATTTACGTATATCCATATGTATATAAGGTAGGTAGGTAGGTAGGTAGGTAGGTAGGTACCTACATATGAATCGTAGAATCGTAGAAGTTTGTTAGTGATAAGATATAAAAAACATTGACCGGAAGTGTATTACTTTGTAAACATTTTACAATTTAAAGTATTTACTTTGTTTGTTATAATATTTGTTTTTTTGTTTGTCTTGCAGGCGAACGGAATGTTTGAGGTGGGAGAGACCTTATTGATCAATCTGAAGGTTGAAATTGCTATTAATCCTTTGTGAATCTTTCTCCTTCTTCTGAATTTGGAGATATTGAGAAAAAATTTGCGCATTGAATTTTTGAAAAACTTATAACTTCCCTTTGGGGAAAGTATTCAATGCGTTATCCAATTTTGTATTGCATTCGAGGTTAGAAGCAGTTCACACGTTCCCGTTAGAATGCCAATATCCTCCTTATCGGAAAGAGTTTGTAACGTTGAACTGCTCGCACATCTTATTAAAAGATGTTCTGCAGCTACGGGCTGCTGATGAATTCAGGTAAACTAATTCCAGGGGTTTGATCGCTATTTGGATATATATTTGAGAGGAGAAAATTTTTATAAAAAGTAAAGTAAAGTATAGTAAAGTAATTAAGTAACACGCACAAAATATATGTAGCCAAAAGCAGTAACCGCTTAACTCTATTTAAGAGAGAATTGAGTTACGTGTGTAAAATTTTGGTAAAGATTGCATTTAAAGGTTCTGAGAAAATGAAGAAAAACCAAAAAATATATAATAATTTTAAGTCATTTCTTTCGAGGAAGAAAGACCCCAAATTTCAATTTTTAAGTGCAGATAATTCTTGAGATTATCTTGAAAATTCTTAAATTCATCCAACTGATTGGAGTTTTTTTTTTATTTACTGCTTTCACTCAGAAATTAAAAAATTGAAAAAATAGACTTAATTAAATTAATTTAATTTCATTGACTTATTTTTATCCGTTGAATTATGATATTGTTAGTGTTTGTTATTATACCCTACAATCCATTTATTACTCAAAAGATGATCTTATAGCCATTTACTTAACTTTAAACATTCTTTATGCTCTATCTGAGTCGAAATAATTTAAAAAGATTTGATATATTGCAAGCAGTTAAATAAGTCAGTTACTTTTAGAATTTCCCGCATAGTAAGCTTAAGTGCAGCCCTGGTTCTGTCACTACCATATGTTAATAGACTACCGTTAAATACATTTCGACGAAAAAAATTCGTGTGCACATCATGCATTGATTTTTATGAAATAAACCACCACCGAAACCAAGAAAAGGCTTGAAAAATACAATGCAGATTCTGCACCATCAACTTCAATGGTTAAGAAGTGATTTAATGAATTCCGCTGTATCCAGAAGATGAAGTCACGTCAGGAATCGTCGATAAATCCATGGAATGATATTAAACAATCGGAGAATGAAAGCGCATTAAGTGGCCCAACCCACCCCAACTGAGTTGAATTGGACTTGAAAAAGCTAACCACAAGGTGGGTGCATCGTTTGCTCAAAATTTACACAAACACAATCGTTTGATAGTTTGGCGATGTTTAATCACAATTTGAACGAGTTTTTGCGCCGTTTCGTAACCGTGGATGAGAACATCACAGAGACCAAGAAACAATCAAAGCAGTAGACTTCTCCGGATGAACGTGTACCAAAGAAGGATAAGGTGGGTCTGCCGGCTAACAAGGTCATGGGGGCAGTCTTGTTTTTTTTTTTTTTTTAAATGTATGCGGTGTAATTCATATCGGTTACCTTGAAAAGGGTAAAACGACTATCGGCGATTATTTTCACAGCTGCTGGACAGTTTCGACATTCGTTTCAAGCAAAAACGACCGTATTTAACGAAGAAGAAAGTGACCTTACACCTTATAAACGCGCCGGTACACAAGTCCGCAGTAACAACGGCAAAATTGCATGATTTAGGTTACGAATTCCTCTCTCTTCTAGCATATCATCTAGGTTTGGCGCCCCTTGCGACTAAGGCTAGATTATGTTGAAATATACAACTCTTTTTTGTCGAAAAAATACCTTTCATTCAAAAATACAGTGACTATCTAACTATACTCGTAAATCCGAATGTGTCAAAAGAAAAGTTTAATGTACCATTTTAAAGCGTCTTCTTTTTCATCAAAAATTAAGATGATATAGCGATTAATTGATAATTTTCTAAATGATTTCCGCTCATCTTTTTAATATGCTAATTCGTCTTCGTTATGTCCTGTCTCTCTTCATGAAGATCTCAGATTTGCAAAGAGCTGCAATCTTCATTTGGATTATATTGCTTGAACTGCACATTGGAGAATAAAGAAAAATTAAAAGATATAAACATTTTTCAATAGCAAGGTGAAAATTGTTGCCATTATTGAACTAGAAAAAGATCAAGACAAATCAAGACATGGGGTCACTATATAAAAACATACCTACACAACATATATGTATAACGTCAAAATAAAAATATTTTAATGCATAAGTATATTAATTTATGACTATTTTTGTAAAATCGTCGATTTTACTGCAATAAATATCAAAAGTGTGCATTTACATATTTTAAGCTAAATAAACAAATTTCTTTGAACATATAATTGTTGCAAAAAAAAAAAAAAAGAAAAAACGAAAGCGATAAAGCTATTAAATAAAAAAATGTAAAAAATTCAACATATTACTAAGTAATTTGTATAAAAATTGCTAACTAGGTGATTGTAATCCTATTTCAGGCTACATCGTTTAAGTGTGTCACTGTTAATTATGCATCTTGTTTATAGTATTGTAGTATGTGCCATTTTTGTATCCAAGTGGAACATAAATATATGTTATTTGTTTATACAACAAGTAGATGTGAGAGCATATAAAGGTACATGTATATAGGTTGTCATAAATAAATTTAATTAAAATGGATAAAATTTTAAATAATTGAATTTAGGACGAATTTTTTATACGAGTATGTATCAGTTTCCGGCATTCATATTCGTTTATAAGACATACAATCCGATATCTGATACGAGTAGCTATTTATTTTGAGTTGTTTCAATAATCGTAGACTTTGAATTGGTTAGATCAATTCTCAATGGTTTATTTATATTATGCACATTTAAGGTGCGTATTTTGATGTATATACATTTACGTATATCCATATGTATATAAGGTAGGTAGGTAGGTAGGTAGGTAGGTACCTACATATGAATCGTAGAATCGTAGAAGTTTGTTATTGATAAGATATAAAAAACATTGACCGGAAGTGTATTACTTTGTAAACATTTCACAATTTAAAGTATTTACTTTGTTTGTTATAATATTTGTTTTTTTGTTTTCAAAGTGTACATATATTTTAAATGATGTACCTAGTGTATATGCGCCTAACTACTATTATAGCGCCAATATGCATTTATTACTCGTGTTATTTCAATTAAGAAAAAACAATATCAATATACATGTAATAACTAGAATATGTATATTAGGGGAGGAAAAATTTTTTGCCCAGAAACCATTGATTCAGACAAATAAGTATTTCTATCCACATAAATCTTCATTTGGATTATATTGCTTGAAGTATTGTATCCATCAATACTTTAACTGCAATCAAAACCGAATTCAATAATTATTTCTCACTGCACATTGGAGAATAAAGAAAAATTAAAAGATATAAACATTTTTCAATAGCAAGGTGAAAATTGTTGCCATTATTGAACATACAAAACATACCTACACAACATATATGTATAACGTCAAAATAAAAATATTTTAATGCATAAGTATATTAATTTATGACTATTTTTGTAAAATCGTCGATTTTACTGCAATAAATATCAAAAGTGTGCATTTACATATTTTTAGCTAAATAAACAAATTTCTTTGAACATATAATTGTTGCAAAAAAAAAAAAAAGAAAAAACGAAAGCGATAAAGCTATTAAATAAAAAAATGTTGTAAAAAATTCAACATATTACTAAGTAATTTGTATAAAAATTGCTAACTAGGTGATTGTAATCCTATTTCAGGCTACATCGTTTAAGTGTGTCACTGTTAATTATGCATCTTGTTTATAGTATTGTAGTATGTGCCATTTTTGTATCCAAGTGGAACATAAATATATGTTATTTGTTTATACAACAAGTAGATGTGAGAGCATATAAAGGTACATGTATATAGGTTGTCATAAATAAATTAAATTAAAATGGATAAAATTTTAAATAATTGAATTTAAGACGAATTTTTTTATACGAGTATGTATCAGTTTCCGGCATTCATATTCGTTTATAAGACATACAATCCGATATCTGATACGGGTAGCTATTTATTTTGAGTTGTTTCAATAATCGTAGACTTTGAATTGGTTAGATCAATTCTCAATGGTTTATTTATATTATGCACAATTAAGGTGCGTATTTTGATGTACATACATTTACGTATATCCATATGTATATAAGGTAGGTAGGTAGGTACCTACATATGAATCGTAGAATCGTAGAAGTTTGTTAGTGATAAGATATAAAAAACATTGACCGGAAGTGTATTACTTTGTAAACATTTTACAATTTAAAGTATTTACTTTGTTTGTTATAATATTTGTTTTTTTGTTTTCAAAGTGTATATTTTAAATGATGTACCTAGTGTATATGCGCCTAACTACTATTATAGCGCCAATATGCATTTATTACTCGTGTTATTTCAATTAAGAAAAACCAATATCAATACACATGTAATAACTAGAATATGTATATTAGGGGAGGAAAAATTTTTTGCCCAGAAACCATTGATTCAGACAAATAAGTATTTCTATCCACATAAAAATAATTGTTTTAAACTATTTTGTATGTGCAACAATATTTATATGCCAAAAAGGCGGGCGATAAAATTTAATTTAGACAAATTAGACCCTCCTTAATGCATATACTCGTAGAATACATTTTCATATATATACATAAATGTAAAAATAACAAAAATTTCCTTATGGATTTCAAAGTCCAGAAGAGTATGCCTTAACCACAGTGTAACGGTGTAGAGATCATCTAAAAAGAGTGCTCCTGAAGAATTTCTTATTAAGAAATATATGAGATCTCATTACTTTTCATTGGACTGAAATCGTTTATCTCCGAACCAATTTTTTTTTCACATATGTCGAATATGAAGTCGCAGGGGCTAACTCACGATGGCGAAAGATTGATCTAGTGCATTATCGTAGCGGAATCTACTGCGCCGATAGCTTTCTCATAATCGAAATTGTATTTGTTGTCTACATGGCATTGTTTCGCATGACAGCTAACTTATTCAACTATGCTCGATGATGTTCTAAAATGAGGTTTATTAATAATTTCTTTGGTAGCGATCTCAATTGGGCCCCATAAGTCCGCAACAAAATTCGATTCAACCACCTTTGAACGAAGTGAGGAATCTCCATAATACATTTCAATTTGAATTTTGATTTCAGAATATTATAATTTATAACGGTATTTCATATTATAAAACTCTACTACTTCAGAAAATGAAAAATTTCAATCGAACTGAGTACAATTGCTTAATCAAAGTCGTACTAAATTGATGGCATCATAGAATATCTCTAATTAATTTCAGAATACTACATTTGGACTTGCACATAATCATATCTTAGAATATTTCGATTCTACAAACTACATATTTATGTAAGTAGTTTTCGAAGTAAATATTATATTGGGCTGGGTGCCGTAGCTCAGTGGTTAGTGTGTTCGCCTTCTGATCTGTATGTCATGGTTCAATCTCCGGCTGATGCATAACAAATTTAATATCGATAAGATTTTTCTTTCGAATGGTACCCACCTGTCGGCAAGCAATTGGCAATTCTTCCGACAGTAACAACTTGCCATGAAAAAGCTTCTAAAAGAACTCTGTGACAAAGCTTAGAAAAAGTGATGTCACAAGTATTCTGCCGTTCGGAACCAGCTAAAATAAGTAGGTTCCTTCTAATACTGTCCAAATTTAAGACGCACAACAGTAATGGAAGAGAAGCTCGGCCAATGAGCCCTTTGGGGCTTTAAGTGCTACATATTTATTTATTTTTTATTATATTATATTATATTACTGTGTTTCATGAGAACTTTGCTTGCTCTAACTTTCTCTAACTTGCTCTACACTTTGTTTCATGAGCCTGCTCTAGATGGAAATAGAGCAACTGAGAACACGATTTTCTGCACCAGCTATTTTGCTGGAGTAACTTAGAGCAAGCAATCAAATGTTTCTGATAGAACCAGCAATCAACTGTTTTGAGAATAGTTGTCTGAAATGTGTTTCATCATCATTTCTGCTTTGACTCTATGCTCTATTGTTTTTTTTTTTTTTGGCAGCTGCTCCATTCTGCTCTTACTTGAGCTGCTCTGCATTTTTTCGGTTAAATTAAACACAATTATCATATTATATGTTTCCAATTGGATTTTTTGATTGCTAACATTTTCGCAAAATAAATGGGGTTTTACGATTTTATTTTTTTAACCATTACCCCCATACGCCCCCTACTAATATATTGTACTATTTTCTGTATTCTGTATGTTACGATACCAAATATGTATGAACCGAAAATTTGTACCTTATGCAAATATACTGATGGCTTTGTAGTTGCTTATTTAGTTATTTTTTCTTTATTTTTACTTCTACATATTTTGCTTTCCTTGGTCACTTTACGTTGAACATTTACATATGATGTTCCAGGTTTCCGATATGAATGTGCATATTATATTATATAGATTTCATGTACCCATTATTTGTAATTCCAATTTTAAATTCACTCCAGTTTACATTAATTTTTATGTTTTTTAAACAAATAAATTCGTCATAGAATAACAGTTTCACGAACAATTAAAAATTTGATCAAACACGTGCAAAAATATATATATTCTAAGCGCATAAATTTCTATTTTGGACAATTCTCAAATTATCATGAAAATCGACATGTGATTACAGCTGATTATGATTTCTTTTACTTCATCAGCAATAAGTGCAAATTCGGGTTCACTCTGAACACTTTTGTGTTCGAATGTTGCGGATGAAATAGAATACTGTAATATTTTCTACAGGTTGGTCGGTTCATTACTGTTCTACAATTAGCATCGTTCTAATATTACAGTCCTTGCAAAACCCCCTAAGAGAGACAACATATTGTCTAACTAGATCAATCCCTTCAGGTTGATGTAGTATAATATGTTATTCTTGCCACATAATTACCATTTTAACACCACACTTGGCTTTGCAAAACCCCCGAAGATATACAATAGACAACAAATTATCTAATTAGATCCTTCACGTCGAGTTGATTCCAATGTACCAATGACCGCAGAAAGCTACCACAAACCTAACAATATATATACGGACCCTGTTGATAAGCTCGTGTTTTAATTTTGTTGAGTGACCTGTTTGCCAGTTGAAGGTGATTCAGGTAGTGGCTTCTTTTGAGAACCTCCAACGGAACGTAATCCTGTACCGGTAGAGAAGTAACAATCCGGGCGAATTCATCCACCTTCTCACTTCTTTCTATTCCTCAGCATACTACTTTAATTAAATTTTAAATTGGCTGATGCAAATGCTCCCGGCAAGCTTCAAACAGAGACGAGTACTGACTATGTAGACTCTGTACATTGCTAAAATTCATTGTCCGCCTATATGACTAGGTAAATTATTAATTTGGACTCATGGTTGTAGTCCAAAGATTTTGAGATTATATAGTTTTTCTCGTATACGCTTCAACAATCTTCTCAGTACATTTGAAAAGTATCCAAGTAGGTATTAAAACATATTTGTAAATTTCCCTCTTTCTGATTGTTGAATATGGCTCGAGTTCTCAGTAGTTTACTTAAATCAGAACTGTTGTTATTAATACTGGTTCGGAGACAAATCAAATCTCAGCTACGTTAAAAATGTAGTTGAAAAGAGTGACGTGTTTTCCAAAACTCCACGACATTGGATACATAATTCATCTTGTTCTCGTTTACCGTAAGATCAATTTGACGTGAGTCGTTTTTCAATTCAAAGAATACAGTGCTCATTGCTCGCGTGTTCATGCCGATTATATCAATATCATTAGCAACGAAGTAGAGGGGCAATCAACGCAAGGGCAATAAAATGGAAAGTGCTTCCAAACTTTATGCAGACATAGTTCTAACTGTTTTAAGTATTTAAATATTTTTATCATGAAATATTACTGATGTAGAATAATATAGAAATATAAAAAGGCGATAAATTACATTTTAATTTTTTTGGAATCTATGTTGTCTGATTGTAAACAGATTTTTGTAGAATTTCATGTGAGCTATTTTTATTTCTCACTCTTTGTCCACCTGTTGTTTGTATGTAATTGGTACGATAATTCCTTCGACAGTAACGTAATACGTATTCTAAAATGATGTGGGTGATAAAGCTTTGAAATATGTATGTATGTACCTATGTAGGCTACGTCCGTTTTTTACATTATATGTATGTAAGGTTGTATATTGTAATTTATTATGTCAATAATGTTCGTTTTGTATTTACGGTTAACATTATAAATACAAGCTTGATTGGTTTGATAACTGAATTGCAGTTAGGCATTTCACTGGATTTAGTGTACTTATTTATGATAATTGCTACAAATATTATAGTTTTCTTTTTCTTGTTGTATTGCTTTGAACAATTACGCCGTTCAATATTTTTGTTTTTCTGTTTTTCTTCGCTACTATTGACAACTGAGGGCATTGATTCTACGGAAAAACGTGTCACGAATTTAAATCACTTTACGGCGTATTGGCCTAAATTTTGTAAATGTCTGTGTATTGTACAATAGCTTCCTTAATAATTTTATCAATTCGTAATACCTACCTACAAAATATTCTTCAGTAAATGTTTGGCGCATGAGCGAGCAGTTATGGAATTTTTTTTTAAATTTAAAATTATTCAAAATTTATTGATTATAATTTTCAAACAGTTTTCAATGAATATGCTGCTGGTCGTCAAATAAAGTTGTTTGTATTAACTGTTTCTTTTAGCTGAATATAAGAAAATAATTACTTTTTTTCAGAAAATGTATGTCACAATATTCTAGAGAAGCAAGTTACATCGCATCGAAACAATTTTAAATGTATAAAATAATGATTTGATAATGGGTTGTTGAATAACGGGGGAAAGGGCCATATGATTTCTAAACTATGCAATAACCACACAACTTGATAATTCTGCATTAAACGTTTCTGTTCTATTTTAAAGCTGGAAGAGCCATTCGAATAGGTTTTGAATTTTAATTATTAGATTTCAATAATATTCAATTGTATAGTGCAAATTGTCCTTTGGTTTAGGGATGTACGATTAGTCTTGTAGTCAAAAAGTCTGCCTAATAAGTTATTCGATTAATTAATTTATGAATTATTGGATTAATTAGAATTTTGATTAATGAAAAAAAAGCATGACTTTTAACTTTTCTGTTTTTGCAATTTTCCTTTGAAATAAATATTTCAAATGCACTGTTAGAATCGTAACTTTCAAAAACTACTTGTCTATTTCGTATTGGGAGAAATATTTTATATGTTTTGATTTTTTATTCTGATTAATCGGATAATTTGAATTTTTAATCAATCAGATTTTTCGACTAATCGATTAATCGAACAGCACTAGTTTCTGTTAATTCAAATTCAAAATGTACTAAAATTCAAAGTACTCGATATGAGAAACTGCAAAAACCAGATTTGGGTTTTTTGTTTAAACTGTTCTTGTGAACCTAGTCTATGCTTGAATGCTAGGTTTATGCTTGTATTTTAGTTTCTTAAGAACTGTAAATGTTTTGCTTTACCTTCTATAACTACAAATTGGCAAAAATTAATTGAATAATAACTCAGTCAATTACAATCTAAATAATAGCTTAAAGAAAGATTACGTTAAAACTTCAGTAGCACCTTAAAATTGTATTTCCTTATTTTTTCTTTAACAGTGAATTTATATATTTTAGGTTGAACTGGCTTCTTCATTTTTTCTTTTGTGAAACTGATGTAATACTTCTAAACGGGATCCCAAATTAATATATTTCCCATACACAAATCTGTCAAGAAACTTATTCTAAATTTAAAATGGTCTTAACTTTGACTATAACTTCGATCTAATGTATTCATCGGATTTTGCATGATTGCTCTTCAATATGATATACATATGATGATATTAAAATTTATTCACGGTAGGATTGAAAAATTAACCGTAATTTACATAAGCCACCATGCGTTATAAACCCTATATCACGAAATTATAATACGCAAAAACGGTAAGTACCGTTATATAGAACTGCGTACAGTTGACCTTACTGGTGTTTGATCATTCAAGGTGTGAAACGAATCGAGCATTCCGCACGGAAGCATTTGACTGGTTAAAAGTGAGTCATTTTAAGCGTCTATTCACACTTTAGAAACTCGTTATAGAACTACAAGGTGGTGGAAAATTTTCAGTACGATTGATTTTGGACGTATGGAAAACTATTTGGAGGCAACTAACTGAAGCTGATTCACAAAAATCAGTAAACAAACGAAACTGCTTGTAATTTTAAAATATACAAATTTAATAAAATATTACTTACTTCATCTTGTTTGAAATAATATGTACTTTCGAAACACGAATATATGTATCTAATATTGGTACGTATATTTTTTATATATATCTATAAATATAATTTATTTATATGTATGTATGAATTGAACATGTACTTTCATAATGTAGTGAAATTGCATTTTCATATTTTAATTCACATTTTTTGGATACATATTTAAATAAAGGGAAAAACGTGCGTCATTTTAATAAGGAAATGTATATGTATTAATACTATATAGGTTCATTGCTAAATATATATATATTTTTTTGTATGTGCTTAATATTACATGTAATTGCAATCATTGCATACATAAGTATTTTATTATATTTTTTCAACAAACCCTTTTAACTCTGAGCCCGTGCTACTTTAAACAACGTTTTAATTACTAATTTTTACTTTTCTAATTATAATATCCTTTGAACAAGGTGGAAACACTTACTTCCTCTAATAAGTTGTCTGTAGTCAATGAAGAGTACATACATTTTAATTATGCACCAACAATCCAGATCGACTTTCTGTGCTCTCTAATTGGAAGTTTTAAAAAATTTACTCTTTCTTGTATTGAAATTTCTTTAAATACAATTCATACTATTCCATTTTGATACTGGAGTAATGCTACCACCTTGTTAAATACACCTTGGTCATCAAGGGGCCCACTGAACATTTTATAGAATTCAAGATGGTGGCTCTGTAACTGCTATTTTATTATTTTATTGTTTGTTTGTTATGTTTTAGGTATTGCGAAATCCACATAAGTTAGCATTTTATTTTGACATATGTTTTTTGTAATGCTGTAGTTTTTATTGTAGTGCTATCATCTTGTTGAATACAGTTCCGTATTCGTAAGAAAATGAAAGTTTGATAATTTGCGCTGTTACGAAAATTTCCGGATAAAGTAAAATTTATCAAACAGAAATGGGCATAAGTATAGAATAGCCCACTGAGGAAAAAATATGAAAAATACATAAAATTTTTTAAAAATATTTTTAATACACCATTGGAAAGGAAATTGTATGGCCTTTAATATGGTGATGAATTTTATATAGGTTAATTGGACTTATTTAAAAAAAAAAAAACAGTTTTTGAAAAAAAAAAATTTTCATATTTTTTATTTTGATCATAACTTTTAAAATATTTAATATTGTTTATAAATGTTATATATTACTGAAAAGCTATTAATCTTTTTTTTGGTACCCATATTGTAAAGAAAAATTGCAAATTTTTTGAGTAATTTCAACAGCAAGTTTGAACTTTGACCTTGAGCCACGGCTTATATGGGCGTTAGCTAAAAAAAATTTGGTTTTTTTTGTTCCTTTCAATGGGCTATTCTATACTTGTTTCCATTTAAGGATATTAATATGGAAACAGTATGCATTCATTCTGTTTCTATAAGTAGGCTACTATTTTGGTTTTACCTTAGAGATATTTGGTATGAACATTATATTACGGCACTGAGTGCCCCTCTATATGGAAAAATGTTTTTTTTTTTCAGTGATTACAGTTTAGCGGTTTTCAGAGTTAATCAGATAGATTCATTTTTTAGTGATTTAATTATTCACTGAGGATAGGGTAGCCTATTAAACGGCATCTGCAGGACTTTGGAATTCCGAAAGTGCATGAATGGGATTTTGCACTTTCTTTTGTGATCCTTTACGAACTTTTGCACGAACTTCTTCTGGTTTTTCTGGTCGTACCAATGGTTTCTTTTCAGGAGCTTTCATCTTCCAAACAACAATAGGTGACTGAAATAAGATGTTTTAATAAATTATTTTTCTTGGGCAATTTTTAATGAATCGTACAGCTACTGTTCCTTGACGTGTATATTTTGTGGATGCAACATATGAATATTTAACTGTTAACACAACAGCATTCATGAGGTTCTTAGCTGCCTGTATTAATGATGTGGCACTGTCCAACTATAATCAATTTAATCCAAAATTATTCATAATTAAAAACGAGTTCAGTTTCAATAAAGGATTACTTTCTCTTACCCCTGAAACGATTAGTTCGCCGCTGATATTTTGTACGTCTGCTTTTACCTTAGATGTAATTTGAATTTGATGACAATACAAAGCAATCCGTTGCAAATAGGCCAATAAATCCTTTTTAGTGCTACTCTCTGGGCATTGTTCAGCGATTTCACGTGTTAATTTATCAAGTTTTGTGCCAGCTTCCGATATTTTCTTTGCTGCATTAATAACGTCCATGGTTGTTTTCAAAGGTCCACGACCACTAGAGCGAGCGTGCAAGAATATCGCGTTTTAATCCGAATATTTTCGGTGCAATGTATATCAAACTTACCGAGTAAAATCAGTCATTTCCATCATTATCATACACATATGTTTTGCCAAGAATATAATATCATTGCCTGTATCATCCCATTTGGCCACTTCTGAATCAAAAGTGAGTTTCTCACGTCGAAACAGTTCAACCTGTTGGGCAATTTTTTGCTTGTCTTCTTCTGTCATTTTACGCATGGCTTCCTATTATTGAAAATGGCAAATTATTAAAGTGTATACAAATATAATTCCATCTAAGCGTACTCTTGCAGTGCAAATACCGCTAATGTCTGGATACTCATCAACTGTTTGATCACCAGTATGGGCGCTCGCTGAAAAATTCAAGTTACATTTTTTTTTTCATATAAATATTAAATTATGATGATTTAAGATGAGCAATTTAAGCAATTTTGCAAACGAAATGGTATACCGATGGTGCATTGACAACTTCTAAGACAAAGGCTTCGAATTAATAGTTAAATTATTGTAAAATAAAAACGCAAAACTAAATTTAAGCTACTTAAGAAAAATTGAAATAAAATTACATCTACTACGTGTTTCCAGAGTCATATCCTCGACTGGTTCGAATTCAGTATCAGTATCTAAGTCTTCGGAGCTCTGAAACAAACAAAAAATTATGGATTCGAAACAATCTAATCAAATAAAATAAATAAAAGGGGAAACAAGAGACAATGTATTCTAACAGTTCTTCCTTCATCTTTTGTTGTCGGTGACCAAGGTGGGTGATGATGCATATGATGAGATGATACTTAATTATGTAGTAATAAGTAGCGCTTACATTTGCTCCTTGTTTCAGCATTATAAAAGTCGTCGAGTTCCACATCTTCTGGATCAAGCTCATCTTCATCCTTTAAAATTGTTCATTTAATTGTTTCAAATAATATGTAATAAGTTAAGTTCATTAAATACTCGCTCAACAAACCGAACAACAAAATTAGACCAAGGAATACATATGTAGTTTGTTTTTAAATATAATTATATATGCAAATATTTGCATATATAATTATGCAAATATTTGCGGAATATATAAAATCGCATACCCTATTCATTAGAACTGCACGTCGAATCTCTCGAACACCATCGTATACCAAGCGTGAAGCATCGATAAAATCATTTTCATCTACATCCTTATTCGAATTGGATGCAAGTGCATCCACAGCAGCATCAACACGTTGATCAAACTTTGACATAACTAAAATAAAATATTATTCAATATGATAGTTAGGATCTAATGACAACAACAGATACCTTGATCTCGTAAAACTTTTACGGCTTCCAGGACACGTTTCGTATATATGCAAGGCTCGTAATTATCCATTTCGGCTTCGACCACATTACACACACGCGCCGATCGTCCCTGAATTGCACCAGCTGTTGTTCGCAAGTCCTCAGCGTCACCAACTTGTAGCGCCATAACACACTTGTTGACATCTTCTAGAATATGATTTTCTGATACGGCCAAGAAATCATCGATTGTCGTAATATCGTCAACTGCCTCTGTCAAAATTCGAACTTGCACTTCCCAAGCCTGTCGATATGCTGTCATATTCTCCTGGGCCACCTTGGAATTCGGACGAACGGTTAGAATCGAAGCAGCATTAATGACTTGTGGACACAAGCTTTCAATTTGTGCGGCAGCATAGCGGACCATTTTTACGCCGTCCTCATTATTTGACATACTGCATACCAGATTAGCAACTTCAACGAGTTTCTCAGCATGCTTGGTAAAGATGTCGGCCTTTTCACGCACCTTCTTCTCATTGCCAGTCTTTGCAGCTTCAATGAGATCAATTAATGGAGTGGTGGTTTCCAAGAATGAATCTGAAACATGATCTACAACCGCTTTACGAAGTTGGCGACGAAGATCGCGAGTTTTGCGACACATCTGATCAATTGCACGATCTAGACCTGGACTATTATCCTTTTGTCCCATCTACAAATACAAATTGACATTATTGCAACTGATATATACAAAATATTTCGTATAGACATACATTTGACATGTATTCGGATAGTAAATCTTGTAGGGCTTGACGAACAGCATTACACTCGGCAACAATACGCTCACGTCTCTCATCGCGTGTACAATCAGCATCAGCCATTAATGCAGCTGCACTAATTATACTCTCCAGACGTTCCTCCAACAATTGTCTTGATCGTTTTTCACTATACGTCATTGGATCCATCACAATACCTTCCTACATTCATTTAAATATAAACAAATTAAAATTATGTTTTCATGATCATCTTCAAAATTTACTATATCGATATTTACATCAAAATCATCGAGTGCTGCTGCTAATTCTCCAGCACCGCTATACATGTCTGTCGGTTGTGAAGATTTTCCTTGTGCCACATCGCTTATTGTGTTGACCGCATCGCATACTTGTTTCAAAATAAAATCACGATTTACCTTGGCAAGATCCAATTCCGGATGACGAACATATACTTTAGAAGCCGTCAATAACATAGTTGAATGTTTCTTTAACATGGCGCGAGCAGCAGCCAAATCGTCACGTAATTGTGGATCCTTCAATTCCTGTTGCCTCTTTGCAGCTTGTTTAATTAGTTCACCAGCATTTCTTCCAAATTGCTAAATAAATGAAAATTTTCAAAATAGTAATGCCTTTGAATAGTGATAAGTATCGCTTCTTACCCTCATATTATTCATAAGCTCGTCCTGACTAGAAGCATTTTTTAATTTGTTTAAATCGTCCTCAACAACATGAAGAGATTTTAACAACAAATGAACATCCACCATATCAGCCAATATTAACAATCTAGTCACTGCGGAAAGTAGATTGCGAGCTGCACGCACCATGTTACCACGCTTTAAAGAACTACAAGGATCCTCGGAGAATTCTCGTGCTGCAATACTCATTGCGTCACCAGTTTTACGAACTTCATCTACAGCTGCCAGCATCTCTTGTGTTATATCTGGATTTTCATAAGCAATTTGTTCTCCCTTTTGAATGAAATTCTCAGTGGCTTTCTCTACAGCGGCCACAAGGGCACTTGCTCGCTTTGATTTACCTACAGTAGAAATATTTTGTTGTTAAAAATGCATCGATCTGCATATAATGCATAGGAATGAGTCATAAATGTAAATTGCGTATACATTTAAGAAATGCACATTATTACAACATACCCTTCTTCTTTTTACTAGGCCCCTTTGTATTTACTAAAGTAGTTACTTGCAATACCAGTGGTTCTAAAGTTTTCTCCACTGACATTGTACGAATTTCGAGATTTTTTGGATCCCATTTCATAGCAATTTGTCCAAAATCGGAAATCATTTCAAGGTCTTATCTGTTTGCACTCTCTAACCCAATTGAATGATTAAATCGTACAATAAATTTAGTTTTATGAAAGCACTAATTAGGACTTTAATTAAGCAGGTATATATAAAAGAGCAGCTCGGTAGACGCCTTCAACTTTTTTGTTCTTTGAATACACACACTACTGGCAGAAACACTATGAACATGAAACAGCGAAATTCTTTGTGTGCATACAAACAAATGCACGCAAGTGAATCGTATTAATCGTGTGCTGTGTTAAGCACTAAAATTATGTTATACACAAAATATCCATTTATATAATTAAAATATTATTTGCTTAAAATAATTGAAACCTAAGAATAAATAAATCCAATTTTGCGAATCGATTTACAACAAATGCTGACACACCAAATGCACTGACGCTTTTGCAGTGTAGCATTGCCATATTAAAATTGTTGAATTCGTATTTTCCACTACATTACAGAGTACATAACGAAGCGAAAGTAGATATACACTCAAAGGGCAATTCCTTAATATAAGTAAAACACCTGCCCCTCGTGTGTAATATGATAAAGTAGTGAATTTGAAGAGACAATTTTTCTTGGCTTGTGCTTATAATGTCAGAAACGGTTGTCTTATAATGTTAAAATCATGTGTTTGTTTTGTTCCCTTTTCTGTATGCAGTTGTAGTTAATTTCATTAGTTCGTCATGAAAATTTAACTTAACTACTCCCTCTTGTTGTTCTACCTTTATTATTATACCACGAATCGCACCAATAATCCCGCCTGCTTGAACATAAAAATAGGAGCATAGGGCGTTGTTGTTATTTATAAAATTTTTTGTGTTGAATTGTCTATAACGGAATGTATAGTATATAAAGATAGGATATTTGACTATCTTTATTAATAAAACGTAATTTTAAATGTTTTATGTTTCTTTAACTTTTCAATAACAAGAAAGTAGTTATTTTGCTTTATAATTAACTAGTTTTCATTCTTGTTAATCACACCGTGACTATGCATTTACTCTCTCGCTCGGTTATCTTTCATTCGTAAGAACGCTCTCTTATTGCTCTTTATATTACACCTTTATAGTTATTACATTTAAAAAACGACGATTTCGTGAGAGAAAGAGAAAGTGTGTGAGTTTCGCTTCTTTAAGCATTCTTAGGTATTTCTTGCAATTATATATCCCAGCATACATTAGTTCGATACGCTTTCACTAACCGATTACCTCGTATATAAAGGAATAAATATGCAACAGATGTTACACTTTCGGTAAACTAACTTGGCACCCCACATAATGCATGCTATAGGCCTACTAAAGGAATAAGAACTACACACCAACAATTTCAAATGCACCTGCAAAATCTGAACAGTGGTCCTATTATATTTTTTTGCTTGTTATTTTGGCAATATGTATTATTAGTGATATGAGATATTTAAATATTCCAAAGAATTCGTTTCAATCCAAAAACAATAGCTTTTATAAATAGTATACAATTTTATTCTATAAAATACAAAATACATACATTTAATGATATTTAAATTAGTTTTAAATAAATATTGCTTTAAATTATATTAATTCAGTCTTATACAAACAGATTACTCTTATTTATATGTAGTCAACTTTGTCGATCAAATTGTTGACGAATAATTAATAAATTATAATTGAAATTACGAATTACTTCTATTTTGGTGTTACAAGTACGATGGAAATTTATGCGTACGTAAATGTGATGAAAATGTTTTAAATTGTAATTTAATCGACTGTATGAATTAAAGATATGATGCATGATAATTGTCGTACAAGCTAGATTTCCAACTTTTCTTTGTTTCTAATAAATTAACACACTGAAGATCGTTGTTTGAAAACCAATGGAAACGTCTTAGGAGGCAAAGCCACACATGCTGGATTAATTTGAATTGTAGAGAAATCGTTACTGCTGACATCATATCGTTGTAGCATATTTGCCACCAAAATGAAACTGAAACCACGTACTAAATTTTGGCCTATACATGTTCTTTTGCCAATGCTGAATGGTAAAAAGTGTGGTATATTTTTTTTCAATTGTAATTTAGGTTTGCCATCCGACTCATTCAATGGTGTATGCTTTTTGTTGATTGATATGTCATTGTGTTTCAATGAATTCTTAATAAGAGCATCTCTTTCAACTTCGACACCAGAATCAGATCCCTCAGAATTGCGACGTTTCACATCTGTATTAAGACCTTTTTGCGCGATGTTCTCTAGAAATCTCTCAGGATCAAATTTTTCGGGATTTGACCAATACTGTGAACTAGTATTTAGTTTGTAATTGTTAATGAAGACAATTGTGCCTGCTGTTATACCATAACCAGAGACAACAGCATCTTCAGTAGCCACGTGTGGCACAATAGGTGACGACGAATAGCGCAACACTTCAAATATGGTCGCCTGCGTATAGGGCATAGCATCCATATCGTGTAAATTGATATTGCGCTTTCCGCCATTAGAAATGCAATCAACCTCATTTTGTATGTTTTCGCCGATTTCCGGATGTTTGGCTACATATGCTAAAGTCAACATTACCAGATTACCAACTGCCGAATGGCCCCCAATTAAGTCTTCCAACATATAAATGATGGTATCGCGTGAAACATTTCTATCTTCGGCTAGATGCCTTAATAGAGCATCTGTGAAATCATTTTCAGGTTCATCTAAATCGATCAGTTGCTCCCGTTCATTAATAATACGCTCCAAAATGAATTTGCGTATCGTTGTGGACCAATGTATAATTTTGTTTACATGCTTTTTGTAGAAGGGTGCCAACCATGGCAGAAAGTCAACGGCATAACCTTGATTAATTTCCCAGAAAATTTCATCAAAATATTGTACAATTCTTTGAAAATCCGTATCATCGTAATCAAAGCGAACCGAGCACATGTATTGGCAAAACGTGTTAGCACAGGCTTGCTGAATAAGGGGCTTAATATCAAAATCTTTTCCGCTAACAATCCTCGCTTGTAATACGCTCATTAATTCGTCGGTTTCGAAACAGCCAACATCAGACATTTTCGTAAAATATGATGACGAATCACGAGGTGAGCAATGGCGACGAGCTAAATTACGACGTTTTTGCTGAAGATGAGACCAATTACAGAGAGCAAGTGCTACATATAAATAAATGAAAACAAGTGGGGAAACATTTAAGTAAAGTAAAATAAATAAAAACATTGTTTGTCAATTTTTTTTGTGTTTAATTTTAGCCTACTTACAATTATTCCTATCGCCTCCAAATAATTTATGGTAACGTAGAAAATCTGGTCGTCCACCAAAAAACTTTCCATTTTGATTCAACACCTCACGAATTAATTCGATGCTATTAACGATAAGGCAACGTGTTGTGCCCAATGTCAGAGAATATATGTCGCCATATTCATTTGCAAGTTCTGTAAACGCTTGAAACGGTACTTTGTGCTTGGCCAGCAATGACATATTTCCCAGAACTGGCCATGGTAGGGGTCCTGGTGCTTGTTTATATTTTCTAACAGTTCGATTATTGTTCAACGTTGATCCGACCAGTACTTCCGCTTTGCGTAGACAATTATACAATGTTATTAAATAGGAAACCAATGTTAGAACGACAACTATGACACATAAAATTGCTAATTTTATAAACATGTTTACTGCACTTAATGCCGTTTAATTTGAACTTATGAAGTTATGGCGATTTCTTTTGAGGATGCTGCGTTCAGTTAGCCCCAATTAGATATCTTTTTTGCGTACTTTTTTGCGAAATTCGGTATTTGTCCGTTGTACAGATGGAGCTGTAACAATTAGCTGATCTGTATGTGTCTTTCAAGTTATCAAAAATTCTTAACTGAGCACAATAGGTTCTCTGCGTTGTCTTTTATAGGTGGCGGTTTCAGAGAATTACAAAAATTGATTCCGATTGACCAGTCTCGTTATTGTTACCCATCGCATTGCGTGTAATTTCTTCCTTCCCTCTTTCCTTTCTCCCCCTTATTTTTCCTGCCATATTTTCAAATATTTCTACGTGTGTCTTATAATTTAGCACCCAATCCGTCTTTACATATGTCTATATATTGTAGGTACCTTTTAGTTTATATGTACTATGTTATTGACCATCGCTCAATATGACGACCGATTCTATTGCTGCGAAGACGAGTGTTGTGATTGGTGATTGAGAAAAGATACGACAAATTTAAAATATTGTATATGCACATACATATTATTATACTTACATATGTATATATTGTATGTATCGTACTTACGTACAAATTTACATACCTACCTATATACACTATCTTCACTTTCATAAGGTGGACAGACGTTAGGAAGCGTTGGAGTGCAGTTCGAGTTACGGTTGCTATCGTTTGCGTAAGTAGTTCTTTCGGTTTGCGGAAAGCAATTTTACATTTTCCTTTGATCGTGTATCGCAAAACGGGCTGACGCGTAAAAATTGCGGTTTGACTACTTGCTCAGTACAATTCACCCAACATGCCTGCCAGCACACTTACTGACATACATAATTGGTTTAGGTTTTCTTTTTTTCTGTTTTTTTATTTTTTTTTTTATTTTTTGTCGTTTTAATATTTTGACAGTCTTGGTGTAGGTAATTATCGATATACATAACATACCTATACATAACGACAAATTTATTTGCTTCCTCCTCTTGCATAAGAATCCAATTTCTATATGCAGGTGAGTATAGTAAATTTTATGCAATTTATACATTAACTGGTGGTTATATTTTTAAATATTTTGGTATTTTTTGTTTTGTTTTCATTGTCGCAATTTTATGATATAAATACGAACTACTTACTACTAAGTACTCGTACGTACGTATGTATAGGGAGGGTTATATCTATAATACAAATGTCTACAAGAATCGTTCCTTTTGCTTGTACTAAGCGTATTTCATAAGCATATCATTAGACTTATGCAAGTACAAGTGCACCAGCATGTACATATTTATATGTATGTATGCATGCCTACATATGTGCATTATTATTGAAATGTAAAATTATATGTGCCAAAACACAAGTGCAAGATTGGCATACAGATATACGTATGTACATATAATCATATGAGTAAATTGATTGCAATATGAGATTTGAGCAGCATGACATATGCATTAACCACTTATGATCATTTAGTGTTTAAATCAGGTTCATAAATTCTTTCTCTCACTTATGCAGATGCTTTTGAAGCTTAGAGTTGTTGTTAAATAGCATCTTATAGTTGAAATATAGTATACGTACTACTGTATTTAAATTTGATTAACTTTTTAATATGGTTTCAAATGGTTAAGTGATCACATGAGATCTTTTTGGTGGCTTTTTCTTTGTTGTCTTCGAATTAGTGACATCTTGAGAAGAAAATGAAATAAGTGCTCGATTCAATTGTTTTTATGGATAGTGATAAAGTGATAAATTTTACAATAAAAAAAAAAAAATTATATTGCAATGTAACTAATGAATTCTTAAATTATAGGTACCTGTAAATCTTACCAATGATAATGAAATCAGAACCTAAATATTAATAGTCGCATAGCTGAATATACATAGTTATGGAACTTATTCATAATTATCATATTCTTCACAAATGCTAATGACCAACAATTAAATGATAAATTCAAAAGATAGTGTATGTTAAAGTTTTCGTGAATGGTGAATCCGCTTATTATTGTGTTCTTTTTTTTTCGCTATTAATTAAAGTGAAACAAGTTTACCGCAATATTTTGATTTATGGTGTCGTCCTGAAAATTATTGTTTTATGTTTTGCTTTATGTTAATTACTTTTTCGATTTACATCCTCATGATTTTATTTACAATTCCTCCACTAAAGGCAGATTTACGTGTTTTCCAATTCATAGTTCTTTCAATTTTTTCAAATATATTTACCGTCGCAAAAATATAAAACAAATATACAGTTTATTTTCACATTATTTCACAATGGTTCGATCATGAATTGTATAAAGAATGTTTGAATTGTTTATTATAAAATAATTGTTGCATTGTAAGTACACGTAATCCGTTCTATGCATTAAAAAAAAAATACGCCAAACCAATTGAATATATTTTTGCTGTGCATTCATGTAACATTTTCTTTATTGATGCCAAAATAATAGACTCGCAATGAACATCTTCCACAATATCAATTACGATTTAAGAAACAATCAAATTATTGGAATATTTGATATTCCTTATCCTTACTTCACTTTGATCGACTTTGGCCGAATGTAAAATGAACTCGCCAGTCGTCTCTGTTCTTCGCCTACTGCTGCCCTTCCAAAGATGGTTGCCTTTTTCTCTTCATCGTTGTCTTTCAGCGGGTTCCGAAAACCACACCTACTCGGTTGCTGATTGTTATTCCATGGTTTGAATATGATCGATCCAACGTAGTTTCTGAATTTTGATGCGTTTTACTATGTCAATATCACCATAACCTACAGCACGAATGGCTCAAGATTGTATCTTACTCGGTACTCCCCACCAACGCAAATATGTCCAGAAATTTGACGGAAGACTTTTCTATCGAAAACCCTAAGCAATCTTGAAGTGGAAAATGTCCAGTCTAATGCCCCATATGTAATTTCAGGAATGATGAGAGAGTTGTAGAGTGTGGTTTTCCTTTTTCGAAAGGTCTCGACTTTTCAAATCTTTATTGGTCCTTACAGTGATACTTAGAGTGATACATGATCTACATGAAACATGTCAACAGTGGTATGTTGTGCAAAACGTCGGGGCTTTGTTTATTGGCGCTAGGAGCTTCATCTTGCCCTCATTCATCGTTTTATGTTTGTTTTGGTTTTATATTTTCTTCATATATAAATGTATGAGCCTGAGTTTTGTTTGTGTTTTTTCTTGGCAGTGGAGAACTACAATACGGTTTACATTTTTGTACATTCATTTGTGATTTATGACCTTTTCGATTTATGTTGTCATGTTGCAAAATTAATTAAAACATAAACTAATTACACAACTCGACAAAAAATGTTTTTCTGTAACTATTCTAATGTAATTTAGGTGCGTTGAATCCAAAAACGACCATCATTTTGCTGAATCAGCTTTTGTATTCACAACAAAAGCTGATTCGTTTGTTTTTATATTCAAAATTTATTTAAAAATATTTGTTTATTGAATTTTTTGCCGGACGATTTTTTGTCATGGTGCTATGGGACCCAATTTAATCAAAAAACATTAAATCATACATATTAAAATAATTATTTCGTTTGAACATCATTTTTTATTTCATCAAAACTAGATTTTTTAGTCAAAATTTACGCAATCAATTTATACCTAATTGCAATGATATTCAATGACTTAGTACTAGCTCTGTCTATCTGCATTACACGCACCAAATCAAATTTAGTCAAAATGAAAATTGATTTGATTTAAAATGCATATTGTTGCATAGTGGGTATAAGTGCCCACTTAAGGAAAAAAAAAATGTTTTTCGTATAGAGCATATTTTTGTGAATATAAAAAATTGTTTCTCCCTAATGCCCATATAAGGCGTGGATGAAGGTCAAATTTCAAATTTGCGACCGAAATTACTCAATAAATTCGCAATTTTTTCGAACAATATGGGTATCAAAAGAATGGACTTTCTTGATAGACGGCCTTTTTCCGGGCGCAAATAAAATAACTGATTCTTTATAGGCATCAGTATTTTTATCGAATTAAAAGAAAGTGATAATTATTACTATAATATATTATACAAATTTTCTTTAAATTCTTTTATTGACACTTATCACTATGATTCTCCTTTGTCTCACTACTTTTGCAGTATACACCTAATTGCATTAAACAAGGTATGAAGATAAAAAAATATTAAAAATACATAAAAATTAAAAAAAAATGTTTAATACACCATTGCAAAGGTAATTGTATGGCCTTGAATATGGTTCTAAATTTTCTATAGATCAAAAGTGATTATTTTGGGGGAAATCAGTTTTTGTTTGGTTTTTATATTCACAAAAATAGGCTCTATGCAAAGAAATTGATTTTTTTTTTCTTTAAGTGGGCTATACTGCACTTGTTCCCATAGTGATAACAAATACGGTTCCTTCCCTATTAGACATTTTACATTTAGTTACATTATGAAAACGCTCATCCTGCTCCTCACTCATTTCAGATAAATTCTCTGCAGAGTGAGCTAAAGGACAGTGCAAATAATGACTATTGATGATCAAGATCTTTAACTCATCGAATTTGTAAAATGAGGGTATTTAATAAATTGTCTTATTTGAGGGTCATCAAGAATACCAGCTTTGGGCTTTTCAGAACTTGTTCCAAGTATCTTTTTACCTATTTTTGCAAAACATTGTCTATCTTATTAGGCGCCTTTACAAATTGCTTCATTAACTCAAACTTCCACTTACAGCAAGAACAATTTACAGTTAAACTCTTGAGTCGTTTGTAGATTATTGGCATAAAACACAACTTTTATATACAAAAATCTAGTGTGGTTAGATCACATGATCATATTATTATTTAAAGGAATTAAACACCCATTAAATATCGTTTTTAGTAAATCAATTGGTTATCTGTATTCTAGGTAATAAATTTTCTGTACTAAACCACGTTCAATCGTTTCATGTGTTTCATTACAAAAATTTCTCAATTTTGAACTTTATTTTACAAATGTCAAAGGATTACAGTTCGATATTAGACATTTTGTCAAATGACAGCTCATTTACTTCTTAATCTGACAGTTTACCGTCAAAAGGAACCAGGTACGAGTATTCGTCCATTACCACATTTTCACCAGGTTACATTTCAAAATTATGTACAATGTGGATAATTTGTAATAGATGAAAATACTATCATCTGGAGTTTTCCGATTCGTTATATTTTCACCGGAGTTGCTAATAGTGGACCAAATTGCCAATAACATGGCAATTACTCATATGGTAATCTTGGCTTGCTATTTTAATTTGGAATCAACAAAAATTTAATAATTTTTTTTTTTTTTTTTGAAAATAATGTTTCTTGTTTTTCTTTATTGCATATCATACTAGTATTAATACAATATATTGAGTTTCTTTATTAGATGATAAATTATACAATTTACAATTGAATATCGAGCATATAATAAATATATTTGTATAAAGTTATTTACATAATTTTCAATATAATTATCATTAAATAGATGTCCTGGCCTCATATGTAGATGATCGATCATACCTTATACATATCTACGTATTGTGCTTACGAGTACTTTCGTCACATGCGTAGATATTGTAATTTGATCGCTAATCTTCAAATATAAGTATACTGTATGTATGTATATATATTGATATATTAGCAAAGCACTTTTAATTGAATGCGCATCTATTAGAATTGTGAAAGCGCTTCTTGTGAAATGTCTTACTGATGTTATATTTCATTACGTAAAATCAAAGTATCCATTCACGTAAAAACTATACACATTAGAATATATATTCGACTATATATAACACATATATTATATATACATTCGTAAGTATTTAACCATGTGTTGATGAAATCATTGACGCAAATTCGATTCGATCCCGGAAAAATGCCAACGTTGATCTTGCAACACACTGTCTTTTTTTTACATTTGATAAAAACTGCTCAATTTTGAAATAACTACGTACACGTACATGTACGATATGTATATGGGGGTATGTTGCAATAAATCTTCTGAAGTAATATTCTAACGTAATTTTGCATACGATAAATTCGTCTGAAGTAATATTTTATCATTTATAGAGAATTATTTTATGCAGATTCAAAATTCGCTCTGAATTTCAAGATCCTTTTAAAAAAAATATTATACTAGGTAGTTACGTTTCTTAATTGAAGTGAAAGTTAATACTCCATTTAAAAGTACCAGATGATAGTACTTTTGTTGCTTTTTGTCGCTTATTGCTTACGCAGTAAGCAACATTCTCCACTTTTTGTCGGATGATCTCTTTTACATATATTCGACAAGGTCTGTGTTCTAAAAACAATTCAAAAAGTTTCTTTAGTAGTAGCAGTAATATGGCGATTAATGTCAATTTTTTTATTCATGAAATTGAAGCACTTAAAAATCCATAAATCTTTTGCCTTTAAAGCATTTAACTAAATTCATAAATAACAAATCTGTAACAGATCAAAGTTATAGTCCAAATTATATGGACATAAATATTATTTTATAATACTTTATAATAATACAATTTGCAAGTGTCACAAGAAAAATGTAATTCCATATAATTTGCGCTGTAATTTTAAATTGCTGTAGAATTGTTATTCATGAATTTAATGATAATGCTTTAAAGTTTCGAACATGTTTTAGGGCTTAAATAATATATAAAACGAGTTAGAGCGTAAAGGTTCGAATCGAGGTTCGAGCGGAAGTGAACTTTTTTATAATTTGGTTTTGTGACACATACTGTAATTCTTATATCGAAACCATATTTTTCAATGATTGAAAAAATATTTGTTATATTTTTTGGCTTTGACTTTCTATTAAAAATTCGTAGCTTTCTCTTTGATTATATTTTTGATAGATATTCTCACTGAAATGAGGATTGACTTCCACTTGCAAAAAACTATAAAGAAAGCCTCCAACTCTGGTTCTACATATTTTATCTGACAAATTTCGCTTTGTGTGTATTCAAGTGTACGACTTGAAGCGGGGAGGGAGTGAATGCCGGTGGGCTTTCTGCGATGTGGTGCACTTGCCTACAAGTCGTGTTGGCGCCAGAGATGTTGATGACAGTGACTGTGGCCGTTGTTGTTGGCAATAATAAAACACGGACACTTCGACTTCACTCTTATATTGATATGTACATATATTCAAACAATGTTTAGCACATAATTTTAATTACTTATTAAATTTAAAAGTAAATGTATATGTAATTATATTGAGAGGGAAAATGTCGCGCACTGCTCCAGAAGTTTTTCTTATTTTTTGTTTATAATTTTTAACTTAACATTTACAGAAAGTAGTAAAAAAAATCTCCTTACAGTCGGCTGGAGTCGACCAAATTATACCCTGCATATGTAGACATATATATAAAAAGTTTTCTCGTATATCCATCCTTTTCTTCCACTACTTTGTATAGGACCTACATTAAGAAGCAGGCGTACCTCACCAATTTTGGAGGATCAATTCCTGCCTATAATACTAAACTACATAGGTTGCAATGGGTTGACCTAGGCGTATTAATTAGTAAGTTATGGGTGTTTTAATGTTTAAGATAAATCCGAGACTTTATACGGAAGATATATAAAAAGTGGGCGTGACGTATCTCTTTCTGGTATATCTAATAAATTTTTCAATATCAATCCACACCTTAAATTTGGTTGTCCTACGCTAAATGGTTTGTAAGTTATGGAGCTTAAAAGTTTTAGTTTAATTCCCTCGACTTTGTATGGGAGACCTATGAAGGAGTGGGCGTGGCACACTGATTTTCTGCCAGATTATTTCCGACTACGATATTAATCTAAGTGTCAATTATGGTTATTTTAGGCAGGAGATTGACGAAGTTACAGCTGTTTAAATTTAAAAGAATTTCAGTCATTTTGCATGGGGGCTGCAATGAACAGTGGGCATGGCGCTCTCATTTCCTATGAGCCTAGTTGCTCGTACAATACTTATCCATACCTTAAATTTGGTTGTCCTACTCTAAATGGTTTGTAAGTTATGGAGCTTAAAAGTTTTAGTTTAATTACCTCGACTTTGTATGGGAGACCTATGAAGGAGTGGGCGTGGCACACTGATTTTCTGCCAGATTATTTCCGACTATGATATTAATTTAAGTGTCAATTATGGTTATTTTAGGCAGGAGATTGCCGAAGTTACAGCTGTTTCAATTTAAAATTTGTATGGGGGCTACGATAAACAATGGGCGTGGTGCGCCCATTTCCTGTGAGCCCAATTGCTCGTACAATACTAATCCACACCTTAAATCTCGTTATTCTACGCTGAATAGTTTGCAAGTTATAACCGGTAACATTTTTTTTATTTTCCGCAACTTTGTATGGGAGACCCAAAAAGCAGTGGGCGTGGCACACTGATTTTCTGCCTTATTATTTCCGACTACCATGTTAATCTCAGTGTCAATTATGGTTATTCTGGACAGAAGATTGTAGAAGTTACAGCTGTTTCAATTTAAAAGAAGTACAGACACTTTGTATGAGAGCTACGCTAAAAAGTAGGCGTGGCTCAACCACTTTTGGCGAGGTTATATAGTAGTATAATATAAGTCTATGTGCCAAATATTGTTGTCCCAAGTTGTATATTATGTGAGTTATAGCAAGTTAAAGATTTTGAAAATTTCGAGGTTAGTCGCTTTGAATGCTTAGTGTGGGCGTGGTTATTGACCGATCATGCCCAATATCAATCCCCTCCGTACCCTTGGATCATAGATTACTTGTGCCAAATTTCATCGAAATAGCTCAATATTTACTCAAGTTATCGTGCGAACCAGCCAGGTGACAGACAGACGGACGGACGGACGGACATCGTTAAATCGAAAATTTAATCGACGCTGATCACGAATATATGTATATCTATGTCTATATCTCCGGAGATTCCTTCAAGTGGACACAAACATCTGACCGAAATGAATATACCATGCATATTGCATTATGCAGGGTATAAAAAGAAAGTAATATAAACAAAAAGTGATGAGAAAGAGTAAAGAAAAATAGAGTACGGGAGAGAGACAGAGAGATAGAGAGAATGAAAGCGAAAAATAGCGGGACGAAATAGAATAAGGTTGCAAACTTATGCGGGCAGTGCGCGACACACTAAGCTTTAATCACGAAGATTTACACGCTTCTGTGATAATACATGTATCAATTTAATTCGTATAAATCGAAATCAGTAATAATGCTCTTATCAGTATGTTCTTTTGTAAAAGTTTGGTTTGTCATAATTATTAAATGCAATGACAGTTTTATTCAATTTTCAATGCGCTTCGTTTTACACGGAAAGAATAAAAAATAAAAATAAATATGTGGCACATATAAGCCCCGAAGAGCTATTTGGCTGAGCTTCTCTTCCAGTGCTGTTGTGCGTGTTAAATTTTAGAGAGTATTAGAAGGCACCTACTTCTTTTACCCGGTTCCGAACGGCAGAACCCTTATGACATCACTTTTTATAAGCTTTGTCACAGAGTTTTTAGAAGCATTTCTATTGCAAATTGCTACTGCCGGAAGAATTGAAAATTGCTTGCCGACAGGTTGATTCCGTTCGAAAGAAACATTTTTTCGATATTAAATTCATGCTTCAGCCGGGGATTGAATCCGCGACCTACAGATCAGAAGGCCAACGCATTGACCACTGAGCCACGACACCCGCACAAATTAGAACGGGTCCATGATTTGACTGAAGGTCGAATTCGAATTAGAATTTTAAAAATAAACACAATATCACGATCATAAAATATTGGTTATCTTCAGTTTTATTTGTAAAATTTCCAATGCTTAAGTATGATTAGCCAAAGACTTATTTGAAGAAATCTCTTAATAAACAGGAAACCGAATATTTGAACCAACATAATATATGTATAATGTCGCTAAAACAAAAGTCAAAGTCTAAAATGGTGCAAGATATATCGTACCATAATATGCAATATACCCACATGTGTGAACAAATATTTATTTTGACGCATAGATAGCTAATATTTGAAAATATGCACGTGTTAGGCAAATAAATCATATAAAATCAGCTTTTATTATACGAGTTCGTTATATTATATGTTAGATACTATGCATATACAGAAAATACAACAACATTAATGCATCAATGGCATGTACGTATATTAACGTATATTTCGTTTTGTATTGTATTTGTCAGAGTGTACGTATGTAACGTGAACGCGTTCTCATGCACCTAAAACCAATAGTGATAAACAATAATCGTAGACGATAATAGAATATCATTAACCAAATATTATATGGAAGTGATAAATGTCAAATTTTTGGCAAACAAATAGTAATGAAAGAAATTTGTGGATATTTATAAAAATAGAATCGCACAAACACTCCATTGATCAGCTACACAACACATTCTACCGGTATTTTACATTTTATAAACAGATTAATAGTTACCAAGTGCTGCCACACTTTTTGAAGTTAGTTAAAAACAAAAAAGCCAAAGTTGAAAATGTTAAAAGTGAAAAGTTCTTTAGAAAACGTATGCGAATAATTAGACCATAGTCGAGTGAAAATACTGATTTATATGTGTATTAAAAACCAAAAAGATAGTTAACATTTTAAATAGAAATAAATATAGAATTACACCTAAAGTAAATATTAACCCTTAACGTGTAATATCGGGGCACTTGTGCCCTGCCGAAACTGACATTTTCCACGTTTTTATTTGTTTAAACAAATTTAAAAAATCGGTAATATAGCGATTGATCCTTAAAATAGAATCCTCAATAAAGTTTCGTGAATTTTATCAAATTTTTTTGAGAACTTTTACGTACTTTTTTAAGAGCCGGACACAAGTGACCCGACGTTACACAGAAAAGGTGCGAAAAACAACGTTACATGGGTTACGGGGTTAAGACTATAAAAAAAGTCGCCATTAACAGGTCTGCCAAATCTCTCTGTAATAAGATTCCCTTTTAATATTATTGTGTGCATTAAATTCAAATACAATGGGAAAGCACCTACTTATATTTTCTGATTTTAAAGGAAATGAATAGCATTAAGTAATTGCATAAATTGTAGTTTGTATGAAGCTGCTTAAGAGTGTTGAAATTCGTGTTTTTGTTGTTGTTTTTTATCTTAAATTTGACAAAAGTTTCTATGCGTCATAGTCCCAAAAGCTAGAAGAATATAAAACAACAACAACAACTTGACTCATTTGCATTACGCATAAACAATAATCAAGAATCAAGAGCCCAAATTCAAAATGCTAGTCAATGGTGACATTGCAATATTTTAATAGCTTAAATCTATTAAACATTTGTTGTTAATCTAATTTAATTTCCATATATGTTATCGACTCTGAATCGACTTTCAATTGAATTTGTCGAAGTTGAAGATGATTTTAATACTGCAATATTTGATGGGTCTGACAAGAACAGCTGTATAAAATCAAGAGCACATCAGAGTTGTTCTCAAAAATATCTTAAGGGGTCCACCTGTGTAAAATTTTCGAAAAATCGATTTTTTTTTACATTTTTCGCATCTTTAACGAGAGCTTCTACAGGATGAGGAAGGGGAAGTTTATGGTCCTGGTATTGCAGATTAAATGTGAGTCTATAATACTAAGTTTTGTTGTGTTTCCAAACTTTGAAAGCGTATTTCTCAAAACCATATTTTTGAATTTTGTGGGCAGGATTAAAAAAAATCTACTTAACCGATTGACTTGTAATTTTGACAGACTCATTAATACAGATAACTGCAGGTACCCACGTAGCAGTTTTTCGAATTTTTTCTTTTTTTTTTCAATTTTACAGCAGTTTTTATATCGAAAAAAGCATGAAAACGAATAATTTTTATAAAAACAACTGCCATTTCTTCAATTTTTAAAATTTCGTTAAAATCCTACGTCAGTACCTCAACGATATAAACAGAAATAAGATTTTTTTTACTTTTTGCGTTTTAGATAACTGGTTCGAGCGGAATCTTGCCCACAATTTCGGTATTTCATTTTGAAGGGGTCACTTTGAACGCCCTTAATGAGTACAAGCCTTCGGATTACTTCGGATCCGGATCCGGATTACTTCGAATATTTCAATAGTAAAAATTTACTATTGAAATATAAGCACAAACCTTCAAAATAACGTAAAACTTATTCTTATTTTCGAATTAGTTCTCCTAACGAAAATTCCCGAAAAAGCGTTCGAAATACCGCGCTCACACAGGTGGACCCCCTTAATATTTAAGTGCTCATTTTTATTGTATTATTGGCTATACATTGTCTATAATGGCTGAAATTTCAAAATCAATCCTGCTGACTTACGTATTCAATCTCAAAATACGTAATGATTTATTATTTAAAGTACTACCACAATATATTACAATTACAAAATTACGGTTTTAGATTGAAACGCTCATTTTAATGGACTTTTGTAGCATTTCTAAAACTTGAATCGCCATTAGAAATAAATGCAAAAGAATTTTGAGAAATCCTTTGACATTCCTTCATACGTTGACGTCCTCCATTAAATGTAAAATGTTAGAATTCGATCTCAAAGCATTTCCTTAGAGTCGTTGTATCATTGAAATACGTTAAATTATTTATAAATAATATTGTCAAAACACTAAAAAAATTCAGAATGAATTGAACTTGAAGTACAGAAGGACATTCTATAATGTCAATAGGTATATAGTATAGAGGTAGAGCTAATTTTACATTTACTTCATACTAGTATTTTTAATAAAGGTTATACAAGTTGCATGAATTCGATAATATTTAGATAAATCTAGTACAATTACCATACCTAATATAATTTATTACTGTAGGATACGCATGTGCTATATAAATATTGGTGAATATACTAGTACAATGCATAGTATTAAAATTTCAATTATTACAAATGTGATCAGTATTCAGGTCAATTTTCCCGCTCACTTGTTAAAAATTAATTCAAAAAAATATAAAAATTCATTACAATTGAGTGCTGTGGTACGTATGTACATATCTCTCAACCATATTGGAGCCATAACTGTTTCATATATTATTCACATTGAAAATATTCAATTCATTAGCATTTCAAAAAGACGTCATGACGCAGTAGGTGTATGTACACCTTACCAAAATAAACTATCAAATTATGCGATAAATTTGATTTTTTTTCCAATTCTCATTCTCGCTATCAACGGTCGGTCAATATTTCTACTACTGGTATTGACGCAAAACCAAGTTTAATCAATAAGAAAAATATACTATAAGAAAGATCGTTTATAAAAATTCAGCATGAAAACAAAACAACGTTAAATTTTCCGTTAAAATTATAATTTGTTACTGTTGTTTTCGTATTGACAATCAATATACGCTACATTACACTAGCTTTGTTCCACTTGATGTGTAGGCGAAGCTGATGATTGGTGTTGACTTTCGTGTCTGATTGATATTTGATGTCACACCGGATGAGCGTTATCCTTCATTTGCATGAACTCCGCATTGAAAAATCGTATTGCGGATTCAATTAATCTGTTTTACACATAATAAATTTGCACTTTGCATACCCCGTGTGCGACATCTCACGATAATCAATTCCATTTTAAATTGGGACAATTTTTTTTTTTCGAACACGAGCATTAGATTTCATTTAATTTCACCGTGGTAGTATAAATTGAAACATGCGAATGGCTAAATCTGATCACTGTGTAGCGGCGATAGTAGTAGTTAGAGTCATTTGTGCGTATTTAACCGCGTTACAGTTATTACTTCTATTTGAGTATTTTCTCGGAGAGGTGGAGGGATAATTTAATGAATACGTACAAATCTACTAAAGCTAATATATTAAAATGTAAATATTTTATTTCATTTTTTATGTATTCTATTCTTAGCACATCCAATACCGGAAATGTTATTTTTTGAGGCGAACTCTACAACAGTGATGAATTATTTGGAGACGTTTATTAATGAAGAGGTGGATCAATTGTTTTCTAGAAATCTCTTCCCAAACCTTGCGGTAATAGTTGGCACATTTGCATTAATCATATTTCTATATTGGCTCTTTAACATTCCTTGCAATTGGACAAAGGTTGGTATATGAGAATACAAAATTCAAATTATAGTGTTATATACAAAGTTAATGTTTTATCACTTACTACATCACTTTCTGACGCCAAATATGATGGTGCTCATTACTCAAATCATTCTGCAGTCGACCTTAGCGGTTATTTTTTGCTATCTTTAACGTCATATATACGTGACGAACCAATAATGTGTCAACAAGCATGAGTCATATCGCACTAATTACATTGCGCGATATTAAGCAAACAACAATAAATGCAAAACATTGTATGAAGTCACAGACATACACTTACACTTCACGCATATCTTCAATATTGATTATCAGAACATATATTGATGAATATTTACTATGATATAAAAATTGAGTGTTTGATTGAAAGTTAGAGCTCAAAGCAAACGCTAACAGCGAAACAACCTTTATTATTCATGCTCAATGTTTAGAAAGCACTGTAGTATAATGCAAATCCGTATAATTTATTTTAAATACAAATAATATTTCAGCATTTGAATGATGTCAGTTACGATATAGCACTAACGTCTGCACAGAAAATTAATTCAAATCATAAAAAAGATGCCATCAATCGATTAAGGAGATCACGTGCAATTGGTGTCAAAGAATTACCGCCTCCGTTTCCAAATGGATGGTACTGTTTGTTGGAATCATCGTGCCTAAAGTTGGGCGAGGTTAAACATGTATCGTGTTTGGGCGAAAATTTCGTTATTTTTCGCACAATGGCCAATAAAGTGCATGTATTAAATGCATATTGCCCGCATATGGGAGCAAATATGGGGATAGGCGGTCGTGTGATTGGTGATAATATAGAATGTCCATTCCATCACTGGAGTTTCCGTGGTAGAGATGGCAAATGTGCCAATGTTCCGTATAGTTCTTGTAGTAAGTAAATTAAATAATAATTTAAATATAAGTAAATGCATATCTCTATTGCAGTTCCGCAAACGTCATCTGTACGAAAATGGATATCTCATGAAGTTAACGATAATATATTCGTTTGGTATCATGCTGAGTTTAATGAAACGCCCTGGAAAATACCAGTTGTCCAGGAAATAGAGCAGTGCGATTTCATTTTTCATGGACGCAACGAGTTCTATGTTAATTGCCATGTTCAGGAAATTCCAGAAAACGGTGCTGATCTGGCCCATTTTGCTGCTATACACAATGATAGTTTTCTAGCAGGTGGTAATAATCCAAAGGAGAGCATATTGGCAAAAGCTGGGAATCATCTTTGGCAGGCAGTGTGGGTAGTTTTCTATTTAATATTCAGTTTTATTATTATTATTTTGCATAAACCGAAACGTGAATTATTGCAGTCTAAATATTTCTTAGACTAACCAAACTGATTAAAAATATAGATGATGCCTTCATTATCTTCATCCATTTTTAGTTGGAATACATTAGAGAATCCAAAGCATATAGCTTGTGTTACATTGAAGCATTCCGTTGAGCTAACAACAAAATTCAATTTTATGGAAATAGATGTCAAAGCAGAGCAGGTAGTATATAGACTTTTGTTGTTGTTTTTTCTATATTAACCATTAACTACAACAGATTGGGCCATCATATGTGCAGTTGCATATGAAATCTCAGACCTTTGGACGTTTTGAAGTCTTACAGACAGTCACACCCATTGAACCACTGCTACAAAAAGTAGTTCATCGATTTTATGGACCTAGAATTTTGGCACCAATCATGAAATTAGTTATTATGGGAGAAAGTATTATGGTGAGATGATGAAATCAAATTACACAATAATTATAATACAACACAATGTCTTTGTGCAGTTTGAACGTGATATGGCTATGTGGAATCATAAAACTTACCGCAATAAGCCACATTTGGTCAAAGAAGATGCTTCAATCAAATCTTTTCGCAATTGGTATTCACAATTCTATACTGAAAATAGTAAATCGTTTGCAGAAGCATATGACAAACTTGTGTGGTAATAGAAACGCAAAAAAAAAACAAACACGTAAAATTTTTAATGTGTGTTTTAATGCATTTGTTCACATTTAAAAATATAAGATTGTAATGTTAGCATTTTATATATATAAAATAATAGAACCAAAGTGTTCACGATACTTTAAATCAAATGCTTTTTGTTTCCCTTTCTAACCATGCTAGGGTTCGTGTATCTCCTTCTTTCTTCAAAATAGGAGATAAAGTTTCCCACACCAACTGATGGTAATCGTTGAGCAATGCAATCTAATTAGATAAATTTAAAAAGAATAGAATTACATGAAATTTCGATAAATAAGGTTCAAAGTAAAGACACATGCCTCAACATCAGACAATAGATCCTTTTTAATTAATTTTGTTTGTTTTGGACACATTGTAATTGTTTTAAAAGTCAACGCACCACGTCCTGCAAAATCATGCTTTGCAGCAGCTGGTACAATTTGAACAATATCTTCAATACGAATGCCGAATTCACCATCTTGATAATAGCCAGGCTCTAAATGGAAAGTGAAATAAGTTTTCCTTATAAAATATATCACAAAATTTACCATTGGATATAAACATATTTTCTTGTAGGCCAGGATCATCAGGCATTAAACGGATTCCTACACCCATTGGTCCCTCGTGTACATTTAAAAAATGACCAACTCCATGCCCAGTACCATGGCCATAATCTAAACCAACATCCCAGAGAGATTTCCTTGCAATAGTATCAAGAACTTGTCCCTTTTATGAAGTGTATAACACCAATTACAATTATTCCCATCAAAATTTAAACATTTACGTAAGTAAGTCAGTACTACCTTCACTTTGTTGGGGAATATTGTGGATCCCAATGTAAGTTGTCCTTTTAAAACGCGCGTATATGTTTCCTTCTGAAAGTCAGTGGGATCACCAAAGTGTAGCGTGCGAGTCACATCAGTTGTTCCATCCCTGCAAAATAAACATGCATTATTATTCGATGCATTGTGTTACGAGAAAATCGAAGTTTTCATTCTTACTTATACTGTGCACCTGAATCACACAAGTAAACTTCATTTTTTGTTATCGGACGATTAGTCTCCTTAGTTGGATGATAGTGTATAATCGAACCATTTGAGCCGGATGAGCTTATAGTGGCAAAACTTAAACCCATAAAATGATCTTTTTTCCTTAAAAATGGCATATTGATTATTATATAATATACGATCGCAGCTCAACTTACGAACGAAACTCTTCAAGTTTATCTGCTCCAGATATCTCGTCGACATATTCACCCTTAGCAACAACTTCTTCCAACCATGCAAAGTATTGACAAAGCGCAACGCCGTCACGTATGTGACTATTAATAAACCCTTGAACTTCGGTGTTATTTTTTATTGCCTTATTATTTGCAAGCGGTGTAATCTAAAAAATAAATAAATAAAAACAAAATAAATAATTCACTATACACAGAGATATGTAAAAATACCTCCTGATGTCGCTTATTTTTAGGAATCAGTGATGTTAGGTAGTAACTAGATGTAGGAGAAATCCATATTTTATCATTCGTCTGCAAAGCCTGCAACACAAGTACAATACATGTATGCATGTGTGAATAAGAGCGATAATATAATATTGTAAATTGTACTGCTATGAATATATTTGATAAGCACAAATTCTGAGATACGCGGTTAAATTTATTGCAAATTGAAGTAATGCTATAAATTACTTACAATACGACTCAGATGTTCACCAATCGACTCATAGTCGTGTACGCAAATTTTAACTTTATTTTGCTCTTCATGAGCACTGAAGTTGGGAGGCAATCTGGAGCCATCAACAAACAACAATAGTTCTTCGAGTGAAATAATCATATATGCAAAGAACACTGGATTAAAATCAATATCAGAACCACGAAGATTCAAAAACCCTGCAATGGATAAGTAATATGGTCATTATTGATATGTACCCCAAAGTTTTTTCAAAAGGTCACTGACATGCAATTTCATCCAAGGCACTAATTACCACACAGTGGACTTTATTCTCATTCATTTGACTTTTTACATTGGCCCATTTTTCCGCTACAGTGGCGCCCGTAAAATCTAAATCCAATGTTATTATGGGATTTGATGTACGCTTTGGTTGTCCACTACCCCAGACCTCATCTACTAAATTCGTCTTTATTGGCAGCAAAGTACACTCTGTTATTCATGAAATAATATATTAGACTTGTCTATTCGTATTTTTACTCTAGCATTCACATGACATACCATATTCGCTTAATTCTTTCTGAATCGGTTCCCATACGCGATAAGATAAAAGTTTGGGATCTACACCAACAACAGCATTTTTAGGAATGTTCTTACAAAGCCACTTCGAGATGGACGGAGTGGTTGGCAAACCATCCTTCATAAGTGTCCAGTTAGGATCTAATTGTTTTGATGCCTGCTGATAGTAACGACCATCTGTCCAAAGCAGCGCTTTGTTCGTGGTTACGACCGCTGTGCCAGCAGAACCATCAAAACCACTAATAAAAGCTCGCCTTTCATCGTGTTCACAGCTATATTCGCTTTGGTGTTCATCATCGGTTGGAATTATATATGCTGCAAGTGGCTATAAGATTGCATATCTATTTGAACATTTTCATTTACTGCAAATACTATCAAAGGAATATACCTTGGATTTATCTCCAGCTGTTTGCATTAATGATCGCAATTTTGCCAATAATTCCGTAGTTTCTTTCATGATGCTCGCTTAATAATCACTAACTACAATATATTTTATTTGATTAAAAAATGCAATTAAAACGCAGAGTAACAAGAATCCAACAAGTATAATGATAAAAAAAATTATGATAAGGTGCAAATTTGACAGATTAGATTTGAATGGAGAACAAAAGAATTCAGAGTGGCCCATAGACGAGCATGTATTATTGCGTATCTTTAATACATTGCATAAAATTTTGCGCAAAATATACGTGGAAACATCTTTCCTAACATTATGCACTGCTGTGCACATACAACAGAAACGGGTGGCGATATTTTTTTGGGGATGGAAAAAATAAAATTATCTCATTGAGTGAAAATGGAATAATAATAAGCCTTTACAATGATGCTTAAATCTTTTATAATCCTGTAAAAAGTGAAAATACTTCTAAAAAGTGCCAATTTCTTGTTCTTGTTCTTGGATTATTTTAGGATTCTCTTCCTCCCAGATTTTGTTTATTCACTTGAAACGACATAAAGGGAATTGAAGAGCTAATTCTACTGAAAGTAATTGAAATTACGACCTACGAATAATTGCTTGTAATAAAAGTCGTGGTGTTCATTTGAGCGATATCGTTTATAATGTTTAATTTTAATGCATTGAGTATCAGAATATATATTTTTTAACTTCTCTCAATCCTTTTTGGAAGACCCTGTATAAGTAACAACATAAATTGTCACATATGCCGTGGATTTAAGAGTATTTTTTATTGATAGACAAGGATTAGTTTTTCTTTTCAACTCCTGAAAAGTGGACCAGACAAATGGCCAAATTGGTAATAAGTCCTCTTCTCTGGGAAATTTGTTGTTGTACTAATCACAAAATAAATATTAGACATAGTATTAAAATTAGTAATATAATTCCGAAATAAAACATTAACAACAACCGAACGTAAATTCAATTTATGACATTTAATGTTTGATAATAAGTTCTTTTAAATGTTGTCCGCAACTGGCTCTTAGAAGATGCATTCTAAAGAAGTGATTTCACATATCCCCATAATGGTTACGGGATTACGTGTCAACGAAAACTCACCACTGCATGACACACTGCATGACGTACCCATTGCCCGATGCAGAGAGAATCAAGCATGTACGGTGCTACGTCGGTGGTTGACCCAAGAAAAAAATAATTCAACGGCATCAGATAACAAGATCTGACCACCATAACACCGTATGAACACTGTAAAATGGTCGAAGACCACGAAAAACAATTGACAATTTTGGAAATAAATTTTCACAGTTTGTAAACGTTGTTCGTAACGTAAGTCTATTCATGGTGAAATGTCATGAGTAATGAACACAAATGGCATATGAGCATGACAACTGTCACGCGTGAGGTGTCTGAGGATCCCTATTGGAAAAAGTACTTCCTATGGGTTCGCTCTTTAGAACTCCGCTAATTTTGAATTTCTAATTAATTCGTCGTGGAAAACGCTCTGAATTATCGAGCGTCCGATCGATTTTTTGTTAATTTTTTTTGCAGTAGATAATTGAATTTGTGCACACTCTAGTTGGGATTTAGTAAATGAAGCAAGTAACGTCATACAGCATACATTTGAGATCAACGTTAAACCATTAAAACAAATGTATTTCTGCAGATGTGAATTCGTTGATAACCATATAGCGAAACAACAACTTTCGTTATTGTCGACCATATTTTCAATTTTCCATCCGACAATGACTTGCGTGGCGTTATTATATATAATAATTAGAGTACTAAGAAAGTAAGAAGAAAATAAAAAAAGGGTATGAATGGGACCAAAAACAACAAAGGTTAAGCAATTATAAAATAATTTTAATGCACTTTCATTTTCGAATCAGTTGGCTTCAAAATGCCATTTATATCAGCAAAATCTGCTTTTTCAAGTTTAATATTAGTCGTTTTAGACTTTAAAAGGTACGTTCTTTCGATTTTAACATAAGTGGGTGCTATGATTTTAAAAAAAACTTGTTTTTTTAATGTGGTTCCGATTTTCAAAGCCTTGCCCATATAAAGAACCATTTTTTATTTCCACATTCTAAGAATATTATGGTATTATTCATTTTGCAGTGGCGTGATTATAAGTATTCATGGTATTCATTTTATGTTACAAGTGAATGCCAGCAGCAATCGAACTGATTGGCGAGTAACTGGGTTATAACATGTTCAATGTTTTGCTACCAAACAATGAATTTGTTGTTGTGTTGAGGAATGAATACAACAAAAGAGAGGAATGAACAGTTCACTTTTCTCTGTTGACGAAACGAGCCGTTTAATAAAGTGGCGTCGCCTGATCAGAGCTGAAGATATAAATTGGTATTCATTGCAGCAAAAGTTTTAATGTGTAATATAGCATAAATTAAAATACTGACGAGAAAATAAAAGCAAAAAAACATCGTCAGTAAAACATTGATAGTGTAATATTTGTATAACGTGTTCATTTTAAAGTTCTAATTTTTTACTGTATTTTTTTCACAATACACTACGTCATAAAACAATAACTTTAATATTTTATAAAAAAAAAAATATTTATATATAAAAATTTAATATGTATATCTAAAATTTTAAATTATTCAAAAGTGATGAAAATGTCGGAAATGTTCATTTAGATATTTAAATAAATTATGTGACTGCAATCTTTTAGGTTTCAATTACGGAAGCCAAAAGATCTGTCACAAATTCTGGCTACCACATTATGCCATATGTGAGGTTCAGTTTTTTAGTAAGTTCTGTTTCAAAAACGTCTTATGTTCTGATGTTCCTTAATTTTGACTATAACAACTGGTCAATAAGTATAGGCATAAACAAACATAGACTTGATATATCATATAAAAGGTGAACGAGGCTTCTAACCATCCAAACAATGTGAAGAAAAAATTGTCTATGTTAGTATCAAAGGTGTCTATGTCAACTTACACTCTGATTTCTTAAATTTAATAACATTAAAATTAAATTAAAGATTCTCTTGAATAGCGAATGCCAAACGCAGTGCAGTTCTCTCAAGAAAATTTATTCTACAACTAACGAATGCTTGAATTCTATTCGCTATGTCTTTTTTTTTTACATAGTAAGTCTAATCTGATCCGGTCTTTCCTCAATCAAATTTATTTGTTTTATTACTCAATTAATTTCTCTCACCTTTCACCAGAAGTTCTTCTAACTGCCGGTTGTTGTTATTGTTGCTATGATATTCGTTGCAATATATAATACATATATGGTATACGTTTGTCAACAATAAAACACAACGGTTTGATTTTACTTATAGTATTATTTCATTGTTTTATAATTGCTATCGAGACATTTGTGCTCAGTCGTTGGCTGAATTTAAAATGAGTAGCACAAGGCGTCTATTCTGTATATCGATGTGCATAGTGTTTATAGGTCAAAATGTAAATTCAAGGTATGTATGTATGTAATTTGCCATTTCTTTATCATGACATATCTGTAATTGATAAAGAACTTGTTTATATATTTATTAGTCCAATAAATAATACGCTCATATGCGATGGCGAAGTTGGCGAAATTTTAAACCATTTACGTGCTATTATGAATGATCCAATAGTACTGAATCGTAATTCAATAGATGCATATATTGTGCCAATGAACGATGCTCATCAGGTAATTAAAACGAATAATATCAAATTAATTAATGCACCTGCTACATAAATAAACCAATTTATTAATATGTTAATAAGATAAGATACACTCCATAATAAATTACACTACATATGTTTACACAAATTGTGTGCATGGAATTTGAACTTCATATGTGATTAGTATACAATAGTTTGTTGAACCTATGTTACATCGTGATTATAAGATGAATTTTTTGGTAGCTGCAATGAAAACTACAAAATAAAACACAGTGCCAATGGGTTTCATTGTTGTTCACTACCGCATCCAAATACTTCAATTGGCGAAACAAATTATGAATGAAATGTTCAGCAATAAAAAATTTGTCTTGTAACTATGGCATTAGTTTGTAAATTTATTATTATTTCATTACAGAGCGAATATATTGCTGATCATGATAAGAGATTACAATACATTACCAAATTTACCGGCTCTGCGGGTCAAGCTGTCGTGACTAAAGACCGTGCAGCTCTCTGGACTGACTCTCGGTATCATCTGCAAGCAGCTCAACAATTGAATTCAAATTGTTGGCAATTGATGCAGGAAGGTAATACAATATTATTCGAATCTATGCAGTCGGGGAAAATACAATTTTTTATCATAAATGCGGAAATAAGTGAGCTTTTAAAATATCATAACTTGACCCCATCGAATCTTTATTTAATCAAAATAAAAACCATTTTTACAAAAAGATACAAGTTTATTTATGACGGTCGCGTATGCGACCAAGATAGCCCAACACATGAACCTTTTGTCGCATCATCATCGAAACGTGTGGTAGAACGTTGTCGTGAAGTCGAGACAAGTCGAAACTGCTGATGCATTTCGTCGATTGCTGACAGTATTACTCTACTGTAATGGATGAGACCAACTGCAGACCACCAAACAGTAACCATAATCTTCTTTTGGTGCAAATTTGGCATTGTGATGAATATCGCCAATCGTCTTAGATTATCCATTTTTCGTCGCACTTTGTAATACATTCGAAAAATAGGTCGCTTTGCATGACTTTCATTCAAATGATCAGAAACCGTCGTTTTGCTTACGTCAAGCTACTTCTCTACAAACTCTCGAATAGTTGTAGGTGGGTTTGCCTCCACTAGTCCTTTCAATTCGCCATCATCAAGTTCCACGACCTTCTTTGTCTTCAAAATCGAATCACCAGCACGAAATTTTCAAAACCAGGTTCCCAGTGTTGACTCGCCCATACTTCCTCACCCTCCAAACTTGGTTAATGTTTCGAGCCGTCTCTGTTCCAAAACAAATAACACGCGAATTTTTTTCTACACAACCAGCAATAATTGTTCAATAATAGAATAACCTTTTTAACCGTTTAAATAAAATGTTTTTAGATAGATAATCCATGAACTGCAGTCATTTATTTTTCTTTTTTTAATCAATCAATTAACATTAATTCTCTTGCAGGAAAGGAAAACGTACCGAGGCTTTCAAAATGGCTGCTTAGTGTTTTGCCAGCAAATTCAACAATCGGTGTAGACCCATTTCTTATGACCGCTAAAGGGTTTCATGAAGTGCAAATGGAATTAAATGCTGGTAAACACGAGATAGTCAGCATTTCAACAAATTTAATTGATATTATTTGGAATGATCGTCCATTACCAAATAAAACACAAATTATACCCTTGAACATCAAATATTCAGGTATGCACATACACTAACACACACATAAAAGAAGTGCAAAACATAAGCATTCGTACAAAAATACAAACATGCTTACATACATATTAAACCGCACCACGAAAATATTTGTTAATATTGCCACCTATTAGATTGTCAAAGTTGCTAGCGCTTAATTATGTTGTATGTATGTATTTAAGCATGAATGTTTGTGATATAGAGAATTGTCATATTAATAATTTTGTATGACAAAATGTTTAAAATTACATAAATATGACACTTTCTTTTCATGTATTTAATGTAATATATTTAATACTCTCACCACTTAAATGTTGGTATATTTATAAATACACACACTGTTAGGTAAAATGGCTGGTTTGAAAATATCTGAAGTAATGGATAAAGTCAGGAAAGAGAATGGTGAATCTATTATCATCACATCTTTGGATGACATTGCATGTAAGTACTTGTACTTTTATATTTAAAATAGGTTAATATTGTATTAATGCCATTCACACCGATCTTGCTAGTTTGCAATACTGTCAAATGTTTAATTTATTTAGTTTTGTAAATTATAAATAGCTAATTTTGTATTATTATTGTAATAAGAGACATCAGCTGATGTTTTAACAAGTAACGAAATATTTAATTAGCTGCCTTGACACCTCGTTAATTTATTATTCGTCAATTCTGTAATTTGGTAATTTTGCAAAAACAAAATTAACGTAAAATATTATAACGAAGTGGCAAGCTCAGTGAGTAATATGGCGCTATTATGTCATTAAAAGCTAATTCATAATCAGGAAAAAATTATTATTGCAATTACTCAAAAGCGAAATAAGTATTTAACATAACATATATTTAAGTAATAAGTAGGTGTCTACATCTTATAAATTGTATGCGAATTTTCGCAATTTTAAAAGTTTAATTTATTATCACTCTACGCATTCTCTTAAGATTCATTAAAATGCACATCAAATAGAATATGTTAAATTCTCAGTTTATCGATATAATAAAATTTTTTTGAAAACTTAAGGTTTCAAGCTTAGGCTCTAAATCCTTTGCCGAGTGATGAGTGATAATACCAGAAAATTATTGGGAGCGCAAATTAAAAATGCGGGATTTACAACAGATGGCGTAGTTCGGGATTAAGCATCAGACAATACTGAAACTATATTCATGTCATATCCGCATTCCATAGCTTTCATTTTCAGTATGTGTCATTTGCCCGGAGTGTAAACAACATAGTTTTTTTTGGCTCTCAATATGTCAAGTTTTGTGCCCACAAAACATCATTTGCGGGAAGTTTTGATTTACTTCTTTAATTTGGAGAAAAGTGCAGCTGAATTTTTTCGCTTGGGATTGTCGTAGTGGATCCACTTTTCATCACCAGTAACGATGCGATGCAAAAAACCTTTCCTTTGTTGCCTTTAGAGCAGCTGTTCGCAAGTGAAAAATCGCCTTTCGACGTCTCTCGGCTTTAACTCGTACGGTACCCAATTTCCTTGCTTTTGAATCATTCCCAATAGTTTCAATCGATGGGAAATGACTTGGCGTGTAACTTCGAACAATTTGGCATGTTCTTCTAGCGTTTGACACGAGTCCTCATCGAGTAATGCCTCCAATTCAGCATCTTCAAACTTCTTCGGCTGTCCTGGACGTTCTTTGTCTTCCACATCAAAATCACCACTTCTGAAACGCACAAACCACCTCTCGCATGTTGAAACTGAAAGAGCACACTCCGGATAAGCTTCGGAGAGTAATCGATGCGAGATTCCTCTTAAAATTATCGTAGTATCGAGATGTTTTACAAAATTCCCATACAAAAAGCAGTCAAATGGTCAATACTAAATTTAAGATGGATCATAAGATGTTGATGTTGCCATGAAAAAGCTTTTAAATGATCTCTGTGACAAAGATCAGAAAAAGTGATGTCACAAGAGTTCTGCCATTCGGAACCCAATCTGAAAATTGCAATTTATTTTTGTTTTTCAATAATAATAATAATCTAGCGTAGTCAAAAGTCGAAATTTAATTTTAACCATAAATGCGCGCCATTACATTTTCCAAACAAATTTGACTCTTTTGCAGGGCTTCTAAACTTAAGGGGTGCAGATGTAATGTATAATCCCGTATTCTTCAGTTATGTTCTACTCACACCGAATAATTCGTATTTCGTTGTTGATAAAAGTAAATTGCAGCAAGATGCAATATATCAATTGATGCAAGAAGATGCTAAATTAGAAATATACGATTATAATGATATTCTAGATGTGATTGATAAAATGGTAAATTCTTGGAAAAAATGAAAATCCGTAATGGTAAATAAATAGTAAAAATGTTGAAATTATGTATTTTTTTTTTTTGTAGATTAATTCGACTTCAGGATATATTATCACATCGAGCCATGTTAGTCAAGCAATATTTGAGCATATTCCAACAAATCGACATATTTATAAGAATATTGTGGATGCAATCAAGGCAATAAAGAATGATGTTGAGGTACGAAATATAGAAAATGCTCATATACGGGATGGTGTAGCTTTAATTAAATATTTGCATTGGTTGAATGAGTCGATCGATACAAATAATGTCACTGAATTATCTGGAGCTGCAAAATTGGCACAATTTAGAGCGTAAGTTTATTGCGATAATAGTTATGATGATTAATTAATTATAAGTACATATGCACATTGATATAATTCTCTTAGTGAACAAATTAACTTTCGTGGACTCAGCTTTGAAGCAATTAGTGCAGTCGGTGAACATACTGCTATGGCCCACTATAGTCCAACAGTGGAAACAGACAAACGCATCACACGTAATGATATATATATGGTCGATTCTGGTGGTCAATATTGGTACAATTAGCTTTATTGTTTATATATAATATTCCAATGACCTATAACATAGATATATTTAATTACAGGGATGGCACAACAGACGTGACTAGAACATTGCATTTTGGCACACCATTGAATGAAGAAAAAGAATGCTATACACGTGTGTTAAAAGGATTTATAGGTGTTTTAATTTCAATCGTTCCTGTTAATACATCTGTGAGTTGATTTTTTTTTATTTAATATGCTACACAAAGCGATTTCGGATATTCTTTGCCAAAAATTGAAATTTCGTTGAACTTCAATCGGGAATCTATTGAAAGTTAGATGATGTTGATAACTCAGGCACTCTATTACTTTATCTATCAAAACCTTAGACGGAAACAAAGTAACTTTCTGATTAAAAACATTGACTCGACGGGCATTCTATTATTATTTCTGTCGATGTAAAGTAATTAGTGATATTGAAAATTCTTATTTTCAAAGCAAAAATTTTTAACTTTTTCACATAATAAAATTAATATTTTTTGCAAATTACCTAACCCCAAATTAAAAGCAATATCATCTCTCTTTTTTGTTTAACGTTATTTTTAAATGACGTACGAAAATACAACTGTCGATAGACGCTCTTTTGCGGTAATAACTTTTTTTTTGATATCCTAAAATCGTTTTGGTGTAAACATATATCTATCATACGAGAGTCCTTAAAAATTAAAATAAAGAACACGCTATTCGGGTAACAAACATTTTATTGTAAGGAAGCATCTTTCAGAAGAAATAATTCAGCCTTTAAAAGAGATGAATACGTGCATTTTCGTAAAATTGAAAAAAAAAATTAATTTTGTAATTACTGCGTGTTAAATTTTGGACAGTACTAGAAGGGACCTACTTATTTTAGCCGGTTCCGAACGGCAGAACTCCTGCGACATCACTTTTTCTGAGCTTTGTCACAGAGTTCTTTTAGAAGCTTTTTCATGGCAAGTTGTTACTGTCGAAAGAATTACCAATTGCTTGCCGATAACTGGGTACCGTTCGAAAGAAAAATCTTTTCGATATTAAATTTGTTATGCATCAGCCGGGGATTGAACCACGACCTACAGATCAGAAGGACAACACACTAACCACCGAGCTACGGCATCCACAAAAATCCATTAGGAAAGCTAAAAAACTTGAAAAGTATCATGGGGAGTGTTCACCATAGATTGGAACTACCCATTATTGGCGTATTCAATTTCGGTACGGTCGTACGAGTATAAGTAACGTACTATTTGGTTGACCAAGTGAGGTGAGCGATTCCATCTTTCTATAAGCATTTTGAGATGAAAAAGCTAGATAAATGCCGCGTTTGCTTACAATTGACAACAAATACGATCGTTTGAAAACTTCACAATAGTGTTTGACAATGTTCAATCGCAATCCGGACGAGTTTTTATGCCGTATCGTAATCATGGACGAAATATGAATATCAAGGAACAGACGTGACGATGGACTTTTCATGGTGAATCGAAGTCGTCTATCAGCCAAGATGGTCTTGACGAAAGTTTTTTTGGTATCATTCGATTTGATGCAAAAATTACAGTATTCTCGAGGAAAAAGTTCTCCTTTACCAGGATAACTTGTCGGCGCACAAGCTCGAAGTAGCAGTAGCAAAATTGTATGAATTAGATTACGAATTGCTCCCTCATCCAGCATATTCTTCAGATTTAGCCCTCTGCAACTATTTCCTGTTTCCGAACATGAAAAAATAGATCGACTGTCAGAGATTTGTGTCGAATGTAGAGGTCATCGATGATACAGACGTCTATTTTGAAAGCCTCGAGAAATCATATTCTTTCGAGGGCATCAACGAGGAAACGTACGACGAAGTGTTTCGAGCTAAAAGGAGACTATGTTGAAAAATACAATGGCTTTTCCCGAATAGTATGTTCCTTATATACATTTTCAGGGACTTATTTATCCATTCTCGCAATGTAATAATAAATTATTTTGATATAAATCCTTCAAAGATTAACTATTTGGATTATGTTGCACGTCGGCATTTATGGCAAGCTGGTTTAGATTATGGTCATGGAACAGGTCATGGTGTTGGCATGTATTTGCTAGTACATGAATATCCACCACTTATTAGCCAAAAGGCAATGGAAATGTTACACGAAAATATCATAACTTCTAATGGTATTGTACATTATATGTCGCATTTAGAAGAAAAACTGTTGAAACTCGTTTTTCTTCCAAGTGTGGAATGTTTGAATAGTTCCCATTAGTACACGACTAAATGGATATAATTTATAATTGTAGAACCCGCATTTTATAAAGATAATGAATTTGGAATTCGTATCGAAGATGTTATACGGGTGCTTAAGAGTGATGATCACAATGCATTCAATGGTCGAGGAGCCTTAAAATTCAAATCCATCACATATGCCCCATTGCAAACAAACCTAATTGATGTCGATTTGCTTGATAGGGCGGAAGTAAGTGTGAATTTGAGAAACACTGTAAAATTCTATCAAGAAGAATTTAACAATAAAATTTATATTATATTTTCCAGCTAAATTATATAAACACATACAATAAACATGTTTTTGATGTTATCGGACCGATTTTGCTAAAATTTAGAAATATGGATACTTATAAATGGCTCATGATGGAAACTCGTCCTATTAGCTTTTAACAAAGAGCTTTCGCATTTTTGACGCAGTGTTAAATTATACCCTAGTGAAATAATTTTAATTGAAATAAAGTATAATAATATTGCACTTAGAATTCCATATCTTGAATTTTTCTCAAATACAATGTTAGGCAATGTCACCCCTGTTTTTCGCTTGCTGATATCAATTGGAAAGTGGTTGCGTCTTCCTCTTCAGTGTTTTCTAATCAAGCGGTTTTCAAATATAACACCTTCTTCGGTAGAGCGTGTACTTTCATTCGTTTGATATGAACGAGCCAGCGCAGGCACGTAGCTCATGGCAGTTCCTTATTTGATACATGCCTCCAACGCAAATAGATCCAAAGATATTGTGTACGACTTTTTTCTTGAAAAATCCATGTAAACTCTCATTCAAGTTGGAAAGTGTGAAGGGTTCAGTGGCATATTTAAGGACAGGCATGAAAGAGAGAGTGTGAGAGAGAGAGAGAGCTCGATACTTACTCAGCCCAAAGCAACGTCTTTTATCAAGAGTGATCCTACGCATTATCTCCAGACTGACGTCCGTCCTGGTATTATGCTGGTTTCATAGAAAAAGTGCTCTTCTACGGGATATTGAAGACACCGGGATGCTTTGCTTGTTGCGTTAGGTACTTCAACTTGGTCATCTCGTTCGCCATAAGACCAATTCGACGTGACTCCTTTTTGTCAATTCAAAGCACGATACACTGACTAGTCACGTCACATCTGACTAGTCACGATTTGTCGCAGAACTCTTTCCAACTTTTATTTCATGACAATGTTTTTTTACTATCGGAATAAGTGCCATTTATTTGCTGACAATTTTACATTTCCTTAGTGTTAGGATTGTTACTGATTGCAATTGCAAAGTTTATTCTATTATATGGGGACCAACTCGGTCTAATGTACACAGATATAGCGCTTTCCATATTGCAAGAGGGCATTCAAACTGATTTACTTATAAAATACTTTTAATATTGAAGAAAAACATTTATATTTGACCACTTCTTTAAACATTTCCTGCTGCCACTTATACATCTTACATCATTTCTTTGATCGTGTTATCTGCTTCATTTCTAGATGATTGGTTAATTCTCACAAAGCAGTTATGCTCTTGATTTATTGTCGTTTTATCGTGGCTACAGACTAACATAGATATTTTATTTATTATTGCCATTAATGACCAATGTGGGAAAATATTTTTTTCATACGGCATACGTTAATCGCAACTCAATATTGGAGACAATAGTCTTGCACTGCGTATGTACATAAATGGATACGTAAGTATGTAATAGATTTATAAAAAGTATAAAAGTAAATATTGAATGAATTTAAATTCGTCCCTTCATCCATTTGCAGTTATAGTTTCATAAAAAAAAACAGCACATTAAAATGGATGGATGCCGTAAAACAGTGGTTACTTTTAGATTTTGATTATGTACCTCAAGTTCAACTCAAATCCCTGTAGTTATAGTCCCGTAGTTATAATCAAAATTAAAATCCATATGACTTTGACAGATGTTAATACGGAAATTGGTGAAACAAGTTGATAGTAAAATTAATATAGATCTTAATTTTAATGACAAAATATTGATGTTTCTAAAAATCTATTTGCAAAAATAAGTGCTCACCGTGATAAAACTGGGAAATAACGAATAATTCACCAAATTTTTAGTGCGCTTTGTACGTTATATACTATCATTAGTCGCTTTAATTCGAAGGATATTTTTAACCCCAAGTCGGAAGTTACATCATCTTTACATGTAGGTACCTACCCTATATAGTTATGTATTTAGATATATTTATCTATTTATATGAATGTGAGTGTGTCTGTACTTAAATGTCTCCACTTGCTTCGTAAATATGTATAAATAGAAATAGATGATATCTAATTCAGTTTTACAGAGGGCTCTGTTGCTATTCAAGTGGCCATTGAATATGGTACTAAAATGCTGGGTGTGATTCCAATCTCAAATCATTTGAAGCAGACCGAATAATGTAGCAATTCTTATTTCGTGTGCCGTTTCGAACATATATGTATGTACATGATTATGTGTGTATGACCATTAGGGCGGATCAGACATTCGTGTAAAAATAAAAAGTAAAAGTAAAATATTTGCAATTAATCAATTACATATCAGACGAAAATCGTTGGCTATAAATAATAAGCAGATACACATTACACACTTGATAACTATGCTTTTAAAGTAGTGAAGGACTTTGTCTATCTTGGAATTAGCATTAACACCAGTAATGACTTTAGCCTGGAGATATTGCGAAGAATCACTCTTACTAACAAGTGCTACTTTGGGCTAAGTAAGCAATTGAAAAGTCAAGCCCTCTTTCGAGAAATGAAAGCCACACTCTACAATTCTCTCATCATGCCTGCCTATAAGTGTCACATATTTATTTAATTATTTTACATATTATGAAACATATCGCGACACATAATGAAAATTAAAATCTTAAAAAATGCATGCATCACAAATACCCAAAATGGATGAAAATAACTGCCCTAAAATGTATTTAAATTTAATATGATTTAAATATCCTCTGGTTTTCTCAATATATTAAGATTAGTAAGATGAGCCCTTTTTCGAAACGAATTCAATAGCAATATTTAAAGCGCCTTGGAAACTTCCCAGATTTGACTACAAAATGTTTGAAGTTTACGAATGTAGAACTCTTAGCTAACCGATATTTTATTATAACATTAAGATCCAGCGAATGTGCTAGAAAAAATTTGGATTTTATTCGTGGACGCCAACGAAGAGGTCGAGTAAATAATAGAGAAAATTGAAATTGAAAATGCAGAAGACACCAGAATCCATTTACAAATAGAACAATGCCACGACGACTGCTAGCTCAGTAGTGTCTGTAATGAAGGCAATTCTTAATACTTCTGCGACTCACATAGAGAAGACCACTGAATAAGGAAGTGATGGATGATTTCTTTCATCGAACAGCTGACAGCTGGCATAAAACTCGTTCGTTGGCTAATTTAGCCTCAGCCGATGTTTATGGGCGAGATAATGTCTTACGAGTAGAGCTAATCAATAACTAAAATTCACAATAAAAAAATGCATGATGTCCGTTGGATCCCAGTGGTCATATAATATGGATATTACGTCACTGAAAGCGAATTTGTAGTCGAATTTCTGCCATCGGCCTTGTGTTTCTTTGTAACTAAAAAAATCGCTTTTTTTCGGCTATCATTCTAGTCCATAAAGGTTAGAATTCTGCACCGTCGGACATTCCACAATTTTTTTATGGGGCTGTCACAGCAGTAAAAGTACAATGCAATACCCTAGTAGATATTCCCCAATTACGCTCAGTATTCTTTCATCATCATACTTTCTTTATTGTTGGATTGTATAATGTAAAGTTTTTATAGTTCAATCAGAGTACCAGTTGAAAATGTTACTTTTATTCTGTAACTTCTATGACTGAATTTTTATATATTCGTATATTTATACTAAAAAATAAACATGTGGGTTGAGAGCGAGAGAGTGGAGAAACGGGAAAAAGAAATATACGGAGAGAGAGAGAGCGAGAGAGTGGAGAAAAGAAAATAAAACAGTACTGTGATATGATAGGAATGGGAAGAGTTAGCAGCACCGGAGGTGCCAGATCACCACTCAACCCATTCCCTCATTTTAACGGGGAAAGTACCCAAGTAGGCGCAAATTCAATCTGACGTAGACGAGCACCACATTAACAGTTTTCTCATTTCATTCCTCTCTAGGACAAAATTTCCTTTATTAATGTAAAAATTAAAGATAATGGTACGAACGTTACTGTTCGAAATTTGTATGTATATTCTAATGAGTAACAAATAATTTAAAGGTGTAATGATAAGTACCAAATATTAAAAAAAAAATACTATTTGAACCATACTAATGTACGTATGGTACATATGTGTTATCTTTTTGTAGTTAAACATCTACAAAAGTCTTATTTTATGACTTAAGGAAATCCTGTCATGCTGTTAATTGTTCTCAAAATGTTCTTATCAAGTACATATAAATTCACTTTTATAGGTATGAATACACTATACTAATATGTACGGGTATGTATGTATGCATGTTACCAAGTTTCAGAAAAACTTTGCTTAGATTGCAGATGTATTTATTTATCTACGTACATATATACTTGTGTCCATATTGTACACGTTCGAGTATTGTATGTTGTACAAATGAACTTTATTATCTCAATCTATTTACGATTAATTCCAGTTGAAGGTCATTGGATTATACTTCAACATTGCTTACGTATTATTTCAATTGCAAAGAGAATTATATTCCATTACAAAATATTATATGTAGTTATCTGAATGTAAAGGGTTTATTTACATATAGAGGAAGTTTCAGAAATTTGATATTGATGAGTCAACATTCGGTTGGATTTGTGTCACATAAGAAGAGTTAAAATTCTAACAAGAACTGATTAAAGATAAGAACAATTTGAGGAATATTCAAGAGGTATTGAATGTACTATAGAATAGTGCTACAAGTATGTTTCCACATTTGTCATATCGTAGATAATTATGTATTTGGCTAAATACATTATTTTCTTCAAATTACATAGAGGTACACAAATTTCCATCAGTTTAGATCAGAGAAAAACTTTTTAAAGTTCTTTTACTGTAGCTTTAATTTTTTTTCATGGCACTGGTAATCACTTATTTCTTATTTTCAAAATTCACTTTTAGCAGAAATAATTGCTTCGTTCAACGTGCAGTGAATTTCAATTGGAATAGCACTAACGGTATATTGCCGTTACTTACAACTATCGAACAGACAAAAGCAACATAGCACATCACCTTCTGACATCCATCCCCACCGATTAGAGGGCTAATGAAAAATCTTGGTTGGACGATTTTCGTTGAATAAAGCAATCGCAAGATGACATTAAGATCGAGCAATAAACTGTAGATATTAAAAAAAAAAACAAAAGCAAAAAGCATCAAATTTGATATTATAACTAAAGTACAGATTTTTTAAATCGATTCAAGCTCTGTTATAAAATCATATATCAACCGGTTCCGAACGGCAGAATCCATGTGTCTTTAAAATTTCTGAGCTTTGTCACAGATTTCTTTTTAGAAGCGTTTTCACGACCTACAGTTCAGAAGGCCAACGTTTGGTTTGGTTTGTGCAGTTAACTAACTCGAACATTTTCTGCCCTACACATAAAACCCTTTTTGCTTTACTGCCCATTGGTAACCTTTCCTTGTCGTTCCAATATCGAGAGATGAGTATTTCTTATGCAACTTCCAACCTTTGCCTTTATCGTATTGTTATTGAATACAATCTGTAGGCCCTCAACTTTGGTTTCTCGTCCAATAAAGTCGTTCGCAGCTTAATTCTTTCGCTTCCAATTTGTCCCTTCACCTTTATGAACATAATCATATCACTGTGAGTACACCTAAGCAGATTCTTAACACATTCGTACACCCATGGTACCCCTCAAATAATCGATCGAAATTGAACAGAAAACACAGTCAAGAATTATACGTAATTATATGTAGTTCAATATATTTCATTCCATTTTCTTCAATATATTTATATAACAAACATATGTATCTGAATATGTTCACATATTCATATTAAAGACGATACATTTTTGTTTTCGACCATTATCCATAATATAATGAATATAGTCACATAGAAATCATTATAAAAAGTTACATCAACTCTATATAAAATATATTTAGTTGAATCAATTAATTATGATTTGCAGTAGATGATTTTACATTCCGATTTTTACAAAATCTTCGAGTTTTTGGACTTAATTTATTAGCAAACTTGACATTTTGTGAGTTTTGTATCGATAATCTATCATTAGTTCTAGAGTGTGTGTGTAAGGCAACTTCCTTCGAGGATAACAAATCTGGTGTTACTTTGTAAGGATATTTTGAGTTCAACGACAATTGTGAACGTTGTTGTTTCTTTGTGAATTCGGTACTTTTTACTGTAGATTTCTTTGTATTTACATTTTTACTATCCAAAGAATTTGGTAGTATGACTGCTACTTCATGCATCTCTGTATTTTCTTTGCTGGAGGTAATACTTTGTTTAGATGCTTGTGATTTTGGCGTATCTGCAGTGAGCATCAATTGATAGCTTTTACGTCGCTTTACATGATTTCTATTAGGCTGGAACTCATCTTGATTCATACAGCTTCCTCCCATACCATCAAATAACTTTGCTTTAGCCATAACCATACCCGCATTTTGTGCCCGAAGTCGAGCTATGGATTCACGTCCATTTAGCTCCTCATTAATGGCAGGGTGGGCCAGTGTAATCGGATTCATGAACAAAGGAGTTTCTTTTCTTGCAGACGTTGTTTTTTGTGCTGAGCTTGGAGTTTTTGTATACATCGATTTACGAGGTAGTCTCTTAGGCGGTAGCATTGGAGTGTGCATATTATCACTATCTGCACAATAATTTCCATTTTTTGCTGGAGTGAAATTTACGTTCTCTGCACATTCGGTAATTTTCATACATTGAGTCCTATCTCCCTTCGCATCGAAAATATTAGCGCCATGATTTATATTTGTATGAGGTGGATCCATAAAAAACACATCCCCCGATGTCCACTCTTCTTTTGGTATATTTTGTTCGATATTTTCTTGTTTGGTTCTAAATAAATTGTTACTCATACTGGAATGCGTTTGGGTGGCAAGTCCTGTATGCAGTGTATTTGGTCGACCACGTTTTAGATTACTTTTCGCATAGAAATAACTCGGTTGAAGAGTTGACGGTAACGACGATTCACAGTGAGTGCTTTCTCTATTTATTGTATGATGAAACGTTGGATTACGTGACAGCAGCTTCTTATCCTGAGATCGACGACGTATTGTGCCGATTTTTCGTGCACTTGGCGATCTTACTATATGCTGATCGATACTACGGCGTATCCTTAAATTTCGACTTAAGCGTTGTGCCAGTAAATCGGTTTCTTTTGAAGTTAAATTTTCTGTACCCACTATCATTTCATCATATTTCGTTTGTACGCTGGCTACACTACGTTCATGGCTCAGCGACTTTGACAACACACCAAATTCTTGTGATATGCAATTTTCTAGATTAGCAACACGTTTTTCGATATCATTATATTCACTTTTTGGAATACAAACAAATTCAGTGGATGTCATAGAACTGTGCTCAATACTGCTAGTGTCTGAAGTAATTCGCTCACAATCAATACCTTCAGCAGGTACATCTGATTTGTGTGGCGAAACTTCAACAATTTCTTCTGTTGAAAGGTTACTCCCATATCGCGGAAATATTTTCTTCCCATCACCATCTCGGTGTTTTGCCTTTGACCATCCATTTCCAATAATACTCCAGCGTCTTTCCATTGACTTAACTACCGGATCAACTGACATAGTTTTCATATTTCGATTTCCGCCCAAACTTAAACGTGATTTCTTGTGTTCTCTATTATTAAAGTATAATTAAATTCAATTTATTCTGCAAGTATTTCAAGTGAAAACTTTTACTAACTTTGTCATAGGAGTATTTGGCAATAATCCACCGCTATTGCTTGGAAGTAGAGCAAGCAGATCTTTCCTGAAAGCGATATAAATTTTAGATTTTTATTGTATTCCTCGTACATATGGTTTGTATAAACGTATGTCCATGCGCACAAATGCATTGACCTTTTTACCTTTTTTTGGCACTGAAACTGCTAATGGGATCGCCAAATTTACGCTTTTTTGTTGTTGTCCTAATACGAGGGGTGGCAGGTTGTTGTGTTGCTTGTGCTTGTATTGGTGTTTTTGTTTGTATTTTATCAACAATAACGGGTGGAGACTTTGTCTCGCGAGTATCATCCAAATTCTCTGAACTACCTAAAGCAGAACCGACAATTTTCTTTAAACCATTAAACATTTCTGCAAGAGAAAACACAAATTTATAATTAAATTACTATTTCGCAATATTGATACTATTACGAGATAGCGAACCACTGCGTCTTTTCTTTTTCTTTTTCTGTGTTGCATCAGTCGTTTGGAAAGATGTTGGTATTGTACTCGCTGCTGGAATATTGTTGATGTGCAACCTCTGCATAATTGTATCGGGAATACAGCCAATAAAATTTGCATTCTCGATTAAAAGTTGCACAACTTTTAGATGATTGGAGAAACGATGAGTTGTAATGTTAGCATATGGCATAAGTCCTGGTGTAAATACAATGGCTAAATTTGCCGCTGTCATTTTATTTAAGTGCGCATTTAATGAAACCGTCCTCAGGAATTGCATAAAGAATGACATTGTATTGACTGAGAGCGGGGGTAAGAGCAAACATGATAACAATATCGCCCTGATCTGATTATCCCCAGCAACAACCAAGCTGCGTAGAAATGTATCCTGTATGGAGGGTGGTATCAATGGTTCTGGCAACTCACGAAAGAAGAACTTTATGACATTCGCAACGTCAATGACATGATGAGTTTTGCCTAGCGGAAGGCCCGTCTCAAGGCTAAGCTAAAAGATTGATTATTTCGTTATACTTCGACATGATCAGATACATAATTTAACAAATAGTACTAACACGAATTTCTTTTTGTCGAAGATTTGATCCCGCTTTACGAAAAATTCCTTCCGTTTCCACTTGTTCCAAAATGCGATTACACGCATCTGCAACGAATTTTGGTATCTGCACTACACTTCCATTCGCGAGTATCACATCGGTTAATTCCAATAAGTGTAGGTGTATACGAAATACCCGCTTGCAACATTTTTTGGTTTGCTGGATATCATTAAGAAAATTTCTTTAGTAAATGAATTTCTACATGCATGTAGTTCGTCCTATGCAATACAATACCTGAGCTTGCTTGTGCTTTTTATCACGTCTATGTTTAATACCAATTTCTTTCAATTCACTAATAACAATAGTTGAAACTTCATCGAAATTAAATAGCTCATTTATTTGCATTTTTGCAATAGCAACGGCCAAATATTAAACACATCGACCAACGTCAAAAACAAATTATAATATTTTCCCGCACACAAACTGAAAATTGTATATCGAGACTCGAGTGATCGATAACAGGAGTTCAGTCGAGCTGATGCTATGTTCACATCATGTAATAACTCGGTTATTAAATTAGAATACATAAAAATAGAGTATTCGTTCTCTTCGGCGATATAAATTTTTTTACGAATTTTCGATAAATAAAAGAAAACATTTTCGATCGATAAGCAGATTTGAATCAATAAGCAGTTTCGAATCGATAAGCTATCGTCGACATATCTTACGATTTTCATAGATGATGTAGCATGCAACATCGTTTTTATTTGTTAGCATGTTTGAAATTATAAGTATTATTATCATGATTATTATATACAGTATAATTCGCTTAGCATCCTATCTGCTTAAGGGCGCATTTCGTTTATGATCACAAAAACATGTTTCGTCTGCATCCTTCTTTAGAATTTATTAGAAAATATTACTTTTAGTGTCGTTTCACTTAACGTCGTATTTCGCTTAGCAACGTCCAAATTGTGTTTCATGATTAAAATTTTCATAGAAAAATTTGCAGTTACCATCACTAGAAAACCCGATAATACACAACTTTTCATCGAATGTTAATTAAAAAAAATTGGAAAAAAAAATGGAAAAACGAGTGACAGCGCTTTCACTGAAAGACAAACTAAACATTATAAAATCCGTAAAAGAAAACGTAAAAAAAGAAGAAGTAGCTAAAATATATGTGCTCGGTTTCTTGTATTAATAAAATTTTAAAAAAAGAAGAAGACTTTAAAATTGTTGCAAAAAGTTGCAATCTTAAACGGTGCCGTCAAAGAGTGGGCGCACATGATAAAGTGGAGCAAGCTTTGTTGATTTGGTTTGATCAACAAAGACAAAAAGACGCTGTGCTAACAAGTTTAATGCTTTTGAACAAAGCGAAGGCATTAGCTGTAAAATTAAATGACAATTTTGAGCCAAACTCCAGCTGGCTCTGGCGGTGGAGAAAACGCCACAACATAAAATTTGGCAAAATTCACGGTGAGGTGAAAGATAACAATGCAGAAGAGGCCTCCAATTACAGCAATACAGTTCTGCCTGACATTTTAAAGCTGTACAAGCCAGAAGATGTCTTTAATGCCGATGAAACTGGACTGTACTTCAAAGCATTGCCTAATGCTACGTTCTTTCGAAACAGTGACCAACCAAAAGGTCGAAAAGCCCAAAAAGCTCGGCTCACTTTGCTACTTTTGTGCAATGCAACTGGTTCACATAAGAAAGTTTTTGTCATCGGAAAGCCAAAATATCCTCGCTGCTTTAAGAACGCAGCGAGGATTCCTTTACAATACTTTGCCAATAAAAATGCTTGGATGACGTCGGAAATTTGGAACAAAATTTTGCTTTCGCTGGATATTGAGATGAAAAGAAAACACAGAAATATACTATTGTTTGTGGACAACGCTGCTTGTCACAAAGTATCATCTCAGCTGGAAAATATTAGAGTAGAATTTCTACCTCCGAATACGACAGCATTGTTACAGCCCCTTGACCAAGGCGTCATTCATTTATTTAAAGTGCAATACAGGCAGATTATTGTAAAAAAACAGTTATGTGCGCTGGAGAGTGGTAAGACTGTAGCGGAATTTTTAAAGTCCATTAATATTTTGGATGCTCTTTACTATATTAAACGTGCTTGGTGGATGGTGACGCCTCAGACAATATCAAATTGTTTTAAAAAAGGTAAAAATGCAAACTCACAAATTGCGTTACATAAGTTTAATATCTGTGTATATTTTTCCAGCTGGATATGGTGCGAATAATGAAATTCAATTGGAAGACGAATATGAAAATACTTTTCTAAATCAAATACCCAACAGCAAAGAATACTTAAGCTGCGATACCGATCTACAATGTTACGGGCAGCTTACAGACGATGACATTGTTCGATACTTAGATGATATCCAAAGTAATGAAGGTAATGGTTCGGAAAATGATGATGATCATTACGATATCAGTCTGCCTACAAAAACTGATGCTCTGACGGCGTTAGATGTACTGAAGCGTTATTGCAGTTCCAGTGTGAAAAATATTAACATTTTATTAGACATTGAATGCCAAATAACAAACCTTTCGACTAAAAATCTTAGTCAAAGCAAAATTACAGATTTTTTTAAATAAACTTTTGTTTTATAAAAAGCCTTAAGGTAACTCAAACATCTCAAAAATCAAAAAGCTTTAAAAAATGTTGGTACATAACATATGTAATGAATTTTCAAGAAATATGTACACATCCTTTTGTTCCTTATATGTCCATTTAATACATAATTGAACTGTTTTATGTTTTATAACGTCTTTTTCTTTTGTAAATGCTTAATAAAAAAAGGATTTAATCAAAATTTTTGCATTTTACTTGTCGTATAGCTGCTTCAATAAAAATTTTACTTAAGGTCGTATTTCAGTTAAGGTCGCAAACATGCGTGCATCAAAATTGTGGGCTGCTAAGCGAATTATACTGTATCATATTATTACAATTTTTATCAATTTATATAATTTTCATTATTCAATACAAAGAAATGAATACTTTAGTACTCATTTACTACATATTTCAATATCTGTGTTGCCGTGTGTAATGCTTATTCTTATTACAAGATGCTTTGATCGTAGTTAGTCGTCTTTCATCGTTTGATAAAGAATAAAGTCTGTTTAGTTCTCGTGCACACTTGCTTTCGTTTACATATTTTTGTATACAGTAGGATCCCGATTATCCGAACATCGACTATCCGAACATCCGATTATCCGGACATCCTTTAAAGAAATAACCGAAGCAATGAAAATTCTTAGCATTGCTGAAGGGTGCGATGAAGAGAATATTATGCAATGGCTGAACTGCGATAGTGAAGACCCTGGATTCCAAATATTAACTGATGAAGAAATCATTGAGGATTTAAACAGTAACGAGAGAGAAGATGAAGAAGAGACTGAAACTGGGGATGTATGTCAAGTACAATCTCACGCAGAAGCTTTTGAAGCTCTAGATGTTGCTTTTAAGTGGTTTGAAAGACAGGACGAATCGGATCCCATACAGTTGTTACAACTGAAGCGCATCAGGGACTTGGCTGCGAGAAAAAGATGTGATTCATTACGTCAAAAATCTATAACAAGTTATTTCCAACCAAAATTTTAAATTACATAGGTATTATGTAATTCGTTATCTATCGTTATAGCTCGTTTTTTATATATCGTATTATCTAAGTAAAACCCATTACATAATAAAAAATTATTAAAACTTAAATATTATTTGATTTGCTTTGAAATCGGTTATCCGGATTTTCGATTATACGGAATACCCCTGGTTTTAATTGATCCGGATAATCGGGATTCTACTGTACTTTACTCGATAGTTAGTTCCTATTCAGCAAAATAATCAACATATTTCTGGTCCTTCGATGCCGAATAGGCAAATCAGTGTTTCTAATTGTGTTAATAATAATTAAAAGTACATATTCGCTTTAGAGACCGCATCAATTCTCAAGTTTATCTCTAAAGCAATCTACATTGAATTCGGTTAACGGGATCTCATTGCAGTTATAAGTGAGACTCCATTGAATCGCGAGAATTATAACCTACAAATCGATAGCGTGTTCATTACTTAGCATAGACGCAGACCAATCAATTCAAATTAGTACAGCAATTAGGAGATAGGTTAATTGATATTTAGAACTGTTCTCATCGATGATTGGGAACACATCGAAACAAATAATTTGTTGTTTGAAGCTATAGACAAATAATTGATAGATAACGTAACACACAATGGCGACAAACAATGTCAAGGTAAGAGATTCTGCTAGAGCGGCAATTCGACGATATTTGCAAGCCAGTCGAGACGGAGACCAATTACAAGATTCAGAAACAATTGAAGCTCACTTGGGGCTACTATATGAGCAATAGGAACGTTTCTCCAAAGCTCAAGAGGCAGTTGAAATATCATGTGGTACAGAGACCATAGAGACGGAATGAGAAGCTCGGGTGCAAACAGAGGAATGGTACCTGGCCGCCAAAGTAAATTTTAGTCGTTTACTAAAGACTGTAGCTCAAATAGACATGACTGCTACTACTGCAACACCAATTAATGTCGATATAAAGTTACCAAAAATGGAGCTCCCAACTGTCTCTGGTGATCCAATCGAATGGATAAGCTTTCACACCGCATTCCAGGCACTGGTATGTGCCAATACAAACTTATCCAATGCTCAGAAGTTGCATTATCTACGAGGTTGCTTAAGAGGCGAAGCATTGCAAGTAATTAGCAATTTCATGGTTTGGTAGACCACCACAAACAGGCATTAACTAATATACCGAGGGCTGCCAAAGATACCGCGATTTGCATCAAACAAGTTAACGATCACTGAATCGTGCATTCAACGCCTGAGGTTGCCACGCAGATCATCTGCGATCTCGGTGACCGGAATTGGCTGTTCACATTCCGGCCGTGCCAGAGGAGAAGTTTCTATAACGGTCTATGCTCCGGTTTCAAGCTAATATCTGCCAATCGACGCATTCATCTTATCGAAAATCACGAATGAATTACCTACAAGAACGATTCGAAAAGCGAATTGGCCACACTTATGCAATCTTACGTTAGCCGATCCACTGTGGTCTACACCAGGTCCAATTGACTTGCTCTTAGGCATGAATCAAATGGACAAGTTGCTCCTTACCGTGGTACGTAAAGGTGAACCCGGAATGCCAATGGCCCAGAGTACTGTGTTTGGGTGGGTATTGTTTGGAAGGGTCGCAGATATTTCAAGATCGGTGGATACGGTACAAAGTTTTCATTGCGAGGTCGATTTGGTAAGGGCTGTCAGCAGACTTTGGGAGTTAGAAGAAGTTAAGCCACGTAAATTTCTCACGGCTGAAGAGGCATATTGCGAAGAACATTTCAAAAGTACTCATGCACGTGGTGTTGATGGTCGTTTTATCGTGCAACTACCATTTAAAGAATCAGTACCCTTAGGTGAAACAAGGAATGCAGCAGTACGCTCTCTGCTAAGAATGGAGAGGCGCTTTGAACACGACGAATCGCTGCGACAACATTATACGAACTTCATGCGTGAATTGCTTCAGATGGGTCACATGGAGCCGGTCTACGACGCCCCGATCAAAACATGCTATTTGCCGCACCACGCTGTTATTAAGGAGTCTAGTTGCACAACCAAGGTACGAGTGGTATTCAATGCATCGATGAAATCGTCCACGGGTTACTCTCTCAACGATGCACTAATGGTTGGACCTCAACTGCAACAGGAATTATTCACCATACTAACACGATTTCGAACGCATCGCTTCGCTATGACTGCGGACGTCGAAAAAATGTATCGCCAGGTCGCGGTGGCCAAACAACACACCGATTATCAGAGAATAGTATGGCGCGAACATCCGACAGATCCACTTCAAGATTTTCGCTTGTTAAGAGTTACATACGGCGTATCATCAGCCTCAGTTTTGGCCGTCAGATCATTTCAACAAATGGCTAGAGAGAACAGTGTGACTCACACTTCTTCATGGACGACTTGCTCACTGGCTCATCATCTGCAAGGTCGTTGCAGCTGTTACAAAGAGATGTGTCAGGGATGCTATACTCCGGTGGCTTTCAATTGCGAAAGTGGGCCACGAATTGCAAAACACTATCCGAAAGTTTGCCACATACGTCGCCAGAGGTATCACATTATTTAGCCAACGATCAGCAAGTTCATACGTTGGGCCTCCTTTGGAACACAGACAGCGATTTCCTAACGTTCAAGGTAAATCTAAAACCTATCCCCAAATTTCTATCCAAAAGGGCATTTTTAGCAGAGTTATGCGCTGCTCAACTCGGTGTAAAGCTCACGACCCACGTGATATCAGAATCAAATCTATCCAGTCTATGCTTGGACTGACTCTACGGTTACGCTGGCATGGTTGCAGGGCCATCCTAGTCGATGGTCTACATTCGTTGCAAACCGTGTAGCTTACATCCAAGATACCATATCGGCAGATCACTGGGGTCATGTGCGCTCTGAGTGCAATCCTGCGGATTGTGCATCTAGAGGCGTCAACCGTGCAGATCTTCATGAACATTGCTTATGGTGGTCTGGACCACGATGGTTGTTGGACACAGAAGATAACTGGAAGCAGAGTAGAGAGTTTGTCCATAACACAGATATAGAGCTTCGAAAGAGAGAAACAATAGTCACTCTAGCACAACCAGTCGAATTCTGGGGACTGCTCACAAAGTACTCGTCATATTGCAAACTAAAGCGGATAACATCATATGTGCTCCGATTCATTAACAACGTTAGAGCTAAACCACAAAGTGAAAGACACTATGGACCGTTGCTTTACCGAGACGTCGCAGAAGCTGAGCTGGCATTAGTCAGGTATATACAACGTGACACATTTTCTAACGAGATATCTCATTGCAGGTTTAATAAGCCTCTACGCCTCTACGAAGTACCTTGTTAAGGTTGCAGCCTTTTCTGGACGAAGTCGGAATACTACGGGTGGGTGGTCGAATAAAACATGCACCGATATCATCCGATGCGCGCCACGGCATCATTCTACCGAAGAATTCTCATCTTGCTTAGCTTATAATCACCGATATCCATAGGTTTACATTGCACGGTGGTCCGCAGATGATGCAGACGGTGTTGCAACGCCGCTTTTGGGTCATCGCTGCACGAAATTTAATCAGAAAGGTTTACCGCAACTGTGTACAATGCGTCCGGTTGAATAGGCAGCCATTGCAGCAAGTGATGGCAGACTTGCCACGTAACCGCTTAACTTATTCACGTTGTTTCTGGCGAAGTGCAGTCGATTTTGCTGGTCCTTACCCTTTCAAGTTCTCAGCTGGTAGAGGGTCAAAATCCATCATGGGGTACATCGCGTCATTTATCTGCATGTCCACGGGTGCCATGCACTTAGAGTTAGTAAGCGATTTGTCATCAGCCGCGTTTCTGAATGCATTGAAGCGATTTGTCAGCCGTCGAGGCCACTGTCAACACATACATTCCGACAACGGAACGAATTTAATTGGTGCCGAGAAGGACTTACGCATGATGTACGATAAGTGCATGAACGACGAGGGCATACGTACATACTTCGCGGACTCCTCATGGCATTTCAACCCTCCAAGTGCACCCCACATGGGCGGATATTGGGAGGTTGGCATTAAACGAATCAAAAACCACCTTAAACGACCGCTCGGCGATGCCTTGTTAACGTACGAGGAGTTTAGCACGCTTTTGACAGAAATAGAGGCGTGTGTCAACTCTCGCCCTCTATGCACACACTCAACAGATGCAAATGACTTGGAAGCGTTGACTCCTGGATACTTCCTAATAGGAGAACGGTTGAAGTCGCTTCCTGATCCTAATAGTGATGAATTTAAGGGGTCGCTGCATGCACGTTGGCAGATCGTCTCTGCAATGAGGCAGCATTTTTGGCGTCGTTGGCGTAATGAATATATTACCAGCCTGCAGAAGCGTTCCAAATGGATTCGACCGTCACCTAACCTGCAACCCAATGATATCATGATTATCGCTGATGAACGGGTACCTCCTACTAAGTGGAAAATGGCTAAAGTTCAAAGATGTAACCCCGGCCCTAATGGCCGAGTTCGTGTGGCTCTCTTGAAGACAGCAGCCGGCGAATGTCTACGCCCTGTCGTGAAACTTTGTCGTCTTCCCACGAAGGACGAAATGCATTCGATTTAAGACTATACTGGGTTCATTCTGAGTTCATATCTCTATATGTATTCACATCTGTATCTGTATTCATATCTATTGTATACCTGTATTCATATCGATACATGTCTATTCATATCTAAATCTTTGTATTCATATTTGCATCTTGTATTCATGAAATATGATAACGTATAACTATATCCAGATCAATTACTGTTGAACTCTGTATACACTTAGTTCAAGGCCGGCGGTATGTTGCCGTGTGTAATGCTTATTCTTATTACAAGATGCTTTGATCGTAGTTAGTCGTCTTTCATCGTTTGATAAAGAATAAAGTCTGTTTAGTTCTCGTGCACACTTGCTTTCGTTTACATATTTTTGTACACTTTACTTGATAGTTAGTTCATATTCAGCAAAATAATCAACAATCTGAAAAACATTCTACCCTTTCCGTTCGTTATTATTGACTTCGTTGATATAACTAAATTTCTAAATGTAGGAGTATGTTCCTCCTACGTTTTCCGATTATCTACCTACACTCTGAAACTTTAAATGGGCTTCTTTGATTCAGTAATATGTATGTTGTTACTTGATTATTGTATGATTATGCTACATGCAACTGTTTTTTGCATGTAGCGTGAAGTATTTGTTCATGCGATTAAATGTGCAATCATAACTATACACATTCACGAAAGCATAATCAAAATTTTTTTACTATTTTCCCATAAAGAAATCGGTGAAAAAGTAGATTAAATTTTGAATGCAAAGCATCATATAAATAGGCAGGTAGTTCCATTCGCTCTTTTGGTCGGCCATATTTTAACTACTTGACGTTCAATAGAAAATGTGAATTTTGTGCTACCTTATATTTCTTTTAAAAAATCAAAATGAAAAAATTAATTTTTAAAAGTATTTACAGCAATTTTTGGCACAAAAGTTATTATACAATGTTCACAATTCACATAAAGTGAATATTTTTGCAAAATGAGTTTATTTTATTTAAAACAGTCTCTATCCGCTTCAACACGACGATTTGCACGATCCAGAAGCATTACGAATTAGTGTGTTAGGCCATCTGTTGGGATGTCCTTCAGATTGATGGTACAAGCCTTTTGGATGGCCTCTACGTCCTTATACCGCTTTCTTTTCATGGGCAAATGTATAGAAAGCGAATATAAAAAGTGATTGATAGTGAAAATGCGATTTTTTGTCGAAAAATCAGTCACAAGTGTCGATCGACGCCAACTTCTTCTTCACCGTATTCTGTCCGAAAACGACGAATGCGGTGCACCATAAACTTGTTTCATATTTAGAAATGTTTCGGTAAAAGTTATACCGAGTTTAAAACAAAAGTTAATATCGGCTCTTCGTACCATCGTTTTTCTTGTACCGGCACTGTAAATACACTGATACTTTAGGCGGCATATCTCTGCTTGTATCTATTCAATTGCCATAAAATTTTGACAAGATATCAAAGAAAGATGTATCTTTCAAACGCAATAACCATTACCACGAATCAATAGGTGGCGCCTCTAAAAAGGGATAATTGTGAAAAGTTTTTTTTTTACGTTGGTACGCACCTTGTAGGTTGCAGTGCTGGCCTTATGGATCAACCTTATAATATAACAATTTTGAAATTAAAATTTACAATGAATTGAATTTTGAAATGAACAAAATACAATGACCAAAACTATGCGTTTATGAAAAGGTAATGAGATAAAAGTTTTGCTGTCGTGTACGCGTACATGAAGTGGCCGACGGTATATAACGTTGCAAAATTTATCAATAAGCGTAAATATGAATTATATATATAACTCCATAATACCAGGTAACGTTACTTGAATAGTGACAAGTAAATTAAAAGTGAAGTTTTCGATTATCCCTCAACAATTTGATGAGAGAATGAAAGCGGAACTACCCGCAGTGTTTATATCATGAAGCAGACGAGGTGATTCGTTATCGTGCGACTTTTTCAATCCTATTATGGAGAAAATAATGCGAGCTGCTGATTTACGACGTAATGCCACTATCTTCAACAAAAGTGTAATGCTGTTAGCGTATGCCGATGACAAGAAAATTTCCACCTCAGATGAGAGAATGCTCGGAGTTTTCGAGGGAAGAGTCCTACGCAAAATCTTTGGACCAATTTTCGTTGGTGGAGAGTATCAAGTAAAATACAACCATGAGCTGTATGAGCTGTATGCTAACACCGAGGTAGTAAAGCGGGTTAAAATTCAACGGCTGCGTTGGCTAGGTCATGTCGACCTAACTAAGAAGAACACGCTCCAGCTAAGAAAGTGTTACATTGGGAACCCCCTAACGAACGCCGCTGAAGAGGCAGATCTAGCCTCCGGTGAAAAGACTAAGTACTGGAGAACTTGTCAGCGCTTGGAATCTCTAACTGGCGCCAGCTAGCGAATGAAAAATTTAGTTGGCGAACTATGCTAGATTCGCCCTAAATCGATTTTCAGTTGTAATGGCCACATAAGTAAGTAAGAAAGTAAGTAAGTAAGAAACATACATTGTTTTGATTAGGCACGCGCTTATGATTTGATTTTTCAACGTCAAATATATTTTGCTGATCATTAAAAGAGTTAGTGAGCTGTTAAGTCAGAAATAAAATTATAGTGCGACATTCCGATAAAAATTAATATGATTTATCAAAATCAAGAAATTTTCAAAACAATTTAAAAAAAAGTTCCGAGAGAGAGAATAGACAAAGCATTTAGTTTTGATTTCTACTTATCCAATAACAATTCAATAGTTATGCTATAAAAGATGGCGCAAGCTTTGAACATATACTAACGTACGAAATTTTAAAGATACTCTTACTAAATTTGTTCCATTTTTATATGGTTTTGTGAGGTCACTAATAATTTTGACAAAATATTTTTTGTCCATTAGACTTCTTTCTCTGTCTATGTACGAGTATTTTGTCGCAGAATAATACAGTCACGCTTGGGGTGTACGACTATCGCATTCGACTGAACCACGAACTGTACAAGCGCTACGCTGACATTGACATAATCCAACGCATCACTATTCAACGTCTGCGGTGGCTAGGCCATGTCGTGCGTATGGATGAAGAAGCTCCGGCGAAAAAGGTGTTTGAAACGGAAGCCGTTGGACGACGACAGAGAGGACGGCCATGCCTCCGATGGAAGGACCAGGTCGTGGAATACCTGTCTGCGCTTGGTGTAACTGATTGGAGAAGGCGAGCACAAAGTAGAGACGCGTGGAGAGAGCTGCTGCGGTCGGCCGTAGCTCGATAACGGGTTGTAATGGCCATATATGATGATGATGATTTTTGACAAATTTTTGTATATGACAGTTGTTAAAAAGTCGGTAATATTACTTAATTTTGACAAAAAAAAATTGTCTATGTTGTATATTTCATGTCGTTCATTGTAAAACCAAATCGAACTTCATTTGTTGTGTTATAAGTATTATTGTAAATTTTGATGAAATATAAAAACAAAATTTCAAAATTCGTCAAAGTAGATATGGAATGTCTTAAGATTTTTTTATCCCTTCCAGATTGAAATTTATGTTGTCCTTTTTCAATGTACATACATACATACATACATTTTTGTTGTACTTGAAGGAATGCGTTCGTAAAATTACAAGAAATACATAAAAATGTCTCACAAAAACATATAAAATATAGAAACATGCAACAAATATTAAGCAGCTAAATGTGAACTAAATTTTCTTTTGCAGGCACTTCAGTTTGTTTGTTTCGTTCGAAAGAGTATATCTTATACATAGTATGTACATATAAAATGTATGTTCATTATATCTATCTTCGAGATGCCGTTTAATCAAACCAATATAAACTGTTTTGTAACTTTCTATTCAGTAATGGCATGTACATATAGCATACATACTATACATATAAATACTATTACAAGACAAATATCAAATAGAATATAGTTATTATGGAGACAGTAGGACAAACAACTTGTACGGAAACATTTCACTTGTACTGTCTTTCCGTTGTGTCTATTGCTATTGCTATACTATGAGTATACACAAATATTTAGTTGTGTACCTGAATCTGGGAATTGTGTAATTTTATGGCACCCCAATTTTTTCTAGTCATGCAGAAAATTCCATGCTTCAGTTGGTACAACTCACTGAATCGACAACATAACATGTTCAAATGCCCGGGCGAAAAAAACACGTATATAATGTGATTTTTTAAGACATTTAAAGCTATTCTTTTCTAACCAAAATCATTTTGCAAACAATTTAACATATATATCAGATAGAAATAAATAAGTAAAAGTATATAAATATATGTAGGTACAAACATATAGAATCATAGCTCATACTGTGTGTATTATAGCAAAGTGCATGAGGTACCATCCTTATCCCCCGATAGATCGACTTAACAACAGAGCTCTTGCACTTTTTTTAATATCATTGTCATATTGCCTTTTCAGAAGTTTATTTAAGAAAATGTTATTAAAAAAATGTAAGAAATTACATTTTTCCCTTCTTAGACATTTTGTTAAGGCAAAATAATCAATTTTACAAATTCAAAATGAACAAACTATGACGTAGTATAATTAACAAAGTACGGCAAACCCAATGACAATTAAATGTATAGAAGAAAATCAAAAGATTGCTTTGTGAAATCTATCAAAGTCTATCAAATCTAAACATAGGCTGCAAAGCTTTATTGATGCTATTCAAAATTTGTATGTGAAACAGCAACAATGCTGCTACAATAGTTGTACAACTATAAAACTACACAACGATACAACAACCTTGTGAACTGGCTAATAACAACTTACTTGATAATATATTGTTTTAGAACTTTGAATAATAAAGAAAAAATTATGTTCTTTTTCAGATTTCACATAACATTGTCATCATCCCCAGTTATAATTTAAGTAACACTGTATATCTATCTTATTAGATAAATTAAAAATCAACAAATGAATACAATCCCTCAACATCCCACTTTCACTTAACACTCCATATTACCGCACTATTCTTAAAGTCAACTTTATTTTAACGATGACTATGCACCTATCAGTTTTTGTATCAATACAAGGCAATACTTTTGGCGCACATCAATATTAGGAGAAAGTAATTACATACTTTTCGACATACTTTAATTTAAAATGTAAAAATAAATTTCGTTCGATTTAATCAGAGCTGGTACATAATTGATTATTTGATAATCAACTTCTTGCGAATTACGATTATATGAAGTAACTACATTAAATTAAATCAATCAATATTGTACATTTTTTTAATTAATTAAATACAAACTATTGCAATAAAAGATTTAATTTAATGAAAGATTCATGAAATTCTACTGTAAGACATTCTAATCTGACTATCACGGCAAATCACTACTGGAAATGGCTATTTTTATTTAAAATGATTAGCAAATATTTTGTTAATTTTCCAACTCAACGCCAAGCATCGTATAAACAGTTTCGATTGATTGACAAAATCGTCTTACATATATTCAATAATACTACAATTTACAATCCTAATTGATAATTCATTCGCTTGTTGACTGAGATTTGGCATAAAATGATACGGCACGTCAAAACAAATATGTATATATGTACATAGATATATACCTTCAATGTATTTGCGTACCACTCACACATTGGTACGGCATATTGGCATATGCATAATGGCTCAACTAAATTCCTGCCTGTATACCATTAATATCGGCCCGAATACGTGTATAGTATCACAGATAAAGAAATATACACCGATTGTGTGACACCAACCATAGGAATTAATTAGTGCCAGCATCATACTTGATTTTTCCAAGTCGTTAAGCACGATCTTGCGTGTCTTACTTGTCTTAATGACCTTTGAATTGTTAGTCTTGTTAAGGTAGGTGGTACCTATGTATTCATATGTACATTGTACATAACTAACCTATAACAAAAGCAACTCTTAAAAATATGCATATACATAGTATGTTATATGTAGTTAGCTTGTTGTTGCTATGAAACCTTTGTTAGTTCATTCTGAAAACATAAATGCATCCATATCTTTATATACTTTAAAAACTTACTCTTCGACATATACTATATTATGTGAGTGAGGAAGTAGGTTCCCATTATGAAACGTACATTGTTGTATATTTTCTAAAAACGATATGAACGGCACATACTTTTTAACAATGCAAAAAGTTTTACTCTCATTTGGAAATGTATGAGAACAAGATTGAAGGAAATCTTCAAGGCTGACAAGGGTAAATTTTCAAACTCTTTATATTAAATCAATAATATAGATTTTACTAAAGTGTTGTCGAGTCAATTGTAGTTTAACTGAACACCAAGCATAGAATGTTATATCAACTAAAATACTTTTACCTGTTAGATATGCACGAGTATAGTATTACTTTAATGCAAATATCGAACAATTTTTTGGTTGTCATTTAGTTATATTTATTCTCGATATTTTTCTCTCTCGCTAGCTTTTTTTATCACTTCCACTTGATGAATTTTTATATTAATATCCATCTTTTACCGTATTTCTACCTTTCTACCTGTCATTATGTCATTTTAACAGATAGAATGGCATACCACATCGTAAAAAAGGCCGAGTCACTTTTCCAACAAGGAAGATGATACCACTTTTTTGAGAGTTCGAACACCAGGTTCGCCATCCATATTAGCTTCTTGTTGAAAGTTTTTCAATCGGAATTCTACTCAATTGCTAAATGTGTAAAAGTATTCCTTAACAAGCAAGGCGCTCCTTCAAGCTTTTCTTTCAAGTTTGTAACAGAGTGTTTTGGCACACTATAGACAGCGTCTGTTCTAAATATAAACACCATTGCTTGGGCTCCGCGTCATCATAGTCGACATCGATGGAAATCAAATTGCTGGCATCGACCCAGGATCATGCATTTAAATTTTGTGGTTTTTCAAACCTCCTCCATTTTCACTGGACAAGGAACCCCTGGAACAATATTCCTGATCTTAAGCAAACTAAAAAGTTAAACACACACAACAAAGCTTCGAATTCCGTAAGGCTTAACAACCTAATTTAAGACTGCGCACAAGCTACATGTTAGACCATCAAATTCTTAGATACATAAAATGTTTTTAAGTTCATCTGACATCAGCGAAGGAAGTCTTCACGTTCTAAACAATGCAACACTAAAACCCCATACCCATATCATAATAGCATACAATGTGTGAGAAAGAGATGACCATATACAAGTGTAACTGACATAGGAGTAAGACAGACTAAAGGAGTACTCTTTTGCAACAGTTCTAGATACAGTTGTTTTAATTATTGACAATACAACTCGGGAATTATTGTTTCTCCCGGTTTCTATAACTCAAAGTGAAATATGTAATTTCAATCCCACTAAATAAATACATAGTGACAGCTTTCTCAATGAAAATCCTGATTTAGTGGTTGGTACTGAGGTTTATTTTTCAGAAAGCCAATGTTAATTTATATTACTCTAAAGGTTTCATTTTTCATTTCCGGTAACGAATCTACTAGGGAATTGATTCTTACAAAATCTAGATAGTAATGAAAATTAAAATTAAAAGTATGAAATGACGGATGCTGATCATCAGAAGGTAATGAGACGAATTCTTTTCTGTAGAGCAGTAAAAAAAAGTTGTATGTTTTGCACACATTATTTACTACTTTATAGCCTAGACAGACGGCAGCCTAATTCCGGATTACCGGCGCACTTAATCCTAATAAAATAATAACCTGACAGACGGCAGTAGTGCGGATTAACTAAACGGCTGATTGCTGTTTTATTAGGTCTGCTCACTTACATTACTATCACTATCAATTTTTGTCATTTGTCACTCTCGATATGAGAAAATCTGCAAGAAGTACGTGAACTGAAAACTATCAGAAACTTGTAAATTGACATTCACCGTTCGTAATTGACAGCTGGACAGCCAACGCTTTTCAAGTTGAAAACTCTTAACAATTGTGGAAAGTTATTTGTAGCGAACACACCTAATATTTTATAAAATGCATCGAGAAAAGTTCACAATAGACAATTTTCAGCAGTGTTGCCATAGCAAATTGCCCTAATCCTCTTTTATTTTGAGAATTAACTCATAGAGTTTATGCGGATTAGCTTCAGTTAATGCCCGAGTTAATTCGAATTAACTCGGTAATCCGGAATTAGGCTACCGTCTGTCTAGGCTATTACTGCTTGAAGCTCAGTGTCCAGTTCTTAAGTAAACGCTCAAGAAAGTAAACTCATTGTTTCGTAAGCAAGAAGGTGGGAAAACTGTAAAAGAAAATCTGCTTTCTGTTCAACTGTACGAAAAAATAAAAAAAACATCATAGTGCTGGTTCCTAACTAATTCCACCAGTTTATTATTACATAATGCCGATATTCTCAATTTAGAAAAGTTAAAATTTTATCAAGAGACTTTCATGTGTCTCCGTTTACCAGGATTAAAAAACTTACGAGTCAGGACATAGCTAATACTTTCACACGAGTGTAAATGCGAATTTAGAAGGATTTCCCATTGCCCAAAAATTATATCATACGATTTGAGGTAAAGGTCCCTTTATTGTTAACAGCTTGCAAATATTGTGTATAGTTATTGAAAATTATTAACGAATTGAGTTTTGTCCTTTATTTGTCATTGGTAATAGGCTTTTTATTTTGAAGCTTACGTTTAACATGCTCAATAAAATTATAGGTTTTCTTGCACAAGTGTACATAGGTACATACGAGTGCGTATGTATGCTATGTAGGTAGTCTAAGAAACAAAACAAAATTTTTAAGGTCACAGTAGGGTTGCCTTTTATCAAGTTAAGCTCCAAATAGGAGAGTGTAGTAGTGTATGGTACTTATGCCTACGTATGTATCGTACAATATTTGTTCATATTTATACACTTGTTGTTTACACTATCAGCCTTTCATCGGTAAGGGTTGGAATTAACAACTTGGTTATTAGGATATGACTTTACATAAACATACGTATGTGTGTAATGGAAAATATGCTATACTCTCTGTTTTTGCGCAACCGATTACGATGTGTTTGCGTGTTTGCGAGTGTTTGCAAATATGTTGCAGTGAACCCCTTACAATTTATTGAGTTTTAATAATGTTTACATGCGAATAAACTACGTTACTGCAAAGGAAATATCTTTTTTAAACACAAACATTCTTATGAACTTTATACGAGTACATATGGATATATATTTGAATATACATACATATTTAAACAAATATATTTGCTTAATTATGCAATTTGAATTTCCATTTAAGGGTGTAAAATATGTAGGTTGTATACAATTATATTATTCAAGGTCGAGCACGGAAAGAAAATGTATTTTAAAAATATTCCAACGAATTAACACCTTTTCACGTTGAACAGAAACTATACTCCTCCCATATCTATTTGTGCAATGAATTACACAAATTGTTAAAGACAATAATACATGTCGTACGTGTTGATTTAGGAATAGAAACGTTTAAGGATGGAATTACTTAATTCCATATGATTCAAGCACGTATGCTTTAAGTCCCATTATAGCAAAAAGTTGCTGTTGTTCCCACGCTAAATCTAACCTTGATTTTTTTCATTTTATGATGATTCGCAAAACGGGTTACGCTCGAAAGCGTTAGAAAATAGTGTTTATGATCCTGATTCTGTAACGGCTAATCATGCACAATTTTGGTTTCGACGATTCCATTCCGGTAATTTTGATGTCAAATAAACATCATGCTCTGGAAGACCTATTATCAAAAATGTCGATAAAATCATAGAAATCATCGAGTCTGACCATCATGTAAGCACTATTTCGATTGCCTAAGAGACAAATATTGCACAGAAAACCGTTGGGAAGCACTTAAATAAAGAACTTGGACACAAAAAGAAGCGCAATGATGGTCACTGATATGAAAAGTGAGTTACTTACGACAACTCAAGTGAAAATGGTCTTGGACGAATCGTAGTGAAACAACACAAACCGTGGCCAAGCCAAGATTGACGGGCAGAAAGGTTTTGCTGTGTGTTTGGTGGGATGGGCAAGACATCATCTGCTTTGAGCTACAACCCTATGGCCTAACTCTTAATTTGGACCTATACTGTCAACAATTGGACCATCTGAAGTACGCAATCGCCGAGAAGCGGCCAGTTTTTGGTCAACAGAATTGTTTTCTATCAGGGCAATGTCAGGCTACACATATCAATTGGGACTCACCAGGTTGGAATGTTCTTATGAATCCATCTCAAAAACTGCACCAAGAAGACAAGTTGAGCAAATGCTTTAATATTTTGACGAAGTTTAGCATGAATTGTGGTATTTTTCGAACTTAAGCAACTTACTTAATATTCCATCTAGAGCAACCGGATTTATTATAGTATGTGGATTAATAATGTAGGGGGAAGTAATTTTGCAAGGAATGGGCGAACTAATGTTGCTCTCATACAAAGCCACTGTTATATTGCACTTAAATATGTTGCTATACAAATTTCAAGCACTTCCTAATCAGAGGGAGCCCAAAATTCTGCGTAATATATGAAGATGAGCATAATTAACAATTTATAGAGTGTCATTCCTATAAGATATAGAAGTTCAAACTTTTATTTGCTCGCTTATCGCACAATCATGTAATAATTTTTGTAATCTCAACTTACATCGCAACTAATTCAAAATACATATTATTCTTGTTTAAGTTTTAAATTAATGCCACTTCATTAATTTTTCTGCCTTCTTTCAATTCTAGCTAGCACATTGTAGGTAGTAACAAAATTGTGAACCTGTTTTTTTTTCCTTTTTTTTTGGTTTTGCAAATTTTTATCGTTTTATTGAGCAATTGAAATGAACCCAATTTACGTCTACTCGCAAATAAAAAAATGAAAGCAATTATATTATTTAATGTCAAAAGAGCACACAATTTATTATAGAAACAATATTTAGAACAATGGTCTTGTTAGCTATCCTTTTAGTTATAATGCGAGCGCTGTAGCTTTCTTAAAAGTACATAGTATAATATTCGAAGGCAAAGTTAAAGTTTCGACCTAAGGAATAACTTTCGAAATAAATTGACGCTCACATTTCCTGGGGCACTCTGAAACTGAATGAATGTATGTACGTAATATTTCGATAGAAGTTCTTTTTTCAATTGCTCCTAAAAGTTTAAACTCAAATTACTTTTGTTTTTCACCGTTGTATGGAGGCAGTCTTGTGAATTAAACAATTCATATACATACGACATACATAGCAACAATACGGCTGCGGCAGCAGCAGCGGCAGCGGCGGTGAAGGTGGCAATGGTGGTAACAGCTCATTGCATTGCTTTGCGATTAGATATACGCAAGCACAAGTTTTTGCCTGAAGCAAACTTATTCTTGTTAAGTATAATAATCCTTTTATGGCGCGCCGTCCGGCAATTCGACTGCATTCGACAAATTTTGAATTAGGGAACGGATGCTTATGTAATAATAGTAGTATCACTGTAAACTATTTTGCTATGAACGTATTCATTACAAAAACTGTCTGCTATGTGAACAGTAGGTTACTCCACCCATGCCATATATTATATTAACCACTTGCCACATATTTTAAATATGTACTATACAATATTTTAATTCAATTTAAGTATCTTATATATACTTCATGAATAAGATGAAAGTTGCTGACGACTCAATTTTAAATACTCTGTAATAAATGATGATAAAGGTTGAAGTAAATGGCAGGAGTTAAGCAAAAATTTCACCCACTGACCAGTGTATACATTAATCATTATACGTAAAAGCAGTTATGACTAATTAAACTAAGTGATAATACAAAAAACTTGGAATATGGCATATGTAGTGCAAGTTGCAGGGTTTAGTTTAAACAGAAGTAGTGGAAATTTTCGGAAAAAGTTTAATATTTCGGAGTAGTGCGAATATTAAAACAAGAAAATTTGTTATTTTTCAATGTTCTGTTTTTCAAAGTATTTTACCATATAATTAAACACATTTGTCCATTATTTCAAGCCATCGCTTATAGCAATTCTTTCAATCTTCGGCAGATATTTCAGTAACCAACTCTTGCACTCTTAAATTACTTATGTAGCTATATTAAAATGTTTTCGATATAATTTGATACACATTGGAAAAGGCACAGGACGATAGGTCTGGACTGTGAGGTGAGTGACCATTTAACTTCAATTTTTCTCATTCAAACCAATGGTATAATAATATTGTAAAAGCAGCTTACCCCACTTTCAATATACCTTAGGTATTTAACCTATACATTTTTAGACTATAAAATTTATGTTTGAGGTTAGGATAGTTCCTTCAAAATGTACCATCTCAAGATCGAATGGATAACGCAAAAACATTTCATTATCTCTGATGCCTGTACTATGTAATGTATAAATGAATATACCATTTTTCTGCGAAATGTTGTGCTCTCCCTTTATACCTTTGCCACCCACGCAGATTGATTTGGAGTAGAAAACAAAAGTGCCAAAAATCTTCTCATCTGAGATGGATATATGTACGAATATATATTGCTATGGAAGATTCCATTTTATATAATTTTACACTTTTGCTATTTTTTTTTTAAAGCATTTCTATCATATTAAATAATTTTTGTTTTATTTTATAAATTATGACTAATGTTAGTTATCCATTATACTATTGAATATTTTACAAAAAAAAAATTACAACTATGTAAAATCATATATACCATAGTTTACGTATAATATGGTATGGTATGTTGTTTGACAGTAATTTTTGTAACAAATAATTTAGAGTTTATGTTTCAGCATTATAAATATTATGTTTCCTTCCGATTATTCATCATTATTTTTCGTTTCATTTTCTTATACATAAATATTTTTATATTTCTATGTACATACTCATGTAAATACATGTACATATATATGGATGTACCTATGTATGCATATACTTTTTATTTAAATGTTGTGTGTGTACTCTACGTGTTGTATGAATTTATCGCCGGAAATACGATAAATAAAGTTCATGTAAGATGATTTATGTCTGGACAAATAACATTGAATTATGTAAACAAAAACTCTGTAACGTTTTACATATACAATCTATTTCTATATACATTAAGGTGGATCAAATTGAATGTGCACTTTTGACTACCTGGATACCGGAGAAAACATTTTTTTTAGATGATTTAAAGTATTTTTCCAATAAAAAAACCATAAAGAAAATTGCAGATTTGGGCTGCTAGCTTTTTAGCATTTGCACAGTCTTAATAAAAGCATAAATGTGGAGATAGCGAATAAGCACGTTCAGAAAAAGCAGTGATGGTAGGGAGTATGTATATTTGGAGAAAATGTTGGGAAGGACAATTTATTTGGGGTCTGTGATGTGTTTGCCGCTCTACCGGCGATTTCTGTGCAGCTATTCGATTATTTGTTAATTTGCATGTTTTTCTGAGTTCACTTTGTATCCTCCTAAAGGATGACGCTGAAGAGTAAGCACGTTCCACTTCTTCGAGAGGTCTCCTATAATATTGATTCTTTTGTAAAAAATTTAAAAACTATACGGATCCAAATCTGGAATTCATTTTCGCTGCCTTAAGAAAAATTTTGTTTTCGTTGGGCTAAGTAATTTAAAAATTTGACCCAGCTTAATGTATAGTACGCATTATATTAAATGTAAATATGTAACCAGTAAATAAATGCTCGTGAGTATATTGTACGGATATATGTTGATAAAGCAATGGAATTAATCTGAATTGAAAATTTATTATTAAGTAAATATAAGTTAATGTAGGTAATGAGTATGTAAGGAGAACAGATGCTTTAATACAGGCACCATAACCCTACCTTTTGACAAAGAAATTCTTATTCATTTTATGCACTGTTATGTAGGCTGCTCTTTATTATAATCAAAGAGAAGAAATAACAAAGAATTTTGTAAAGTTGCTTGGCATTTCTTGTTGATTCAAAGATGGCGCCCAATGTGGCATCTTTAAGATGTCATACCTAAGAATTGCTTTTTATATTCTACCTTTTAGCAGAATAGAGAATATATAGCTTGTCAGAACTTTAATAGAAAACAAACATCAAAATATCTTAGTAAATACATTTAAAAAATGATTTTTTTCATGAATTCTTATAAAAAATAATAGTTTGATTTTTTATTTCAAATTCTGTCGTCCTATGGTTTTTTGGATAATAACTATAATGCCGAGGAATATATTTTTTAAACATTCGTGTCAGAATGCCATCGAAGAGTTATACTTTCTAAACTAAAACTTTCAGAATTATAAATTTCACAATTTTTGAGAAATTCTACTTGATTCTGATCTGCAAATTTTCACCATTTCTACAATTTGACGTTTTCAGGTTTCTTCCATTCTAAAATCTCAGAGTATTTAAAAGATCTCAAAATTAACAGCCATCAGATTAACTAACAAATTATGGAAAAAGATGGAAAATAGAGTCCAGCGATAAGCTGTTGTACGTATTTCAGTGGAAACATTTGAATGTAAATGTAAATGCATTATTTATTAAAAAAAAAACAAAATGAGTAGCCCTTAATGAAAAACATTATACAAGTATGTACAATATGTACTTATACTTTTTTTCACTTCAATTCATATAGCAAATTCATATTTCATACTCAGAGATCTGTAGTAATTAATCCGATTAAAGTTGGGATATAAATTTCTCTTAAGTTTATGGGTTTTTTTTTTCTAATTTCTTCTATTTATTTATACATTTCTACACATAAAGCACTTTTAAATCTTCTGGTGTAATTAATTTTTAAAATTGCCATAAAATCAGTTCATTTTTAAGCTGCTGACTACGGACAAAATATGTTCAAGTGTTGAGCAACCCAAATGTTTGGGTCACTCAACACATTAAAATATTAATAATGATGTTAATAATAATAACAATCATGATGAGAAAACGTACTGAAAGGGTCAGTCGCAGTAGTTGACATTTCAACAAAATAGGGGATGTTTGATTATTGTATATATATTTTCTTTTTCAAAATGAAACTTTAAATGGTTAATTCCTAAAGTATCGACCATAATATAAATAATTTGAGTTTATAGTTGACTCCAGTGAATAAACTTGGCATGGGTTATTCTTTGCTTTACCATAGAGTTATTATAATCAATCTCGAGAGAGAAGTGGAAGTCTATATATCATCAGAATAACCAGTAAGAGCATATACTCACGAGAAAAACAACAAGATGAAATAGCGTACCACATACACATACTTCATCACCGAGAAACACCATCTCCTGGAGTCGATACAATTGCCAGGACGAGTGTGTAGCAAAGTGGGCAAAGCCTTCCATGAGCACAAGGCCCAAGCAAATATATGACTATTTCCTCTTAGTTACGAATAGAAGATGGTGAAGTTGGGTGTTAGAAATTACCTTGAATAAACAGACAATTTCACAATATAACAAAAAAATCTATTATATTACAATTATTGCGTTTATTAGGTACTGTCACACCCTTAAAGCATGTTTTCATTATCAGATTTATTCTGATATATTTAGCAATATATTTAGCAATAAAATCTAGTATATATATACATATATATGATATTCCGAAAACAACGAAATTTATTTATAAACTCTTTTAGATTTTCTCTAAACCTCTAGAGAAATCGATAATTAATCGTTTTTCATACATCTCTTTTAATAAATGTCAAAAAAGGAAGATGCAAATTTTATTTCTTATCATTTTACTCATATGTACATATTTATTTAAATCAATTAATAACTTCACTTTTAAATCCCTTCAAAGTATAAAAATAAAGTGAAAAAATAATGTAAACACAATATGAAAGAAATGTCAAAAATAGATCGCTTAGGCAGGTTAAGAAAGATTAATATAAAAATATAGATTAATTTTTAATTTAAATATAAGAGAGTAAATCTCATAAAGAGAACGATATTACAAAAAATCCATACAAATTATAACAAAATATGAATATTTTTCTTTGAAAAAGTCCCATAACTATTTGGGGTTTTTCATCAAACTCAACTCGGGCAAGAATACATTAGGTATACGATTTGTTGCTATTAATTAACAATTTTGCATAAAGCATGTCCCCAATTTTTTTTCGGTTTTATAAATAAGCTGGTGTATACAAATTCTCAGAACTTTAGAATTTTATAGGCAGTGCAAACACTCAAAAAACTTTTTAATGCGAGTTGCCACTATATTTCAATTTTTTTTACACGTCAGCTTATTTCCAATATTTAAATATCATGAGGAATGGAAAGAAATATAACAAGCTTGGAAAATATTGATATGATATACAAAGTAAAAAAATCTTTCGTAATAGCATACCTATCATAACTCGCACTACAATTTTGTACTAATGCTCATCTCTAGATTTAGTGTTATCGAAACATGTATTTTAAATTTGTAAAATTAAGAAGGAATACAAGACACAAAAATATTTGTGAGTAAAAAGGATGATGACTTTAACAAAAGAAAAGTTCATTTTTTCAAAGCAAAAGAAACCGTCCAATGAAATAATTTAATAACAATGAAGTACGAGTAGCTACAACGAACTTTTGCTATAAAAACTGATTACATGCAAAAAATAAAAAATACAAAACAAACAAAAAACGAATCAAATAAAAGTTTTCTCATTAAGAGGAATTCAAAATCACATGCATTAAAGACACTTGAATTTTCAAATTGTTCACAGATGAAGTTATCATCCCCAATTGGATCACATTTCAAGAGTTGTTTGTTGTTGTTGTTTATTTAAAGCATGTTGGAGCGAAAAGTGCAAATTAGAAGGTACTTTTTACTTCACAAATTAATTGAATGAGTTGTGTACTAAATAGATATAAGTATGTATGTAAGAACGTGTGTCATATGTGGAAGGCAACCTTAATGAAATGAACATCTAAATTCAAATTGCTCACCTAATCACATCTTTTATACAGATTACATGCGAATAGGAATGTAGTACATGCACAGTGCTTTTTGTACGTGGGCATGTAAATAGTTGATCCTTAAGCAGATATATGAACGTATGGAAATAAGTACCTACTAAATATATGTATATTGTAGTCAAAGAAACAAATAAAAGAGTTCGCTACTTTAATTTTTACATTAAATGACATCAGAAAAACTTAAATATTCAAACGATAAGTACCCGCAAAATAAGATCAAATGAAATTTTATTGAAACTTTCAGTCCATGTATACGATAAACTAATTGCTAAACTTATCTGTACGATTGTAATACTGAAATTAAAAGGGGTTTCCGCTTCAAATTCATGCATATTTATTGCAGCTGTCAAGTTACTAAATGTTGATATATGACCTTTTCACATTTCTCAAGTATACTGTCACACGATTATCAAATCAAAGCCCATTATTCTTAGAGCAAAGCATTGAAGCGCAGACAAATACCCATACGACTTTATTTGATAATTTAAAACAACTTCATTTCTATCCTTTAATAAAATCATATTGCAAAAAAGTTATGTGATGTCACAAGAGTTCAAGCGCTTCGAATTCGATTAATGGCATGACGAAGAAATTTTTGTTTAGTATATTAGCGTGAGAATATACTTTATGTAGTTATAGAAGGTGTTTTTTAAGAGATGTGGGATCGTAAATTGAAATAAAAGATTAAAGTTTTAGGAAAATGAGATTATTTTTAAAATCTTTTATCCGAAGATAGTTTTATGACATTAATTGTGGAAATTTATTTCTGGCATATGGCTATAACGGAAGCGTTTGAGGTAAATCATCTTGAAATACCAATTTCGACTATTTTTTCTATTATTTGATGTTGCTTTCTAAAACTGCAATAATTGTTTATTTTATATAAGTGGGTGCCGTAGCTAATTGGATAGTGTGTTGCCCTTCTGATCTGTAGGCCGGGGGTCACTCCTCGACTGAAGCATAACGAATTTAATATCGAGAAAATATTTCTTTCGAACGGTACCCACTTGTGGGCAAGCAATTGGCCCCTTCTAATGTTATTCAAAATTAAACATGCACAATGGTAATGGAAGAGAAGCATCGCGAAAGAGCCCTTCGGGCTTATAAGTGCCACATATTTTTTTTTTTTTTATAATAGTTTTTTTGTTTTTCAAGATTGAACAGTAGTTGATCTCAGTCATCTCTGGATTAGCTGAATGCCATCACTGAATACAATTTTGCAATAGGTTTGTTCACTTACTTACTTTTTTTTTTTTTTTGTTCACTTACTTCACTATTACTTTCTGTCAGTAAGAGAGTAAAAACAAGTTATACTCTTGAAATGAGCAAATATACAGAAAGTACGCGAACGGAAAACTATCAGAAACTCGCAAATTGACATTCATAGTTCGTAATTGACAGGTGGATTTTTTTTTTAGCTGATGGAAAGTCATAGCAAAAATGTTATGCTATTATATCACATAAATCGAGTACGCGAACGCTTTCCTGTTGATAATTGTTAACGATTATTGAAAGTTGTCTGTTAGTGAAAAAACCTAATAAAGCATCATCTTATAGAACAGAGATTTTGGAAATAAATTTCCACAATTTGCCAACGCTGCTCGGGTGTAAGTCTTTGCATAATGAAATGTCAAATAATTCAAGGGCAGTTAGATAAGTCGATGAAATTTCATCGTAGTAACTTCAAATGCAACCCTGCTTCTGTCAACTACCATCTGATAATAGAGTACCATTAAATTTTGGGCAAGTTGCGTTATTTAATTTGTGTTTGACAGCCATTGAATGCAGGCATCGATCGATCGATTGCATTCTCGGTGGATATAAATGATGGACAAATGATAGATAATTTGAAATGATTTTCTTTAACACAAAAAATTAATTTTCGAATAAAATTTTGACAGTTGTACTTTGATACATTAAAGAAAAAAAATTTTCTCAAGTGATATCGAAAGGACCACTCGAATGTATATACCTATATGTAATATCTATAAATAGTACATGTACAGATATATGAGGACTATCATATTATGAAAAAACGCACACAATAAAAATATAACATATTGGTTATAAATCCACAGTTCAATTTAAATGCAAATTCAATATATGTCTGTATCCATTGTTTCATTCACACACATAATCCAACCATATAGTGAAACAATTGTACATAAACATTGATCACAAATATGCATGAGAATTGAATATTTCATCAAACTTAACCAAAAAATGTATACTATACTTGCTTTCAAAAATATTTTTTTATAAAATTTAAATATCACAATGGTCATCATTTTTTGCTCTGGCAGGCAGCAAAAATTAGTATGAAAATAGTTTCGAAAATAGCTATCTGATAAAATTTAAGAAAAACTTATGCCGTCCAGAATTGACCGACTATTCGAATGTAGCAGACCCTTGGCGATAGAAAATATTTCAAATATAGGATACAAGACATTTTTTCTTCAAATTTATTTATATTTTTTTAAATAGTCCGCTTGCAAGTCTGCACACTTTTCCCAGCTATGCTCTCATCCCTTTAAAACATTCAAGTAACACTCGCTGTCTTTCTCTGCAAAATAATTGTTCACGAAGGTGATTGCCTGCTCATTTGACAATTATCTCTTTCATTCGAACATAACGTTTAGTTTAAGGAAAAAGAATTCGTGTGGGACTAAATCTGTTCATGAAGGAAGGTGGTCATGCAGTTTATACTTTAATTCGTAGGATTTCACCATGCCAACCGCTGAGGTGTGAGACACTGAATCTTTGTAAAACTGAAATTTGTTTTTTCTGCATACGTGGCCATTTTGCCCCATTTTCTACATTTATCGTGTCAAGTAATAATTACATAGTATGCTCCTGCAATACTCCATTACTATACATTGCCTATAACAAAAATTCCGCCCGATACAATTGTTTTTGCCGGTGAAACCGATTTTGCTTTTTTTGAACTTCATCACCCTTCGCATTGTGCTTGTTTTTTGTTTCTGGGGTATAATAATGTATCCAAGTTTCATCTGCGCCTAAATTGCGTTGGAAATGTTCATTCGAATACGTTTTTTGTCTAAAGTGAACCCGACATCCAACGCGAGTGCAGCTTTCTGTTCTCTTTCCTAAATCTAGATTCAATGTTTGACAAACATGGTCTTTGGACATATTCCTACTTTTATTCGGCGGTTTTTTAGACGTGGCGTTTAAATTCAGTCAGAAAATTTACAATTTGCTGGCGGGTTGGACCTCCTTCATAATTATGTTTTTATTTTCTTCTCACTAATTTGTATTGTACAATCTCTCGATTTTATTTTACTTATGTGATCTGCCCATCTTCATTTTATAATTTTTTATTGAGAACGAAGGATTTAACGAAGGATCTCCTCAATTTTGTTAAATATATATTAAATAATATATTAAATATAATTATAAAGAACTTTATTATATGGTACTTATTTATAAAAGGCAATAACGAGACTCAATGCTTAGTTTGTTCTCAATACGAGCAGCTCAACCCCACTTTTTTCGAATGGTGCCCTCCTGTCGGCAAGCAATTAGCATTTCTTGCCATACTTAAAACTTCTTTACAAGCTCTATGGCAAAACTCACAAAAAGTGATGTCCTAAGGGTTCCGGTAGGTGTCTTCAAAGAAAACGCCATATTGAAGACGCGCAACAATACTGAAAAACAAACTTAACAACGGTTCTTTGACTTTCTAATGTAAATTCTTTTTTATTATATGCATATACTTGTATGTATATATTTTTTTTATATATATAAAAACATCAATTCTCTATTCTGTTTTTTTTTTTCTTTAAAGTGTTTCGATGCTTTCATTCGCTAGAAAATGAAGAACAATATTTATTATAGTAGGTAGCAGGAGTATGCAAATAGCTCAGGTAAAGTTGAGTCTCCTTTGAAAATATATATTACATTTGATTAAATAATGTTCAGGCATATACGAGTATATATTGTCAATAGCAGCGGTAATCTGTGTAATTTCATTCAGCGCTCTACTCTTCCAACGTCTATATACGAGTATATAATACAACGTTCGTATTACACTGTGCATGTCAAAGTGTTGATGATACAAGCACTTTTATGTAGCTGCAGATGGGGTTGCAAAAATAATTCAATATTAAATTTTGTTGCTGTCTTAATTAAATCTGCTGCCAGAATTACTCTAAGCACCGCACAGTACACGGATAGCAAAATGACAAGCACATATGTGTTTGCCGATTCGTGTGTACGCTAAATTGTGTACAATATTCAAATCTTATTTTTAATCAGTCTATTTGCGACACTATTTCTTAATGGAATGAGAACCATTTCTATTTTGATTATATCCTTAATATTTATAAAACAGACTGTTTTTCCTTGCAATACAATCTAATGATTCTACCGACATTCCACATGTGTATATTTTATATACAGTATAAGTATTTACATAGGTGTATATTTGTATTTATGTCCTACTTGTGGTTAGTTTGAGGAGTGTGGACAATTTTAAACTTATACTTTCACATCATAATTTTCGAAGAAACCAAAATTTCGTGACCGGAAAATCGCTTATTGCTCACTTCCATATCATTCGGAAAAAACACACATATACACAGTTACCAAATAAATTGTTACACTTTCCTATCTTACATGTGCTCTGGCGAATTATAAGTAAATGTTGCCGACACGAGCTCACAAAGGTATGTAGGTATATCGGCACAGATTCTGTTTTTATATTCATGTACACATAGTAGCCAGCTGCCTATGTTTATGCAGTAAGACTTCAGTTTATTCATATTACTTGCAAAATATATTTTTGTGCTTTAATTTGCGATGCTTATATACTGCTGCTACTACTTTCCTACTACTGCCATATAACAGAAAAAACCCTCTGGTTTTCAGTCATTAATTTGGCTTATTTTGTTGAAAAATTAATTCAATTTGTATTTTTGAAAATTTAGCCAGAAAAGGTGGCAACAAAAAAAAGAAATGCTACATTTAATACATACATTTATTTGTACGTGCCAACAGAAAGATACCCGCAAGTCTATCGTCTGCAAGATGACAGAAACCCAAAAGGATCAAATGATTTAACCCGTATGTTACGCGAGGCGAGGCAAAGCGAGAATACACTAAAAACTCTGTACTCTGAGTAAAATTAAAACAAGAAATATTCTTGTTTGTATTTTTATCTTCATTTTGTCAGATTTTGTTAAATATTAAACATAATATAGGCTGCCGTACTAATGGCTTTGGAAGACGAGGCATATTTATTTTCCAAGGTTGAAAATAAGAAATCGAGTGGAAATGTGGTGAATACGGTATAAGCTGCAGTAATTTGTTTGCGATAAAATGAAAAAATTGACCCGTTAATCGCTTTTTATTTTTGAATGAAAAAACATACGAAAAAGTAAAAGCGGAATTTGGTGCTATCTATGTGAACCCAACGCGATCCGTGATAACCGTGAGATATTAATTCAACAAATTTGAACATAATCTTACATCTCTGTCACCGAGAAGCAAACAGGTTGAGGAAATTATTGAAAAGGTCTCCTCTTTAAGCTGAATTCGCATGACTTTTACGTCCAATAGTTATCGTTGGTTATCGGTCATTGGCCATTAAAGACAAGTCCACGATTTTTTGGGATTCGAAGGAGATAATCCCCATAGACTTTTTGCAGAAATAATGTGACATGAGTGGACCGATTCCATAGGAAATGTATGGAGATACGACTCCTTTCGGCTAAGAAGCAAGTGATGTTTCACTACGATAACGCAATTACAATTGTCTCGGCCAAATTGCATAACTTGCATGAAAATGCCAAAAATTGCTACTGCACTTATTGTACTCACCTGAACTGGCTTCTTATGGTTTTTTTCAGTTCTCAGGAAATTATACAATAGAGTATAAAAACTCAACTCAAATGAGGTGATTATCGACGAGATAGAAGTAATATGTGAAGCGTAGAGCAAATCTTATTTTATCGGAGCGGTTAGAGAAACTGCGCAAATGTTGGGAAAGTGTACCGACCTAATGAGAAAGTTATCGCCGAAACAGAAGTGTATTTTACAAAGTTTGATATATCGTTAAAAGCTTGCTATTTCGTTTTTTAGTACGTGTACTTCCTGATTGACACTTTTTTATGAAAAATACATTTATATATTATGAAAAGACTAAAACATATAATCATATGCCAAGAAAAATCTAAAATAAAGTTACTTTCGCTTACTAAAATACCGTATATGCGTAATAATAGGGTTAAATAAGCTCGAAAATGAAATGGAAAACTTTCTTCTCTTCAGAAACTGCACAAGCAAAACGAAAAAGAAGGGAATATCAGAGTATGTAACGCTGTGAGATGTAGATCATCATTAAATGCTCTATACGTCCTCCAGCAACACTAGGAGCGATGTGACGATTCGTGATGTGAAGTAATCATACGTATCTTCATTATTATATGGTAGGTAACATACCTATACAAATACTACCATCCGAGGTATGTAATATGTACACTTGTGACTTCTTTTCGAGAAGACGGCAGTGCGATGTAGTGTGGTATACTAAATGAACACTTATTGCTTTAGACTCAACTCACACTTTTTCCCCATTTTATTGATGTGCATACATAAGTGTGGGAATAAGAATAACAACAATGCTGTCAGCAATAACGAAAACAATGAATGAAAAGCATTGAGTAATTGAGTGTAACAAAAAGTTGAAATAAATGACAATCATTTTCTACTTTTGCTACTTGTGCAATTATTTTATTTGACAAATCTTTATACAGTGTTTTTACAATACTACAACAAACGCATATACACACAGAAAATCCACAAATCCTAAGAGAAAAGAAATAAGATTGTGGGACATATACATATCTACATACTGTACATATGCTTATAACAGTAGTGAATAAGTACCTACTTACAATAAATGTTTAATCTACTATGGTAAGAGGTCTACGTATACTATTAGGTACTAAAGATTTAAAGTAATTACTTTTGTAATGTGAAATTAAAAAATACTTGTTTGTTTAAGTCTTGTTTGGGGTGGCAATTTTTGTTTCACACCCAATATCCACCTGATAACATAGATATGAAGGACTACTGTCTAAGAGCGCTACCTTTGAGAATTATCTCAAATAAACAAGCAGTGCAGTAAACTGAAAGAGAAATCTGTGTCAATGTTTTTAAGCGAAATATTTTTGCATACTCAAAGGTTTATAAAAAGTGGGATTACCTCGCTCATTTTGCAACCGCCAGGGATAACCCTTAAACATTAAAAATAGCATGTTACTAAAAAATTCAGTTGGTAAAAGTAATAAAGTTGCATATGTAAAGTAGCTACTAAAATATGTATTCACTTTCATTATATGACTATACCAGACCCAATTTCAAGACATATATAGCCCCATGGAGCGGATGGTATCAATAACTTTGCATGGAAGCTACATTAAATAGTAGACAATGCTATCTCGATTCTTCTGAAACTACTCCTTAAGTTATGACGGTCTAAATTTTGAATAAATTCGTCGACTTTCAGTGGGAGCTAGAAATACAGATATAATGGCTCTTCCATTTCTTGCGAAATTACTATCCGCAGCAGTATTTGTTTGAGTGGCAAATATTATTGTTCTGTGCGGAATATTAAGTGAATTATACTGGATAAAATTTTAATAAAGTCCTATGTTAATATCTTAGATTACTAGATGTTATCGTGGCTAGATGACAGGCAAGTGGTCTGAAAAAATCTTTCGTTTTATTTATAGAGACATACATACAGTTATACACATTTTATAATATAAAATTAAAAATAATAAATGTTTTTGCAACGGCAGAACCCTTGCAACATCACTTTTTCTGAGATTTGTCACAGTGTTCTTTTATAGGCTTTTTTATGGCAAGTTGTTACTGTCGGAAGAATTGCCAATTGCTTGCCAATTGTGGTCAGTGTGTTGACCCTCTGATCTGTAGGTCGTGGTTCAATCCCTGACTGATGCATAACAAATTTAATATCGAAAAGATTTTTCTTTCGAACCCACCTGTCGGCAATTCTTCCGGCAGTAACAACTTGCCATGAAAAAGCTTCTAAAAGAACTCTGTGACAAAGCTCAGAAAAAGTAATGTCGCAAGGGTTCTGCCGTTCGGAACCTGCTAAATTAAGTAGATCCTTTCTAATACTGTCCAAAATTTAACACGCACAACAGTAATGGAAGAGAAACTCGGCCAATGAGCCCTTCGGGGCTTTAAGTGTCACAAATTTATTTTTTATTTAAATGTTTTTGGACCAATTTCTTTTTACATATTATTTATTGATATATATTGTATACAAAAAGCGAATATCCACCCGAAATGTCCCCGTTTGGCCTTCACGCACCGCTTCTCATTTTTAAAACCTAAATAAAATTATGACAACAGGCAACGAACCACATCTGTCAAAATTTAGGATTCATGTATTTATACGACAGCTCCTGGTACGTACGTTATAATTACAACTACCATTGCATGACGACAAATCTATATTCAACCACATGACCAAAATAGGAATTGACGTAATTTATAGTGGGTTGTCTATGTTCTTATGGTATTTATGTTATGGAAATTTTTGAGGCATAGTTTGAGGAATATGAAGATAACTTCAATGTTAATAACAGTAATTGTTGCACACTAAAATCCGGTCATGGAAAGCCATGTTTTCAGATTACCACTTTAAAATAAAGTAAAAATTATACAATATGAATATTAATTAGGTTCAAAACAGTACTTTTTACGCAACATGTTCTTATTAAAATGAATTTAAAAATACAAAAAAAAAATTAGACTATTTAATCTATTTCGATAATGACGATATATTACAAATGCAGTAATTCAAAGCAAATACAAATAGGTAAAAACAAAATTATTTTGCCATATTATTCGGTAAATATTTTCGCGGCCTTTGAATTGGGTTATTCAGAATTATTGTAAACTTTACGATGCACAATTAAATTGTAGTGATGTTCTTTACCTCTTATATGAATTACTTTATTTTTACCCCTAACCCCTATGACAGACACATATTATAATATATAGAGAATGCTAATCAGTATCCATTCAATTAGTATGAATAGAAAATTGTCATTGCAACATGAAAACATGCGATTTTGTGGAATGTAATATGGTACACATAGATACTGAAGATGTTACTAACTAAATGCGCTAAAATACATTTCCACATACATACTTTATGAAGATGCAAGTACCTATTTATGTACATATATGTAAGTACCTATCCTTCAGTACAATGACACCGATCAGGCAGTATTTATTCTACTAGTTCTCTTAGCATCTGTGATTGTGTCCCATTTGAAAGACCATATATTTACAGAATCGTTATTTTAAGAATTCTTGTTGATACATGTGTAATCATGTATTGTACGAATTAGCAATTTCTCATCCATTCTGTCAATGTGTCGTAAGGCTGTGCCCTACTCTGACGCAAAGTTTCATGGTGATCTCTCAAGTAATTTGATTACAGCTCTTAATTTTGTTAGTCCACTTAAAACGTGCTCCACTATTTTTACTGAATCATAAGGAGGGACAATATAGTCCACTTAAAACGTGCTCCACTATTTTTACTGAATCATAAGGAGGGACAATATATGGTTATAAAAATTTACTATGCAAATGATTTAACTAGCTTCAAAATGGCACTTCTCTAATGACTCGAACACAAAAAAGAACGTCCAAGTACACTACAAAATACCAATAAGTTCCTATTTATATTATCTGAGTGCTACGAGCCGTTTGAGAGAGAAGATCCGCTGCTCAAAGCCAGGTATATGAAAGAATAATTTTGGATTCTACACCACGATAATGCTCCTTCACACAAAGTAATACTTGTAAATGAATATTTGGCCAAAAAACGCGATGAATTCCCAAACTCAATTTTACCATTTTGTCGAAGACATTTCGCGTCAATAGAAATCATAAAATAAAAATCGCTGAAGAAGTAAAAGTTAATACTGGAATATGCGTTCAAAATATTACAACGACTTATTCATTGGAAATAAAATATTGCTTCGGATGAAGACAACTTTGAAGGATATTAAATATAGATGGACAATTCTGTTTAACAGAATGTAAATTAGCATATAAATCAACCACGATTTAGTGGCAGCACTAAATTTATCGATAGCTAATCGAAAAATGTCTTCCATTACTAAACTGTCATTTTTATTTGAAAAACAAAATGCATAATATGATTGAGAATTGGAAAATGGAGATTTTTTGGAAAAACTGCATTCGTAAATCGATTTTCTTTTGTGTATTGGCAACATAAAAAGAATAAAAGGAACTCGGTCTAGAACTAACTACAAGTAGCAATTGATTATCGCTTGAATTTGTGGCGTACATACAGACACGTAGTCAACACTTTACGCACATCGGCGAATAATGCATTCAAAATAAAACGCATTCATAAATTCTATCCAAAAAGTTTTACCTGGAAATTTATTATATCCTATGTTTGATATATGTATGTAAGTAGGTATGTGCAAGAGAGTTACATAGATTAATAACTTGTTTTTGTTAGCTGTAAAAAACTTTTTTGCGCATGACTCAAACATACGTACACACATGTACTCGCATATAAAGCATTCGCAGTATGTAGCTATTATAGGAAAGCGACGAGGACGGATACTTGGGCACGACACGAAAAATGCATGATGGTGCTCTGTAATAACGCCCTTTCGTTAGCCGAAATGCTGCGAAAACAACACCAACAAAAGAATTGTCCAACAGCTACATACAGACCTACAAATTATAACTCCTTAGGCTGCACCTACATATCATACATACATATGTGTGTTTTCATATATGGATCTTGTCCAATGTCATATAAGCGTAAATGTTTGTGCTCTGAGAAGGATGCTACAAATTGATATACAAACGATGCCCGTAAATCCATACAAACATACATCTTCAAAAGCGCCTACTTATTGTACAGGTATGTATGCATGTACATACGAGTATATGTATATGTATGCCACACTCACATGCATACGTACATATTATCCACACAGCAAGAAAACAATTATACTCATATTTGGGAAACTTTCAACTTCAGAAGCAGTTTTTGGCATAAGTACAAGTTTTTAGAACAATAAAGAAGATTCTTACAATGCACGGTGATTCAGCAGTCAATTTCAACGAACAAAAATACTATAATAAGCAAAGTTTTAAACTTCAAATGCTTTAAAATTTGAATTGTCACTTTTTCTCAGATATTACTTTTTCGTCTATTCGCAGTTTTCGACAATTACGTTACATACATATGTATTCCATATAAAGAAGTACACAGTTTGATTACAAAGCCTTAAATACCTAAAAACATAACCACTTTTCAATATGATTCGCGTTGTACCTATAGCATCACTTGCTTGAGCATCGTCAGCGAGTTCCTGAAGGAGCTTTACATGATCTGAGTGTTTTTTTGGTATTGCAAATAAAAATCCAATCAATTATTGGCAGATGTGCACCGTTCGAGAGAAAAAGAAGTTTGTTTTTTTTTCGTAGAATTTATATTGAGTTGTTCGAACTAGGATTTGAACCGGAAATGCATGAACTACTGTGCTACAGCACCCATGCTGTTTTTCTTCGTACTACATGATTTCTGCATATTTTTGGCAAAGTATTTTACACAGTGTGTATATATCGTATGTACATACATATAGTTACTATGGTGACCTATCACTTCTTTGTAAACTATTGAATGAAATCATGAAATATAAAATAAGAAAGCTGCTGAAATTTGCTATAGTTTTGGGGTATTCTCAATTTCATAAATCTAATCCAATACTTATGGTACTCATCTCAAATCCACTCGCCGATTATTAATGGATGGACTGATAAGTTCGTACGCAGTGGACGCCCAAAGGAGGAAAATATCAACGAAAATATCAAAAAAGTCCATAAAATAATTTTGAATGATCGTAAAGTGAAGTTGATCTAGATATCAGAGACTCTAAATATATCAAAGGAATGTGTTGGAAATATCGTGCATGAATATTTGCAAAGTGGGTGCCGCGTGTGTTCACAATCGATCAAAAGCAAGAACGCGTTAATGCTTCGGAGCAATGTTTAGCGATATTCAACCGTAATAAAGACGAATTTTTCCGTCGACATATTATAATGGATGAAATCACTACACTCCAGAGTCCAATCGACAGTCAGCCGAAGCCTATTTTGAGGCTAAGGAGAAATCGTACTACAAAAATGGTGTTCGGGCGAGATGAAGTACTTAGTATCTACATAGCAGCAAAGCGAGACAGTTGTGTGACGGCAGAGAAAATAAGGATACAGTTAGGAGACATAGCAGCGAAGCGAGGCGGTTGTATGGCGACGGAGACAATAAGGATACAGTCAGAAGAATACAAATAGTATCGAAAAATTTTATGGCCGCTATAATCATTGAATCGCCCTCGAAGGCGACTATATTGAATAATAAAATCGAATTTTACTAAAAAAAGATATTTTGCTATGTTGACCTACGAAACTTTCAGCCGTACTGTTAACTGTTCAACTGTTATACAATATGTTCCAATTACTTTGTAATAGAGTTTACATTTTATTGCATATCCTTTCGTAACAACTACCAGGCAGAAGCATTCTAGTACCTACTAGGTAGCGACTCAAATTAGCGTATTTTTTAAAATTATATTTAAAACCCAAATTTCAAATGGTGATTAAATTATTTATTTTAGAAAGTTAATTTCCAACAGAGATGCATATGAAGATGTTGGAAACATTAAAAGGCTTTAGATTTAAAACGTCGTCATTTAAGAGTTGAAGATGAACCACCCATGTCCAAAGCATGCAACAAGCCTAACATTGTTGTTCATCAAATAACGACTGTTTTGCAAATATTTCGGAAAATAATTTTAATAACACAACACGACTAAATTAAACGGGAAAATATGTATTCCAAAATATATTTTTCTGTTACTCATACTTTTCACTTTCAGACATACTCTCATGTTGCTAAAAATAATCGTGTGTACCGACTTTCAATCCTACAGCTTCAAATGTTGAGCCGAGAGCACAATTTTATTTTGAAAATAAGGGTGGTTTTCATCCGATTCGTTCTTGCTCGTACTTTCAGCTCGATAACTTGATATTTTCATGCGGATAGTGTGGAAGCATGTATAATGAAGCCTACGTTTATATGGGAGGTGGGTGTGATTTTTAACCAATTCAATTCATTTTCGAATATGTCTATTACTTAGTGAATATAATTGTGTATACCGAGTTTACTATATACAATTTTATAATTTTACAATGCGAAGTGTGAAAGGCTACAGTAATTGTCATACTTTTGTATGGGAGGTAGGAGTGGTTAATATCGGATTAGCCTCATTATCTAATATATCAAATCTATGATCAAACTAATTTTATGTACCAAGTTTCAGTTTAAGAGAATTAATCAGTCAGATTTTCACACGCAAAGTGCGAAAATACACATTCAACAACATATTTTTATATGGGAGGTAGATGTGGATTTTATCTGATTATACCCATTTTTTTAGATAAGTTTTATATGATCAGTCCAACTATATGTAGCAAGTTTTAGTTCGATAGCTTTATATTTCAGTGGTGGTGGTCTGGTGGTGTTTTCGCAAGGTAACGTGTCTAACTGCCTCAACTGGGTGGGGCTAGCGCAATCCTTGTTGAACTCATCGCAAGTCAACTCACTGGCTGTCATGTAGTTTGACCTGAGCGCTATGTGATGATACCTTTATTTGTTAATGAGGGGTAGTCATATAGCTTGCTCTGCTTACTATGTGACGGCGCTTTCATTATTATTAATGGGGGCCCTCCATGTGGCGACCACCGGGCAACGTCTTCCTGGCACCCGCTGGGAGGCGGCTGAAGTGAGTGGCGAAAATCTCCTCGGTTAGAGGTTGTGCGTTGGGTTTGGGACCCGCCACATAAAAAACCCCCCCAATGAAAAAAACAAATAAGCCTCGGATAAGGACTACCGCTTTTGTTGATGACCCCGAAAAATACAGAGCTGACCGCTCTCCAGGAAATGCGATGGACAGGACAGGGCTGCTCCAAAAGAGCGTCCTGTGACATCTACTACAGTTGCCATGCTGAAAGGCACGAATTAGGATGTGGATTTTTGGTCAGCAAGAGACTACGACATCTTGTCTCACAGTTCACGCCTGTGAACGAACGGCTGGCCACAATCCGCATCAAGGCAAAATTTTTCAACATCAGCCTTATATGTGCCCACGCTCCGACGGATGAGAAGGACAATGTGACCAAGGAGAGCTTCTTTCAGCGCCACGAAGAAGCTTATGACCGCTGCCCCCGTCACGATATCAAAATCGTGCTTGGCGACTTTAATGCCAGGGTGGGCAAGGAAGGTACCTTTGGTCCAACTGTCGGAAAATTCAGCCTCCACCAGAACACCTCCGATAACGGAATGAGGCTGATCGACTTCGCCGCAGCACGAAACATGGTAATTGGTGGTACCAGATTCCAGCATCTCGACATCCACAAGGCGACATGGCTGTCTCCAGATCATCGTACAAGAAACCAAATTGATCATGTGGTGATTGACGGAAGGCATGCTTCCAGTGTGATGGACGTGAAATCGATCCGTGGTGCCAACATCGACTCGGATCACTACCTTGTTGCAGCTAAGGTGCGCACACGCTTATGTGTCGCACATAACAAGAGAAGTCCCACACAGAGAAAGCTCGACGTCAGTAAGCTGCAATCACCAGAGACAGTAGGTGCATTTTCCACTCGACTATCTTATCTGCTTATGCAGAACACTCCCCCATTTGATGATACATGCGCACGGTGGACACATATATCCCACTCCATGACTACTGCTGCCGAGGAGGTAATCGGTTACTACCGGCCTCTGAGGAATGAGTGGTATGATCAGGAGTGTCGCGACGCTACCGCAGAGAAAGACGCCGCCTACAGAAAAACCCTGCGTGCAGGCGCAACGCGAGCTGTTAAGGAGCGGTACAGAGAGAAAAGGAGTGCAGGGAGACGTCTTTTCAGGCGCAAGAAGAGGGAGTTGGAAAGACGCGAGTGTGAGGAGATAGAGATGTGTACTGACAAGAATGAGACTCGAAAATTCTTCGAAAAGATCAAGCGCCTGAGTGGAGCTTTAAATCCCGGAGCCTCTTCTTGTCGTGATGGAAATGGGAATCTGGTTACAGATGTCCAGAGTGTACTGAGCCTATGGAGGGAACACTTCTCCACGTTACTGAATGGCGATGCTACGAACAATTCCGCCAGTGGAGGAGATTGCCCGATAACCCCAATTACAGATGATGGTGTTGATGTTCCACCACCCGACTATGACGAGGTTGAAACGGCCATTTTAAGGCTGAAGAACAACAAAGCTGCAGGTGCTGATGGCCTGCCTGCCGAGTAGTTTAAGACCGGAGGCGATGAGCTGCTCACCCGCATGTACCAGCTCATAAGCAGAATATGGTCGGATGAAAGCATGCCTGATGATTGGAGGCTCAGTGTTCTCTGTCCTGTACATAAACAAGGAGACCCCACAATTTGCGCCAACTACCGTGGAATAAGTCTCCTGAGCATCGCATACAATGTTCTATCGATCGTACTGTGTGAAAGGTTGAAGCCTATGCTCAGCAACCTGATTGGACCTTATCAGTGTGGCTTCAGACCTGGTAAATCCACCATCGACCAGATTTTCACACTGCGCCAAATCCTGGAGAAGACCCAAGAAAAACAGATCGACACACACCACCTATTTGTTGATTATAAAGCCGCTTTCGACAGTCCGGTAAGGGATTACCTCTACGCAACAATGTCTGAGTTCGGTATTCCTGCAAAGCTCATTCGACTTTGTGGAATGACACTGCATAACTCCCGTTGTGCAGTGAAAATTGGGAAGGACCTCTCCGCACCGTTTAATACCGAACGGGGTTTCAGACAAGGTGATTCGTTATCGTGCGACTTCTTCAATCTTATTATGGAGAAAATAATACGAGCTGCTGATCTACGACATAATGGCACTATCTTCAACAAAAGTGTCATGCTGTTAGCGTATGCCGACGATATTGACATAATCGGCATGAACACGCGAGCAGTCAGTGCAGCATTCTCAGAGTTGGAAAGAGAGTCGCGTCGGATGGGTCTCACGGTGAACGAGGGCAAGACGAAGTATCTAGTGTCAACAAACAAAGAGTCCCGGCGTCTTGGACAGCACGTCACTGTTGACAATTACGCTTTTGAAGTAGTAAGGGACTTTGTCTATCTTGGAACCAGCATTAACAGCAGTAATGACGTCAGCTTGGAGATCATGCGTAGGATAACTCTTGCTAACAGGTGTTACTTTGGGCTGAGTAAGCAATTGAAAGTCTCTCATCATGCCTGTCCTAACATATGGCGCTGAAGCCTGGACAATTTCCATCTCGGATGAGCGAATGCTTGGAGTTTTCGAGAGAAAAGTCCTACGCAAGATCTTTGGACCTATTTGCGTTGGTGGCGAGTACCGAATAAGGTACAACCATGAGCTGTACGAGCTATATGCCGATATTGACATAGTAAAGCGCATCAAAATCCAGCGGCTGCGCTGGATAGGTCATGTCGAGCGAATGGAAGAACACGCTCCAGCTAAGAAGGTGTTATATTCGGAACCCGCTGGAGGACGGCGCAGAAGAGGAAGACCAAACCTCCGGTGGAAAGACCAAGTACTGGAGAACCTGACGGCGCTTGGAATTTCTAACTGGCGCCAGCTAGCGAAGAACAGAGATGGCTGGCGAAGCATGTTATTTTCGACCTAAATCGATATTCGGTTGTTATGGCCACATAAGTAAGTAAGTAAGTAAGCTTTATATTTCAGAGAATAAAGCTTTAAAACACACAATTGACAACATACTTTTGGAAGGGAGATACGCATGGTTTTAATCCGATTTTTTTAGTTCGTGTTCGTTAGTAGTTCGTGAAAGCATTTTTAATGGCCATATACGTATTTTTAAAAACACGGTAAGTATTCAAGAGATACGTAAGTATGTGCTTGAAGATCTTCTCATAAATTAATTTTACTGTACACATTACACTTAATGTTTAAGTACTTACCCATTATGTCATTCGTCTGATGAATAATATTAAATAAAAATAATAACACATTTTGATTTCAAATTAGTTTTTCTTCTCTCATTTAATCTACGATTAAACATCAATTATATATATAAAGATCTTAAATTATTCAATTAGTCCAATAAAAGGTACATACATATACATATATTATATATACAAAATGCTGAGAGTTCTCTTAAAACATTTAATATTTTTCTTATTTTCATTTATAACTAGTACTTACATACGAATACATGCTATGCGTACAATATACGAGTAATAATAAAATTCAACAGAAGCACTCGCATTTCGCACTGCTCACTGAACAGTCATGTTTATGATTGACCATCACACATAAGCATGTAGATCGTATGTTTGATTATGCAAACTACAAAATTTTATACGTACATTATAGTATATATTTAGGTATAATGTATTTGAGTAAAATTCATTAAAGTACTTTCATAACTACTTTAAATAAGCATGTATTTAATACACCATACAATACAATACCATACAATACACAATACATATTTAATACACCGAGAGAAAATTGATCAATTTTAATGAAGAAATATTTTCATCTGCATTCATATTAAATACATTTATATTTTGCTTTGATTTCAGAAAATTGTGACAAAGTTATATTTGGTTTTTTTATATGTCATAAATTTCGTTTGACGATGTAAAAAAATAGCATAATATCTATAGCGCCAGAAAAACAAACAAAGAAATATTTATCCACTTAGAATTCAAAAAGTGAAGTAACTTTACATGACGAAATAAATCCATTAAAGTTTCTTGCAACTAGCAAAAGCTATTGAACACGATTTTGTCAAAATTAATATTGTGTTGCCAACCACGTTATAGAATACTATTTTAAAGATGAGCGAAAATAACATATTTTTTATTAGAAATATCATCTATTTTGTAGACTAAGATTGAGGCTAAATTGAGTTTATATATTTAATTTGATCACGAAAAAAAATTTTTTTATCTCTTTTTCCTTCTAAGTTACTCCCCAAATATACATATTTCTCTCGGTGTATGAAGTAATGTATGGCTCTATTCGTACAAATTATAATAGTTCAATATAATTGCTGGTAACGTCAGTAATCTACATATTTACTTCTATATTTTTTCTGTTGCATATGACTGGATGGAACGTCTTTTAAGCCTCTCAAGCATAATAATTTAATGCGTCTTGCTTATTCAGTTTATCATTCACAAATTATTTCATATGAAAATCTTTAATGAAATTTAATTATATTCAGTTTTCCAAGCCATTGAAATTGCCATTTCCCGTTGACACATTTTTGTAACAAAATTCTTTCTTGGCTAAATGCATTTTACGGAAGAGCATTTTTAAATATCTAAACAAAAATAAAAAATCATCAATTGATCAAATTTCCAAATGTTAAAGAAATTTCGATCTTGTGAACAATCACAATGGGTTTTGTAATTTTGTTCATAATTCTTAAGATCGTCCACCTGAACAAATGTGCGATTCAACACCTTAAATGAAGTTGCTCAATTCATTGCTAACTCAATTGATGCAACTACTATTTATAGATCGTACTAAAGCAGTCAATTTGTTTAAAAAAAATGTTCTAAATCGTGAATTTCTTCTATATATTAATTCGAATTAATTCGAAAATCAAGACAAATACAACCTGTGTAATTTTTTCCCACTCCTGAAATTGCCTAAATTCCAATATTTCGACATTTAAGAGTTATTAGTTTTGTCACCTAAAATAATGGCAGTTTATGAAATCATTGCTAATGGTTATTTAAATTTTTAATCTAAATTGATCAAACCTAGTAAATTTATTAAACCACCAAAATGTGTATTTTTAAAAAAGTGATGATGCTAAGATTTCTAATCAAATCTTTTTATTAATTTTATTTTCAGTTCCTTAATGGATTAAGGGTGTTGTTTTTTAATCATAATTAGACTTTAGGTTTTCTCCTCTTTCTATGGAAGAATAACTAAATATATATATATAGGCGAGACTACAAATTGGTGGAGATGCCCTTAAAATTAAGTTACTTCGCAATGATACAGGAGTTAGTATAATTTTGAAAGTGAAAATAATAGTAATAACTCTAGCTTACTATGGGAATATATAAATTGATGAACCAATTAAATCGTCAAAGAATACATTTCGGATCTTGCAACTATTATTCGAATACGTGTACTTGGAAGATTTACTCAGTCACTCGCATTCAAATGTAGTCGTCTGGAAAAATACAAATGGGTTAAAGAATATATAGTTCGTTGTACATATTTTCTTCAACAAAATTATGATCATGGGTTAGCAGCACTAAAGATGTGTGAAAACAAATGTCAATTGTCAAATAATGCGAAAAAAAACGCTTGCAAATATTGAAATTGTACTAATCGTGATTCGTGTTCCAAACTCAAAGATTGCTTCAGCCATTTTGTAGTCGACATAATGTGTCAACTTATTCGTCGAACCGTGCAAAGGTATGAGTTCACATACACGCTAGTGGACGTCGCTCATCCATCAAGACGAAGAACATTTCGTACGGAGGAAAATATTGCTGCTGTTGAGCGTAGTGTAGAGGAGGACACAAATGAGTCAATTTGGACCCTTCACACCAATTGGTGTTGTGTCTATCCACTTTATGAAAAATTTTACGTATGGATCTTGGTTTTATGAGCTGGTGGAATCATTGGTCCATACGGGCAACATTCAACAACTTAACAATCAATGGCGATCGCGATAGAGCCATGATAACTGACTATTTGATTTTCCTGCAAGAAAAGTGGCTCGAACAAGACGGCGCTGCATGCCATACATCGAACATAACAATCGATTTATTGAAGAAAACATTTACCAACAACATAATCTCTCGAAATGGACCTGTGAACTACCCTGCAAGATCTTGCGACTTAACGCCTCTACACTATTTTTTGTGGGGATCTGTGAAAGGGCTGGTTTATTCGGATGAACCAGCAACTTTGGATGAATTTCAAGCCGACATTGAGCAAACTATTACTGAGATTAGGGCCTAATTGCTTCAAAAAATAACCGAAAATTGGGTTTCTAGATTATGCCATGTTCGAGTCAGCTTCAGCGGACATATGCCCGAAATCATATTGAAACACTAATAGCATAAAATTATCCTTCCAATAAAACCAATTTTTAATTCAGAATTTTTGTATTTTGTATTTTGTATATTTTGTTTATTTTTTTTATTAAGACACCAGGTAATAATTAAGAAAGGAATATAATAAAATAAAATTTTTAAATAAATATGTTGGACTTAAAGCCCCAAAGGGCTTTTCGTCCGAGCTTCTCTTCCATTTCTCTTGTGCGTGTTAAATTTTGGAAAGTATTAGAAGGTACCTACTTATTTTAGCCAGTTCCGAACGGCAGAACTCTTGCGATATCACTTTTTCTGAACTTTGTCATAGACTTCTTTTAGAAGCTTTTTTTTTCCATGGCAAATTGTTACTGCCGAAAGAATTGCCAATTGTTTGCCGATATTAAATTTGTTATGTTTCAGCCGGAGGTTGAACCCACGACCTACAGATCAGAAGACTAACAGACTAACCACTGAGCTACGGCACCCACTAGATCATTCATCTAATATATTATTTTATTTTCTTTACTTTTTAACAAAAATATAAAAAGAAATTGAATGTAAAAACTTTTCATAATCTTTTGTTTAGCTATTTCGATAGGGACTATTTCCGTTACCACGTTTTTGAGAATCGGAACCGGTCCAATTCGATCCGGTTCTCCTTGAAACCGGACTTGACAGAACCGATTCTTTAAATATTCGGAAACGCACATCTCTAACGAGCTGTCACATCCTAGAAGTTTTTCCTCCTATATCTAATACTTTTGTTATCGATAACTAAACATTTTCGACATCGTGACTTAGTTGCTCCCTCATAACTATATCTTGCAAAGATAAATGTAAACTATGGAAACTGTCGGTTCTATCTAACAAACCTAATATATGCGAATTTTGGTTCATCAAAGATTTCATTATTATTAAAAAATATTAATCGTTTAATCAAATTTATCTTATTTTTGTGCTCGGGCCTAATGCAAAGGGTTAAACGACAGTCTTTTTGGTTATTTTTTATGGTTTATTCAATCAATTCTGTGATTGGTGTTTGTTTTCAATAATACTGAATTTTTCATTATTGGCAGTATTTTTAATTCTATCTAGTACCATACGCATATTATGAGTGCAACTAGATCAGATCATTTCTGGTAGAGTTGGTTAATAATATTTTAAATAAACTTATAATTTCTCGTATTATTGACACTATTATTATTATTATTATTATTATTATTATTATTGTTGTTGTTATTATTATTATTATTATTATTATTATTATGAATGTAGTATCTTTATGTGTTATGTATATTCCTATATATGTACCCTATATATGTATTTAATCGTTTGTTTGTTTATATATAGTAAATAGAAATATGTTGTAAATTGTTGCAAATTCTTTGCTTTTACAGAACTTCAAAATTAAAAATAGCTACACACTATAGGTTTAAACTTCATAAAATCCTATAGACATTTGCAGTGCTTTGACCATAAAACAAATGTTTATATGTACCTATATGTATGTATGTATCATATTTTGGCAAATATATGTATGTATTTATGTATACATGTACATGAATGTTATGTACTATAATAGATTAGTAAAAGAGAGCTTTCAAATATAATAAAAAACTACAATTCAGTCAATATTCGTATCATACTGACTACACTTAATAGTTTGATCGTTTGTCATATTTTTAATTAAGGAACTATAGTAAGTCGTATATGTGTCTAAAATATATACATATGTATTTGTGTATATAAGACTTTAAGCATAAATAATAAATACATGTTTTCGAAAACAAAATCATAATATAAACTACAAAATCATAAAAATTTCTACAATGTTATCATTATAATTGAGGCAGCAATTATTACTTGCATATATGTACAAAAATATATTTGTCTTTCAAATCGAAATTTTTATGTAAAATAAAAGGGAAATTTACGATGTGAAAATTACCGCATTGTGGCTATCTATTTTATATTGTGTCTATTTTGAGAATTGAATTAACTTTTCACGTTGTTTACTGAATAAATTACTTCAAATTTACCCGTTTTTGGATTAATTGCGTCAATCAACCATTAGTAACTCAGTCATTTTCCAGTCGATTGCCGATTTTTTAAAAAATGTTAATGGCTTGAATCAATATTTTAAAGGTGCTAGGAAGTCCGTAAAGTAAATTATTATAATCAGTTTCAGGAAGCTCTGCAAAATATCCATTCACGTAGCTTCATCATTCAATGAAAAACAATTTGCAGGCAGGAATTTTTTTCAGTTTTGAAAACAGATTTTAACCTTTCGACCAATTAAGCACATTTGTAATACGAAAATTTAAATCAATTCCAATAAATAAATAGTCATGTTATTCGAAAGCACTTTCTGAATATTGGTAATTATACTATTTTTTTTACAAATTGTTGTTAATTTAAGGTTTTTTTGTCAAAAACCCAAACTATATTTTCATAAAGCCAACAAAGAAAATATACCTTTCGAAAGGTCTATTTCCAGAAGGCATTCCAGAATCCAAAGATATAGAGAATCGGTTGAAATATTATTGAATCACTATTTGTTAAATGACGCAGGACAACTAAAAATGTGTTTTGAACGGTATATCAAAAGTTTCAAGAATCACAATTTTCAAAATTGGTTCTTTTTTCTCTTATCGTATAAATCGTCTAACCTCTTGGACACAGTTGAAGGTTTTAGAAAGAAATATAGATTTGATTTGTGTTCACAAATTTTGCAGTTTATTAATTAATAACAGCTATAACCAATCACTTTATTGAATCACAAGATCTTGGATCACTATCGTGTCATAGGTGTATTCATATTGATAATGTGGGTGAATTACGCAGAGTAAAATCATTCAGAAAAATCATTTTTGTATTCACATTTTCAACTAGTTCATTGATTTCACCTTTCACGTACACTTTTCCACATTGTGACCTAGCAGTGAATTGACCTGAAATGAAAATACTTTTTGTTTACATTTTTCATTGTGACTTCACTTTGGATGAACGATTCCTCAAAGATGAACATTCACAATGGTAAATGTAAATGAAACAGAAGGTGCACTTACTTATTTTCATTCACCGTTAAAGTAAAATGAAAAATGTAAGAGGAATCAGCATTGAAAGTTTGGAGACTTCTGAAATATTTTTCAAATCGACTAGGGAAAAGTGCGATGACGATAAAGTTAATTTGAAATTATTAGCAAGCCAAATTTATTTCACTTTGTTTTATTAGACCGTAAATGTTGTTTGAATTAAAAATTATTTGTATATATTAATATTAAGCGTATGATATCACGGTATGGAGGCGGAAGTGTCCCTTCAAATTAGCGTAAATACAAATCAAGTAACGGAAATGCAATATTTCCTTATAAGCTACTCGTATTAATTAGAGCAAATAATCGAGCAGAAAAAATCAGACAATCCATGAACATAAATTACACGTTTAGACGACACAACCTTTTACAACTCCCAACTACTTCGCTTCAAAACAGTTTATTCTGTAACAACTTTTGCTATTGGATGGCTCGGCAAATCATCAGCATCAATTCTTGATGCAAAAACTGCAGCTACCAGAGGAATGAAAAAAAGCTCATCACACTATATTTTACCATGTAAAATGTGGAGCGAAATTTTGTATTTGGACATTTTGTTTGACTCTCCAAGATATTTTCTGGTTCACAACCAATATATTTTATAAATAATATTTTTTTGCATCCAACAGTAGAATAATATCACTATCAATTCTATATTTGAAGGCATAAAACGTATAGCAAAGAAAGAAAATGGTGACCCATATGTAATCCATTACACCTTTTGAAATCTGAAACAAACTTTGTAGTAAAATCAAGTTTTTTTTTTTTTTTGCAATATTTCTTGCAAATTTTCAAAGCCTTCTATAAATCTCGGTTTCGTAAAGTCAAATGTGACTTAAGGTGACTCCTAACATAAACTATAGAAGTTAATGTTTTTTTTCTTTTTGGGACACGGCATTGTCTCATTACAATATTACACCTTTTCTGAACACTAAAAGCGCCCTCACTTTCAATAGTTCTGAACACATTTATTGCAATGGTTGGCGATACAAGTCCAAATTTAATGACGAAAGTCGTTGTAGAACCAATGCTTCTTGATCATTCTTGTGTAGTTAATTTCGAGTAAGCTTCCCCGAGGTTTTTTAAGGTATCATTCAACTGGTCACTTCGAATCCTGTGCACTAAAGGTTCCAAATAATTGATTACTTATGGGTACACCGAAAAACTATAGTTATGTGAAAAATTGTAAGTTAATGAGCTAAATATATAAATGCAAACTGGAAGGAATAATTTAGAACTTTTAAGGAAATCGTTTAAATAGAATAGAATGTATTATATATTTAATATAAATTAAACTAATTTATCTTCAGTAATATTTACTTAGTTCAACACATTATAATAAATCTTTAAATCTTTATCCAAGTGTTAAGCTGAAGCCCCATTACCTGGATTTTCAGGAGTTGTGGCTTTAAGCACTGAATCTTGCAGTCTGAAAAGTCTGGATATTTTTGAACTTGTTTCAAGCGTTGAAGGCTTTTCAGACGTAGTCCGACATCTGACTCATTCGAGCATTAGTGCTGGTGAATATGATTATGGTACCATATTCGAAGAAAATTTATACAAATTTTCGCCTAAAAAACCTAGTATGAAGTTTCAGCTTTACAGTCAGCATTTTATATACATACCATATATGCCATCTTGTATTCGAATATTTTAAACACAGTGGCACCATTGATTTTTTCCAAGATTAACTAATAGCTCAATTAGTCACCGACGTAAACTTGCAAACGTGTCAGCTGACACGGCCAACCTTATGGTAATACTGTATATATGAAAACTCAACAACGTAGAATTTTTCTGCTAACACAGCCCGTGTCGATTTGATTTTTCCCATAAATACGTGTCAGATGATCGCTCTCTTCGAAACAAGGTTGCCAATTTACGCTTATTGCAACAAAATTAAATAAAAGATAGAAAATATCGAATATTCTAAAATAATTAAGATTATTTATTTGATTTATTTTTGCTTCGTTCGTTTATACCATGCGAATAAGTAGCTAGATGAATTTGTACAAAGGATTTAATGCATTCAGCTCAATGGCAACATTGTACATTCGCTACCGTTATTACCGTACGGACGAAAATAATCGACAAATTTCCTCGTTTACGGGCTACGTTCTACGTTGGTGGCTAATTGAAGCATAAGAAATAACGTTAAAAGGTATATAATACAAACGTTACAGGTGACTGAACGTAACGTAATGCTGGCATAAAGAATCAAGGGGTTTGATATAATAACTGTCGATAATTCAAGTAATATATCAATTTAAGTTTAATCTCTTTCGATTCCTCAGGAATAAATCGAAATGAATCGATTCCTGCTACCAATGATATACAAAAAAACTGAGCACATACAGATACCATACGTTTATTTATGAACAAAAATCATAGCGTACAGAATTATTAGATAAAGCAATCGCCTTTTTAAAACTAATCACCTTTTTTGTTATGTACATATGTATTATACAAGTAAATATTTATAAAATAATATAAATGCACCTATTTATTTATTACGTAATATTAACTCTAGGAATAAACGTATATAATATATATGTAGTCGTATTGTATATTTAAATATACAAATTGCGTATTTTATCGTCATATAGAAAATTATGATTAATTTGACACATAGTTGCCTTTCTTTTCGCTTGTTTTTTAAGTGGAAACTATCCTGAGAGTATAAAATTTCTTAATTATAATATTGAGCTGCAAGTTCTCCATATGGAGAAGCAATACAAGAAATTGCTATTATAGCTTTTAATACCTTTGGTGGTTTTTTAATTTTGTTTTTTAATTTTGTTTTTTTTTTTTTGATTTTTGATTTTTTGTTTTTGATTTTTTGTTTGTTTGTTTTGTAAAACTTCACTTTCTACATACGTATTTATCACAGGGGTGTATCTCCAACCCCGTGAGAATCCTATAGTCATACGGTACTTTCACGTTTCATCATTAACGGAGTTTGGACGGTTACCTCATCGTCAGACATACAATTGGGCTCTGCAATATGGGGTGTATCATTTTTGTTAATACCAACACACACTCGACTCTTTTGATTTTGACTCATATGCTGTAGAGCTATAGTTTTTCCCAGCGGAGAAATATTGAGGCCCATAAAATTCCCAGTTACCGTTGATGGACATGGCTCAGGCTGTTGTGGCAGTTGAACATGAGCTAGGGCTTGTGTATTTTGTTGCACAGGCAATTGATGCAATGGTGTTATCGGTTGCATACGCCTAATACCCGTTATCGTACCTGTACAACTTTGCCACATTTGATGATTTGAATGGCGAGGTAATGTGCACTGTGTAATCGAATTCGAATATATATGCGGTGATACATTCTGTAATATAAACAAAATGAACAAATGGAACATTAAATTTCATTCGAACACAATCGATAAAAACATTAAATATTTGTACAGTGACGAGCAAAGCTGTTTACAGTTACATTTTATTGTCACTGATGTCTTGAATCGAATAAAAAACAAACGTTTGTCACTGTATGTTTGAAAAATGTTAGTTGAAGAAAGCAAACAAGTTATCTTACTACTGGAAATGTCCCCACAGATGTTGGATCCTGCAAACCATTCCTGAGAGTACAGTAACCCATGTTGTGGGACGAATGTAATGTCATACCATGTGCTGTGCTAAATTTTTGTGGTGGTGGTGTATTCGATAAGAGTCCTCGGGTTGGACTACAACCAGATTCTATTGTTGAAATATGTTGTCTTCTTCTAATAGAATCGATCTGAAGTTAATTGAATAGAAAAAATTATAAAGAATTTATGGTTAAAACTTATAATATTATAAATTAACATACCTGTTCAACTGATTCCAATATTTCTGGAACTACATCCGGATTTTTTTCATCACTTTCATTGCCATCCATTTCTTTGCTTCCGGAACTTTTATCAGACGGTCCTGGTGATCCGTCTCTTGATATATTATCATTGGCAAATTCCTTTTGTCGTCGTCGAGCATTATTACAGGGTATTCGAAGAGCCAGAACTACGGCTAATATAGCAACCATAACAGCCAATGCCAAACCAACGGTTAATGATATCATTTGTGAAAATAAATACTCCGCACTTGGATTGTCGGCTGAAATGCATTAAAAAGATTACGAAATAAAATAATTTTAAATACCGAATATGGAATAAAATTAGTAAAAATTACATTTGGTTCTACCTTGTTCTGCAGTGAGCTGTTTTTCTGGCATTCTCAACATGGCCGCATTTAAGGTCGTCGCATCTGAACGGCCCTTCGAATTGAATGCATATATGGACAGCATATATAGACTGCCTGGCGTTAGCGCGGCAACTGTGAATCGTGGCACTGTTGATGTAATATTGGCTTTAAACTCCTGCAATGATTCAGAATAGCCAGAATGTTTCATTTTCAAGTAATTACTAAACAAAGAAATATATTTACATTGGCATGAATATCCTTTAATTCTAATATGAATAATTGAGGAAGACCACCATTAAATCCATCACTACATGTGACAGTTAATGAAGTCATTGATATATTAGTCAGTGTACAATTGTGTACCTGATCCGGACGACCTGAAATTATTTTCAGAAATTCATTTTTAACAAATGAATTTATTTTTTATTTGTACCTAAATGAAATCTTACCAGCTGCAATAATATGAAAAACACAGGGTATTCGTTGTCTTCCGATTTTATTCGTTGCAATACAAAGCAATGTTCCATAATCAAGCTCCGTAATTGGTGTATACGTTACAATCGAGGATGTTCCTAAATAAGGAAAATACTCCATTAAATTCATTCAAATGTTCGTAATTGTATGATTTTCTAAAATCTCTTTTTACCTAATCTAACGATATGATTTGTTGCAACATCAATACTTTCAGCTGAATTGTTAAATGTCCAACTGAAATCCACTTCCGGTGGATTCGCATCTACTGTACATCTAATTTTGGCATCTTCCTGTTTCGCAACTCCATAAATTCGCTGCTGATTTGGTGTGCACGTTGGAGTATCTGTAATTTTTATTTGTTAGTTTTTATATTTTATTTTAATAATCCTATATTAAACCATCATACATACAGAGAATGTTCAAAGGAAATGGTGAACTATTTCCTTCTCCTTCAGCATTATATCCAACGCAAGAATAGTTGCCAGCTGTTGCTCTTGTCACTCCTTGCAGTACCAATGAATGATTGCTAATAATAACGCCTTGCGATATGTTGTGAGGTAAAGGTCTTCCCTAAATATTATGAATAAAAATGAACAACATAATAAAGTACAAAATAAATATCATCGAATATAATATATATATAATTGCATCATGGATTAATGAATGATTGCTCACGTCAAACATTATGTACACGCATGACGTTGCTCGTTGAAAAATTAATACACAATATGTTAAAATATAAAAAAGCACAAAAAAAAACCAAGAATCTTTGAAAAAAAAAATTTTAAAAACCTCGCTATAAAATAAAAAATAGACACCGCTATAAAACTCCATGACTGTTTACGCCACCTAGATTGGAAAGTTTGTTTTATTTAACTTTCTACGCTTTTCTGTTACGTTGTCACTACAACTAGTAAAATCGTGCTGTGGACTTTTTTTATTATATTTAAATTGGCAAAATTTTTCATGGGATTATTTTATTAATTCATCATTCAGATTTATTGACTAAAAACACAACTAGTGTAGCAGCTGCAGAGATGAAGAAGAAGAGTACACAGTCCTCCATCTGACACGAACGTGCCGGTGCTTTGCCGCCGACGTAAATCACATTCATAACTGTATGGTAGAGCACAATGGACTTATGTCAGAATACTTTGATTTCCTTTTTATTTTGTTTTTTGCGCACTTCTTGTTTATTTTGTATCTCTTATATTTAGATATTTGACCAGTCGAACTGAAATTTTCCAAGCAGCAACAGCTGATTGTTACATCACAAAATGTCACATCAAATGTCAATGTCAATGCATCGTTCGTTAATATGATTGAGACAAAATATTTCATTTATTACTTGGAAATTTTTCTGATAACATTTTTTTTTGTTTTTTGAATTTGTCAGTAATAAAAAAAATGTTAACAATTCATGTGCCAGTTCCAACATAAATGAAATTATTACGTATCCATCATACATAGCGTAAGCACATAAACACCAATTAAGCTTATTTCCATGACAGTTATATTTATGTTGTTATATATGTATTGCAAATACCATATGACTGACACCAAAATAAATCCGTTAAAGCCATTTTAACACTATCCCACATAGAGAATATTATATAAAAATGAAAATTTGTGGCGATTTTAGTGATAAACATGTCGTGTGTGGGCTAGTGTAAGGGTTGCTGTATTACTACGTAATTAATCATTTTAGCTGTAATTTGTATACGTACATTATGACGCCATTCTATACGATAAACACTTGGATGTGCATGTACCAAACAATCAAAATAAACATCTGTGCCTTCTCTAATAGAATTCGGATCCAATGATGATCCTAATTTAACGTAGGCCTCAGGAACATCTGTAAGGAACAAAAATATGTTTATTTAAATTCCACTTCTAGAATGTGCTTACATTGAATATCTAACTTCCATCCATCTTCGAGAGGCTCTGAGGGTACAGCATGATTATACGCTTTGCATGCCAAATATTTTCCAGCATCAGACTTGCTTAATGTTATGGACAGAGTACTTGTTGTTTGATTTCCATCACTTGAAGTCTAAAAAATTATTTGTATTCATACAAATATTGTTTGGCTACAACATTGAGATTTTACGATTGTTGCCCCCCTTACCGTCTCTGTAGTTTTTTCCAAACGCACACCATTTTGCCACCATGTAATTACTGCCGGCGGTCGAGATCCTGCACTTTGACAAAGAAGATCATAACGTCGTCCGGCCGATAATGGTTGATGAGCCCCCAGCAGTCGAATATTTAAGGGTACAACTAAAAGGGTGTATATTAGATGAATGTATGTACTATTTCTAGAAAATTATTATCATCTAGTGATTATTCACAACTTACAGTTCATATCAATTTGAACAACAGCTTCTTTTGTTGCTGCTCTTGGATGATTGACAGCTTTGCAAGCAAGTCTTGCATTCAGATCTTCCCTACCCAAAGGGCCAAGTGCAATTTCACTTTGAACATATTTCTCACCAGGAACAGCATTTGTTTCGGTTTCTATTTGAATACCATCACGATACCAACTTAATTTGGGAAGTGGTTTTCCTAATAATATGAACAAATTCCGTCATGAAGATATTTCAACATTGATTTGCCTCTGTAAATTTCTTACCACCAGTCGCTTGACATTTAAGTGACAAAATATCTCCCTCACTGTATGGTCCCACAACCGTTGAGCGCTCAATATCATTATCATCACGTATAATTATTTGTTCCGGTGGTACTGGAATAAACAATGAATTAAAATTCAGCTAGCAAATAAAATAATAAAATTTAATTGCGATATTTTAATATTTCCTGAAATCCTGAAATTATTATTAATTTTTTTCACTCATTTGCTATATTTCTTCTCATAAATTTATTCAAAAATACTTCATCTTAAAAACAATTCCAACTGTCAAATTATATTGACGATTTATACATACAAAGCAGAAAGTTTTTGCTGGATTCCACCAAAACATAATTATTTATATATAATGGTCTAAACGACTTGTTCAACGGAACCCATCAGATATATCTACTAAGAATTGCACAGTGCTTCTACGAAGACAGTTACATAAGGAAGAGCTTGATAAATACTATGGAGACTTCAATGCTGAAGAATTGATTTACTGAATTCCGTTGTGATAGTATCAGCAGAAGTGATTTCGAACACTCAGGTCGCCCAAAAGAGGTAGTCTCGCTAAAAATAGTTAATAAAATCCATGGATTGGTATTGGATAATTGGACAATATAAGTGCGTAAGGTGGTTCTTCAATCTTATTATGGAGAAAATAATACGAGCTGCTGATCTACGACATAATGGCACTATCTTCAACAAAAGTGTCATGCTGTTAGCGTATGCCGACGATATTGACATAATCGGCATGAACACGCGAGCAGTCAGTGCAGCATTCTCAGAGTTGGAAAGATAGTCGCGTCGGATGGGTCTCACGGTGAACGAGGGCAAGACGAAGTATCTAGTGTCAACAAACAAAGAGTCCCGGCGTCTTGGACAGCACGTCACTGTTGACAACTACGCTTTTGAAGTAGTAAGGGACTTTGTCTATCTTGGAACCAGCATTAACAGCAGTAATGACGGCAGCTTGGAGATCATGCGTAGGATAACTCTTGCTAACAGGTGTTACTTTGGGCTGAGTAAGCAATTGAGAAGTCGAGCCCTCTCTCGAAGAACGAAAACTATACTTTACAAGTCTCTAATCATGCCTGTCCTAACATATGGCGCTGAATCCTGGACAATTTCCACCTCGGATGAGCGAATGCTTGGAGTTTTCGAGAGAAAAGTCCTACGCAAGATCTTTGGACCTATTTGCGTTGGTGGCGAGTACCGAATAAGGTACAACCATGAGCTGTACGAGCTGTATGCCGATATTGACATAGTAAAGCGCATCAAAATCCAGCGGCTGCGCTGGTTAGGTCATGTCGAGCGAATGGAAGAACACGCTCCGGCTAAGAAGGTGTTATATTCGGAAACCGCTGGAGGACGACGCAGAAGAGGAAGACCAAACCTCCGGTGGAAAGACCAAGTACTGGAGAACCTGACGGCGCTTGGAATTTCTAACTGGCGCCAGCTAGCGAAGAACAGAGATGGCTGGCGAAGCATGTTATTTTCGGCCTAAATCGATATTCAGTTGTTATGGCCACATAAGTAAGTAAGTAAGTAAGTAAGGTGGCTGACATAACATTTTACATGAATATTTGAATAATAAAATGCTATCCACAAGATAGCTACCGCGTTCGTTCACGATTGATGACAAATGCAACCATTTAACTACTTCAAAAGAGTGCTTGACGATATTCAGACGCAATCCAGTTTCGGAATCGTTTCGTAATTGTTGACGAAACATGAATTTACACGAAACATAGCACATGAGAGACCAAAGAACAATCGTGACAATGAACTTTTCATGGTAAATTAAAGAGAAGAGTCAAGGTGGTTCTGTCAGCCAACAAGATCAAGAAGATAGTTTTTTTTTTTGAGATTCTCGAGTTGTCATTCACATCGATTACCTTGAAAAGCATAAAATGATAACCTTTGCATATTATACAACGATGTTGGATCGATTCTTCGCCGACTTAAAGACAAAATAACCACAACGGCTTCTTCAGGAGAATGCCCGAATGAAGAGGTGATCGATGAAATAAACGCCTACTTTAAAGATCTGGAGGAAACATATTATTTGGTAGAAATAGAAAAAAATGGAAAACGCTGGTCTAATAATATAGAGCTAAAAGAAACTATGTTGAGTAATAAAACGCTTTTTCCCCAAAAAAAAAATATTTTTTATTCAAAAGGCTATGCCTTATCTAACTACCCTCTTATCCTCTGCATAGCAGTATGAAGTATTCGTAAGATATTCAATAACTATTTCGACACTATTGCAGGATTCTGAGATATACAGCATCCAACTGGAATAGTCATCCCGCATAACAATAAGATAGAGAGAGCATTATGATATTTCATTATTTTCAACCTAGTAAAACATTAAAGTTCTGCTTTTTGAAAATGTGTGACCTTTTCATTTTTTTTTTTCTCCTTTATCCAAACACTTACCAATAACATTTAATTTGATTATACTATTATGAGTTTGAGCTTTTAAGAAATCTACACGACATCTATAAGTTCCACTATCTGTATCTTGCGCATTTTGAATAGATAATTTGCCCGGTTCTTTGTCAAATATGAAATAAGCTCTTTGCCCAAAGATCGTTTCATCAGACCATCTTTTTGCTGCCGTCGAAAATCCGCCTCGTATATCCACACTTGAATGATTTATAAAAGGAAATTTTTAATAAAAATCTTCTGATAAAGAGGAAAGTATATAGTAGCAAATAGAATAATATATTTTTGTTCCAAACTTCTGTATATAAAATATATCTACAATATTTTTACATGTTCATTAAATTACCTGTAAACTGGAGTTCCTTTATCTTCTCGATACCAAAGAATTAGAACTGCTTCATCGCCTTCATGTGTACTCACATTACAAGGCAAATAAACAGTTTCACCACTAAGGGCTTCCAGTTTATATACTGGTACTATTTTCAAATAAGATATAAAAGATATAATATGTATTAAAATATAACAGAGGAAATAACTAGAAATATATAAAAACTTATTTAAAGGTTTTTTGTTATTTTTATACCAATTAAATATTGTGATATACCAATTAAGTAAATATGTATTCATCTAAGATTATCATTTCTGTCATTGTAAATTTTCAGTTACATATTACAAGTAATTAAGAACGTTGAGACTTAGTTTTATTTTTTTAATTCACTGTTCACTTTAATTTTCGTGCTTCCACTTCCTATTACAATTATTATTAGTTATACTGGGCAGCATTGTTACAAGCAGCCAGTGCAGCTAATTCAACTCTTCGAACTAATTAAATTTTGAAAGAGTGTTTAGAAGCGATTAATCCTCATGAACCTTCGTTTGGATGAGAACGTTGTTTGTTGAAGATATTATGCCTTAAGCTTGTTTTTTCCAATAATATCTCATATTACGGTACTTTAATTATTTATTTTTGTAATGCAAACTAAGAGCCGTCAAAGAAAAAAAAACTATTCGACTTATGTAAAACTGATCACTGATAGCATTGCATTTTGCTGCCATAATCCAATAAATGTTCCAAAGTATTATTTACTAATTATGGGACTTAATTTATAATATTTATAGGATCTTACCAAATATAAAGAAGCTGTGACAGCACCTAACAAAATGCTCCATTTCCTTATTTTTATACCCTGCATAATGAAATATGCATGGTATATTCATTTCGGTCAGATGTTTGTGTCCACTTGAAGGAATCTCCGCAGATATAGACATAGATATATATTCGTGATCAGCGTCGATTAAATTTTCGATTTAACGATGTCCGTCCGTCCGTCCGTCCGTCTGTCTGTCACCTGGCTGGTTCGCACGATAACTTGAGTAAATATTGAGCTATTTCGATGAAATTTGGCATAAGTAATCTGTGATCCAAGGGTACGGAGGGGATTGATATTGGGCATGATCGGTCAATAACCACGCCCACACCAAGCATTCAAAGCGACTGACCTCGAAATTTTCAAAATCTTTAACTTGCTATAACTCACATAATATACAACTTGGGACAACAATATTTGGCACATAGACTTATATTATACTACTATATAACGTCGCCAAAAGTGGTTGAGCCACGCCTACTTTTTAGCGTAGCTCTCTTACAAAGTGTCTGTACTTCTTTTAAATTGAAACAGCTGTAACTTCTACAATCTTCTGTCCAGAATAACCATAATTGACATTTCGATTAACATGGTAGTCTGAAATAATATGGCAGAAAATCAGTGTGCCACGCCCACTCCTTTTTGGGTCTCCCATACAAAGTTGCGGAAATTAAAAAAATGTTACCGGTTATAACTTGCAAACTATTCAGCGTAGAATAACGAGATTTAAGGTGTGAATTAGTATTGTACGAGCAACTAGGCTCACAGAAAATGGACGCACCACGCCCACTGTTTATCGTAGCCCCCATACAAATTTTAAATTGAAACAGCTGTAACTTCGGCAATCTTCTGTCTAAAATAACCATAATTGACACTTAGATTAATATCGTAGCCGGAAATAATCTGGCAGAAAATCAGTGTGCCACGCCCACTCCTTCATAGGTCTCCCATACAAAGTCGAGGGAATTAAACTAAAACTTTTAACTCCATAACTTGCAATAACTTGCAAACTATTCAGCGAAGAATAACGAGATTTAAGGCGTGGATTAGTATTGTATATACTAATCCATACATTGTATATACATATGCATACAAGTAGACGATGAAATTAGTAGACTAAATTTCAGGTTAGATAAACGTCACGCCTATCGAAACAGTCTTTACCAAAGATTTGAAATAGAAAGTAGGTCTCAATATTGAATAAAAGTGAAGCAGCAAGTCCTTAGCTTGGCGATCCAGGAATCTCCGCTAGCGTAATAAAATGTATAACAAACTCACATAACTTATTACACTTAGACATTTTTTTCGAACATAATTATCCCTTACCATTTTTGGGGGCGGCCATACAAAATGAACGCGAAAAATTAAGAATTGACTAAAAATCCCATAGCTGACCGAGAAACCCTTTTAAAGCGGTCAAATTAACCCTCTAATTTCACCTCTCAAGGAGAATGCCATACAAAATGAAAGAAATATCTCTTGAAAATCGACAAATAACCGCATAGCTATCCAGAAATCGAACTTAGAGAAATTAGAATTTCTATTCCTCAAAGGGTTGCCATAAAAAAATTCTCATATTTTATAAAATTGGGCCCCACCGTTCCCAGGGTCCCCCGAAAGCGATGAAATAGATACATAACCAACTCCTATTCATTCTTTCACTCCAACCTTTCCCTCCAACATACTTACCCTCTACCTGTAATCTTTAAGGGGGCACTAATACAGCGCTATTAGCTTCCAATACATTTTTCACAAAAACTGCAAATCTACGTTATTCATAGGATTTTTAATCTAATTTCATTGAACAACAACAAATCGCAACATCATAAAATGCGAATACAAGTATGCCCCATAAACATAGAATCGTCTAACGTAAATGGCAAGATGATTCTATGTGCACTTATTAGCAGTTTTTCATCAATGAAACTTCACACGAATTTTTAGATATGTTTTGGACACAATACACTGTTTTCCGAAAAATATTATGTGAAATTTTCAACAATATCTGATTTAATTTTTTTAAAATTCCAATAATTTGCGACTCACTCATTAACTCAATCAATTTTTACTTTTTTCTTTTTTTTTTAATCAACTATTTGTTGCAATCTATTGCATATATAACTTTAAACATCTGATTGGAATTTGCTGTCTTTTATGGAATACACCCAGCGACGCAACCATTAGCCATTAGCATACGAGATCTTTTGTAGATTTACCCTTCAGGTGGATGAAGGTGATGGGGTTGGAAATAACATGTAATATTAGTGGGTTTGAATGGGATTGGAATCTTAGGTTGTGGGATGCAGAATGTAAAGTGGACTGACTTTGTTTCATTGGACCTGATTCTCCATTTTTTTGGCCAGTCATTAATTTAGTCTAGCCCCCTTTTGAATTTAGAGGCGACTGAGTGTTGAGGAGTGTCAACGGCTAAGACAGCAGTTTCATAATTTGATGCTTATGCCTCAGGCTTACATTGTCTGAAGAAAACAATGTGAAATTTTCAACAATTTCTAACTTAATTGCAAGAAATTCCGATTTATTTTCAAGTCATTCAAGTAAAATGGCATTAGATCGCTGAAGGAGATATTTAACCGCACAATACAATAAATGAAAGATTTTATAGAATTGAAATGTGCAAACGGACATTTTATTTGGACTTAAGCTACATTTTGTTGAAGAAAAATGGAAAATAAAAAAGAATATGAAAACTTCTTTGAGATATTCGCGCTGTTATGGTGATAAAATGCCAAAAAAACAAACTCGGAATATTTTTTGCCGCTCATTATAATTTCAGATATACTGTCGACCTATATGACACGATGTAATGGTTTTCAGTTAAGTACTCAATTGATTCGAAATCAGTTCAGGTCAAGTTCTAAAAATAATATGATACACTGCGTATATGTAATAAGTAATTTGTACTTCACTTTTACTCAACAATACGTATACGTCACAAAACACATTTGCCAACAGCGATAGAATGACAAATAAAATTATACTTTGTCAATTAAAATGTTTGTATCACAAAATGTTAAAATATAGAAAAAAGTGATGAAAAACCCAAGAAGCAATATAAGATTTATTTTACATGTTAGTGAAACCATGGACTAATGCATTATTGTAAACAATCTGCAAACTTTCAAAAACTTCAAGTGCTCATAGAAATAAAGTACTTGAAACATTACCACACCTAACACTTTACGGGTTTTGATTACTCTATATTCATTTGACACTTGAATTATTTACGCTCAACACAAAAACTTGAGAGAAAAAAAACAAGCAAACAACGGAAACCTCATATACTCGCATAGCCATTAAGTAATCAAATACTTATTCGGCATCACAAAATCGGTACGTACATACATACATATCATAAGTATGATATATACGAGTATAACAAAAGCTTTGTGGCAATTGTATGTAGCTATTTTATGCTATACTAAGCAGATGAATGATGTTGCTACAAATACACATAATATTTGAAACTCATTGCATTGGATTACAAAATACGTTACTACTAACCATCTTTAACATCACAAGAATAATTTATCAACACAGAAAAAAATAATTATAATAATAAATGAAATAGATAACGGATGTAATAACAGAAATTCCATAATTAAAGTCGTAATTATCGTTATTGCTTTCAAATGGAAAATAGAATATTTGAGAGCATTCATCAGTAGGAAGATTATTTCATATGCATTATATTTTATGTACATACTAAGATCTTTACAAAAGGCTACTCTTCTACAACAATAACAAGAAAATTGATTACATATACCAAAATTGAGCCCTAAAAATATTATATTATGCATTCAGCTCTATAATACAATATAATCAATAAATTGTACATTACTCGTAAAGGTATTAGATTGAAAATTATAAAATATAACTAAATTGCCAACGGTATTACTGCTTTATGTTATCAATATTATCCCTTTTTCTTTTTTTGCTATATCAAAAGCAATATAATAATTTATATTTTTTTGATAAATGGTATTGATCATATTAAAGATCCGACATACAAATCAGCAAACGCAGACACACTTCAACAGGCTTCAGCCCTATCGCAACGTGTGAAATCTTCATCGACCATTGGAAAAAAATTATTCGTGTAAAAGGAGATCATATTAAGCAAAGCTAAATTCATTCTTAAATTGTATATTATTTCTGACCAGTGTTGCCGGATTAGCCTTTTTGAGCCTAGATCTATCTTTTGTTTTTGTCATTTAGCTTCGAAATTTGGGATTTAGTTTCGTGGCTTTTTTCTAGCCTTTCTTATTTTCAAACTAGCTTTTTTTTTTAAGGGCCACAATATAGTAACACTAAATTATTGTATAAATTATGTGCAACGCTGTGCGACAAATCCAACAGAATTTTTATGAGAATTACCATCTGGTAGCAGCACATTTGGTGGGTGCCGGAGCTCAGTGGTTAGTGCGTTGGCCTTCTGATCTGTAGGTCGTGGGTTCAATCCGTGGCTGAAGCACAAGTAACCTAAGCTAACCGAATCATAATCGTAAGAAACCGACGAGCTATGCTTACGATTTAATATAGCTTCCAGATGAAATCATTGTTCTGGTCCACTCATTGGCGTTATTAGTAAAAACATAAATACTGTTAGAACATTGAACATGCCCATTCCAATAGAAGAATTGAACATACCCCGTTCTTACCACATGGCTTATGAAATATAATCTGTACCGGGAATTCTAAATTGTTTCTGATTTCACCATGGGTCGGTGAAATGAAAAAGACGATATTTTCAAAACCCTCCGCTCGCTCGGGATTGATCGCATGTTCGTCTACCGGTGCATTAAAATGTTTGAGGAGATTGTAGAGGTATTATCCATACACAGTTCTAACGCTGCAAGTAATCAAAGCTGCCAGATCAAGAATTCAGCAAAATCCGCTCTGAAAACTTAGAATACAAGTTGTGGACAGTTTTGGAGAACATGGTTTGTCACAAAGGATACTCCATATCGACGACGATATACTATTTGTGTAGATGGGATAAAATTTGACTCAGTTATAGGCGATGGAATCCAAAAAAACTTTTTGGATTTTTTTAACTTTTTTTATATATCGCTCATTTAAAGTTAAACCATTGACATGAAAAAATTTTTAAGATTACGGGTGGCAGATTAAAGATGGCAGATAATTATATTGTGAAAATTTTAAGTGTAACTTTGCTTAAATGAGCCGCGAAATGTAGAAGCTAGGAAGCATTAAGTGATGATGGTCAATTTGGATTTTAGACACAAACTCGTTTGTGATGTGCAAAGCATATTATATTGATAAATCGTTTTCAAGATTTTTGCCATTACATAAAAACTGCAAAATCACATTTGGAGAAATGGATGAAGACAGCAACTCAAGGATAGTCCAGAACACATACTTATTTGAGGTACTCGCAAAGAGGAAAAAATTGTCGAATAGTGTAAATGATACAAAAATTTTGTTATTTTTAATTGTATAGCATAAAATTTGTGTAACAGTATTTATGTTCCTTCTAGTATATGGAGATTAATATTTTAGTGTTAAACAATTTAATGAAAAATTAATATGAGGTGTATAAAAATCTTCTGTACCAAGTCACTGCTATAATTAGGTCATGCACTTGCTGTATTTGCCTTAAAAATTGCTATGACAAAATTACTATACTTGATACGCATATCCTTACATCGTACCGAATTCCAAATTGTTGTCAAATGTTTAATGAAAATTAGCATATCATACTGATTCGTTTACATGATGTTGCGACATATTGCTTAATTGCTATGATTGCGAGGCAAATATTTCAAATATTTACATTTACTTATACGAGAAAGTTTATTTAGTCCACAAAAGTCAAATGTTTCCCACACTTTTTATACAAACTGCTGTTTGGGGATCAATGTCTTACTAACCCAAGTCCGATGATGAATACAAAATATTATTTCGTAAATATTGTTTTAGTTACTATTGCTTTGCATGTAAAATAAAAATATAAAATAGAAATATTAGCTAAAACACTTAGTTTTATAATTAACTCATTTCAATTGCTGAAACTACTCGTACTCGTACTGAATAATATTAAAACAGCACGATTCAAAACATTAATGTACAACGTACCATTTTATTTTCATTGTAAATATGAATTTGAATGTATGTATATGAACGGCCACGATGTCGCACAGTGCTTCGATCCCATACAAGACGCGGACAAAAATCGAAAGAGTTGTAATGAAAATTTAGAACTTTAGTAAATCTAGCAATCTATGTGGACAATTTTGTCATAAATCAGATTTGATACTTGATATTTGACGTTTTTTATAGCACATGAAAGACAACAATGTAATTGACATTGTATCGCTGCATATAGTATAATATTACCAAAATTGTAATTGTAACAAAATAAAAATCTTATATATGAGCATACATAAAAAATCGCAGCATAATTTTAGGCATTATATTTAATATCAAAATAAGCAAAAGGCAGAGCTATAAAAGTGTCGTTATTTTCACTTTTCATTTTTTTACACAAATTTTCAAAAGCTGAAATCTCATTTTTGTAATATTCAACGTGTGAATATTTTAGGCTGATAAAAATGAACAAATTTTAATCGTTTTCAAAGTTGAAAATATTGATAATACTGAATGCATTCGTAATATTTTTTAATTCAATTTTCAAGTCCCATTAGGTAAAGCAAGTGTGCTAATTTCATGCTTTCAAGAAGCTTTCAATCGTCGGTTATTCTTTAACGAAATAGAAGCATAAGATTGAAATTAATGCAGATTTTAAATGAATTAAAGGTGTGTGTGTGAGTTCCTAAATGATTCAATTCGTTTAGAGTTAAATTATTCAATTACAGTTATGAAATTATTCTCTTTATCTTTATACATAACTGCTGAATATAATAGAAAATAGACTTTTTGAATCAATTTTCAAACATCGCATTTGTACAAGAAAAGGCACTTTAGTACAGAAAAGGAATTAAAGCGGAACTCGCCGGAACTTTTCTTTATTTCTTTTTTAAAATTTGTCATTTTGATCTTTTTCATAGGTAGATGTGCTAATTTTAAATCCCTCTTAGCTATGAAATGCAATAACTGTGTCAAATATAATGGACTCAAAAAATTGTGTGATCTAATATGGTTTAACAACAGCAAACGTAGAGTAATTACTTTTTAAAATTTAATTATCTTAATAATGATTATTTATGAAAGTTAGATTAGGTAAGGTTATTGTGGTTGCCCGCTCTCTGAGAGGACACACTCAGTCCAAAAACGCCCGTAGTGATACCACCGAGCTTCCCTTCTAGTACTGTTGTGCGTACTTACTATATTAGCACGATCGAACGGCAGAACAGTTGTGGCATCATTTTTTATGAGCTTTGTCACAGAGCTCTTTAAGAAGTATTTTTCCACGACAAATTGTTACTGCCAGAAGTATTGGCAATCGCTTGCCGACAGGTGAGCACCGCTTGAAAAAAAAATCTCTTCAATATTACAGTTGCCTCCACCGGGGATTGGACCTGTGAAATTCTTATTTAAAATTAAATCCGACTCTGAATTACTTGACGACGTTTTTATTTATAAGCATAATCCAAAATTCCTTGCATAAATTATGAATATAAATAATTTTTAAATATGAATATAAATATTTTTATGATAAATCTTGTCTACCTTTTTTTATTTTTTTTATAGTAATAAATTATTTTGTTATTTCATTCTCCAAATTGTTGTTTTTGTTTTAGCTTTTAGCACTACGCTATTCAAGAATTACTGTGCGGCATAATCTTTGATTTCAGAAAAATGCCGCTCACTCAAAAATTTCAATTTAATTTTTGCTGTAATCTGGGAATTAACAAAACCTGGTTAAGTAGGACACTATCATAAACGAAAACTGAATATTATGAACATACAATACACACGCATATACTTGTATATGTATAATACATAGAATACAAAAGCTTTGTATGCTTCAATAAGAAATTTATATTGTAACTGGTAATTGTATGAACCTGTCCGCAACATCCGATCATCAACTACATTCTTTTCAATAAAGGTACGTACATAAATTCCAAGAAGATAAAAGAGAGATGAAAATCTCTTTTGTGAGGTAGGTATATTACGTTTGAAGGAAAAATATATAAAACCTGTTAAAGCATAGCATAAAATATCATAATACTACTTACCATCTTTAACTCCACCAGAAAAGTTCAATAATACCGAAAGGAACAACGGAAGTAATAACAGGAATTCCATAATTGAAACATTAATTGTCGTACTTATGTTTTATTTATCTATTATTTATATTTAATAAACACAATTCCTTTTAAATGCAAAAAGAAAACAGAATAATTTAACAAATACACACTGAGACACACGCACACGCACAAGCACTGCTTATTTCATATGCTATCATATATCATATACAATGTATGTATTCATATATATGATATTATATATATTCTATATAGATATATACCATGTATGGATGTAGTTATACGATGTACACATTATGAAATTACATTTAATTAGATATGGGAATTTAATATCAGGTATACATTAATTTTTTTTCGCATCTGACTAACGCAACCAACCGCCGACAGCATCCGAATGTTGGACGATATTTTTTCGATGACTTATTTTCATTAGATAATAAATATTGTATCCTTTACACGCCCACACTTGATTAATTTTTTTTCTCTTTTATATAAATTTTCATATATTTTCATTCACTTTTTCATAAATAAAATATAGAATATATATTACATTTTACACATATGTATGTATATATGTATAAATCTTTTTTTTTTTTTCTTTGCTTTTGACAAATTTAATAATTCTTTTATTATTACAATTGTGTTATCCTTTTGCAGTTCCAAATCTAAACTAACCAGTTTTCGGGAAAATTTTTCGATTGTACCTAATTCATTCCATGAAAGTTAACTTCACCACGATTAGCATGCGCAGAGAGTAGAAGCTTTACACATGGAATTGTGACCTCTATGTACCTACAATAGAATTGTAATTCCTTACAGAATTCTTGCTTATCTAATACAATGCTTAAAAAACGTGCATTGCTTATTTGAATTTATTATCTACAATTTATTGTCACTATTCATTTTATTTTATTTAACATAATTAAAAGCCTTCTAATGCATACGCACTCGATATACTCGTATGTAAGTACATGCATTTTTATATGTACTTGATCTAGGACAACAATTTCCATCTTCATTTTCCACAATGCACTCACATTTGTATAGTAATATTACAAGCATCTGGAACGAAGCATATTTCCAATACAAACGCAATTTCATAATTGTAAAACTTTGATAATTGCCTATCACAGTTCTCATAAATATTCCGACTCCTACATAGTATTAGCAGCATAAAAAATATTCATTGGATGCATGCATGGATGTGCAAGAAACTTCATTTAATTCCAATATATCAAATACCATAACATATTGGTTTTAAATTGAACCGCAATAAAGACTTCAATCTGTCATATTAGCTGTCACACGCATATTTTGTCCAATATCTCAACGAAAACATAAAATCTTAATATGAATATCTGCAAGGTTTTCATTTGGTTCATATAAAGTTGTTTCATAATTCATAAATGGAAAGTATAATATAAACTTACATCTTTCATTTGATTATCGTAAAAATTTAACCTTAATTTATTAATTAATTCTTGCTATGAATCAATTAAAGCAAACAACTTTTTTTTTATCTTGAATAATTGAATAATTATGGTAAATATGTTCCATTTGATACAGTGATATATTAATTTGCTGAGCTTAAATATATATAAACAAATAATGCCGAACGCTCTGATATAGAAACGAGATATCAACACTAGAATCCTATACGCTTATAAACTATAAACTGATTTTAGCCGATTGTAAATTGAAGGTGAATTGAAAGTAAATTGAAGTAAATTGAAAGTGAGATATAACTGATAGACTAAACATGTCAACTGAACGTGTACAGTATATTTTATGTTACATGAGCTTTTATTTTGGTTAAGCCTGATTCCATGACTACACACCAGAATCAAGTCAACAATCAAAACAAAGGATTGGTCTTGGTAAAAGTTTTTTAGAATACACAAGAAACAATATTAATATAACATATCGTCATTATTGGGAAAATTGAATGCAGAAATTAAAGTAAAACGACAAGACAATCAACCGCTAAATTGTTGAAACAATCAACCATTTTTCAGACTTACTGAAATTATATTATCCTAATGCCATTAAGAAAATTAAGTCACTGAAAAAGATGACTCGAGTTAAAACAAAAAATAAATGATGCGAAAAAATTGCTTTTTCTTTTGCCAAAAAATTACCTTTTTAATTGAAAAATTATAAAATTCTATTAAGTTAATTGGTTGATTAGTTGCAAAAATAATTGAATGGGCTTCATCAGACATAAAAATGCACTTCAAGGTGTTTTCGTCCTCATCCATGTATGCATGTGTATGTGTAGGCCTTCTGTACCGCGGCCCCTAAGAATTATTGTATACACTGTAGTATATTGTGTGTTATGCCTCCTGCTTGTACACTGTGTTTAGGTATTTACACCCGAAATTTGTAGCACTGAGTCATCTTCGTCATGTATGTCAAATCTCTCTTCATTTGTCTTAGAAAAGCTGTGCATCCATAAGCATAATTGTCTGCAGTGCCTGTCTGCTGATGTTCATTTGAGCAGATAAAACTCCTTGTCGAAGCTCTAAAATTCGCTTGTATGACAGCAACTGCTTCATGCTACAGTTGCTTCATAATAAGATTTTTTTTTTACGATTGTCCCACGCTCGGCTAAATTATTGACGATCCTCATTATAGTCCATTTGCTAGGAGGTGTGGCGCCAAACAAGGTAGTACCACCTTTCATCACCCATTGTATACTATACTTACGCTTATAAGTTAGTTAGGTTATGCGGCCGGCCCTTAATTGGGCACACTTAGAACAAAAGTTTACCCAATGCGGTATCAGACATCGGTGAAGCTGCTAAAAATCTACGTTCCGTCCATTACAGAAACAAAGCGAGAGATGCCTCTGACATCTACGAATACCAGCTCAGTTGTGTCAGTAAAGTTGTGTTGTCTCTGGCAGAACCAGTTCTCTTACTGTCAAGAATGTACCAGTTTTTTCTACTAGTCATACAAGTGCTCTCATTTGACAACCTTCTATTAGCTATAGTGAGAGTGTTGTGTTACAAAAAGCCTGCACTCTGCATGCGGAATTCGATATCTAATCTGGTTATCGATATCAGATATCGATATCATGCTCGAAGACGCTAACGAACCTCAGTAGGTCAACGATTTCAGTAGTCGTTGGGCCATCTAAATGATAACCACACAAAAACTTCTTGCACTTTTTGTATAGGGCAGGGTAGGTACACAACAGATGCCACGTGCTTTCAAGTTCCTCCTCGTCTATGGCCTAGACCCAAGCTCGAGACCAGTGATTACCCCGACATAAGTCGAATTGTCATGTTTATTTAAATCAGTAAGCTTACGTGTTCCTGTTTTGTCCCTGTTCTACAAATGGGTGAGTCGGTTTATCTAATAGGGAATTTTCAGTTGGGACTTCATTTGTCCACTTTCTTGAGAGCTCATCGGCTCTACTAGTTTCTCCTTATATCCCTGGATCGCGGTATACGTTGAGATCTGCGACAGTAAAATGCCTCACTGAGAGATATTGCTCTGCTGCATTCAAATGAGTGCATTGTGAATAGCATCGACCTTTGCCTAGAACGCTCATCAGCCAGCCTCAATTAAATGCTAGTTAATATTTTAGGAATATACGGCTCCCCCTGACATTCTATCGAATTCCTTGTCCTTGAAATCGCTCAAATTCATTAAGACTTCTGGATATAAATAAACCGTTAGTAAGTACCTAATACTACAATACTATCTCGGAAAATGAAAATCACTATGAATCTGTGTAGCTTTTATAATTTCACCTTTATTTTACAAGATACAGTTCACAAATGGATTTTTGGATCTATTTTAATATTTTTATTTTTAATCTTTCGGTGAAGATTTAATTAAGACCACACTACTATTTAACAATGGTTCTTCAGAATTTTTAGAATTATTTTCTTTATGTTCGACATCGCCTAAAAGAAGAAAACGGCAAAAAATTGAATATGCAAATATTTTCATCAACTTTTATGCACTTACCTTTTTTAACTGTAACTTCAGAATGTATAGAAACATTACCACTCTCATATCGATCATTCGGGCTTTTGCTTTGTTCGTCTATATAATTAACATCGATGGTGATGCCGGGAGTAGCAACAACATTCTCTTCAATTTCTATATCGTGATCTCTCAAATCGCATTCTATTTCGGTTAATTCTTTATTCACACTTTCTAGTTTCGCCTTTATTATGATGTCTAACTGGGTCTGATGTTCCGCCAATAGGGCCTCCGTTTTTTTAGACATAATTTTTGGTTTATAATATATGTATGGCTTGGTCTTCGTTCGTATGTGATTTTTGAAATGCTTTATAGATGATTCCCAACATTCGAAATCCTTTAAACGGCTCATTTTCAACTCTAACCGTTTAATCTCCAATTGTTTTCTTCTTCTATCAATAAAAAGTGCCTCACGCTCGCGTTTAATTGTTTGACGCTCTTGCATTTCTTGCTCTTCCAGTTTCTTCTCGATTTGTGCCTTTTTATCTTCCTTTTGCTTCAGTCGAGATTCCTCTTGACAAAACTTATGTAAAGTACCTAATAACGAGCCGAACATACGACGATTACGAGCTCTTGACTCCGAGTCCGTGCACTGTGCTGCAACTACTTCCTGTCGTGTTGGCAATTCACGTATAACTCGTGAATTGAGACGAGGTTTAAAGTCATCATCTGAGATGCGTGATACTGGAGCAGACAATCTATTAAATACAGACTTTGCATCCTGATTGTGTCTTTTTACTTTAGAAAATTCATTATTTCTTTTTATTTGACGATCAATGTCTTTTCGCTTCTGGTCCTGTGGTGATTTATGCTTATCATTCCTATTCGAAATAAAAACATAATTTTTTACTATCTTCTAAAAGTTGCTACTCGTAAAGATAAGCAAAATTGAACAAAATATTACAATTCCCTGAACGTTTGATTGTTTTTAATTTTTTACGATTTCATGTCGAATTATAAATGTTGAATTGGATTGGAATGAATGTGTGTGGTGAAATAGTGAAATTAGTAACAATATATATAAATTGTTTGTTGCAATGATGAAGTCAGATGAGTATTGAATACTGGAAAGTAGCCGAATTCAATCATGATACATACAGTTGATAAGACTTATATACGTCTTGACGCAAAAATGTCATTGGGTCTAATAAGTGCAATAATCCCCGCTTGGATAAATAATCGATATGAAAAAGATATTTCTAGTTTACGCAACCCTTTGATTTTGGCATGATTGGAACATGATGAACTGAAACTTATGTAATTTTGGTCTTTCTATTTATCCACAATATTAGCTTTTAATCGTATCGCAGTAACGTATGTCAATTTATAAACAATTTTGTGAGTTGTATAGTAAAATATTTATCTTTCGTTGTTAATTTTTATAACTTGCATATTTATTGGAATATTACAGATGTAAACATTCAGATAAAACACAGTCAATGCATTCAAACAAAGTGTTTATATAAACACCCTCCGTGTTATCAAACAGGATTTTCATACAAACATTCCCGGCATATAAACACCAGACTACGTGTATTTTTATATGTATGCTTTAAAGCGGGAATTACTCTATTTGTTAATCTGCATTTCAGCACCAATGAAATTACTCCAACCATTTTTACAACAACATCATCATCTATATAATACTGTGTCTGAGAAGCTGCTCATTCCGAAAAAGTTCTCAACATAACCGTCTAACATGTATTTGTAAAATTAGTAAGTGGCCCGAAATTAAGAATTTTGATTGAAACTTATCATGTGTCCTTATTACACACAAATTTTTTCGTTGATCTGTAACCACTTCTGCATAAATTTTTCATATTTTTATATTTTATCAAAAACTTCTTTATATTTGCAATTTTCTTCATAAAAATTTTTATTTGCAAATTGTTCTTTTCTCACAATCATGTCAACTTATATGTACCTGAAGTCTTTTGGATTCCGACCGACAATTCGTCTAATATTTTCATTTAGTGCTACCAAATTATGCTTTGCATCTTGAAGCTCCTGCTTTAGGTCATCATAGCATTTAATATGATCCGTTTTCATTTTGTTTATTGTGTTTCTAAAATAATTAAACCATTAAGAGAATTAGCGCCCCTCCGTTCTTCTTCTGCTTTAGAATTTCAATAGGCCGTGTGAGTGACAACTATTAATTTATAGTGATGGCGAATCAAAATCCAATTATTGACAAGATATTATCGATAAAACTTGGTTTACCTAGCAGCCACGCATGATAGAAAATCATAGGAGCAGGCAACTCACTTCTTTTTATTATAGTGTGATTCATGCAATCGTATAAGTCCACGTAAACCGCGTAAACCCTATAAAATTATACACTCGTAAGCCACCTGTCATACATTTATATGACCAGGTAAAATTATACGGGTTTGTTCTGTAATACGTTCAATTATTGATAAATTTATTTAATTTATATTTATATTATATTATATTAATAGTCTTTACACGATGACTGGTGTGGTCAAACAACAATGCGTGTAAACCACTTAAATTTGTACGGTTTAACAGGCCACCCAATAAGTCCGTAGGAAAAGTATGAAAAAAAAACAAAATTTTGACCAAGCTCGATGTAGTTGTCTTCGAGAGCGATACAACAAGTATAGCGATTTTCCAACTTTTCGATACCACTTTTATAGTACGGCTTCAACGATTACTGCATCATCGGACTTAAATTTCTTTCCATAAAGCATTCTCTTAAACAGGAAAAAGTCGCTGGGGCTAAATCTGGAGAATACGTTGGGTGGGGAAGCTATTCGAAGCCCAATTCATTCAATTTTGCCATCGTTTTCATCGATTTGTGACACGGTGCATTGTCTTGGTGAAACAGCATTTTTTTCTTTTGCAAATGTGGCCGATTCTTTGCGATTTCATCCTTCAATCGGTCCAAAAGTTCACAATAATAGTCGCTGTTGATGGTGGTTCCTTTTTGGATATGGTCGATGAATATTATTCTGTTCGCATCCCAAAGTACAGACGCCATCACCTTACCGGCCGACTGTTGCGTCTTTGCTCGCTTTGGATTCGATTCGTCGACTTCTGTCCACTCAGCTGACTATCTATTGGATTGTGGTGTGTAATGGTGAAGTCATATTTCATCCATTGTCACATATCGATGATAGAATTCGGTTATATTGCTGCTTAACAGCGCCAAACACTCCGTTGAAGTATTGATACTTTGCACAGAGCTTTCGCATGCCCAAATGTTCGTGCAAAATGGTAAAAACATTACCATCTGATATCTTTACAATGTCAGCTAACGCGTGCACCCTCAATTTGCGATCGTTCATAACCAATTTGTGGTTTTTTTGATGTTTTCTGGAATAACAGCCTCAATTGGGCATACACTGCGTTCTGCACCGTTTATGCTGGTACGACCACGTTTAAATTCAGCAATCTACTTTTCTACTATTTGTCTCGATGGAGCAGAGTCCGGATAATGTTTATCAAGGCATTGTTTGGTTTCCACTGTATTTTTTTTTATCAAAAAGCAATGCTTTATCAATTCGAAATTCACTTTTATCCATTTTTTTTTTCAATAACAAAAGTTGCTTCACACAATAACTCACTAACCAATTGTCGGATTGTCAGTGTCAGTTGTTGTCAATTGTATACACGTGTCGTTTGAAGGTTAGAAATCAATAAAAATCACATGGAAAAATATCTAGTAGCGCCATCTATATGTCATCCTACACACTTATTGAATGGCCTGCTATATGGTTATACGATTGCATGAATCCCACTTATGTGTTATAAGGATATACACAATAAATATTTTGCTGTCAGACTAATATATTTGTTGTCGTGTTAAAAAATGAACACAATAAAAGAGAGATATGTCACTTCGAACTTTTATGTGGTTTTTGTGCGTTTTCACTTTGTAAGAACTGTAACAGTTTATTACGATCAGCATCGTAATGATCACGAAAACATATCGAAAACCATAGTCCTAAAATCATTAACTTTGTAATTGACTACAAATTTGCAAAAAAAAATACATCTTTTACCTACTCTAGATTCATCTTGGGTGCGCCTTATAATGTAAGATACTGGCTTATTATAGTGTCATACTAGTGTGTTTATTGTTTTCTTTTCTATTTATACTTTTTCCCCTTTTATACTTCTTCTTCTTCTTCGTTTCCTATTTCTCCTATACTCGTGAGAACTCTCCCTAATGGCTACCTTGTATTATTATACCACGGGTTGCGCCCATCTTTTACCGATAATCGACATGAGCAACTTTCGGCATGAATGTAAATTGCATTCTTCTTGGATTACCAAATTTTGTTTACGTTTTGAAATTTAAATTCATTACTAAATGCCGCGGAGTCCATTTTTTTTAATAGAGCAGGACTCCTTTTAATTATATGCACTTTGAACAAACATTTTACTTTCAATATCACAAAAAGAAATGTCAACTGAAATGGAATAAGTTGAAAAGGAAGAGAAGACCGTGATGCGGGCATAAAGTTTGAAAACGTGTCGCGAAATTTTTCAGAATTACGCTTTCAATCACTATCGATATACACGATATACAGTACAACGCATGATTGTGTTGCGTTTCGTTCCACTTGATAGCGGAGAATTGCAGCTAATAGCCGAAGCCCTTAAATACTTTATATACGCCCATCCGTCATACACAACTGACAGCTGAGTTAAAATACATGAATTTGTATGAAGTGATGCCCAATCACTCCGTGTCCTTCAACGCAAAGTATAAAAGATGGCCAACTTTTATCTTAAGCATACTTCAGGGAAACAGGGTTGCATTTTACAATAATAATTATTATAAAATTTAAAAAATATTAAACATTGCATTAAATGGATGAATGTATAATAAAAGTGCTATACACATATTTCATTTAAATAAAATACATAAATAAATACCAAATAGTAAATTTGCATATGAACTACTAGAAGTGTATCCGTTGTGAAACGTACTTATTGGGCCAGCTTACACCGTTCTTTCCGTCGCTGTCAGTTATATGCTTTAACGCAAAGGAACAAAGTATTCTATGGGCTTCGTCTATAATGCTTGCATTACTTTATTGGAGAATTTCTTTATGCTATACTTGATATTTTTACGCAGACGTTGGTGACTCTGGTTTTATTCACTTTTTTTCAGTGCTTTTGTAAAGATGGCTTCTACAGGTCTGGTTCTGAATAATATATAAAATTTAAGTGAATAATGTGTATAAAATGATTTCAATAAATTATAATTAATAACAAATTTCAAGTATTGCTTAGGAGATACATTTCTATTGATAAATCTAATACAATCAAAATTGATATTCGCGGTTATGTGGCAATAATTGTAGCGTGGACCTTGTGTTCATGCATGTGATTTTATTTAATAGAAAAAAAAAGAAAATTATATTAAACCATAACATGAGTGTGTGAAGTCATCGCAAATAATTACAATTTATACATTTTTTTTAAGATATATTTTACATCATATAATTTACTTTGTTAAAAAGCTGTGGTACTCGAAAGTGACACGTTGCTTTTCATAAAGAAGTCATGATTACATTATTCATATATACACACTAATCAAATATATATACTTTTGTGAAAATTATATATATATCAATTTTTTTTTTTTGTAATCTATAGGTAAAAAGGGAAAAAAGAATAAAGGAACCGTAATATCATTACAAAATTTCCTAGCGAATGGTGATTCTCCTTCTGGAACGACTCAAGTTTCAAAAAAGATCAGAAATATTGATGGTGATGATAGCGATGATGGTAGTAATACTTCACAACTAACTGTTCAACTTCCAACTGCGCCGCGAGCAAATCGTGTGTTTGATGATGACGCTATTCCTCATAGACCTCCTTTTATAGCATATATTACTAATTTACCATTTGATGCGAACGAAGATGATATACATGCATTTTTCGGCGCAATTCCGATTGCATCATTGCGCCTGCCACGTGAAGATGGTGAAACCGGACGTGTTCGTGGATTCGGATATGTCGAATTCGAAGCTAGAGACGATTTAATTCATGTTCTAAGTTTACCTGACCCCACAATTAAAGGTAGAAGAATACGAATCGAAATATCAAATGATAGTGACCAACAGAATAACAAACAAAGGGGCAATAGACGTGGTTATGATGGTTTTGGTGGTGCTAGTGGAGAAAATCGCGATTCGACAAATTGGCGTCGTGATAATCAAAACTCTGAATCCGGAGGATTTGGAAAGAACTACGATCGTAATGATAGATATCGCGACAGAAATTCAACACGCGACGATAATGACACGCCCGGTTCGTGGCGCACGGCGCCTAGGCCAATAGCACGAGATGCATCACCAAATTTTGTTCGATCACGTGATGGTTACCAACGCAATAGAAACTATGATCGTGAAAATAGAGCTGAGGCAGAGCCTGCAGTAGAAAGACCAAAGTTAAATTTGCAGCCACGCACATTGCCCTTGCCAGAAATTGTAACAATGCCCGAGGAAAGTGAAAAAGAAAAGGACAATGAGGTCGGCGATAATGAAGAAACAGCAAAACCTATCAAACCAACTGGGGTCGCACCAGAAAAAGTGTTCGGCTCCGCAAAACCAGTTGATACAGCTGCGCGCGAGCTCGAAATAGAGGAACGTTTAGCAGAAACTCGTCGCCAAGAAAAACTACGTAGAGAACAAGAACAAGTAAACGAAAAATTAGAAGAGGTGCATATAGAAAAAACCGATAAGGATAATACGAATACTAGCTGGCGCCGAAGGCAAGAACCACAAGATAATAAGCATAGTCCAGAAAGAAATAATGGTAAATTAAACATTTCGGAACATGTACAGATGTATGTAATTTTCAAAAATTTCTCTCATAGATGATCGTCGGAAGGATAATCGCGATTCGGACTATAATCGATACAAGAATCGTGATAGAAACGACAGGTAAATAATATAGGTTTTCTTTTTAACACGTTGAACGCTACAGAATACACATATTTGAGCAAATATCAATAATTTATTCTCTATCTGCGTTACTATAATTGGTAAAAATAAATAAATCTGATATGCCATATGCTTTGTTCATGAACTACATACTATTAGAAATTGTTAACAAATATTACTAGTTTTTACTGCTAAATTGTTCACGTGCTCGAACAATTTGCAACGAGGGAGCAAAAATGAGAGAAAAAGGCGTTGTAAATAGGAATAATTTGTAGCATATAAAAAACAACAAAAAGGTTCAAAATTACTCGGTTACCTGCATACTTGATGTTGTTGTTGTTGTAGTAACAAGAATACGAAGCAAAACAAAGCATTTCCGTATTCTGATGTGATGAATGGAAGTTGGTTGACCACGTGTATGAGTGTTTCCGGAGTGTCCAGTTTTGCTTAAAATTTTATGTTTAGGAGAATATATTTCTCAATTTTGATTTTACTCTCTCATTTTTACTGGCAAAGTACGTGAACAAACCAATAGTAAAACAGTAAAAAAAAATACTGAACAGTCTATGTAATATTTCAAAACATTTGTGTTTTTTATTCCAATATCCAAAATGTGTACATTAAGGAGTGAATATGGTTTGGTAATGCTTGTCTAAAGTTGGCGTTTATTATTATTTTCTGTTGTACCAAAACCCGCACTCTCGTTATGGTAAAATGCAACAAGCATAAACACACAAATACACCTACTTAATAAAGATATTGAAATATTTAGAGATAATATGAGCCTACAAAAAATTATGGATGCCAATTAAATGGCTGCCTGTGTAATATCAGCCTTAAGGCCAAAATACACAAAAAGTATGCATGGATATTCATCTGTCAATCGAAGTTAAAATATACACATCCTTATGAAAGTTCCGACATAAAAAGCATCAAGCATCGAGAGTTTATGTAGGCACTTTCATAAAGATGTGCATATTTTAACTTCGTTTGACAGCTGAATATGTATGCATACTTTTTATGCATTTTGGCCTTTATACTATCTAAGCAGCACAGTCGAAAACTGCAGATTTGGCATGGCACTAAACGTGTTTAATAGTTAGGGTCTAAGTCGATCAAATTAAAAATAAAAATAACTGAATGGACATTTTAATAATATTACAGGTCAGACTCGTCAAGGATAAAACAAAACCAGAACCGAGATGGAAAACATAAAGAAGATAAGTCAAAACGTGATGTAAAATTAGAACGGCCACTGCCCAAATATACACCTAATCAGTCCGAACCAGTAAGTATACTAAGTACACATCAAATAATGTTGAACTTGATTTTCGAGTTTTCATTTTATTTGCAACTTTCTTACAACACCACCTTTTATAAAACACACACTTAAGTAATTTCGTGTTAAGGCTCAATTATAGAAACTTAACGTAACTTAACTTAGAAATTAAATATCATTAGACTTCTATGCTAAGTTATGCTATGAATAATTAGATGCACACATAACCCGTAAAACAGATTATTAAGTGACAATTTGTCTGTGCTAAGTTGTTGCTTTAAGTTTCTATAAATGAGCCTTTACTCAGTCACGCGCTAGATACGATGGTATGCGTATGTGTCCTCCCCACACGTTGTCGTTAAAGGAATGTGTTATGTATTTAAAAGAACAAGTACAGCTCATACACAAAGCTTTACGAATGGCCGTTCATTCAGAACTTGCCGAATAATACTTAGATGAAGTAACTTAAACACAATAGATATCATTTAGTTGCAGTGCATCTTGATAGTAAAACTACTTGAAATAGAAGTAAAAAAAAAATTATATCGAAAACTAGAAGAATCAACTTTAAAAAATGGATTTAAGATTCGAGTTTAGCCTATCAGCAAATTTAACGTAAGAGGTAGATAGTAAATTTTTCTAATTTTCAGTTAGCACACTTTTTTTCTCATTTTTTTTTAGGATTTTATTACGTGACGACCAAATTTAGTCAAAAAGTCAAAAAACATAATATTTTTGATTCAATATCATTTACAGCCAAGTCACAATATATATTTAAATTCTATGTTTTTCTCTCTCTCTCACTTTTAGGTCTTGCAGACGTCAAACAAATACTCTGGACTTGATGATGAAGCATCAGATTGAACACTTCTTCTCTCTAATATGAATTGTAATAAAGAAAATCGGATAATCTTGTATAATTTAAAGTAAAACAAAAAAAGAAATTATTGTGTGACTACATGATTTTTATTTTAAAAATTAAGTTTGTTAGCTTACATTACTATCACTTTGTCATTGAGAGAGCAAAAACAAATTTGCTGAGAATGCTTTGAACTTCTCAATACTCTTGCAAGTAGTTACGTTACTATTATGGGTAGCGGGAAAAGAGGGCAATGAAAGGGCAGATTACCTAGCCAAGATGGTCGCTGGTACTATGTTCCAGAGTTCGTCTGTGGGTTAAATAGCAGCTTCACACATAACTTAAAAAGTGAAAGTGAAAAACAAAACCTAATTGCATATTGTACAGTCCAAACTAGCATGCGGAAATAGTGAAGGTTCATTGAACTTCGGCATGCTAAGGTAGAGGCAGTCCTGAACCTTAGCAGAAAATATATCACACTGCAGTGAATTCAATTACCATCTGAAAAAACTGAGTCTGGTAAACGATGGATTTTGTCGACTTTGTTGAGAGGAACAGAAAACAGTTGAACACGTTGTACAACCGTGCCAAGATGCAGACTTAATTACCTAGGTGGTGGGATCGTCAGTCCCATTCAGTCCCGTCAGTCCCATTCGTCAGTCCCATTTTTGATATGAGCAAATAAACACGCGTAAGGTAATCTATTAGAAACTTGCAAATTGACAAATTACAGTTTATAATTAGATAATTGAACAGGTTAGTGTGACCGTTCTCTCATTGGGAGTGCTCCCTTAGACCAGAAGGAGACCCGTTGTGAAGGCAGTTGGATGCGAATAAAATGTCTAAAAATTGTATTTTAAACGCCAAGAAGTACGTATAAATTGAAAATGTCCATATACAGACATATTGGGCGATAATTGAGTTCTTGATTAAGAATCGAATAATTTAGATTTGTAATGAATCACTATTTAATTCATGACGGCGTCATCAATCATGAGGAATAGTTATTATAAGGCATAGCAGACCTTATCATTTCGGCTTGGTGTTTGGCTTGCTCTTACGCCATTGTTAAATCCAAACAATATAATCAAAATGGCGTATAGTATACAAAAAAAAATTGACAAGACTGATTGTCAGGCAACAAAAATAAATATATTAACGAGTGAATAAAATGAACTGCGGAAATGAAGCCACTTAGCTTCATCACGAGTTCTTCTACTTCCCAAGAATGGACGGGTCCACGTCCTGGAAGCACTAGACCAAGGTCCATTCACCTCATCAGAATGCGGCAACAGAACAAAGCACTTCCGTATTTTTGCTGCTACAACAACAATAACGAGTTTTTCTAAACTTTGGAACATTTAGACGTTGTCTCTGTTCTTTGTTCACTAGCGTCAGTTAGAAATCCCAACCATTGTTCTCTATTACTTGGTCCAACCGACCGAGATTCTTCCATTCTCTCGACATGACCAAGCCATCACAGCCGCTGATTTTTGACGCCTTTTACTTTTGGCATACAGTTTATGGTTATACCTTATTCGGTTCTCACCACCAACGCATATAGATGCAAACATCTTCAAGTCTTTTCTCTCATCCGAGACGGAAATTGTCCAGACTAGAACCCTTGATATCATTAACCAAGCACGGTATTTCAGTTGAATACCAAAATCATATCTACTGGTTTTGTTTTTTCTTTAATAAAAATGGCAGTACGGACAATCTGTCATTAATTCAATAAATTACAAATTGACTATTGTTTTCTATACAAAATAAAGAAATTAAGGCCCTTATTATGAGTTGAATTCGGTTTTCGATCTTTGCTGATTGGAGATCGAATTCCAAGTTCATATTATGAGCTGTGCAACACTGCCGAATTTTTCATTGGGTATTGAATGTTCTGTCAAACGGAATTTTGTTTTCATTGCTGTAGCGTAGTGTGAGAAGGTGTTTACTTTTTGGAGACTAAACACTAGCTTTAAACAATTTTTATTTATTTCATACAGGTCTAAGGTCGTGAGTACCAAACAACATCTGGAATGGCTGATGGAAGAAAATCCAATATAATCTAGTGAAATTCACAATATCGCTATTCTTCATTTAGACTTCGTAATACTAAATTAAAATTTTTTCTATCAGCACTTTCGACCACAGTAGAAGGTCGAATGCAACTCATAATAAGGGCATAATTTTTAAACGAATGACATTTGTAATACTAGGGATGCAACGGATAGTGACTTGGCCAGATACCTGATATCCGGAAAGCACGTGGCTGGATGGTCGAATATCCAGCCGCCATATAACAAGTCCATTGTCTCGTTGTCACCAAAATGAATACATTTCTAATACGATCGGATCCGATATACGAAAGGACTGCTAAGGGTTGTTAACGGAAAATATAGTTCAAAATGCCTATAAATATATATTAATGATAAAATAAGTTTTAACATTTTTGTGCAGCGTTTGTTTTTTTTTTTCTCAAAATTTTTTAAACCTTTAAAGTGTTGAATACCATAACCTGGCAACTCTGGAAATCAACAAGTTGAAAAGCAGACCGGATATCCATTGCATCTCTATGTACTAGTGCTGCTAATTTTAATAATTTTAATTTTTTAAATAAAATTAACCACATGATTAGAAATCCAAAAACTGCTTATTCATTTATCGGTAAATCATCCGCAGATGAAGTAATTCCGCATTTTAAAGGTGTCAATTATATTACTTAGAAATTTTGTGGTTTTACATAAGCTAACAGTCAATTTATGCCTTTTCCTAGTAATAAATATAGATGTTTAAAACGTGATTTGTAATACAAAGCTATATCTTGTAAATAACGAGACTTACTTATAGCCTCGCGAAAATCTTCTTTATTTCCTTAGAAGAATGGTTGATTCATCGTTTTTTAAATGTCAAAAAATATTCTTGAACATTTTAACCCTTAACGTGTAACGTCGGGTCCGCCCTGCCGAAACTGACATTTTCCACTTTTTTATTTATTTAAACAAATTTAAAAAATCGGTAATATAGCGTTTGATCCTTAAAATAAAATCCTCAATAAAGTTTCGTGAATGTTTTCCAATTTTTTTAGCTCATTTACATAATTTTTAAGAGCCTGACACAAGTGACCCTACGTTACACAGAAGAGGTGCGAAAAACGACGTTACATGGCAAGGGTTAATTTGAATATGTAATTAAACAACTTTTGTTATTCATACATCTTATTCATATATCTTAGTTTAGTAAATTTAAATAGTTTAATTGTAAACAAAATGAAGCATGTTATAATGTCCACATCAAGACTTCGCTACTAAATTTATTGTTAAATAATCAGAAAAAATATTCTCATTTTACTGAATTCTCTTTTAGTTTTTTTTCGATACTTCTTAATATCATTATAGCCTTGACAGACGGCAGCCTAATTCCGGATTACCAGCGCACTTAATCCGAATAAAATAATAACCTGACAGACGACAGTATTGCGGATTAACTAAACGGCTGATTGCTGTTTTATTAGGTCTGCTCACTTACATTACTATCACTATCAATTTCTGTCATCTGTCACTCTCGATATGAGAAAATCTACAAGAAGTACGTGAACTGAAAACTATCAGAAACTTGTAAATTGACATTCACCGTTCGTAATTGACAGCTGGATTTATTTAATCGCCAACGCTTTTCATGTTGAAAACTGTTAACAATTGTTGAAAGTTTCTTGTTAGCGAACATGTTTTGTAATGTTTTGTAAAATGGATGGAGAAAAATTCACAATAGACAATTTTTAGCAGTGTTGCCATAGCAAATTGCCCTAATCCTCTTTTATTTTGAGAATTAACTCATAGAGTTTATGCGGATTAGCTGCAGTTAATGCCCGAGTTAATTCGAATTAACTTGGTAATCCGGAATTAGGCTGCCGTCTGTGTAGGCTATTAGTCAAGTAAAGCAATCTGAAAATCCTTCCTCTTGATGTGTCAAAATTGTGAGTTTGTTGTTTTCATCTTTACTTCTCATTCCTTCCGTCTGTGTTTGGGTTTGGGGTGCCGTGGGAAAGCCGTATTTACGTGTTGAGTAATTGCACCATTATATGATACAATACATATTATTGTATATTACGCTCTATATGAGATCTGATAGTTTACTCTCCAGAGTAAGAATTATCCACCAATGAAATTTTGGAATAAGAAAAAATTCGCTCACAAACAGAAAAATTGCAAGTTAACAGAAACAGCTGATTGCCAATCAATTTCAATATCACATCAATATCAAAAGGAAGCGATTCCAAGAAGCTTGCCTAAATAACGAAGAGTTTTCTTTTTGCTAAATACTGGTTCAAAAGATTTAAGTTAACCTAATTCTAAAACCTAATTCATTGGTAATTTGTTATCTTCTTATGATATTAAATTTATGTACACTTCAATACATTTTATTCTTGCCATATGTGTTTCAATCATATGTTTTTCTTGCTTGCAAATTCTTACAAGTATAAATTTATTCAGTAAAAACTTGTAAGTTACGCTCTCATATTCTCTATCGTTATTTTTTGGTGTTACAAACACCATTTGACAAAAAATAATGATAATGTGTACAAATTTTCTGTAAACAAATATACCTATGCTTTGCTACCATATCAATGGAATTTTTGTGCTGTTTGACAGCAAAATATTTATAATGTACTGTCCTTTATTGATTTGAAAACATAAAGAAATATCCATATCAAACTATAAAAATATCGATAAGAAAGTATCGTGTATGTAATCAATTTTATTTTTATCAGCTCTAGGTGTATTGTCTTCAAATAATAAATAGTATTATTAGGAGAAATTGGGTTATTATTATGAGTTCGTGTGGTAGGTTATTATGTCGGCCTTTATTGAAATTAATGTGCCGTGGTACTAACATCCATAAGTCTCATCAGCAAATTAGAAAGAGCCATGCGTAAGTACACGTATATATGTACAAATAAATTCTATCCGAATTACATAATGTCATTTGTGGACATTTTCAGAGTGAATTACAGAGTGGGACCACCTCCTCATTCAAAGGCTACGACAATTGGCGCTGAGGCTGTTGGTGCTCTTATGTGGTGGTGGGTACTATGGCACTTATGGCATGAATCTGATCACATAACAGTAAGTGTTTATGTTACAGGTTTAAGTTGATTTAATAGATTTAGACTAACCTTTTTGGTTCAAACAATGTTAAAATATTTACCATAATGTATAGTAGCAGCAATCGTAGTATTGATATTTCATTTTCTCAAACTATTTAATATATTTCACTAAATTTCAATCAAGTTTCTATTCACCATCGTAATTATATTAAAGCAATTTCTTTTTTGGTCTATTTTAGGGAGAATTTCCTTATCCGGATCCTTCGAAATGGACAAATGCGGAATTGGGAATTCCACCAGATAATGCTTAACTTGTTATGAAACATTCTGTAATAAATGTATCTTTTCTGTAAAATGAAAATTAAATTTTATTCGATTAATTTTTAAACTATTGGAATTTCCTTTACAAAATTAAGTGAGCCACCATATAAGAGCTGTAATTCTGCAAATAGACTTATAAACATGAAAAAATTAAGTTACATTGGCGAAATTGTTGGCCGAACTTAGCGGAATGAAATTTTTTATTTACCTAATAAATGGTAGGTACTTGCATGTTTTTCATTTACATTTTTTCTTAATTGTATTTTGTCTTAGTAAAATTCTTTAAACTATTGCTAACAGTAGTGTAAACAAACTTTAACGAGCAATAAAGACTTAACACAATAATTTTAATATAAAATGGAATTTGGTACCTAGATAGTCAGTACTCCCGCTTTAGATAATATAAAAGTTTGTATATATTTGCACGTATAAAAATATATGTATGTATTAGTCTATAAAATTAGCATAATGCGGTAAAATAAAAGATTAATCTTCATAGAAGTGCTTCTCAATCCAACGAGGTAGAGCAAATGCTGCAGTATGTACCTCAGTACTATAGTATTTCAAGTTTAAAGCATCAATCTCTGACGTTCTAAAAGTTTGGACAGGATTTTTTAGAATTTTGCCTTCCTCTAAGCTCCCAATAACGAAACCAATGTGACCACATGGATATGAAGGAACAGATGATATCGCATATCCAACTGTGGCGAAGTGTTTCTTACAGCCTTCCATTGTCGTCTTAACGTAATCGTAATCTAACCAGAAGCTGCCGCCTTGTGAACAAACAATTCCATCCTTTCGCAAAGCGGCCTTCATCAGCTCAAAGTAACTCTCTTGGAATAGGCTAACTGCTGGACCAATCGGATCTGAACTATCAGTTATAATTACATCAAACTCATTTTTATGGTTCTTCATATATTCAAAGCCATCTCCAATTGTTAATTTTACTTTGGGATTATCAAAACCACATGCCATATTTGGTAAGTACTTCTTTGATAACTCCACTACACGATCATCAATTTCAACTTGATGAACTTCTTCCACTGAAGGATGTTTAACAACTTCTCGAGCCACGCCGCCATCTCCACCTCCAACAATAAGCACTTTCTTCGGGTTAGGATGAGCACATAGTGGAATAAAAGATATCATTTCCTGATAAGCGAATTCATCCCGACTCGTACATTGTATAATTCCATCCAAAATTAAACATGTACCATATGATTCTCTGAAAATATAAAATACAACGTAGTTTCATTTAAGTAAAATTTCCGATCGACACACGAGGAATAAATACAATTTTAATCATATCTAGACTGCACTATGGTCTTTTCAAGTCCGAATACAGTAACAACGTTATCAAAGAATTTCATTATTTAGCATTAATCCATAAATGATCGTGCCATGTGTCGTGCTGAATCCACGAGGGACAAAGAATTACGATTGTTTATCAAATTTATCACTAATAAGTGCTAATTCTTCACAATCTGGAGATGAAATGAGATGATTATAGCATTTATTACTTATCTCGCTATTGATTGAAGAACGTTTGAATTGTAACTTTTACGATATTCTACACTAAAATTAAAACCGAACACACAAATATAACATTTTATTCCTCGTGGCACAAAGAATTAAGACAACAACTCACGTTTCAACTATTTTGATATCTTGAAAAGCTGACTTCTCCTCATGAAGAATTTTCTTCACTTTTAATGAAAATGATTGTCCTGGCCATAAGTCCTCCTGAATTTCACTGAACCAACCTTTAAATGCAATATCCATGACCAGTTGATATCGTTTCTTAGAAAAAAGAAGAAGGAAACAGCACGTCTCTAGTTAAAAACGAGTAACAAATGAATGAAAGCAAATTTCCTGTTGATCTGCAAGGAAACGATCACTTTAAAATAAAGGCGAAGGCCTATTATAGCCATGTATGTTACATTTACAATACATTTGTTCACTTCTTTCCCAGTAAAAACTTGCAGCGAGAGAGTAAAATCAGAATTTAGAAAAATTTTCTCACAAGTAGAACATTTTAAGAAAAAATACGTGGACGGAATACCAGTACAAATTATCAGGTATACATATAAGCTATTAATTTTGACACTTGTTTTTTCTTTTTCATATATTGCAAATTATTACTAGTAGTACTACTCTCCTACCTTTTACGCTCTTGTTTTTGATCTTTCGTTGCAAATTTTTCGAGTACGTAAACACTTTTCCATTAAAAGCAATTTGTAATAATTCGCTGTTAGTGAACAAACCTAATGGTTGCAGACGTTGCCTGCGACAGAACGATGTCACGGAAGACAGAATACTAAGGATGTGTCCATCTTTTACCTCTAATCGGTTCTGTCAATTTGACAGAATCAGCTGTATATGTGACGTCACACTGGTTTAATGGTTGATTTATTCATTCATTATTCCGCATTGTTTACATTTTTTTTCCAATTTGTTCGCCACTTTGTCATTTTCTCGCAGCTGGACCAGTGTTACGTCACAGCGCTCACAAATCCTCTCTGATGGGCGAAGACTTTTATTCTATCATTCTTGGGATGATGTTAGGCAGAGTGTCATAGTCCGTTGTTACTTTCAAATGTCACAATTTAGACACAGACATTTACATGAAAAACATTTTGTTTGTGAGCGATGGTCGCGCAGGGAAAGGAGAGGGATTTTTGTCTCACATACATGCGACAACCTTTGTGCTTGTCATTCGTATTGTCAAATATTAAGAAATTTATTATGGCAACTTAACGTAATTTAAACAAGCTGAATATAGCATTTGTCAGTTCTCACACAATCAGCTGTTTGTATTATCAGTTTGAAATAGGTATTGAAATTATAACAATGGAGCATTCGTTTTGACATTTGGCGATTTACAGTAAATATAAACGAACGCGACACATTAGAGAATGTGCTGTTTGTTTCATTAACAGTGATTTGGTGCCAAATGGTTATTTCAGCTGTGAAATGTGCTAACAGTTAAAACATAGCCTGCAGAATTTATATAGCTCGTGAAAAGTTATATGTGAGTAAACTGTTTGGGAAAATGTCACTTAACGAAACAATAATCAAAATGAATGATAGGTTATGTTAAGTTTCGCATGTCAAAATGTTGAGAATTTTTAAGTGACAGCTTCTAAGTTACGGTGAGTTAAATTATATTGCCATAATCAGACGTTTACCTGGCTTATGGAGTCATAGTGCGATTAGTTACACGTAAGGTAACAGAAAGTTAAGTAAAGTAATGTAAAAAGGGAGTGCGACTAATCAACACAGACAGTTCAGTCTATATGCTATATGTGTAGAAAAGCGATAGCTAGGTATATCCGTATATAAAATAGATATATGATTGAGAAAAAGGAAAGTGATTCGTTTTTTGACGTATGTTCCGTTGAAAATCTACTTTCTACAGATTCCAACATTACGTTACCTACAAATCCGTTTTGACTAATCGTTCTTATGGCTTTCTACGGATACGTGTTTATTAATCGTACCATAAATCGTAAAACAGATCATTAAGTGGCAGTTTAATTGTGCTAGTAGTTCAGCTGTGAGAGAAAATAGCAAAATAGCGAACAAATGGAAAAGCAAAATGAAAACAATGCGGAATAATGAATGAATAATGCAACTCTTAGTACTACTATGACGTCACAAACTATCAAAGTCACTGAAAACAGGTTAGCGGTAAGAGATAAGTGCAGCTTTAGTTTTCTGTGTTCTGTGAGTTTCTATAATTCTTCTATAATATCGTTGTGTAATACTAAATAGAGCAATTAGAGAGTTCTTAAAAATATTGTAACGAGTATCGATAGTTGGTTACTCATCACTATTGGACTGACACTATTGGCAGCATCGAAACGAATGTCAACAAAAAGAAATAAGTAATAACCAGAACAAGCCAACGAGAAAGAGAAGAATCTCGATAAAGGAAGATTCTGGGGTGTTGCCAACATAGTATAAATAGAGCCAGTGTTGAGAAGTGGGAATCAATCGAATATCGAACGTGACTGCGGAAACATCTATACAGAGGCAAAAGTTGCTAGTACATTAAAATGTTATTGTAAATAGTTGATTATAAACAGAGCTGATTGTAAATAGTGTTTATTAAATAAATTGTTGCTGTATATAGTTGTATAAAATAAGTGTTGCAGTTATTATTAACAGAATCCAGTGATCGAACAAGGTAATTCAAATAGAATTAAACGCTCACAGAATAAAAACGTAACAATATACTCACGAATGAAGAAGTAAACAAAACAACAAACACACGGAAAGTAGAAGAAAACAACAAATACGCGATTTTGAAACTATAAGAAAACATTTCTAACATTATAAGCCGAAACCAAGAGAAAGGTTTTTCCACTACTCTACCTTATGTTCTTATAAATCGTTCCGCGCAATACTTCACAATAACGTACTTATATTGGCGAGTTGTCAACTCGCATATGATTTGTAAACAAAAATATAAATTTAATTTGTAAAATTAAGCGGTAGAAGTAAGAATAAATATTTGAAATAAGAAGAAGGTAATTTAGTTTTGCAAACTTCGTTTTTAGTATTATTATATTACAGACAGTCAACAAAAGTTAATATTGCTATATTGAAATGAAAACGAAAGTCAACTATTTACCAAGTAAACTACAATTTTTACTTCCTGAACATCTTGGGCATTAAATAAACGACTTGTTTGATCTGAACTTAAGTAAATGTAAATTTTTAAGAAGAAAAAAATAAATTTAAATTTACTGTAACTTCTTCAATCAATTACTGGTTGTGTTTTCAGGTGACACTAAATACAATATTCACCGACATAGGTTAGGTTAGTTTAGGTTATGTGGCTGCCGTCTTTCTGGGAGGACACACCTAGGCCAGAAAGGCCCATTGTGATACCATCGAGCTTCTTCGAGGATCACTCTTGCGAACAGGTGCTTTGTAAGCTGAGTAAGCAATCGAGAAGTCGGGCCATCCCTTGAGAAACGAAAACCACGCTCTACAAGTCACTCATCATGACTGTCCTTACATATGGCCCTAAATAAAATAAAAAATTTTTTTTATATGGCCCTAAAGCTTGGACAATTTCCACCTCAGATGAGAGAATACTTGGAGTTTTCGAGAGAAAAGTCTTACGCAAGATCTTTGCACCTATTTGCGTTGGTGGTGAGTATCGAATAAGGTACAACCATGAGCTGTATGAGCTGTATGCCAACACCGACATAGTAAAGCGCATTAAAATTCAGCGGCTGCGCTGGTTAGGTCATGTCGAGCGAAGGGAAGAACATGCTCCGGCGAAAAAGGTATTATATTCGGAACCCGCTGATGGACGCCGCAGAAGACGAAGACCTAGCCTCCGCTGGAAAAATCAAGTACTGGAGAACTTGTCTGCGCTTGGAATTTCTAATTCGTACCAACTAGCGAAGGAAAGAGCTGTCTAGCAAACCATGCTAGATTCGGTCTAAATCGATTTTCGGTTGTAATAGCTACATAAGTATGTCAGTATCAATGTTTTTAAGTTTTCTACTATCTTGTAAATGTGATTGATGTTTTATTTCACTATCAAATTTTTGTTACAGTGTACATGTTCCACTTTGCCCATGTAATCTCACTTTATTTACAGTGACACAGATTAATTTCGTCAGAAACTAACAGTTTGATGTGAATTGTTTATTCCATACTTTTGCTGTAATCATTCCTCAATATAACAATTCGGCGATACATTTTTGTACCATGAAAATTACGAACACATAGGATCGTAGTTATTTAGTATCGGATTTTTGACATATTTTTACATGAGAAATATGTAAAATAACTTTGACTATATCTACGGGCCATAATGTGTGTAACTATGACCGCTCTAATTTCTATCTAGAGCGAGCCAAAAAATCGTAAGAAAGCACAAATTAAAATTGAAGAGTTGTATGATAGCAATGAAGAGTCAGACCCGTGATCAGATTCAGTGATAACACAAGAAAGAAAAACACTGAGACGCGTAGTTATAGTCAAAGTTAAGATCATCTTAAATTTAGAATCTGCCTTTTGATAGGTTTTTGTAATGGAAATATGTCAAACAAGTCGATTCTGACTTTAAAATTATCTTAATTTTGAGTATAACAACGTGTTTCAGTGTTTTACTTTCTCATGTTATCGCTGAATTTACAATTTCGCATTTTCTTTAATATCATCTTATGGACATAAAAAGCTGTCATTAATTGTAATTTCATCTATTGCTCAATTTTTTACAATATTTGATCCATCTAAATTTACCATATATATTAATTAAAACTGGCAATAATCTTAAGTAAATATCATATTGATTATAATAGATCAACCCTGCTGTAGTAATGAAATCGAGCTGTTTAGCTGGCATTGGTTGATTTTCTGCCAATCAACTGTATCCATCTGTTAAAGATTTTTTGTCATATATTTCCAATTGGGGAGACAGAGTTAAAAGCATATTTGTTAATGTGGCCGGCATATTTCTTGTGACATATCGACATATACCACAAGTTTTGGTCAATTTTTCTTTAGATCTGTTGTTGAGTTCGTTGTTTGAATTGCCAGTGTTCGGGTCGAAATATAATCCTCTTTGTATAAAGTATTAATATTTATTTTTTTTTTCCAAAATGTTCTACAACATTTTACTAATAGCGTTGATATCTTTACCTGCTATCATTAAAGCTGGGGTATATTTAGATGAAAAATTCGAGGATGGTAAATATTACATACTTTTACGCATTTGATATGTATAAGTATTATTGTTTATTTTAATTTATTTTTCAATTGCGTATTTATGTGTATATTTATACTTTTAATATATTTTTAATTCGCAGATACATGGAAAGATTCGTGGGTGTATAGTAAGCACCCAGGAAAAGAATTTGGCAAATTCGTAAGAAGCTCTGGAAGTTTCTATAATGATGTTGAGGCTGATAAAGGTAATAAACATACTACATGTTGTGTGATAATTTATAGAATACATAGGACGTGGATTATCTTCCTCAGGGAATTTGATAATTACCCTAGTTTTATAGTGATTTTTCGTATTCCGCCATGTGTATGTGTGAGTGCGCGTGTAATCGTGTTTGTCAAATCTATGAACATTTTTTTTTGTTACGTGTTCCTGCTTCTGATACATCATCGTAATTCAATTTTAAATTTAAACCTCTTTGATAATTTCATCATAGTCGAGTCGTAATTATTCAAGTGCTTTTGAAATTTACAATTATTTTCAAAAATAAATTTTTTCTCAACGCCCCCAGCAGCAAGATATGTTTATAATAGGTTACTTCACACCAAGTTCGTTAGCCCGTTACTTGGTAGTTTTTGTGTGTAATTTGTTTTTGTAAAATTACAGAATTTCCAAAAATTCACATATAAACTACCAAGTAAAGAACACATTTTAAACATAATCTTGCTGCTGGGGGCGTTATTAGAAAAAAAAAATTTTTTTCGAAAATAATTGTAAATTTTAAAAGCACTTGAATATAATTTACGACTCTACTATGATGAAATTATAAAAATGGAAAAAAAAGTTTAAATTTCCAATTGAATTACGAACTGATGTCTCAGAAACAGGAACACGTAACAAAAAAAAGTTAAAAGATTTGACAAATAAGATTACACACATTACAATAGTTGATTATCCACATAAAAAAAATGGTTTATTTATTATAAAATAAGATTATACTAATAAAGCATTGTCTAAAACAATCAGAGGAATAATTGTAGAATACAAAGCATTACAATTATTTTGTTTTATTATTTAGGTTTGCAGACTTCACAAGATGCTCGATTTTATGCCATTTCAAAGAAATTTACACCATTCAGTAATGAAGGCAAACCAGTGGTTATACAGTTTTCTGTAAAACACGAACAAAATATTGATTGCGGCGGTGGTTATATAAAACTCTTTGATTGCTCACTGGATCAGACTGATATGCATGGCGAGTCACCATACGAAATTATGTTTGGCCCTGATATTTGCGGACCTGGTACAAAGAAAGTACATGTGATCTTCGGTTATAAGGGCAAAAATCATTTAATTAATAAGGACATTAGATGTAAAGATGATGTTTACACACATTTCTATACGCTCATTGTAAAGCCTGATAATACCTACGAGGTATTAATTGATAACGAAAAAGTTGAATCTGGCAATTTGGAGGAGGATTGGGATTTCTTGCCACCAAAGAAAATTAAGGATCCAAATGCCAAGAAACCAGAAGATTGGGATGATAGGGTAAGATGTTTGCATGATGAGAATGCAAAAGAATGTGTAAAAATATATTATTTTATTATTATAGCCAACAATTCCCGACCCTGATGACAAGAAACCAGAAGATTGGGATAAGCCAGAACATATTCCCGATCCAGATGCTACTAAACCAGAAGATTGGGACGATGAAATGGATGGTGAATGGGAACCACCAATGGTTGATAATCCCGAATATAAGGGCGAATGGAAACCAAAAGAATTGGATAATCCAAACTACAAAGGTGCCTGGGAACATCCCGAAATTGACAATCCTGATTACACTCCTGATGATAAATTGTATATGCGCAAAGAATTGTGCACACTTGGTTTTGATTTGTGGCAAGTCAAGTCGGGCACTATTTTTGATAATGTCTTAATCACTGATGATATTGAAGTCGCATCGAAGGCAGCAGCTAAAGTTAAAGACACACAAGCGGGTGAAAAGAAAATGAAAGAGAAACAAGACGAGGAACAAAGAAAGAAGGACGAAGAAGAAGCCAAGGCAAATGCTAACAAAGAAGAGGATGAAGACGATGATGAGGATAAAGATGATGCGCCGTCAGATGATGCAGACAAATCAGATGAACACGACGAATTATAAGAATCTGCTAATTATAGTTAAATAAAAAAACTACTGTTTAAAGTATGTTTTAATGTGGGAAATATTTCATTAGAAACAAATAATGGAGACCATACCCTAATTTACAAAGAAAAATCACGATTCAATAAAGACTAAGTATTTATTATATCAAAATTATAAGAGATACGCGTTCACTATGGTACTATTTTAACTACACATATGCAACAATGATCGTATTTAAGTATGTTGATAGATTGATGGTGGTTACATCCTACATGTACAGCGTTTTTTAGGAATCAACCGAGGTGGATTTAGTAATTTGCTCAAAGATGTAAGCGTTTAAAATACCAATTTTTGAAAATTTATTTTAAAAGAAATTTGTCCAATGTTCGTTCATGCATATTACTTTATTGACAAAGTGCAAAATGGACTGATTTGAAAATAAGTATGCGACAGATTGGTGTTTCTATTTTTACAATATATTCAGAGCGATACCAAAAACAAATCATTTTAGCATTAGATTAGAGAAATTTAATTCTGATTATATATAATCAATTTTACTGAAAAACCATCAACATTAAAACCCAATTCTAATGATAAAAGGATAGCTAAGTGTTGGGGAAACAATTAAAGTGATTTAAAAATAGTAGCATAATTAAAATAATTAAGTTTGCGTACATTACCATCATTTTCTATCATTAAGAGATTAAAAACAAATTACTCTCAATGTGAGAAAATCTACAGAAAGTACCCGAACGGAAACCTCGCGGCTGGATTTTTTTTTTCCTATAGGTGATGGCAAAAAATTTGCTATCACAAACTATCAGCTCTTCAAATTTTGGCGCCGTAGCTTAGTGATTAGTGTGTTGGCCTTCTGATCTGTAAGTCGTGGGTTCAATCCCCGGCTGAAGCATAACAACTTTAATATCGAAAAGATTTTTCTTTCGAACGGTACCCACCCGTCGGCAAGCAATTGGCAATTCTTCCGGCAGTAACAATTTGTCATGGAAAAGCTTCTAAAAGAACTCTGTGACACAGCTCAGAAAAAGTGATGTCGCAAGATTTCCCTTCTAATACTGTCACAACATGCACAACAGCAATGGAAGAGAACCTCGATCAAAGAGCCCTTTGGGGCTTATAAGTCACTTTCCTGTCGACTATTGTTGAAAGTTGCCAGTTGGCGAAAAAATCTATTGGATCTTGGCATTATTAAAATCGCATTTATTTTAACAGTTATAGTAATTATTCCAAACCGAGTACCCGCCGCATAGCGATGCCTATACAACGTGTTCAAATAGTAGGTGAGGTAGTAATTATAAAATAACATAATTGTTTTCTTTGTGGTCAATTTTTAATCTCCAATACTTATTTTATATTACAAATAGTAATTTGCTCAAATAAATAAAATCTTAAAACTAAGAAATTGCAATTAATTCGCCGACTCACAGGCATCAACCCAGTCATTGTATACGTCAATAGGTTCTGATAGAAAGTTGATGCTTGTCTGATAATCTTCCAGACATACACGACACGTTATTTTAGCCGTATTCCGGCTTTTATCCCTAGAAAGAAAGTTGTATTAATCAAAATGAAGTAGTTTTCATTATTTTTTCTGTACTACAAATTTGTATGATCTGTTTGGATTTCACATTTATGCCACTATTACGGATGGCAACTCAATTTAATTGAGTTGTCTGAGATGAAGTCGTGGCATCAAACTCGCATTATCGATGACAACCGAAGAAATCAGATGCTTTGATTTGAATGCGGGAATGCAGCTGAACAGGCAACTGCTATTTAGCAGTTTCCTCTCAGTAAAAGCAACTAGATAGAATTGGCGTTCGTAATAGGGGCATTAATAAGGCCAAACCCATTTTGTGTTGCTAATTGCGTATGATCATATAAATAGGCATAAATTTTTTTTTCCATTTTTTTTGCTTTAATAACACTAAGTTTTGTTTACTATACGCTTCACACCGAAGTCGTTGATATTACTTACATCTTTACTTCGCACGATTTTTCATGATTGCAAAATGGACAATTAAACTGTTGATCCAGAGGCTCAATGTTTTTCCTTTTTGGTGGCGGTTTTCGTTTTGATTTTCTTCTCCCCATTTTAATTGCAATTTTTCATCAATACCGACTTAACTCTGCGCTTCAATATATGCACCATATAAATGAAAACAAAATGACAAGATTCTTGGAATAGAGATGATTGATATATCTAATATCGATAAATGAAGTGACGATAGCAGCAAATGTTGGTTAGTTAGTCAAGTGGTGTTACTAAAACGCTCGCAACTTCCTACTTGCTACTTTAAGTTCTTGCTGCTTTTGCAATGCTATAATTGTTGTTGAAATATAATAATCTTGCTAATAAGTTAATGTATTGGTTGTTATTTGCAAAAATCTTATTTTTTAATATTATTGCATATAAAATAACTATATTTAGGCAGTTCACAAGGTATTATAAAGTTGTATGTTGTAAATGAAATTTATTTTGCTTTAAAAAATTAAAAAACAAAAGAATAAAATTTCGTAATCTTACTCAACCAGTAATTTAATAATTAATAATTTTTACACTACCTGCAACGATTTTGACATTTGACATTTTTACAAAACGACATACAACGATAAAACAAACAACAGTCTGTTCACAAGTGTTGTGTTCTTATACAACTCTCATTTACAACATACAACTTTACACCTTTTGAACTGGCTAATTGTGTACATCGAGACTTTCAGAGATAATATTCATTAATTGAGAAACAAATTTAAAATAATAAACAAACAAACATCTGAGAGACTCAGATTTTCGAGGTTTCTGTAAGTGAAGATTTGTGAAAATACGAATAAAAAATGAGTTTATTGTTTATTAATCAATTTTAATGTTGCAATTTTCTGAAATTAGAAAATTCAGATAGAATATGCGATCACTTTTTGTGATAAGAAAGATTTTTCAAAAAGAAAAGTTCAAATGCCAACACATATCTAATTTAAAAATAAAAAGTTTACGAAATCTTTCGCCGTTTTCTTACAGCAACCACCTGAATTGTTCATCTGAAATCCAATTGTGAAAAAAATTAAAATTGTTCAAATTTAGACAAATTTCCTAGCAGAAAAATGAAATAAAACTGAAAAATTACTTGCAAATGTATAATTTAATGGAAAATTTATCTTTTTCCAAAAAATAAGTTGTTTTAAATTTAATTTTTGGCACACTTGCTTCCAGTGTAGGTGTAGTTTATAATAATGAACAAAAATTTTTTTAATCTCTAATAGCCTAGACAGACGGCAGCCTAATTCCGGATTACCGAGTTAATTCGAATTAACTCGTTCATTAACTGCAGCTAATCCGCATAAACTCTATGAGTTAATTCTCAAAATAAAAGAGGATTAGGGCAATTTGCGATGGCAACACTGCTGAATTGTCTATTGTGAATTTTTCTCCATTCATTTTACAAAAAATTAGGTGTGTTCGCAAACAAAAAACTTTCAACAATTGTTAACAGTTGTCAACATGAAAAGTGTTGGCGAACAAATAAATCCAGCTGTCAATTACGAACGGTGAATGTCAATTTACAAGTTTCTTATAATTTTCAGTTCACGTACTTCTTGTAGATTTTCTCATATCGAGAGTGATAGATGACAGAAATTAATAGTGATAGTAATGTAAGTGGACAGACCTAATAAAACAGCAATCAGCCGTTTAGTTAATCCACAATACTGCCGTCTGTCAGGTTATTATTTTATTCGGATTAAGGGGGTCTTCTACCTTGTGGCTTCATTTTTGACACTGTTTTTTGAATATTAGTTATAGGAAAACTAAAAACGCAATCGAGGTGCGGTTTGTTGCATTCAACTTGTTTATTTAAATACATTTAACACTAATTTTACTGAAAATTTACTGTCTTCGATTTGACCGTGACTTGACCTTGAAGTGTCCCTTGCAAAAAATGCATACACAAATGGTTGACACGATTTAGCTCATGAAAATTGTCTGAAACAAAAAAACCAAAATGATTTAATTTTTTTATCACCTTGGCTATCGTTTGACAGATGGCATTATCAAAATTTGAAAATTTCGCAGAACAGGCAACTTTAAAAAAAAAATTTTTTTTTTTTAATGTTTTCGGGGTTAAAAACATCTGTAAAAATTGTTTAAATAAAAAAAATCTAAAAAGTATCTGTCAGACGATAGCTACATGTTTTTCACAAATTTTGATATATAATTTCAATCAATCAATCAATTAGTTTTCGAGATATCATGTTACAAAAACGCAACTTTTGGGAAATCGCATTTAAAGATATTCATGTATATAACAAGCGGGATGTTTCCGACGTTAAATTTTCTTTCAAACTGAATGGACCGAAAAATTTATCATGCATAACAGAGATTACATAGATACAGATACATCAGGTATTCGATAGAACGTTAGATAACTTTAGAAAAATGCGATGGGCCAGCTTTTAGGTGATCGCGAAGAGCGCTGCGATAAGAGCACGCGTAACTGTCTTCGACGGCTCGGAAAAACTCGAAATAATAAGATATCAGTTATATCCTTTTAAGGGTATATTCCTAACACCTTCTGGGTTGGAAAATTGAAAAAAAAAAATCGAATTTTTTGAACCAACAAGGTAGAAGACCCCCTTAAGTGCGCCGGTAATCCGGAATTAGGCTGCCGTCTGTCTAGGCTATAAGTTTATGCGCATTTAGGGGTTCCACGACTTATGATTCGAGAAGGGGTATTATTTCAACAAAATCTGCAATTTCTTTTTCAATCATGCATCATTTTAAATATCAAAATAATCTGCACAAATTAAAACATCAGATAAGTGCTGTCGAAATCATCGCCTAAACTCTTACGAGGCACGTTAAATCTCTTTTATACAAATATCAGACAGCTGATTTACTAGCGTATAACAAGGTATACGCGGCTTTTATACGATTGCATGAATCCCATCATTGTGTAAATGACCAGATAAAAGAACACTGTTTGAAATGCAACTCTGTTGAACACGCTTTTGTTCTGTAATATGGTAAATTATAGAGGAACATACGAAAAAAGACGCACGTATTTTGGCGGTGAAAGACGCCGGTTTTCGGCGAAAAGAAGAGTTGTAAACATAATTGACGGCGATGAAAGACGCGTAACCATATTTCCATTTACCCAACCGATTGCTACTAGCGTATTTTATTTTTTATATAATTTACGTTATGGTTGTAAGTGTGGTGATAACCACACCACGATACATAATAACATAACATAATATACGCCCCCTTGCCCCTCACAATTAAACAAACTTGAATTCCTCAAATTAAAATCAATGCTTTTATTTCCGTCAGCAGAATTATAAACATATAAAACACGCGTTTAACGCTTCCTGTGCATATGTAGACGATTCTTGCGTTTCCAAGCAGCACGACGTGAGCCACCAACCGTCTGGGAATATCTGTAACCCTTGCCAATACCACGTGAACTCTTTCCTGCGGATGTTAAGCCACGAAGTTCTCTGTGCTTATGCACGTGTTTGCAGATCCAGTTGATCTTTGGATCGCGACGAATTGCCTTGTGATGAGTATCGATCAAGATGACTTCGAAGTATTTATATGAAGCATCTTGAGCAACCCAATAAGAGTTTAATACTCTTAATCCACCCAATCTACGGCCAACACGTTCCTGAAAAAAAAAGGGAAAAGTAAGTTAGCTTCACGATTCCAACCATTTTTTATATATATGTAATTTGTTATAAAATCAGACATCTAAGGAAGGAGATATTGTCAACATCTAGTACTTTTGATAAAAATAAAGAATATCATCAGCTACGAGTTCAATTTTGAATCCCATCTTATAGAGGGAATTTTAATACACTGTATATTTGTACATACCTCAGCAATAGATTGTAGACCACGGTATGGTTTAAGCTCGTTGACACCATGACTTTTTGGCTTGCCGTAGGTGCAACCCTTTGGCACTGGACGTTTTCTTCCACCACGACGTACACGAATCCTGTAGATCACATAACCTTGCTTGGCACGATAGCCTAGACGACGTGCCTTATCAGGACGTGTGGGCCTTGGGGAACGATGCAATTTCGTCAACTGGCGATATTGCCACACGCGGATACGAAGCAAATATCTCATAACATCACTCTGCTTCTTCCTGTACAGTTCTTGCATATAACGATACGCTCCCATCTTGAGCTTGTTGTCGATAGACCTAGTAACAAATTTAATTAAATGTTATTCGTTTTTAAATAACTAGTCACATCATCGGTCTATCAGCGACGATAATATGTGATTGCTCAATAGTTTAAACATTTCCACTTCTAAAATATAATTAAAATTGATTAGAATGCAAATGCATAAAATTGACAACTACAAAACTAGACATGGTTTAATCAGATTGGACAATATCCACATTCGTGTTCAGAATGGTGCAAGGCCAAATAAAATCATCATCCAAACCATAAATATTTATATCACGTCTCGATAATTACCTTTGATATCTAAAATATTAAAAGTTAAAATTATTTACCATATTCAAAATATAGTATTCAAGATCTTTAGCGATTGCATTTAATAAACACCTACCTCCGACGGGATTACTTTTCAAAAGAAAGGAAGTGTCTGAAGTTGGTCGCAGGTAAATGTTGACACTTTTGTATCGATTATTTATGCTTGACGTACAATCAAGCCGATTACTACTGCACGAAAATATTGTACATGAATGGTCGCAAATGCCACCTTGAACGCAATGAATACGATTGCTACAATTTGTAATTACTAAAACAGTAATTAGAGCTAAATAAGTGTTTCAAGTACAAACAATTATGTAATCGTTTTTCCTCTCTTGCCTACGAAGTCGAGTTTGTTATTATCGAAGTATATTTTTTTTTGCCTATGGTTAACGATCTTGAATTTGCTTAAACGCTTGTAGAATTTAGAACGCGACTGAAATTTTTGTTTGTCAACTAGTTTTGCATTTATATTCGGTCCGTGTAAAGCGACAAACATTAATTCATGACAATTGACCATGAACAATTTTCGTGAGATCTTACATAATTCCTAACTAGAAATACATAATCTTCTTAATTGCATCATACGAGTATGTCATGACTATAGTGCTGTAAGAAATGTATCTCATGACAGTCGCCTGTATAAAATGCATCATATATAAATAAAAATGGCATAAGGTTTTAACTTTATAACAAATCAATTCAAATAATTTCTATAATTTACTATTGGTACGTATTTCGAGTAATATTCTGACTTGACTTTCATAGACGTATATGTCAATTTTGCTAAATCCATTCCGAACGAATCACAAAATATATGTTGTCAGATTAGGCTGAGCTTAATATTTTTAACGAAGTACTGCTATTACACTGAAATTATGAAAATGGCTAATATCTGCAAGTACCATACGTAACTAAAACGACCGTTTTCGTTTTTTGGAGTGCACGAGAAATGTCAAAAATCCTGTTATTTTGTTATTTTTCTCTAATTCTTTTCCTTATTTCGTGAGAATATACATACATTCCCATAACAAACATAACCGCTCTTTTATTTGATAATGAGTTAGTTCCAAGGTACATTGAACAGGTAGTAGCGGGTGAAGAAACAGCTTTTTTTATAAAAATATAATTAGTTCTACAACAAAACTTCTATCATCGGAGTTTCAAAGCTTGTGCAAAAATATGGAAAATTTTACAAAATTTACAGATTTTTTAGAAAATTTTCGAGTATGCAGTTTTGTATGTAGTTTGTAGTTTTGTAGCACAACATTTTACATACATACTTCACATCCATACAATTCACTCAAAACTTTTCTTTGCTGATGAGACGAACCTTCATCACGTCAAATAAAGCAGTGTCTCTTGGGCTGAGCCGAAGATGTACTATATGTACATTGTAGTAAATGTTTGAACGTGTATTATAGCATCAACTAACATCATTAACACCATCAATAAATTTTAAATGCCGAAATACATAAAAAGTATGTATCCTTATGAAAGTGCCCACATAAAAAGTATGCATCATGTCTCGATGCTTGATGCATGCCGAAAGTTACTCAACTTTTAACTTTTTCAAGCATTGACGTTTCCGAACAGCTGTGTGTGTGAGTTGTGCAGCGGCAAAATTGAAATTATTTGAATTGTGAAATTTTAAATGTAAATTTTCAATCTTCTCCTGTTTCCATTTTAAAATTTTTAACTCTTGTTGTCTTTCAAACTTTGCTATGACTTTTGACTTGTGAATAAACATATTGTTACGTTTTTATTCTGTGAGCGTTTAATTCTATTTGAATTACCTTGTTCGATCACTGGATTCTGTTAATAATAACTGCAACACTTATTTTATACAACTATATACAGCAACAATTTATTTAATAAACTCTATTTACAATCAACTCTGTTTATAATCAACTATTTACAATAACACTTTAATGTACTAGCAACTTTTGCCTCTGTATAGATGTTTGCGCAGTCACGTTCGGAATTCGATTGATTTTCCTCCTCAACACTGGCTCTATTTATACTCTGTTGGCAACACCCCAGAATCTTCCTTTATCGAGATTCTTCTCTTCCTTTCTCGTTGGCTTGTTCTGGTTATCGCTCATTTCTTTTTGTTGACATTCGTTTCGATGCTGCCAATAGTGTCAGTCACAATAGTGATGAGTAATCAACTATCGATACTCGTTACAATATGCTCTTCAAGCTTGAGGAATACTTTTTATGTGTTTCACAAAGTATACATTTTGTATGCTTGATGCATGCATACTTTTCATGTATTTCGTAATTAACATTGACGAAAGAATAAAACCAGGAAAACATTGACAGCTACACGTTGAAAGTGTAATATCCCCACTAGTCAAAATAAAGTTCTTAAAAATAATATTGGCTTTTTGAGAGAATTTTGTCAAGAGAAAGTCGATATTATTATTGATTTGAACTTAATTTTAATTTCATATTTGCCTATTTTCGATATATTTTTACTTTATCAGAAAAAGTAATAAGGTTTTGATTTTTGAACAAATCCCTGCGAGCAAATGTTGGATCTTCATAATTCCATTATAATTACAGTTTCTAGTATTTGTAAATTATGAGAATGAATCCAAGAATGATAGAATAAAAGATTGCGCCCATCAAAAAGGATTTGTGGGCGCTGTGACGTAACACTGAGAGAGAATTCACTGAGAACCGCGTTTAAAGATGGGCACAACCTTAGCATTCTGTCATGCTTTGGGGAAAAGGTAAACTTGAAGAACGACCTTCATTCACGCCTTATATGGGCGTTACCTACTAACAATTTTTGGTTTGTTATATTCACAAAAGTAAGCTCTATAGGAGAGAATATATCACAGGGTGTGCTATTCTGCACTTATGCCCATTCCAGCTTCACAACCCCCAAGCAAAGCAAAACACAGAAGAAAAAATATATACATTCTAGAACTATAATTAGCGCGATTATTATGATTTAATTAAAGATATTGTTGTTGGGAAAGCATTAATTTATTCAATAACTGCGGTAAATTGCATTATTTTGTGACGAAATCTGGCCAGTAATTTATGAAGTATCGATGGGTGGTGCCTTCGAATAGACGATCCAACCAATTGCTTAGGCCATCTAATAAATTCTCTTCCAGCAATATCTTTGGTTCGCTATCCGAATCCTCGGAATTGTTGATTTCAAAGAATGCGCCTACTTCTGGATCATCAGATCGCTTTAAAAGCTGCATCGTCATTTTTACCATTCTCTATATTATTGAAGATAAAAGCATTTATTAAAACAAACAACTCTTTTTTAATAAAGATTTTTAATTACCTTTGCACCGCGAGTTGTTTCTGGATGTTTAGCATGATACATGCAAAAATATTTTCGATGACCATTTAGTGCTAGCACAGTACCAACGCAGTTTCTCGGATTAATTTGTAAATTCTTTGTTTCACAAAGGGACAAACGTAGCAATTCAGAATACCACGAGATCCCCTTTTCAATTAGCATATGCCCAAATATTAATGTTTTTGATTTTCTATAGGGCCAGACAGATTTATGAAAAACGGGTATCAGTTTTGGACGTGTTTGTAAATCTGTAATTAATATAATCGTTCTGCAACCAGGCTTTAACAATCGCACCATTCCATTATATTTTTCAGCTCTTAGTTCGTGGAGTTTCAACTCCGGTACATAACGACTTTGTTTATTTACTGTATACGGCAATAGAATAAAATTTTTTTGATGAGTGGATGAAAATTTTTGTTAATATATATTAAAGCTAAAAAGAAATTTTTCCAAGAAATTTTCGGTCTAAAATCTATTTTGATTAAAATTGATTTTAGTCGCAATTCTTGTGCAAATGTTATTTTTATGCTTGAAACATCGTAACGAATGCGATACTTACAACTATTAGCATTTGTGCTTAGTTGCCCTTTCGCTTTTAAATTTTCCTCTTCGGCTCTAACAAAATAAACCATAACATAACCAACAACGAACATAAACGCAATTGTCCCCAATAGTGATAAGGTTGCAAAAATATGCTCTTGTTGTACATTGTCCAATAAATAATCGGCAATGTAAAGAAGTCTTGTAAACCATTTACTAATAAATCCTTGTGCGTGTTCATCTATTAGATTCTAGTATAAGAAAAAATATGTTCATGTAAAAAATGAGTCAAATTAGGTTTTGGATGTTTACTTACATGAACAAATGCCTCATAATTCAAAGCTTCAGATGTTCGCAACAGCCTTTGTATTGTGTTATCGATTTTGCTTTTTGTGATATTAACAAAATGTTCCTTAGACTTGTAAATAGAATCTTTATAATCCAAATTTGCACCATTCACCCATTCATATTTTATATGAGTAGTATCTCGACGCCAAATAATTACCAAACGTAAGAGTTCATCTTCAGTGGACCCCTTTGAAATGGCATTTACAAAATCAATTTGCTTCTCCTACAAAAAGAAAAATTGTACATTTTCACATTTAAATGCAAAGGTTTAGCTGATTTTATGCACCTTAAATAGATAGGCAAATCGAACTCTTTCAACACTATATCCACTCTGAAGTGCGATATGACGAAGTGCACCTCGTGCAAAATCATGCGAATCACAATTTTGGGTAATTAGAATAACGCAAAGACGTTTACGAGGTCGATTCCATTCAGCTGGACAAACACCTATTATAGAATAGTAATAATTTGTTGAAATAAAAAAGATTTAAGTAATTTATTAATAACAAACCTTCCAACATTTCTTGCGATGATAATCTTGGCAATGTTAAATATTGATTTGCTGAAATTACATTATTTAATGTTTGCGTAGGAATATCTAACATGGAAACACTAGCGACGGGACGTTGGGAATCTTCATTAAATATTAACAAAGTATCCAAATTGGGATGTACTTTAAAACGTTCTTGAATAACCTTGCTGTTATTATCCAATTTTACAAAGCTATCATTGGGGAAAATATATAAATATTAATTGATATTTTTCAATTATTACAATTACTCACCCAAATGCAACTTTGAAACGATATGTATACGCACTCAATATATAACGTAATCTTGGTTGAATTCTCGGTTCTAGTACCAAAGCTCGTACTCTATTATCCATCCATCCACTGAGAAAGTTTTCAAAATTCTTATCATCTATATCTTGTGCTATATTGTATGGCATTTTTCTGCGTAAAAATTCTATTTATATAATTGACAAATTAATATGTAAATTAAAATTTGTATTTTTCTTACTAGCAAGATGTATGTAATTGAAAACTCACCCACGATCTTAGCCGGCGTATATATGGATTCTCGATATATGTAGCTATGCCCATTAATAACAGCTATTAGAGCAGGCACATCACTTACGCCAGTTTTTCGAACTAATTGTTGTTCATGAGCAGCATTTACAGTAGCAAATTGTATACCTAAAAATCGCTTGGTCATTATATGGTCAACTTCCTTTCGAATTAATATGACATTAATGTACAAATTAATGCAATTTACCTAATGGTTCCAAAGTATCGATTAGTTTTTTAAATGCTCCCACTAAACGAGTACAGCGAAAGCACCAATCGTTATAAAACATTAATATGTGCGGTATGGTAATACTTTTCTGAATGATTGTTTGATCGAAATATTTTGATGTAATTGATAATTTATGATAAAGGCTAATATCTTGATCGAAATAGAAATGCTTCCCGAATAACTCTTCAAATGGATCCGATGCAAATCGTCCATATTGACTGTAATCGTGTTTTTGCTTGAAAAAATGTGAATCTTCATTTGTTATCCCATGTTGATCGTACATTCTGCGACGTTCGTTATCGCTTAAAAGTTCATAAGCCTGTTTCAATTCGACAAACTTCTCTTCAGCTTCGGGGCTTTTATTTTTATCAGGATGCCTGTTAATAGAAAATTATAAATGACAAACAGGAAATATTTAATTAAAGCTTGGATTTAGTTCATATTCAAGTGAATTAAACTAAAGCATATTTTTGGGGAGTAATGCAACAACAAAACACACACAAAACGGTAACCAATTTAAAATCCCACAAAATTCTATTGTACTTAATTGAAAATTCACGATAATAGTTCATGCGTATGAAAGAAGAACCACTTATATACATATATATCATCAATATATTATACAAATATAATATATATGTACAAATAGAAAACCAGAAAGTTGTTTCGAAAAAATGTAAATCAAATTTTTGTTTTAATGCTTACCACTCCTTGGCCATTTGTTTATATGCTCTTCTGATCTCCTGATTTGTGGCATGTTTACTAATTCCAAGTAATTTGTACGGATCATAGGATGCTGCGTATACTACACAGGTTATTGAAAAAAATACAAAAACTAAAATTGATAATTTTTTCAAGCAATCACCAATTTTATTCATCACTCCGCTTCCCAAACATCAAAAAATCTAATATCACTTGAAATCGAACCCTTGCTTCTGCTCGAATTCCATCATTACAGAAAATAATCAATAAATAAAATTCGTGTTGCCACACATAATTTCAATAAAAATGTTATTGCCATACTTGCCGCAGAGAACGTAATTCCCGATTCGTTTGAAAAAACATAAAGCTACATACAATGCGTCACGTACTCCAGCACATTTGATGAAGCTGCCCAAATAGGAATTAAATGCTTCACAGCTTTTTTTTTTTAGATATTATTGAATCCAATTGTTATCACAAAAAAGCAATGAAATTATATAAACAGATGGCTATTCGAAATTTGCATTTTTGTATCAACAACAAAAACACATGCGTTCTGAATGCGATTTTATTACAAACAGAAAATGTCAAGTTTTTATTGAGTTCGGTATATTATTGGCTTATAAGTAGAATTCGGCATGTATACTTTTTATACCCATGCTTTATCGTGTTATATTTGACCTATTCCAGCCAGAATACGGAGTTGTCAAACACCATTTTCAATACGTTAGAGTATGCACCACAAAGTTTTATTTGGAATACGCGGATTTTTACAATTTCGAAATAAGAAAAACTGTCAATTGAAGTGCTAATGATATTGTTGAAATTACTTTGAAAAAGTAAGATCAACCCCCTGAAAATTGACAGAAACTTTAGAATTATTTTAAAAAAACAGGAAGAACAAAAAAAAAAAAGAAAATATACGCCACGTTTATTGCATAGAACTAATTGAAGCACTATTATAAGTGTCGGGTGAAAAAACAGTTGCTATTATGAGCTAGAAGAAATATCCACATTTTACAATAATTACATCCTTAGCATGTGATGATTTTACCCAACCAATCTAGTTGTTTTTTCCATACATTCAAGAGACCACAATTGTGGAGAAGCAACAGTCATCAGTATTGGACGTATTTTATTCGACACTTGTACTTAACTAGCACCGATGATTATATGGAAAAACAGAAACACACGTGTTAAAATAGCGAGTATAGTTATAAATTCTACATTTTTAGCATGTTAAGTTAAAGTTTTTCTATTCTTCGTTTGCATTCGTATACTTGTCCAGTATCAATTATCCATAAGCAAATTTCCGGAGAGTAAGGAACTCTTTGCTCTCAAAAGAGAAATATCACCAATACTACACAAACGCAAAATTAGCAAAAACTTGCAGGTTTTACGTACACCTGATGATTTTTTACATTTTGATGAAAAAAAAGAATTAAAGGAAAGAGAAAAAATTGAATAATTAATAAAGTTAGACGAGAAGTTTCCCTGGAATATTTCGTATAAATTTCATTAACTACTGAAGAAACTTAACAAAAAGTATTTTTAATTTTATTTTGCATATTTATATTACCAATATTCCTCCAATGCCAATATAAAATTCTTATTTATTAAATTACGGTCAGCTATTATCAGCTGTTGGCAAATAAAAATTTGTCCAGTAGAAACTAGAAACTTGTCATTAAAATCAACTCTCACTTTACTCTCTCAATTTCCCCTATTTTGTTAGATTTTTGTGTACGCGAACAGCAAAATTTGATAATTTGTGATAATTATCAATAACTATCAGGTACGCGAATGCACTAATATCGTTTTATTTAAACGTTAAATATAGTACAATTAAGACGACAAGGAAAAGTACAATTTTTGCACTAAAATTATTTCACAATTTTTTAAACATTTTATCAAGTAAATAGTCAGAGTATGTTCTTTTTAAAAATTATATATAAAAACATTAAATCAAGTATGTTTAGGAAGCATAGCATCTATGTTGGTATTATTATAAATGATTGTAAACGTTGTAATTATAATCAGTAATTAATTTGTTTCACAATATTAACAGTTGCTAAAATTGAAATTGTGTGCTGAAATTTTGTAATTGCGCTGTTTTGTCGCGACACGTAATTGGGATTAGGCTTTATATGTCGTCGAGTTACTATGTGTGGATGAGCCTTTAAAATTAATCACGCTATCAGCTGATCAATAAAAAAATATCTCAGCAAAAACATGGATTATTTAGAAGGAATTAATTTGAATTTATTTAATTTGGAATCAGATGCAGATAATAATAAACTACAAGCAATTAAATCGCCTATAACTGCATACTGTTATAATGCTGTGCAGAAGATATTTTGTGACTCACTCGGATGGGCCCATGTATGCTATAAAAACTGGGACTTTGTGTCGTTTCAAGCGTCATTTTGTGCAATAAAATTATGTTCGGTGACGGAGGAAAATAACATTTTGGCAACGTTAACACACGATGAAGCTAGTAATAGTCAATTTTTGCAAATTTTTAATCTTCAAAAATTGACCAGAAGGGATGGAGCACCATGTTTGGGTTCGAAGCGTTTGAAGACAATGAGTAGGGCGACAACAATAGGCGTGTGTTTCATGGATACACAAATTTGTGTCGCCGTTGGCTTGGATAAGGGTGAAATTCTAATACATCGAGGTTCAATAAATCGCGATATTTCTTTCAACTTTTCTAGCCTTATGACGAGCGCAAGGATAATAAGTGGAATAGTATTTAAAAAGAGATTCTCATCAATGTATAATCTTTTCATAAGCTCTGACTGTGGTGTACTTTGTTATACGGTCACCGAAAATAATGCTATTAATGAAACGAAAGTAGTGCTAGACTCTAATAACGATCGATCGACCTGTTGTGCCCTGCGCACCAGAACGACTGAGGAGTCATATTTTGTGGTGGGACGTGATGATGCTGTATATTGTTTTACACCTGATGGTCGTGGTCCTTGCTATGCAATTGATGGCAGAAAAGAATTCGTCGCATGGTTTGGTAATAATTTACTTGTAGTGATGCAGCAGCAGAAAAAATCCTTTCTACTACAGACAACATCAATTGTCATCGTCATAGATGTTCACAGCAAAATGCTGGTATTTAGCAAAGAGATCGGTCCTATAATGAGCGTAATTGTGCAGGATAGCAATTGCTTTCTGGTTACGAAGTCTAAAGAAGTGTTCTTACTATCTGAGAAAGATATACAGAGTAAGGTACGATTACTCACTGATAAGAATTTATATGAAAATGCTATTCGTTTGCTGGAGGAAACCGAGTACATCAATCAAAATGTTGGGGAAATTTATTTAAAATATGGTGATCATTTGCTAGCAAAAGGTGATAATGCAGCAGCTACAGACATGTATATAAAAACAATAGGATTGGTGCAGCCGTACAATGTGATTCGGAAACTATTAAATTCACAGTACAATAAATATCTTGCAATTTATCTGAGAGCCTTGGTTCAGACCGAATACGCTACAGATGATCATTTGGAGTTGCTACTAAATTGCAGTGAACGTCTAGATCTGCCAGCGAAAGTGGAGAGTATATGTGTTGACAAGAACGTCGAATTCGGTTCGCAATATTGTAGCATCGTGAAATCGACAAACGAGGAAAAAAGAGGTGTTATTCAAGATATCAGTCTGAGCACTTTTTTGCGTCATATTCACGATAAAGATGAGACCATCGGTTTCTTTAAAAATCTAGATGAGGAAAAAATCATTGAATTCTTTATGGAGAATGGCCACAGATTAGTTACATGTCATGCCCAAGAGTTAATTGAAATTTTAAAAGCGCTTTGTACCAAGGATTGCGTTACGGGGAATTGCCTAGTACAGCATCCAGAGCGATTTATTCCAATTCTAATGACGGACACGAAAACATGCATAAGTTTCCTCGAATATGTAATTTCACAAAATGAAAATTGCAGTAAAACAATTTATAATAGCTTATTTGAGTTATACTTACGCACATGGTGTCAAAGTGATGAACACGCGGAAATCATAGGTAAATTTCTCAAAGCGTACGCTTCAAACGTTTGTGGAAAACACATATTTATTCTATGCAAAAAGTACTCATTCTGGACAGGACTCGAGCAATTGCCCGAAAGATTTTTACAGGATCGCGCCTGCCTACAATACATATCCAAAACGCCTAATATGCGACACTCTGTTCAAGATATTGAACATTATTTTAATATCAATCCATTCCTTTGGCTACAAAATCTCAATAACGAGGATCTCAAATCTGTCGATTCAGTCAATCTGATGGCATACTTGTTCGACTCTATGGTAAAAGATAAACATCAATCGCCGATGCAAATTTTGCAGAATGTTTTCAAAAATAAATTAGCATGTGTTTCTCATATTAAAAGCCTATTTACGAATGAGAACATAAATAGTATTAATCATTCCGATCACAAGGTGTCAACCCAACTTTTGTGCGACGATAAACGCAACATCAAGGATCTATTATCGAAATATGAATTTAATCCAATCGAATTTCGAAATAGTACATGCGACAAGTGCAAACGGCAACTAAGATTTCCGGCTGTTTACTTTTTGTGTCAGCACTCATTTCATAAGGAGTGTATATCCGCATATTCGGGTAATGACAAGTGTGTGGCTTGTATTGGCAGTAGAAAAGCCGGAGTTTACGCCTTTATAGAGACTGAAAAAGATTTCAACAAACTTATTCATTCAAATGATATAATGGAAGCTGTTTCATTAACACTTTCCAGTGGGGTATTCCAACAGTTGGCCAATCCTAATCATACAATAAATGATATAAAGTATTTGGACAATGAGATGCTGCCAATAGGCACCATCAGTATTAAAACAAAAAAACCAAATTTCCCCCCATCAGCCGTTAATTCAAACAGGGGTGCAAATATAGCAACTTCAGTTAGAAATAAAGGTTATCTAAATAGAGGTCAAGAGTATGATTCCAATTTGAATCCCTTCGATGTATAATATAGTTTTTCAAGCTATCGTCAATAAATGTATGTGGATACTAGAAATTGATCACTATCTTTTGATAGCGACAATATGGTCGATATTAGATGTAAGGTGATAAAAATCTGACTATATGTTTTTATATAATCAACTAAATTAATAATTACTGCTTTATAGTTTTACACTAATTTGTTATATACCAAAACATAATTCGAAATAAATATATATAAAAAATGTTTCTATAAATTCATAATTCAACAAAGGTATTGGATTACCAATTTAGTAGAGATATCACAAATTTAAGTTAACATTATTTGCACTTAGCATAACTTGAAAAAAACTACACTGATTTACTGTGTCATCGGAGTGATCCAGCATTAGAAACTGCAAAACACGGAAAAAATCCTCGGGGAATTTTCAATAAACGATAAGTTGAAATCCAGTACTGCAGGATCTGTACTAAACTTCTTATTGGATGAGGAACTCGGATTCGTTAGACTCCTGTTTGACTGATAACTCTGCGTTTATGAAGAATATAACCTTCGATCTCCATTCATGGAGAATATAAAGACAAATTCATATGTTTTACTGTTTCCCTTTTATTTCAATGCATTAATAAATGATTATTATGTTTATGTACTAATATGCAATTATGCATAAATTTCACGCTGAGCTTTTTCCCATGTTGCAATTGGGCCATGTTCAGGTCGGTATTTAACATTGCAACCATCTTGTTCCAGACGATTATCTTCTTTCAATTCTTCATAACGATCACGATCGTATTTCGTGAAACCCCATCTCTTTGAGACGTAGATCTGCAATTGAGAAAGGTAAATTAAATTATATTTGAATATTTTGTGCTGAACATAAGTTAAAGTTAGAGCTCTTAAAAAGATCTTTAGTGATATAATTGACAGTGGTAGTAATTTGTTTTCTTTTGCGATTCAAAACTCATAAACTAAGCTCGTTTATCGACAATATTTATAAATATTTCATATTCACGAAATCCAATTGCTTCAATCTTGTGACCGCCTCGGTTTTCCCCATAATGTGATAAACCAATTTTTCACCACTTACAACACTGATTTGACACAATCATATCCACTAAACACAATTCAATTAACTAACCTTTTGGCGACCAGGGAACTTGAACTTAGCACGACGAAGAGCTTCGATGACCTGAGCCTTGTAACGATCGCTTGAGCGTACTGACATAATAGGTTGACCAATACGAACACGAGCAACAGTACCTTGTGGTTTACCAAAAGCACCACGCATTCCAGTTTGAAGCCTACGAGATGAAAACAAAAACGAATATTTAACAAGACACTATCGCAAGTACCAAATAGTTATTGAGCAACATTTTATATTCAGTATTTTAAATGTCAAAGGAAGTAATCATCTGATTCATATCCCAGTGCTCAAACACTATTTCATCACCAAATATTAAATTCATATCCACTTTTTTTATTCAAATTACCTATCAGCTCCAGCGCACGACAACATCTTATTGATGCGAATTACGTGGAATGGATGAAGGCGCATTCTGATGTGAAACTGATCTTTACCACAGAATTTCACTAAATATTTGTTACAACAAATACGGCCAGCTTCAAGCGCTTCACTGCTCAACTGTTCATATTCATCCGAAACCAAGTGCACACATAGTGGGAAGTCCTCTACAGAAGCCTTCTTTCTACCCAAATCGAAAATTCTGATTTTAGGATCTGGAACACCACGACAGAACCGTGATTTTGGATATGGCTTGTTTTTACAATAACGATAACTATAAAACCACTTTATTAATATATTGGAAAATCGTAATCAAAATATATAAATACCATCTTGCGGGACGACGACCCATTTTGACCTTAAAAACAAATAAAACTTAATTATAGTAACAATCGACAACGATGCAATTAAATAAAGACAGAAACCCAACGTACCTATTGTTCAGAGGCCGAAATTGGAAAGGAGACCGAAACGGATGTAGAGTCAATTCCACAGATGCTTACGGAACTGTTCGGAAATTGAATATGGTTATTATCGATAAGATTAAATATTAAGGCCCGCACAGAAACAATACGTTGCAGCACATGTTATGATACGTTGAGTTCAGTTTAGTAATTGCGTGTTTTGTTACTTGAATTCGCTGGCAAGTGAGATAAATATAATGAGTGGCCACTTTTCGTTTGTTCTCTTCGCTCACAAAACTCACATAATGAGAGGTAGCGTTCGAAAATGAGTAAAATGGTAAAAACAAAGATTTATAAAGGAAATTGATTACACATCATGGTAGTTTAAAATTAATTTATTTAAGCTTCTTTTTTCTTTAAATTTTTTCTGTATTTTTAATACGTCACCGATGATAAAGATGATAGTGATATATTGTGTGAAAAGGACAACCGTATTAATTAAGATGGAAATGTAAAATTCTGACAAAACTTTGTAACCAAAAATAATTAAAACGAATACAGAAAATACAATATTCTTAACATTTACACTAATTATATATGTTTTGTATTTTAGAATTCTTGAGCAACTCAGCACGCACACATCAAGCATACTTCTTTGTCAGGCAGTTTTCGAGAGAAAAGTCCTACGCAAGATCTTTGGACATTTTTGGCTCAGCGGCAAGTATCGAATAAGGTACAACCATCGGCTGTATGAGCTGTATGTCAACACCGATATAGTAAAGTGCATCAAAATATATCGGATGCTAGGTCGTGTCTAGCGAATGGAAGAACACACTCCAGCTAAGAAGATGTTACATTCGGAACCCGCTAGTGGACGATGCAGAAGAGGCAGATCTAACCTCCGGTGAAAAAACCTAGTACTGGAAAGCTTTACGAAGCTTGGAACTTCTAACTGGCGAAGCATGCTGAATTCGGCTTAACTCGATTTTCGGTTGTAATGGCCATATAAACTTCTCGATCTTTATTACAACAACGAGAAGTAATTTTGTTATGCATTTGATTAGTCAACGCTGTTTTGATTGTAGGAATGGCCCCCTGGTACGTGACTACTCGAAAGGACTTTACTTGTCTGCTCTCTTAAATTTGAATTTTGCATTGAAAGCAACAATAACCATGACATGACTGCGACTCTATGTAACATATAGGTTAGGTTAAAAGGAAAGGAAAGGAAAAAATGAAGAATTCATTTTAAAGCCATTTTGCTAATGAAACGAACCTATAGCACTTCAAATAAAGCTCGGTTTTGTTGGTAGAGCTGATGATACATATTACAACAAAAATTTGAACCTGATGTATTAAAATCATAATACCATATAATTAATAAAGTACGGCATTCCCAGATAGGAAATTTGACGCCTTCGATTTGTAATACAAGTAAGTGTATAGAAGAACATAAAAAAAAAGCTTTTTGAAATCAAAGTACATGAAAAATTATAAAATATTTTGAGACATTTGATGCATTTATTAGTTAAATATAACAATATTTGTTACATCATCTTTTATGTTCAAATGCATTGCTTGTATCACAATTTTCAGAAACTCACTTATTTGTAAAGCGGAAAAGCTTTAACATAATTTAAATGAAATAAAAACACTGTGTTTTATTTATTTACAAAGTTTTATTCGTTAAATACATTTATTAGTTAAATATAACATTATTTGTTACCTTTTATGTGCAAATGCCCTGTTTGTATCACAATATTCAGATTTCCTGCACTCACTTATTTGTAAAGCGGAAAAGCTTTACTATAAAATGAATTAAACGAATTTAATTACTTTTATTTCAAATGTTTTATTAATTTACTGCACTAAATTGTGCTGTTTTATTACTTTTGTTCAACCCTAAATATAGGACGCACTGAATTCAAAATGTTAATAAACATTTTGTGGACGTATGACGTCCCAGTCATCAGCTATTTTTTATTACTTGTGAATTGTCATAACCTTATCTCTTTGAATCATGCATGCATACTTTGAGAGCTAGAGCAGGCAAACGGTCAATTTTATTGCAAAAACTTACATTACTATCACTATCAATTTCTGTCGTCTATCATTCTCGATATGAGAAAATCTACAAGAAGTACGTGAACTGAAAACTATCAGAAACTTGTAAATTGACATTCACCGTTCGGAATTGACAGCTGGATTTATTTGTTCGCCAACACTTTTCATTTTGAAAACTGTTAATTGTTGAAAGTTTTTTGTAGCGAACACACCTAATATTTTGAAAAATGGATGGAGAAAAATTCACAATAGACAATTTTCAGCAGTGTTGCCATAGCAAATTGCCCTAATCCTCTTTTATTTTGAGAATTAACTCATAAAGTTTATGCGGATTAGCTGCAGTTAATGCCCGAGTTAATCGGAATTAACTCAGTAATCCGGAATTAGGCTGCCGTCTGTCTAGGCTACAATAAACTTTGCCAAATCTTACAAGGCGAAATTGTATAAAAATCACTGGTTTCAGAGATTATTTATAATGAGCCGAAAACCATATGATATCGCTGCCGTGGGGACATGGTATTACTGGCTAATGCAAAAGCAATAACCTGTTAGCTCGTAAAATTTATTTTTATATAAATTTGCAGCACACTTTAGCTTTTGCTAAGCAAAATTGATTTAATTACGATTCTTAAAGTATGCCACAAAGAATATATTTTATGCTGCGTAATTGCCAGAATACCAGTTCGGTTATTGGCTGAAGCTCAACTTTAATATCGAAAAGATTTCTTTCGAATGGTACTTACCTGTCGGAAAGCAATTGACAATTCTTCCAACATTAACAATTTGCCATGAAAAAGCTTCTAAAAGAGCTCTGTGACAAAGCTCAGACACAGTGATGTCGCAAGGACTGCCGTTCGGAACTGGGTAATATAAGTAAGCAGCTTTTAATACTGTCCAACATTTAACACGCACAACAGTACCAGAAGTTAAGCTCAACCGAAGGGCGATTTGAGCCTATTTGTGTCACATATTTATTTATTTTGTTACTTTAGTTTCGGTTACAAAATCGTAACAATGAACATGAACCTATTAGAGATGATCACAACATGTTAAAATCCACCATATTGTAAGAAAAATCAGCTGATGATTTTATACACAGGTGATGTGTCGTCTGTGTATAAAAAATGTAAACAAACTTCTTATGCACACAACGACACGTCATCAGTGTATAAAGTTATCAGCTGGTTTTCATTATGCAAAGGTTTTGATGTATTATGCACACACCAGGCGAACGAATTTGAAACTGCTCTACCAAGTAATTAATACATTGAGGAGAGAGTAAATAAAAAAATATTGACTGAAACACTGAAAGTTTAATATACCCATAAGATCGGAGTGATTGCTATAACGAACAGCAATATGGTTGGCGGATAATGCATTGGTAAAAAGCCCATTTTTTTGATTGCTACTGGTTGGAGAAATGACCTGTTGGCATACCAATGAAATTTGATAGAATGGAAACTCAGAAACTTTAGAAAACATGAACAAAAAAGAACTAGACAAATGTTCTTTTAACACCACCTTCTAATTCCACCACGATACGATCGATCGTCTGTTGACAGTTAGAAACCAATAAAAAAAAGCTTGATTCCAACTGACATTTTCATCATTCACTGCACCTGGTATAGTTAATCACTCCATACAATATGATGAAGAAATCGAAGTCAACTAATTTTTCAGTGTATAAACAATCGGAACACTAGTGTTACTGGAAAGTGTTACTTATTTCTAATCGTAATAAAGCAGGTATTATGTATATATTTTTGCTTTATTATTAGGTTATCAAGGATTGTATGCATATTTTTTTTTTTCAAATACACAAAGTGCCAGAAAGTATTGTGTTAAGTGGGTGTATACGAAAAAATTGAATATATCTACCTATGTATGTATGTCCATATGCATGTTCGTAACTGCAAATATTTGTTACCCATATGGGGAAAATAGGATTTATTAAATTGCATTCGACATCAAAGTGTAAGGTTCTTGAAAGTTTAAAAAAATAAAATTCTCAGTTAGTCGTGAATCACTATCGTTTGTATTAATCTCGTTATAAATTAATCTCGAAAATATTCAATATTAGTACAATACATACGCATATTAAGACGCAATAATTATTAAAACGTTGCATATAAATAATTTTGTAGTCAAACGTGCCAAAATGGATTGTTTTAACAAAGTGTAAAGAAATATCTATCTAAAAAATATCTATCTACGTACGTATAAATGTAGATATATATAATGACTTATCACATACTACATTTCCAAATGTGCAATTTGCTCAATGAAAATATTTAAGGTGAAATAGTGATTTAATAATTGTGTACATACTGCGTACATGTAAATACATAAGCAGTGAATGTATATTTGCATATATGTATATTATTTCGTTTTTTTACCATGGTGTACCATAGCGAAGACCAGTCACAAACCTAATTGGCTCTTTACAACAAACACAAAAATTTGATAGTTCTTCAACAATAAAGGCAACATTTCACGTAAATCGAACGCTCGTGACTTTGTGTGGTCGTGTGTTTTTCTACGGCCCACGCATAACCAACCACAAGTGCAATTAAATTTTTTTTTTCGATTCTTTACGTTGGGTGTTGTATGTCTGATTTCTAAGCACTCATTTAATTGTTTTTGCATTACGGATATTATTTCGAATCAAATCATTTGACGGTTTGTTGTTGTGATAACTCATCATCCGAAGAATGCATAGTAAATATTTGCAAGTCATATTAAATTCCACTTAGAAATATGATGCTGTGTCTGAATCCTGTTGTTTAGTAATGCCGTTTTCAAGTAAATGACATCTTGAAAAAGAAATCCATTCGATATTATATATTATTACTAATAAAAGCCTAAATAATTGAAAACAAACATCAAAAACCTATAAATAAAAAAAATTTATTTTAGAAAAATGTCGAAAAGAAATGGAGGTACACATCAAAGTTTCTCATTAAGACGTATAATATTGCAAAGAGCTCGCATAAGTGAAAGCCACAGAACTAGTCGTTTACAAGATCCAGAGATTGGTTTACCTAAGCACAGTAATACACAAGTAAGATTTTATATTTTTTAATACTATATGGGGTGATAAGTCTGAGATCTGACAGAGATTACGCGCAAAACAGTGAATTGAAAAGTGTCATATAAAGTGACTACTGTCAAAATTTGGCATTCATTTATTAGTTAATGATGTCAATTAGGGCAAATAACTTTTTATTTGGAAAAAAGTGAATATCACGTGGTGATTAAACATTGATTTTTAAAGAGAAGCAAGAACTGTAACAAGTGATTTGTTCACGTATTTCACCAGTAAAAACTTGCAACGGATGAGTAAAATCAAAATTGAGAAATATGTTTTCACAAAGAGAAAAATTTAAGGAAAAGTACGTGAACGGAACACCAGTAAAAATTATCAACTACAATACACAAGTAGATAGAACCGATTGATTGTGACACTTGTTTTTTTATACTCTGAAAATTATTACTACTAAAAATTTGCAGCTATTTTTTCCTCTCTTACTTTTTACGCTCTCGTTTTTCCTCTCTCGTTGCAAATTTTTCGAGTAGCTGAACCACTTTACCACTAAAAACTAGTAATAATTTGTAACAATTTGTTATACCAGGTGTACAAGCTTAAATCCGCTGTTATTCGGTAAAAAAAAACACTTTTTTTCATAGAAAGCCAAAAATTAGTTTATTCAAAGTATTTGCCCTCACTAGCTATACATTTTTCCCATCTCTCGGGCAATTTGTGTACACCATGCCAAAAGAATTCCTCATTTTTCGAGGCAAACCACTCGTCAAGCCATTTTCCGACGTCTTCATACGAATCGAAGTGCTGTTCGGCGAGCGCGTGACCCATCGACGAAAACAGGTGATAATCAGAAGGGGCAAGGTCTGGTGAATAAGCGGGATCAGGTAGCACCTCCCAATTGAGTGTGTCCAAGTAGTTTTGGACCAGTTTTGACGTGTGCGATGGGGCGTTGTCGTGGAGAAAAATCAGCTTCTCATGTCTTTGTTCATAACCAGGCCTTTTTTCACCCAAAGCACGGCGCAATTTCACTAGTTGTTGGTTGTAGCGGTGAGCATTGGCAGTTTCACCAGGTTTCAACAGCTCGTAGTAGATTACACCAAACGCACAGCATCGTCTTGCGTCCAAAGCGATTTGGTCTTGGAGAAGAAGTTGCTGGTTGGCCTTGATCGACCCACGATTTTTTTCGTTTAGGATACTTAGAGTATATCCACTTTTCATCGCAAGTCACCACAAGATGCAGGAACGATTTTCTTTTTGTCAAGCAAGCAAGATTTCGCATGTGTTTTGCCGTCGCTCCATCTGCCTATCGTTCAATTCATGGGGTACCCATTTTCCAAATTTTTGAACCTTCCCCATGGCTCGTAAACGTATGGAAATGGCTTGCTGAATAACACCTAACGGCAAGCATTTTTTGCGATTGGGTGTCGTCCTCATCCAAAAGAGCCTGCAAATCATGGTCTTCAACTTTTCTGGGTCTATTTTCACGCTTCTTGTCACTCAAGTCAATATGGCCTTCTTTGAACCGACGAAATCAGTCTCTGCAAGTGGTTTCCGATAGCGCACTGTCTCCACAAGCATTCGATGCGACTCAGCAGCAGATTTCTTCAAATTGAAGCAAAAAGGAGAGCTTCCCGCATATGCTCTTTTTCTGGCACGAAACTAGACAAGATTATACGAGGAAAAATGTATGTTGTTGTACGAAATCACTGATGATGTTTACTAATTGATGTAAACAGGTGTCGAACTCATAAAACAAAAGGATGCACAGTCGATAATAGCTCAATATGCTCACTAACGCCATCTACGAGCAAACAGCGGATTTAAGCTTGTACACCTGGTAATTTGCAGTACGTGAATAAACTACAGAGGAAATTGCTCGCTGTTCTTGTTGATGTAGCATTTGTATGGCAAATCTGCTCATCGGGTACAATGATAAAATAATGTTGTCCTGAGCGTTCATGTACGCTCTGGTAGACCTAAGAGGTCACAGCATCAAAATTTGTTGAAGTGATTCAAGAAGTGGTTTTAGCCGATCGTAGATTAAAAGTGAATGATATAGCTGTTAGTCTAAAGATGTCAATCCCCAATGTCTATTGTGTGCTTTACATGAACTTTTACAAATAAAAAATCTAATAACCAGATAATTGTCGCCTTGATGAGCGATGTTTGAAGACATTTCAACGCGATTCAAATAATTACATCGAATTGGAACTGTTGATCTGGTAAAAATTGACAAACGTTTAAAAACATAGGTTAGGTTAGGTTACGTGGCTGCCCTCTCTCTGAGAGGACACACTTAGGCCAGAAGTGCCCATTGTAATACCACCGAGTTTCTCTTCCAATACTGTGGTGCGTGTTAAATTTGGACAGCATTAGAAGGGACCTACTTATATTAGCCGGTTCCGAACGGCAGAACCCTTGTGACATCACTTTAACTTAGTTTTGTCACAGAGTTCTTTTAAGAAGCATTTTTGGCAAATTGTTATCACCGGAAAAATTGCCAATTCTTGGCGGCAGGTGGGTACCGTTCGAAAGAAAAATCTTTTCGATATTACATTTTGTTATGCTCAGCCGGGGATTGAACTCACGACCTACAGATCAAAAGGCCAACGCACTAACCACTGGGCTACGGCACCCACTTTAAAAACATAAGGATCTCTAAACAAGTTTTTGCTGCGGGTTTTCTGTTTCTATTACACTAGGAATAATATTAATCCTGTATCTTGAAAAACAATAGCAGGACAACATTATTCATCACTATTGGATCATTTGAATGAAGAAAACACAGTAAAACGCCCTCATTTAGCCCGCGAAAAAATTATTTTGATCAATGGCTAAAATACATACATCAATTATGATGCGAATTGGTTCCACAACCACCTTTTTCTTTAGTTTTAGCACCGTGCGACTATTTCTTTTTGTTTCCAAACCTGAAAAAAATATTTCAAAGCGAAGGATTTGGTTGAAACAAGGAGGTTATTTGTTGAATCCAACGTCTATTTTACAGACCTTTCAAAATTTTATTATACTGATGACATTAACAAGTTAAATGGTACCGGAAAAGGTGTATAAAACTTAAAAATTACATTTTTTATGTATTAGATCTAAGACTTGTCACCCCATGCAGTATGTATATGTGCTAATCATTGTGCATAATCAGAACTGGGCGATAATTAGTTATTTTTCTTTTTTTCTTGTACTATTTTTTGGATTACCTTTGCTATTAAAATTATTAATCAAAATGAAATTCAAGCATGAAGTATGATCACGTACTACACGCCCATCTCTGTGCAGCATAATATATATTATATATATGATTTGTATAATGTTTTGCTTATTTTGTTACTATTTAAAGATAAAGAAGGAAACAATTTTATTAAAAAGCAGTCCAATTCCGGACGAATTAAAAGTAGAATGTACTACTCGTTCCGGACTCAGTGCACAATCATGCGATGCGGAGACGTATTGTATAATTTGTTATATAAGAGAATCGCCAGAGAATGAGTTTTTCTTATTGGATTTATGTAGACATAAATTTTGCATTTCCTGTTTGATAAAATATTTAAAAAATGAAATTATCGAATCGAGAACAGATATAGGTAAGTAACTTATACAATTGTTGTAAATACATACAAATAATGGCATTTGATAGCATTATTCACAAATATTTTTCTTTACACAGCTTGCCCTCAGTGTTCGTCCCTTATACATCCTAATAATATTGAATATCTACTTAGAGATACACCGGAATTCAAAAATAAATATGAAGACTTTATGATTAGAAGATATCTTGTATCGGATCCAGACTCTAGATGGTGTCCAGCGCCCGATTGCAGGTAAATTGGAAACATAATCGTTTGTTTGGTCTTCGACAAATGATGTTTCTTAATTCACTAATTGATACAGTTATGCAGTTATTGCAACCGGATGTGCATCATGTCCTCAAATACAATGCGAACGACCGAATTGCGGTATGAGTTTCTGTTATCATTGTAAGGCGGAATGGCACCCAGACCAGACATGTGATGCTGCCCGAGCTCTAAGGCAAAATGTGTTGCGCACATCATCGATAAGTTTCAGTCAGGACTCCACACGGCATGATGAGATCAAACCATGTCCAAGATGTCAGGTTTTAATTGTTAAAATGAATGATGGCTCATGCAATCATATGATATGCTCTGTATGTGGCGCAGAATTTTGTTGGCTTTGCATGAAGGAAGTTAGTGATTTACATTATTTAAGGTAAGTCGTGATTTATTATTTTCGTTATTGAACAGAAACTATGTATAACTTGTAACTTTTAATTTCTATCAATATGATTAGTCCATCTGGCTGTACTTTTTGGGGTAAAAAACCATGGTCACGTAAGAAGAAAATTGTATGGCAAATAGGGACTTTAATTGGTGCACCCATTGGAATAGCATTATTGGCTGGAATTGCAGTTCCTTCCATGGTTATTGGTAATTATAGCAATTGCATAATATTGAAACTAAATGAATTTCATATTGACAACGGAATTTTTTACTCTAGGTATTCCTGTTTGGGTTGGGAGAAAGTTACTTGATCGTTATAAAACGAAAACCAAACAGAAAAGAAACATATCTGTAACGATTGGTGTAACAGCTTCCGTACGTAGTATGCTTGCATTTCCGTAGGGTTTATGTATTAAAAATGAGTATCGTTTCTATATACTTTCAGATATTGATATCACCATTACTAGCTGGGCTTGCAATTGCAATTGGTGTGCCAATTTTGCTTTTTTACGTGTACGGTGTTGTTCCTGTTTCACTTTGTCGCGCCGGTTGTGGTGCATCATCACCCAATGAAGACTATAAATTCGAAGTGAATATAAGTGATGATAATCGCACACAGTATAACAGTGATGGAGGTAGTATAGATGCCATATCGCGCATGGGCGATACAAGTTTGGGAGATTTTAGTATGAGCGCTATAAGTGGTAGCCTAGTAGATGCTGTCAATAGTAATACATTTCGTAATGTGCAACAGCATAATAATAGGGCATCAACCATTGCATTGGCGGGTAGCCTTAAAAATAAAACAATCGAATGCTTAGATGATACTTCGGTGGAAAGTACGCCAGCTATAATTTGTAATATACATCAGCAGAAACCGTCAGCGAATGTTGATGGTGCAAGTTCCACTTGTATTACATTAGGCGCACCAATACAACAAGGACACAAGTAAAGATGAAAAGAAAATATTAATAATAATAATTACGATTTGAATAAATACATAGTTTAATACATTTAGTTCAATAGATAGCAAAGAATGAAGAATAAGAAAAAAAGAATACTGTTTGCTCACGTTCTCTTTAGCTATTTATTACAATACTACTATTGCATATATATTTATTTATAAGTTGAATTGAAATTACAACATTTGGAAGAAATAATAAACGTAAATAATACGTAAATAAATGTTGCTGTATTAATTTAATCTTTATTAGTCTTCTGAAATATTGGTGCATATACATTTCGATTTATTTACTTCAAAAAGTGTGACAATTTTTTACATTGGCTGTGTACTCACTGAAAAATACTTAAATATAAATATGAAAATTATAATGTCACGTTTACACGTATACAAAGATTTTAATTCTTCCATTAGCTTTTTTTTAATAAATTCTAAATATTTGAAATTTATAAAAAAGTGCCCGCATATATTGAACTATTTAAAAAATTTACATATTGATTATTGATAAATTCTGAAATATAAACTGAATAATCTTGTAATGACACAATATCCAATTTTTCTTTTTCATTATAATGTATGGTATATGGATGCAGCATAAAAGTATGAAAAATAAAATCTCTTTGTTTTTGTTTTTGTTTTGTTTTTATTAGCATATTGATCATATTCATAAAAAATATAAATGCAAATATGTGAATGTATATGTATGTAATATGTTAAGAAAGCACATGAAAATAGTTTTACTAAATTGTGTACCTCTTCCTCCTCGTCCTCTTTTTCTTTATAAAAAAAAATGAATTTTAATAATAAAACCATATATGTACTGAAAACAAAAATGTACTGAAACGAAATATATAAAATAAATAACGAAAATCATAATTTAATGTGTAATGTATTTCAATCATTAGGAATATTCAGGCACAGTATGCTTTTTTGAGACCTTTATTTATCAATAGGAAGCAATCTTGGCATTATGACATTTAATTTGACAGCTCATAGCGGCTTTTTATCCAATATTGTTTGACATTACATCATATAAACATATTGGCCTTAAAGTTACTTGCTTGAGGTTGCCTGAGAAGCAGTTTTGACATCAAACTCGTATTATCGATGGCAACCGCAAAATACAGCTGCTTTGATTTGAATAAGCGAAAGCAAATGAAAAACCAACTGCTAATAACCCATTCGAGTTGCCATTCGTACTAGGGGCATTAGTATCGACTTTTTGGCAGATGGGAAATATTTCAAACAAGTCGATTCTAACTTTAAGATGATCTTAATTATTACTGTAATTGTGGAAATTATTTCACCATGTTCACTAGGATGGTGTTTTAACGTTAAACTGCGTTCAGTAATGAAGCTCACTTTTGGCCTTGTGACTCTCAAAGAGTAAAATTGTCGCATTTTCCGTCCACCTTTGAGTCCTCTTATAGCTAAGTCGCTTAATTAAAGCTTAATTTTGTTCAGTGGCAATACGTTCCTTCATCCCGCATAATTACCGTCTGGTTATCTATGAGTTTCCAGCCATTTTAATCATCCCTTCCATTGGCATTTGCATCTCCTTCAAATTGCTATACATCAGCGAAATAATCGGTCTGTGCCTTGTTACGACGCTAAATCCATACCAATTATTGGTGGAATTCGAACGTAAAGCTGTCAATGCCGCTGATTTCATAATATACAAATCCAACGGTGGCCCAGATTGGCCTAGTGAAACAACCTATTTCTTGCATTTAACCTCACTTCCCTGGCGTGGTCATTTCAGCGACCTTCGGGCTCCAGGCCAAAGATGCATGCGATATGTGTAAATCTAGCATACTGATGCAACAAAATCCATTTACCTTTTTGAATTTTGTCGTCAAGACGATTATTCTAAGCCAAGTTGTTACCTAGGAGAACAATTAGGTGCTTTACTTCCTTGGAGATTTTTATGTTCGCTCCAAATAACTTCAGGGACTCCATTGTTAGAGTTTTCTTTTTTTTAGTAAAGAGATCCATGTTTGAGTTGTTAGCAGTAATGAAGAGATATCGTTCTGTATACTCTACTTTAGGCATTTTGAGTACAACTCTCACGACATTTGAAATAGTGTTCAGTTACTATTCACTGTTAATCCCAACCGTATGTATGGTTTTCGAGTCCAGTAACCGGAGCAGAGAGTCAACCATGATATTCGAAAGGGTATTCAGCATTACACTCTGCTATGACAATGCTATCTGACAATTTTACCCGTTAGTCTGCACCTTCCATTTTGAAAGTTTATGCCCTAACTTCACGCGTGCTGAGAGTCATCTTTAATTTGTCTAAGGCACTCTCTATATCCGTGAAATTAGGCACATATATCTTTCCACAAGAAAGTTGTCTCTTCTCTACCCTGAATTTGTCTTTAAGTACACAAGTGCCTTCTGTGCAGTCCTTTTTGCCCTGCTATAGAAGAAAAACAACCCTATAATCACTGAACCGGAACATATCCTGTAGTCAGACAAATAATAAATATTTCCAATTGTCAGTCTACCAGAGCCTCTGTACCCCACTGGAGTTGCTAATATTCCTTCCATCTGCTATTTGGAGCGGATCTAAAACTACCAGGAAAATGCATCTTCATCAGATATTACAGTAATTCCCAGATTTTGTTTGTTTTGCGAATTAATAACAAAACCGAGTGCTCTGGTCGCTAAGAATCTTCTTCAGCTGTCTCTTTTTAGACTTGTAGTTATCATCATGCAATCAGTTGTTCACATGTGTCGATTAAAGGTGTTCCTCGTCTCTTTTTTATGGATTTCACATGCTCACTCCACCATGTAATATGTATATAATCGTTCATCCATACCGTAAGAAGCAAGTAGCTTTGATTGGCTGAGCTAATAGCCCCTTTCTGATACTCAACATCTGCAGTCGTTTCTGGTTTCTTAAACCTTCCTGGTAATAATTTGTCAAAAACTTCACAGTACTTGGTACAGTGCTATAGTTTCGGTATTTTTTCCTTTCTACAGTCACTTTTATGTCTTTTATTAGACAGGAGCAACATCAATGGCCTTACATCGATGTGCTCCAACAAAGGCCGACTCTTTTCCTCTGTTGAAAACTTGGAGGCCAAATGTTTCTATGAATTCGTGTAAACACTCTCCTCTTAAATTTTTGCCTAAAATCAGATCAACATCCTCATTATGACAGAGCTTCCACTACTCTAGGGGGCGGACTCTCTGGGGAATTTATATTTCAATTTATATTTCAATTATAATTCCATTATTTTAACAATATAACATTAAATTTTAATGTGGGCATATTGGACGACGATACCTCAGACTATGCAATTTAATACTTACAAGTACGTGATCGTTCATATTCACGAATCCAGAAAAATAAATGTACATACTTGTAGGAAGATTATATATATTGGAACACTAAGTTTATTAATATGATTTCATATTTGCAATATAACAAGTTAAAATAATACCTTAAATAATTTTATGATATACTAATTATTAAGAATAATGCAAAGAGGTGTTTAAATATATTTAACAATAAAAATGTTTTTTAATGTTTTTTTATTTTGACTTCAACAACATTTCAAAGTGAGCAAAAAATGTTCCGAAGTCAAAGTTCAAAGTTTTCAATTAGTATTAGAGTAGGTATTAACAATAACATGTTGATACTATACTTTAATACTATCACTCTGAATTGGCCAATGTGAAATGATATGAAAAGGGGGAAAAAAAACTAAAAACATGTTTACTAAAAAGTTTTAATAATCGTTTTAATGGTTTTAATAATACCTTCTTTTACTAGTAATAAAATTAGGTGTAATTAAGTGCAATTAGGTGCAATTTTAAATCTCTTGTTGCAAATTAAAATACATAGGGTCATAGTTATGCTGCAACTAAAATACAATAATGCGCAAAATATTGTCAACATTTTAACAACACAAAAAACAATTATGAATTTTGACAATATAATGCGGCATCAAAACTGAAAAACAAAAAATAAGAATGGGTTGCTATCACTAGAACGTGTAGTTCATCCATGCTTATAACATATTTTTAAAAAATGCTATTTTGTTTTCTCATCTCTTCCATGTGTAATTTATTTTAATGGTTTTTCTATCTTTTCTATCTTTTTTTTCAAATTATAGTTTACTAAAAGCTGTGCATAATTCCACAAATTTCTATCATCGATATTTAGATTTTAGCAATGTTAGTGGTGTTAACTTATTCTCAAAGGTTTTAGAACATAAATACAATAATCCCTCCATTGCTATAATAATGCGAGCTTTTATTTTAACGTCATTTTGTTACAAGAATTCAATAAAAGTTCCCTTACAAAATTGCCTTACGAAAAAGAACGATCTTAACAACAATTTATTTTCGATGAGTATATATTACATACATAATTTAACGTGTTTTCGTGAGGCAAATTATGTAAAATGTATTTATGATTATTATAAATTGAGGAGGGATTTATGTATATAAGTAATTAGGTTATTTCGTCATATACATAAATATTCGCATGTACATAATTCGATCGATTTAAAAATTAGGCAACGTTGCTCTTGGCATATCACAAAAAACTTACTTCTATAACTATAATCAAAACACATAAAATGTTAAACTAAAAATATATATTTCCGTTATTACAATACATATGTCCATATGTATGTATATACATTAAATTATTTACTAAGAAAAAAAAAAAAAGAAACACAAACGAACAAGGTGAAACCATGGCAAGTGGTTTAAAGTTTACTTTGCACCTAAAATCTTTCAATATAAAATTTGGATACGATCGAATAATATTTAATGACGGTGTTCAAACAGAAAACAATGTATTGAAATGAAATCAAATATTATCCTCTCAGATAATTTGATTTTCAAAAAGCTAATCAGATGCAGATCTGTTGTAATAAAACTAAGGTGATATCGTCGGAAAGATGTTTGTTGTAATTTTGACAATTTCGGCAGTCTTACTGGTAGTAATGTTCCTCTTACTTAATTCCTTACAAAATTCCCCAAAAAACGATACGAAAATATTACTTTCGTATTTTTCTCTACAACATTTTTAATTGTTTAAACTTTATATTAATTATTTTTAATTTTTTTATGACAAATTAGAACATTCTGTACAATTTTTAACATTTTTTAATTAAAAATGAATGGGAATTGAAAAACGTACTAAAAAAAGGAGTAAATCCAATGCATAACTTCAGACCACTTTTTGAGCATGTTAAAATGATGCTGACGATGTGTAAGACTTTCCAAGAATGTGCGGTTGTTGTTGTTGATATCACCTTAGTATCATAATACCATATATGATTTTTCAACCAAATCACATTGAGCATCGTTGATTCGGAAAAATTCACACAAATCACATTACAACGCGTGGATAAAAATTGAAGAAGTTTTTGTATTTCAATTCCTATAACGGTCGCCATTTTACACACAAAAGAAATTAAAGTAGAAATTACTCGGGACTTTTTTCTTCTTCTCTAAAGTTTCAAATTTTCCTTTTGAATTTGAATGAAGTTCTTTGAAATTGTAAATCGCTCTTAACTAAGACTTCAAATGGTTGTGTCTAATATTATAGTCTCTTCAATAACAGCATACAGAAGGTATGTATATTTAAAAACAAAATTAATCACATTTCTTTTCGCATGCCTCAAAACGAATTTTTAGTTTTAAGAAATTTGATTCCCTTTTACAAGCTTTGACAAGATTGTTTGCAATTTTTGTTAGAAGTGATTTCAGTTAGACTATTCACAAACAAACAAAAATTGTTTTAAATATATGGGACTTATAGCACTTTTTAGACAATATTAGAAGGGACCTACTTATATTAGCCGGTTCCGTACGGTAGAACCCTTGTGACATCACTTTATCTGAGCTTTGTCACAGAGCTCTTTAGAAGCATTTTTATGACAAATTGTTACTGTCGGAAGAATTGCCAATTGCTTGCCGGCAGGTGGGTACCGCTCGAAATAAAATTTTCTATATTAAAGTTGTGCTTCAGATGTGTATTGAACCCAATACGTTCAGGTCAGAAGGCCAACGCATAAGCTCTTGAGCTACGGCGCCTTTTTGAAGTGTTCACAAGATATATTATACCACATTTATCAAATATTATACGTTGATTCGAAATTTTCGATTTATTTCCACTAGTCGAAGCATTGTGAGGTTTTTGGATATTTATATTAGTCTTGATTCAGAATCGAAACGTAAACACGTACACTAAGAGGGCTCAACAAAAGAAAGAGTGCTGATTATTTACCAGATTATTCCCTTCTTTAAATTATTTTGGCTCAATAAACAGGCATTCGTGAGCTATGAAACGTTTTGAGAAGATCTCTAAAAATCTCATTATTTTGAATCTGCCGACAGGTTTTCTAAAAATTAAGATGCATAATTGACACCAATTGAAATTAAACGTAAATTTAAATTATTTTCATAGAAATCTGCGTTTTTAGTGGATTTTGCAAAATGGTGTAGCACAGGAATGGCTTCTCTTTAAGCGGAAATATTTGGTTGGGCCTCATTATATAAACAATGCTTCATATTTTGCTCTTAAAACCATCTAACTAAATTTTCATATTGACAGAGACTGCCATAAATCGATCGAGAACAATTTTTTCTATTGAAACATCTTAGGCGGTGGTTTAAAATAAAAAGTAACTTTTATAAAATTATACGTGCAAATATATAAAACTACAATATATATATATATATATATATATATATATATATATATATATATATATATATATATATATATATATATAAAATATTTTTTTTTTAATTATGAAATAATCATAATTAAAAAAAAAAAAAATTAAATTATATAAAATATGGATTTTGAATTTAGGTTTATCTATCACTTTTCGTCGAACTCGTTGAATATTTTAATAAAATATTTTCCAAAAAACAAAAATAAGTAAAAACCATTTTTCTTCTCCTCCTTCTTGATTTTATATTCAGTCCGAGGTTTAGTCGTTGCATAGAACTCAAGTATGTATCGTATATGTATAAATATATATATATATATATATATATATATATATATATATATATATATATATATATATATATATATATATATATATATATATATATATATATATATATATATATGTAAATAATAATATTTAATTTTAATTTATTTTGTGATACAACAATATAAAGGAAATAGTATATTCGAAAAATATTTATATGAAGAATATGTGTTTATAAACGTACATAAGTATATATGTATAATACGGGTATATGTATGTTTGTATATACATATATAGAGAGAGAGAGAGAGTGAAAGAAGAAGACTGGACATTATTATTCAACACTATACACCCTATACTCTAGAAACGTATTTGAAATTTGTATTTGTCTACTATATGCAGTACTTAAGAAACTATTTTGTTTGTTTATCTGTTTAGGAAATCATCCATTCTGATATATGTATATATAAGTGTATGTGTATTTGCGTTTGTGTGTATTTATATATTTATAAGAGATTGCTCTGTTATTATAATTAATTAAGTAAATTAACGAACGATTGGTACCATTCGATACGTAATCAATTTCACGACATCCATATTCACAACTTTTTTGTATGTACGAATTTTGTATTGCATATTGAGCTAACGTTCAAAGATTTCAGATTTGTTGTTGTTGTTGTTAATAAAATACAATGTGCATACCATCTACTTATTTACGGAATGCACGTACAAGTATGTATGTATATATATTGGTAGATTAGTATGTACATTACAAGTTGAAATTAATAGTGATAATAATTAGTTAAATAAAGATCATGCTGGAACACTTTTAATTATACGTAATACATAATTTTATGCACATACATATGTATATGAATATATATACATATATATACATATGTATATGTATATATACAAATATTATGATATGCATACATAATGTCAAATGCATACAACTTTGAAGTACTAATCAGGGGAATAGATATTTGGTTGTGTAATTATTTTAGAAGCTGATGAGCTCTTTGATTCGCAACTGCTATCCTCGCTTCGTTTGATTCACCCTGTATGAATGAGTATGAATCAAATATGTAATATCAAACATAATGAACAATTATATAACAAATTCTAAACATAACATACCTTGCGATTAATTCTGTCAATTTGTCTATTTTGATTTTCTAATTCGGAGCCCATATCTAATGCCATATTTCGCAAATTGCCAATCATAGTGTTAACTTGACCCATATTTTCTTCCATTTCATCTTCTCTCGCATCATTTGTAATTCTACAATGTGAACAAATGCAAAGGATATTCAATTTAAACTGTTAGATCTGTAAAATATCAACAGTTGCTTACTTTCCAATATATCCTGCTTGTGCCATCATTCCATTTCGATCATCCATGACTCTTTGTGGTTGATTATTGACAACTTTACCATCATCGTTACCTTTCCAAGTTCCATCATCTTCTTTGAAAGACTGACTCCTAAAATACAATTTATTTTAATCACGTTAAATTTAACAATGCACAGAATAAATGCAACCATCCGAAAAAACGCATCATTTCATAATTGTTTCTTTAATCTGGAACTCATTTTAAACCAATTGAATATACTTTAAAAAATCGGAACTATACATGCAGTAAAATAGAAATTTGTAGACCGAGAAACCCCACACACCGGCAGAACATAATTTTGGAACAGACGCGCCTGCAAATTCGTTTTTATACTGCTGGGGAATTGAGAAGGGACCTACAGGTGGTACATTGGAACACCCGCACGGCTGCTCGAAGGCTGTCATTAGATGCATATAGACCTGTTGAAACACCTATTCTTACAAAAACAGGCTCACTTGGCGAAAGTACAACAAATCGTGAACTCTGGCTGGAAAAAGAGTTACTTTTTTTTTAATAAGTCAAAAATAAATCTGATCCAATTTAAAAGATGTGGTACGCATCATATCGATGTACTGATAGTAAAGCATATCCCATGTCTCATGGTGTGGGAATCCAGATATCATTCCTAGATGGTTTTGTGAATGCTGAAGAGTATGCAAGCATTGATTTAACTGCATATCATCGAGCACATTGTATAAATAACGTTGAATTAAATATTTTCAATATTGTATTATACTAATATAAATTCGATTTATTATATTAGAGATATCCAAATTGAAAGAATTAGCTGAGAACGTTATTAAAGAATTTAATACGTCATAAAAACCGAAGGAACTTTAATAAAATATTAATTATAAGATGAATGTAAAACCGAATTTTCAGTAAATAAAATGATCAATTGAATTTAGATTTTAAAGATTTCTTTTTCCAGGATTCTGCATTCATTCATTATCGTAATTATTACTAAAAGTGAAATCAATATTTTTGAAATGGTAGGAAGTTTTGTATTTTACAGGTAAGGAAATACTTGTATACTTCATATAAAATTATTCAAACATAAAAAAATTAGCTATAAAAATATTATAGCAGCACAAAATTTCTTAACGGGGCGATGCGTTTTTTTTCCCTTAGCACTGAGTATATAATTTGCAAGCTCACTTATTGCACGGTAATACACAGATTCCACAACATTTTTCCATGCCGCTTAAGTTTTTTTCTGCTTCCCTCATGTCGGCATTAATTTGATCCATTCCCTCTTCAATTCTGTCCAATTGTTCTGTAAATAAAAGCATTATTATTATTATTATTATTATATTTTTGGTATTATAATTATTTCTTTTGAGAAAAAAAAAGGACCAGCAGATGTATTGATGCACGTTAACTCAATCCCCCAAAATATGAGTTATTACTGAAGATTTCCAAGCAAATTTTACAAAAACGAATCATTTTACATTAATTTTATAGTCGCTTACAATCTGACGATGCAAGTTTCCACTTGTGCTCAAAGAACCAAATTTGGATTCCAGGTGTAACCACACCGTAGAAAAATTAAAATTAGAAAAAGTATTTTGAAATTGATACAAGTACAGAGCGGCAAGTGAGATCTTATTTATATCATACCAATTTATGTAAATATTTCTAAATGCTTATACTTTTGTTCATTAAGGTGCGTTCTGAAGAAAGGTTGAAAAGTACAGCCTCTTATTTAGAAAGCTGACTTCTTAAGTATTTCAGCGCCATCAAAATGTTAGCTCTAACCACGAAATAATTTTTATTAGAATTCTATTTTCGCCATAGCTTTTAATATAATATCCCATTGTTGATCATGATTGATCATCGGCTATTGACCGAATTAAATTTGTCCATAAAATTTAAGACATCGAAAAGAATTTAGAAAGAAGTGGTCAGAGCAGAATTCTTTGCTCTGATTTCTGAGTTGACAAATTGATGAGGTTCTTCTTATTATATTGTGCAGCAGATCAAAGCTTTAATACAAATTTTATACATTTTTGTAGAAAAAAAATTATTTTGTGGATTTTAATAATTAGATTTTTTTTGTGACGCTGAAATACTTCCGTGGTAAACTTTCAAAATAAGGGCGCCAGTTTTTAACATGTTTAAAGTTGTAAATATACGGAATCGCTTTAATGTACATATAACTTTCTGATTTTATGTATTATACAGGTAACACCCTTAAAACATGGCTTCGTGTGTTAAAAATAAACCTACAACAGGGTTGCATTCTAGTACAATGAACAAATTGCTTGTATGCCTCAGATTCTGTCTTGAAAAGAGAGCTGTTAAATTACTGCAGCCCCTTACAATGAGGTTTAGTAATTATGGGCCAGCAAATGGGCAAAACTCATAGAAATTGTTTAGGGAGGTGGAGGAGAAAACAAAAAAAAAATTATTATAAACAAGAGATGCATTTAGAATAGATGATAGCAATTAAATGAGATAAATGTAATAAGAAATATATACTACATGGGGTGATAAGTCTTAGAGCCAGCAAAAAAGCGCGTTCGTTATTTGTCTTTCTATATTTATCCATTTTAGCTCGATACAGCTTTTCAAGTGATTTTCAATTTTCTTAACGCCAACAGAATAATAGAATTTTGGAAGGTCTGCAAAATATGCGTTTGTACAGCCATATCCAATCGTTTGTGCCAAATCTTTTTATAGAAATTAATGAAATGGACGCAGGTACATTATCTTGATGAAAAATGTTTCATTTTTGTGTGCTAAACGAGAGCATTTGACTTTGATTCCTCCAATTTTAAATGGTCCAATAAAGATTAATAATATTGTTCCATAATTGGTTTTCTTTCCAAAACTTCTCCATCCGATTGTGCCTGAACGCTTTGTTCGATTTTAATCAGATATAATCCATTTTTTTGATTGTTGATTCGATTTTGTTATGTAGTGATGGACACAGGTTTCATCAACATTTAAGAAACGACGCAAAAAATCGTTTGAATCACGCAGAAACATCGCTCATAGTCATCACTCGTTGTTATTTTTGTTCAATTCTATGGATGAAAGTTTATATACAACTTTGAATTTAATCTTTATGTCAGCTCTAAAACTTATCACCACATGTAGTATGTACATTATTATTAATAAAGGAAATATTATTGAAGAAAATTGTAGTTCAAAAAAGTTTATGGAATGCATTGCTTCAGATTTTATGGTTTTACATAAGATTTGCACTTCAAATTCACCCTCTGACAAACAAAATTCGCCTTTTATCAAACCAAATTCACATTTTCTAAATAAAAGTCATGTTTTTACAAAACAAATTAATTATTTTAAAAATTAAAAATTTTAATTATTAAATTTAAAATACTGTTTTTCTGGAGACACACTGGGCTGCATAACATTTTGTTTGGAAAAGGGTGAATTTGAAATGCAAAACCTATAATATGCTTTAATATGATTTAACAAAATACCGTGTTATAAGAGGGTTACCAGTATGTATTTCCTTAAAAATTCATATGCTCTTAATTGCTACTAACTTAATATACACATAAAAAAAAATATGTATACAATTTTACTAATTTCATATACACAAACACACACACCAATCACATAAAAAAATTTAGTAAGCTAATTGTTTCAGGATCAATGTCATAAAATAATAATGAATGAGCAGGTATAGTACAAAGAAACAAAACAATTACCAGATATTCTACTAAAACGTCATTTAGTTAGTAGTTGGTTAATTGCGTATCTTTAACCTAATCTAACAGAGTACATATGCAAGTACAATTAAGCTTATCGTAAATGTTTGAATATTAATAGGGTTTTCTTACCTCCTTGTTCATCCAGCATAACAATACTCCTCATTCCAACTTCCGCACTCTAAATAGAAATACATTTTCTCATGACTTACTGATTGGATAATTGATTCTAATCACATAAACTATACAACTTATTATGGCAGCCAGTAGTGGTTGTTATTGTAGTTGTAGTAGGAGTAGTAGTAGTAGTTATTGTTGTTGTAAATTTTGCCACATAAAATATATATGCATATTGTAGTAGTAGGTAGTATTGTAATTCCCAACTAGAATATTGTATTGTACGTATTCATGTGTGTTTCGCATCAACGTTGTTTTTTTTTGTATTAAACTTAGTGGATTGGTGGCTTTTGAATATTTGAATAAATAAATAAAACTAAAGCAAAATTCTGTTTTATGTTATGTATTCTAATTGAACCTATGTACATAATCCTAATTCGATATAAATCAATTATTTTGAAATAATTGATCATTTGAAGTGCCACATTTATTATATGAATATTGACTTTAGTTTTTGTTATTTTCTAAGAGAACGCTATCAGTTTTGATTTCGAAAACACACACCTTATTTTAAATGTCATAGATTTTTCTGTCAATACTGTTCACACTGTAATTGTAACTGTAATTCGAGATTTTGTGAAGAAAATCTTACATTGCCAAAAATTGTTTGCAATACATTCCTATTTTGTTTGTACGTCTTGAAAAAGTGTTTAAAAATGTTTTTTTATCATCAGTTTACTGTAAAACTCCGTAACTATTGGTCAATTGTGACATTTAACAAACAGTAACTTAAATATTTTTCAACAGATTCCAAATTTTTTCAGTTTTTATTGAGAAAGAAAGAAAAACTAACATTGGCAATTATTTTTTGCAATATTTTTCTATTTTGTTTCTAGGTCTGCTCGAATACTACACAAAACCATATTAAACATTTTTTTACCATCAATTTACTGTTAAAACCCCATTTATGGACACTTGCGGTATTTAATAAATGACTTGCGGTAATAAAATGACTACTCAAAAAGATTAGTTCGAGGTTTTATTTGCTTTTAGTAAAATAATTTTTCAAAAAGCCATTTCAAAAAATTTTTATGTGAAAAGAAAGCACAGGTCCCGCTTTTTGAGCATTTCCAATCTATGTTAAAACATATTTTAAAATTCTCGGCACTGGCGGAAATAAAGCCTTATTTTATATTCAACTATTAGTAAAATTCAGACTTACAAAATGTTATAGGAGAAGTATTGAGAATATCATCTTTTTCAGCATTGTCAATATACATATGAGATGAGCTTTTAAAGGTTCTGCTAGCGAAAATACCTTCCATATAAACTGAAATCTTCATAATAGGTACGCTAAAGAATATAATAATGGAAGCCAATACAGAATTTAATGAGATTTCTTTCTTTTTCTAAATTAATGGGTAAGTTAATAACAAACTTAAGCAGGATAGAAGAATATTCAAAAATTAAACCTATTAGAAAAGAATTTATATAGATCAGTTTTTAGGGTCTTTACTCGTATGTAAAAGAGGTATTTTATGAAGCCAACATAAGAGAAGTATTGAATAAAAATCTAAGGTATAGATGAAATTAGCTATCTACAAAACGAAACAAGTATTAAATATATAAAACTGATTAAACGGAAATTAATTGAATTTTTATGAGAAAAAACTTGTGAATACTGTGAAGCGTTCGAAAGAGGACTTTGTAAAAATAGGGAAATTGGTTCAACAACAACAATAAAAAATAGTAGTTGCATACACATAAAACACACTCATTCACAGAATATCATATTTTGATTTTCATTCGTACCAAAATTTACCAAATTAAATGTTTTTTTCAAAATTACCATTCGATAAGCACATTTTATAATATATAGGCATAACTAACTGATTTGAAAAAAAAATTATTTATGCATTTCCTGGAAATTTTTGTATAATTTTTTTTTTTTTTTTGCTTTATATTAATCCCAAACCGATTTGAAGGTGTAAATGTATTATGATGTAGTTTATCTGATTTGTAATGAAATATTGATTTTTTTGTAATGTCTTCAAAGTGGACTCACCTCCCTGATCATCAAGTGCTACCAGGGTACGAATCCCTGCTTCCTTACTCTGGTGTGCGGCAATATTGTAAAATAAACGTGTAAACGTGTGTCAGTTAGTGTTTATAATAAATCGAGTATAATACATATATACAAATATGTAAAATATTAGTTTTAATCAATAACTGAAATATAAATATAAGTAAAAATATATGAGTCTTATTTTGTATACGTATTAAACCTGTAAAGTAGTATAGTGGTGAATTGTTTGTATGATTCCAATATTGTAGGTTTTAGATGTGTTTTTTTTTCGGTCGTTAAAGCATGCATGTCATTAGTGCATGTGCAAAAATACGTAAAATATTTTTTGATTTTTTGATTTACGAACCCTTTTGGAATAACACATTCATTCCATATACATCCAAGCCACTCTTTGTCACTCAGTAACTGCAACATAACACTTTCATTGTATTTTAATCTAAATTATATATTATATAAATGAATTATTCTATTGATTTCCTTATAAATATATAATTTCTTTATTTGCTTTATTTTATATTTAATATGATAAATATCGTAGACTACAAGAATCATAACTTTGGATACAGTAAACCATCGAGCCCATTTAGAGTGAACAACGAGAACATTCAATATATGACATAATGGTTGTTTCCAACAACCCGAAATAGTACGATAGTAGAATGGGTATACTTCAGTACCTCGACTACGCGATGCGACCGCTGAGCAGATCACTGATTTGGAATAGTTCTTCTTTATGTAGATTCTACACTTTCGTAATAAATCAATTGGGAACATTTAATTTTAGTTCATAAAGATGGCTCATAATTCGTGATTCTAAAAATAATTCGCTGTTTTGAGGAGCTAAAAGGGAGTACAGCAAAGATTTAGGCATTTGGTTTCATTTGAGCATAAATTATGAGATTATTAATTGATTAAATTGTGTTTCTAAAAGTATGCGCTCTATTATTTTTGAATCAGTTGTCAAAGCACATTTTTGTTCAGGGTTGCAGTGTATTGTGATTTTTGACACATTACAAGATAAAGATGTTTACACTGACATGAAACGAAAATTCTTTGTTTAATTCTGCGCTAAAATCGAACATTTTTAGGTTTCTCATACTATAAAATGCTGATTTCAAAGCGCTCTTAACTAAGGTTTGCAAATGATATGTAAAATATTATATTATGCAATCTTTAATTTAATATAGATCACTTTAACAAGCTGTGCAAAGTGATTTTTGCCAATTTCATATTTGAATGTCCTTCAATTGTACAATTGTACAAATGTGATTCTAATGAAAAAATTTTCGTCAACTAATGCCACATGCATATGCATGCCGCTAAGTAAACATTCAGGAGATGGGCGTAAGGTTTGAATTTGATTGTCTAAAATCCTCTAGTTATGTTTGCATTATAGGGTGTATATAGCGTATGTCACGATCAACCTTCGGGAGAGAAACATTCAGAGGATAAATTATATCGAGAAATGGACTTGGACCTCAATTTTGTTTGAAGATATAGTAAATCATTAGCCTATGTGGAGATACGTCATCGATGTTTAATGATTTCAAAAACAACATTCGTCGAATTATTACCAAGATTCTAATCCAGATGGTTAGAAAAGTGGTCGAATCCCGAAAACATACTCAATAATGGAATTTATAGTTACATATGGGTATTTCCATAAAAATGTGGAACACAGCTAAAAAAATAAAACGCTTGAACACTTTTTAATGATTCGTTAATAGGAGTAGAGCACCCAAATTTTATTATGTAGAAGTATCTACAGTTTACCACAATTATGAAAACATTTTAGCATGTGAAATAAGATATTTTCTCTGTCTTATTGACTAAAATTAAGGAATTTTGAACGTTGCCGTTATGCCCTTAAATTAATGTCACAACAAAAACGAATTACCATCTGTAGGAAACAGAGAAGTTAGTGCTCGAATAACGGTGATTTTTTTGTATTGCCTTTTGTAATATTGTAATGTCACGTGCGTAATTCAAAAACACTGTTTCTTGATGCAACTTGTATATTAACAGCCGCACATAAGTCAAAATAAAAATTTTAATTAAATAACATTGGACTAATAGTCAAAATTAAGTTCCAACTTATTGTATAAATAGTACCGACTTCTTTCAAAAATTTCCCATTCAAAAAACTATCAAAAAGCCGTAAGTAAATTCAACCTAATTTTGACTATAAATATGTGCCTTTGTTTCAATTCGACATATTAAACATTTTATAAATTTTTAAAGTTCGTCACGTCCGATATTGGAAGTATTATTAATGCAAGTAAATGTGTTCAAACGACTTTATTAATCTTATTAGATGGCGAAAAGGAGTTACGAAAACACTAAACGATGGAGAGAAGAATTGAAAAAAGTCAAAGAGAAGCTCAAAAAGCTAAAAATAATATAATAATATATATATACATATATATTATTACTAAAATATTTTATTAGTTAGAAATCTGTCGCATCCGATATCATATTTTAATTCAAAATAAAAACAACAACAATTTGCTTCTCAGTAAATATGAATTAGTTGTAATGGTCCATAATTTGACTTGATATAAAAAACTTAACAAGGGTCGCAAAGTTTTGCCTATTTTTACATGTACCCTGAAATCACTTCAGTTTTTTGTCAAGTCGGATATCACGGATATCCAGACACCGGGTATTCAAGCAATTTTTTTACATAACGGCAAAATTTCCTATAAGTCATTTCCGTTTCCATACGATTTATTTGTTTGTCTGGACATCATGGAAATACCCATATATATAATGCGATAAACATTTCGATCAAAGTTTTCGCTAAAAAGAAGCTTAAAAACGAAACGTTAAAAGTCTTCTTTTGTTGTTCGGAGATAACAGTGTACCAGAGCGTTTAGTGTACCAGACGTCGAGTAGACATTTGTACCAAACACAATTTGTTTTAAATTTTAATTTTATTAATATTTGAAATCGGCGAAGAAGCCTACGTTATTTCGTGCAAGCATAAAAACAAAATTATTATCTCATTCTTTGTATACTCTTGCTGTGAGCGAACGTGAATTCACGCGTTGTAGTGCATAGTTCGGTGTATTTCAACCATTTGATGCTGAATTGACGCCAAGATAGATACTAGATTTTAATACGCTTAAAGATTTATAATAGCTACTATATAATACTACATAATACTCTAAATAGGCACAAATACTTTTCATTTTCGTAGCACAAAGTAAGTAATTTAATCACATTACTTCTCTTCGCAAAACGTTTGACTTGTTTGTCATCAAGGCTAAGGTCATTCCACAATACGTTGAGAGAAATTCAAATAAATACAATATACAGAATATGTGGCAATGAACTCCCAATATGACTTTCTAACGCTTTTCTCATGTTTTTACCACAGCAATATTTCACATTTCCATATTATAACATTTATAAAAATATGAGTTCGGCGAATCAGAATTGCATTTTCGTTTAAACTCCAAAAATTGTGTGGATCAATACGTTTTTAGTATTCTCTCTTACTTTTCTGGCTGTGTTTATTTTCGAATTCATATTTATAAAAAAAAAGAAAGGTATTTACCTGAAAATATTATTGACATTGATCGATAGTACGTCAATAAATGAACATTAAATTTGGAACACAAACTATTTCAATTGACCTACAAAGTCGAGTTTCTATTCATATACTTAATTGAAAAGCAATTACCAAAATCTACTGTGTAAAAAAGTGTAATTTTTAAAGATAAAAATATAGCGTAATTTAATCTACGTAAAAGAAAAATGAAACAACTAATCAGAAGAAATTATATTCGATTTTTATTCAAAATTAACAAAAAAAAAAAAAAAAATAAATAAATAATAATAATAAAAAGATGTTTAATTTATACAATTTTGAAAGTTTTGCATTAAAACGTATAAATTATAAAAATGTTACTGTAATGAAATGTATATAAGATACGTATACGTATTAGGTGTAATGTAAATACTGGCTTACTTTTTATTACGAATAGTGACAAACTTTGCATAGATTTATGTGTGAATCAACCTTTAAAACTATTGTATTATGGATTTCATTAATTTTTCAATCATATAAATAAAACATAAATATAGATTTTTTTTAGGTTTTTTTAAAATGTACTTCTTTTAATTTCAAGTGAGCTGAGTGATACACAAACCTATACAAAATTGGAATTATATTTGAAATTTGCATAAATTTACCTCTTCACAGAGAGCAAGCATTCGGCGGGTACTTTCCAGTGACTAAAAAGGTAAAGAACCAAATACTTGATTTAAATTTAATATCTAAAACAATATGCAACATTTTATACATACTTCATCTGCGACGCCTTGTGCTTTTATCTGCAGTTCCTCTAATTCCGTTTTAGGAACTTGAGGCGCAGCCGATTCTTCTACGGGATCAACAGACGGCATTCTATAGAATTGGATTGAAGTTAGTATTATAATACGAATAATAGGAATAAATAATAGTAATAAGCTTATTGCGATTAAATTTAAGTTTAGTTTTTATTTAAGCTTATCTTAAACGTAAAATTAAGTTTCAGTGAAGCTTAAAATCAGTCCAGCTATCAAAATTCAAATTAAATTTAAACTAAGTCTTAATGAAAATGTGGCCATAAAACATTTTAATATTACTTAGTCACAATATTATAATTTTTGTAAAGGTAATATTTATTGTTATTGTGGGTGCCGTAGCTCAGTGGTTAGTGTGTTCGCCTTCTGATCTGTAGGTCGTGGTTCAATCCCCGGCTGATGCATAACAAATTTAATATCGATAAGATTTTTCTTTCGAATGGTACCCACCTGTCGGCAAGCAATTGGCGATTCTTCCGACAGTAACAACTTGCCATGAAAAAGTTTCTTAAAGAACTCTATGACAAAGCTCAGAAAAAGTGATGTCACAAGTGTTCTGCCGTTCGGAACCGGCTAAAATAAGTAGGTCCCTCCTAATACTGTCCAAATTTAAGACGCACAACAGTAATGGAAGAGAAACTCGGTCAATGAGCCCTTTGGGGCTTTAAGTGCCACATATTTATTTTTATTTTTTTTAATATTTATTGTTTAACTTAATTCGGTCCGTTTTCAAAACATTGCTCTGGCTGTCATATGTGGTTGACATAAACAGCTGAATTTCGCTTTGTTGGAAAGCTGTGAAATTTGTCAACCATATTTACTTTGTATTATATTGAGTTTTAAACAATATAATTATTTTTTATTGCATCGAAAATGTCCAAATTTGTGTTAAAGAGGAATAAAAAGCATATGCGGGATGTTTTAATTATCTTTTTTAATTGAAAGTAAAGTGCAGATGAAGTGCATCAATTGCTTGTGGAAGTTTATGGTGAATTTGCTCCAACAGAAAAATTATGACGAGAGTGGTTTCGACGTCTCAAAAGTGGTGATTTCAGTGTTAATGACAAACCTCGGGCATGAGAATGAGAACGCTCGATCTCATGTTGCAAGGCAAGTTAAAACATACTTGGAAACGGTGAAATGGGAGGTCCTACCTCACCCGTTTTATTCTCCAGATATTACCACTTGTTCCGTTCTTTCGAAGAAGTTAAAAATTGGCTCGATTCTAGGATTAAACCAATAGACGAATCGTTTTTTCCAGATGATATCCCAAAATTACCAGAAAGATGGGAAAAACTAGTAGCTAGTGATGGACAATTCTTTCAATAATGTATAAATTCATATTGTTATTAAAGTAAACGCACTACACGTACTACAATAATAAGTTGAATTCTGTCAAATAATCAGATTTAAATTTAAAACCCGAAGTATAAATAGGAATTTATTTCACAACGTGTATGAGACGTTATAATTAGCATTGATTAATTACAAATTTCATTCCACTCTAGTGCAAGGTGACGCGTCCTGTTCAAGCCTTAAGGAAGTCTTTCCAAATCAATTAATCAGTTCCAATATAAGGCTTAATTAGCAATAGTGTTGCAAGCTTTATGAGGATTTGAACATCCTAACAATCTAACCCGCTGTCTTTCGGATATAGGGCTATACTAGTCTGTTCAACTTCACTACTGGGCTAGGAACTCAGTTGGTGTTAAGGCTGGCTTGCGCTATTAGTACTTCGGACACTTCGGTGAGATTTATTTATATCACAGAAAGTGTACATGAGGAGCGAATGAAAAGTCACGTTTCAAAAGACTCTAGTCATGAATAAAGTGATTTCACAAGAATTGTTCCCTTCAGAATTTGTAAATGCCATAGTATATACCAATCACTGTAGCATCACTTAATATCGTTGAGATTTTTGAGTTTGATATTTTTAATTAGGCTTTGCTAACTTGACAGCAAAAGCTTCGATTTGCTTATACATACAGATATGTATGTAGGTTCTACATAGAAATAAACCTAATTTAATATCACATGATTAAAAAAAAAACAATTATACAATACATATCTTTTCTTATGAGTGCTGAAATAATATTGTCACAATAAATAATTATAAAATGTTCCTTTTATATCACGCCTAATCGTCATAAAACTTAATTTAGTGTAATTATTTCGATTGTACTTTGACATTTTTACGGGTATACAATTAATTAGAAATAAATGAAAATGATAAATAAATATTATTCATAGAAACATAATAAAACGAAAACAAAAGTTAACTATTAATATATTATAGTTTAAATTTTTATTTATTTATGTACATAGCAGAAAGAACATTCGTTCAACATTATTTTCACCATTATTTACTTGTAATGTAATGTAATTTACCTGAGTAATTTTACATAAACTGTTTACAACACCAAGAAATATGTGAATTTATGAATTCACAATGTAAATTGAAGGTAAAACTTGCTGAATATCTGAAATTTAAGGAATTGTTAAAAAATACGAATTATTATCACTGTGCTAGAGTACTTTATTGATGAGGACTTTACCAGTTTATGGTTTCTGTATATTACTGGAATGATTGCGTAATTCTTTAGTGACATATAATGTGATCATGCGCAGTGTCAAAGATAAATTAAAATCAATATTTTGTGATGAGAAATTACTATTTGTGTAGGCATGTACGTACTAGAAATGTTCATATCAAAAGGTTGCTTTGAAAACTATAATATGAATATTTTTGACATATTGATATAATATATCAAATTATAAAACTTTTTTTGTCAATTTGAATTATAAAGATTTTTCAAAAGCCATTATTATTTATTTTTGAGTGCACTGTATAGAGTCTTATGGAAAGCATTAATAAATTACATCAATTTTAATTTGATAGCTTTTTAAAATTGTAAGTAAAAAAAAAAATGATCCGGCAACGCTGGAGTATATTGTTTTTTAGAGTAATAAAGCAAAAAAAGCATAATAAATTGTTGCATTTGAAAAACTGAACGTATTTACTTATTGTCCCACCTCAACCGTTAATGTAGATCCAAATACACTCTAATAAAGCATCCCACTTGGAAATATTTGCTATAAACTTCATATTCAATGTTTACTGAAAATGGTTTTATAAAAAAAGTTTCATGTGAATGCTCATTTTACTATTTTGCACAAAATTCATTTTTCAATAAAACTACTGTTTAATTACTTTGACAGTATAGATTGATTATGAAATATCGACATGCTTACGATAGTTTCTTTGAAAAATCTGCCCCGAGCTTCCCAATTCACTCCAAATGGACAGAATTATTGTTATTTTCTACAAAAAAAAAAAAACAAATGAAAAATTGAAAGCGTAATTATGAATACTGGGGCACCTTTGCACGCGTAAAAGGTCAAGGGACAATGTAAGAAATTAAAGAAGAAAATTATATTTTTTCCCACGACAAAAGTTGTTAATATCCAAAGAATGCAACATAACAGTCACTGGAACTGTTATAACACAATTGCAGAGTAACGTAAAATGTATAACAAATTGTGCGTTATCAAAAATGTAGTTATAGTAACAATTAAGATCATCTTTAAGTTAGAATCGACTTTTTGAAAGATTTTTCTATGGGAAATATTCAAATAAATTTATTCTAACTTTAAGATAACCTTAACTTTGTCTGCAACTACGGGCCAATTTCTGCCATGGAAAATCTGTTGTTGTTTTCAGTACAAAATGTAAAATGCAATCTAAAGTGAGCGCTTTCTCGTCGTGCGCTATAATATATCGGACAATCTTACTAGTAATCTGCGTAATCAATCACCCAACAATTTAGATTTGTGAATCAAAAACGTCGTGTGTACGTTGCTGCCGTTGTGTATTTGTGACGGAGAACCAAAATAATGCAACACTGTATACAATTTCGCGCTTTGTTATCGATACTTTTTTTCTGTAAATGTTCCATCTATGAGTAATTTGTTTGGTTTGGAAATGTGAAAAAAGTGAAAAAGTGAAGCCATTTTAAATTATAGGATTAAGCTTAAAGTGAAAAAATATGTTTTATGCTCATATTATTTTGGCCAAAAAAGGGCCATTGGCCAGAGTTTGGCTTGCCGCACATTGGGATAAAAAAATAACGAAGGCTCATGTGTTTGAAACAAATATTGAAAAATCAGTGGAAGGCATAATGCAGCCCAAAGTGAAGCTGGCGTTACGAACGTCTGGACATTTGCTTTTGGGAGTAGTGCGAATATATTCGAGGAAGGCAAAATACTTATTAGCAGATTGCAATGAAGCGTTTGTCAAAATCAAGGTAAATAGTGGTAAAAGTGCTTTTGTAAATAAATAATTTTATGATACTTTCACTTGGGCGGGTATTTTTTTAATGATAATAAATTATGAATACAACTGAAATTGTATATTCAATGAAAAACACAGATGGCTTTTCGCCCAGGCATGGTGGATCTGCCTGAAGGCCATCGAGAAGCTAACGTTAATGCAATCACATTGCCTGAGGTTTTTCATGATTTCGATACGGCACTTCCTGAACTAAATGATATTGATATTGAGGCACAATTTTCCGTAAATCAATCCCGAGCAGACGAAATCACAATGCGTGAAGACTATGGCAGTCTATCGATGTCCTTACATGATGATGGATTTGGAGATATTGGTTTTGAAGGCGATACTCCAGATTTAGTGCGTGGCACATTAGAATCCAATATAAAAGTACGCTTTTTGTTGTAATATTTAATAAATTTATTACTTTTTTTAATATTCAAATCGCAATTAAATGTTTTAAGGATCAACTATTTGAAGATGAAATCATACCAGACGTAACTGAGACAAATGAAGCTAATATTCGATTGGAAGCCAATGAAATAACCAGTTCACGTTTAGACGGTGATGGATTTGGTGATGAATTCGGCCGTAAGAATTGTGATATTGTTGATATATTTAAATTTATTAGACATTCATTTCATACTATGGCGAAATTTGTAATACATTTTTTATTGGGCCAATAAGAACCTGAGTTATTTGAAGACGATTTATTTGGCGAACCACCTTTGGATGCAAATCCTGGCCTTCCTGCTTCAATTCAAATGCCCGAAGAGGAAATAGAGGATGATGTAATTGACAATTTCAATAATGTACCATCTCCTGCATCCAGTTGTCGTGATAATTCGTCGATAAATGAACTCGAAGGTAAAACATGTCTCACCATCACCACTACAATCACAAATTAAATGATTAATATATGCATTGTCTATAAACAGGTGAACATCAGAAAAATGAAGGTAACGAAGAAGTGAGAAGTGACAATGTCGAAAAAGATGCGTTGGAACAATCAGCTGTACAAAATGAGGACGAAAGTTTCGCATTGGCACCTATAGATGCTTCGGCTTATAAGGGCGTAACGAAGAGCAAGAGAAAGCGAAAACTAATTGTTGATGAAATAAAAAATATATCTGGTGAAGAAATGAAGGCACAATTAGCAAATACATCTGACATAGTAACTACGTTAGATCTTGCTCCGCCCACAAAGAGGTGGTGAATTATCCCCAATCGCCTTTATAAATTTCATAAATATAAATGTGTAAAACTTTGTTTCAGGTTAATGTATTGGAAAGAAACGGGTGGCGTTGAAAAGTTGTTTGCACTGCCATCGAGAGCTATTCCAGCTCGAACGTTGTTCACGAATTATCAACGCCATCTGGTATCACACTTTACACAACTGGAAGATTTTTCATGCCTTGGTCCATCCGATCTGCTAGCGTTAGATCATATTCAAAATGAATCCGAGTCTCCGATTATTCAAAATAAAAGAGGACGCAAACGAAAACTCGATATGCTTCCATCGACACAGCAACCGACTGTGGATAATGCTGATTCAACATACCCCACATTAGGACAACCGGAATTGATGCGTGACCAGGATAATTCCGCAGCGCTTTCCCGAATTTCATTGGATATAGGTCCAAATGGAAAAGATAGCCTTTTACCAACTGACTCGGCAATATTTGAAAATATACGCAGCCCCGGACCGATATTCAATATGAATGATATGGGTAACTTGGCGTCTCTCAGCGACATTCCATTTACACCGGGAAATATTCCACATGGGATGGATCATACTGACGATTTCCCTCAGGGCGATTTAACGCCAGGTGGCCTACATCATGGGCAAATTACACCGCACCACTCCGGCATCGAGTCAATTGAATCCATACCAAATTTACCAGCTGATCAGATATCGTCAATATTAAATGAAGCCGAGAATATGGGACACAATGAAAATGCTGCACATCTAGCGAACCTGAATCGTACATGTGAAATTGCATCTGAATGGAATGACTACGATTTTCCAGCCACGCTAGGAATACCGGTAAGTGAGATCGATAATGAGAAAGGTAAATTCGTCTGAATAATTCATTGTTGCATTCAAATATATCTAATATAGAATGCATCAGACGAACAAATGGAAAATGAAACCGATGAACAATTTGAGGAACGAGTTTTAAATAAGCGAGCAGCACAGTTATTCTATGCAGTGAAATCCAGCCTAGTGAAGAGAGATTGTCTATTGCTCTCAGAATTAACAGTGAGAAACTCCAGGAAGCAGGTGATTTTAATAAATCAAAAGAATAATACACCAGTTCTTTAATGACTAATTTTTAACTTCATATTCCACAGGCGGCGCAAAAGTTTTATTCGGTATTGGTCCTTAAGAAATTTCGAGCACTCGATATCACACAGTCTGCACCCTACTCTGACATTACAGTGTGTCGTGGGCCCTTATTTGAAAATCCCAAACTGTAAATTCTTTATTTCTGTTCAAAATCAACTTTTATATATTTTTTTAAGTGAAGCTTTTAAAGAAATTTTGTACCATGTAATGTATGTATATTGTAATAAAAAGTTCGTTATAAATTATTGAAAATAATGAATATATTGTTTTTTATACTTACGTGTGAGTCTAACTTAAACTAAAGGGAGAGTGTTAAAAGGCAGTTATTTGTTGAAGAATTTATAATTCAATTAAATCCGATTGGGATTATGTCGAAAAGCAGAAGCGAATTTAACTTCCAATAAGCTATACAAATTAAAGAAAACAGAACAATAAATTTCATTTTATCTAAGAACATATACTGCGAAATAGCCCTTATTTGAAAAAAAAGTCTACATCCTGACTTATTTTGGCGACTAAAAGCTTTGCATTCTCAAATATATTTTGTCTTTTCACAATGAATTATTCGGAACGCTTGTCAAGAAGTAGGCATTGTTTACACATTTCTAGCAAGATAAATACATAAAATAAAATACACAGTTATTATTTATATAACCAACTTTTATTAAGCCCGATTATTGGGAAAGTACATTTAGATATATTTTAATATGTTAATATTAATTTATTCTTCATATTTTGGTGCAGGGCTCTTTATTTTGCTGTAATCCCGTATTGGTGAATAGAACTAAATAAATGTCAATCAAATTACCGTTTAGTATATTACGCTAAATAAGTTGAATATTTTTGCAATACCTTATATTGTTTTTCTCTATATTCTTGCCATGGCTCGGGATTAGAGGAACGATTCCATGTCACATCAGGATTTCTTGTCGCCAATCGCAGTGTGTAGTACACAGCACCAATAGCTCCAGCAGCTACACACACATATAATGGTATAAGCTAGAAAAACGCATCGATTATGTAATGAAGTAATAAGTTATTATTTCACTTACAGCTGGATTTTTCTTAATACTCTGTAGTCCGATACCTTGCATTTTTAGATCAAATCTATAAGAAGTACACAAAAGTATAAGACTAATATCAATTTTACTCAAACCACCAGCCAAATTACCTTTTTCCTCAAATTTGCTGGCAAAAATCAATTTATATTGTCAATTAGAGATGGTTGCTATATTGGTTGCTATTATGAACATCGATAATTAGAATCAAAATAATAAAAATTACTTCTTCGATTAATAATTGACAGCTAAAGACTGGCCGACATTTCATTATGAGTTTTTACTGACAAACTGATAGAATTCTTGAATATTTGCAAATTTTGCATAAGGGAGCTTGGTTAAATATATAAACCAGAGACAATTTCCATAAGAAACCTGTCGAAATCCTATTCTAATTTAAATGTGATTCTAATTTTTATAAGATGCACATCAGAACGATGAACAATTTTAGCGTATTCGAAAAACTATAAAAAATAGGAATTTCGTAATTTTAAAGTAATCCTTGGCAAAGATATGAATCCTTTTTCATTCTCTTCTGGAAAAGAAAATATCCGATATTTCAAAAATTTAATGCAATGTGCAAGTAAATAACTACTCCAACTATTACAATGTCATTTAAGTTAATTTTGTGACTAATAACTGATATTTGGAAAGTAGAGCTTTAAGATTGTTTTATAGCGTTTGAAAAAGCAATGGATTTGCTATTTCATAATCTTGATTTTGCTTTTTTTAAATATGTTTTTATAGTCAAAGTTAATATCAAAATTAGTATAGGGTTTATGACAGGCTTTTACTTATGAAAGTCGATAATTAATTTAGGATTACCATGATTTTGATTATAACCACATGCCAATAAGAATAAAAAGACGCGGCATGTAACATCGGCATGAGTACTTTCACGCAACATAAAGCAATGAATTACAAAAGTATATGTTATTTATTAAATTTTTTACTATACTACATATACAAATTTATTTTAATCCCCTTTTCGACTGTCTCACTCTCGTGTTTTTACAGAATTTTGTATATATCTATCTTACTTGATATAAAACTCGATACTAAATTGAGGATAATCTTACTTTTGGCTATAGCCCAGTAATAAAATGTATTATTACTGTAATCCCTTTTTCAACCATCTAAGTCTGCTTCAAAGTACGGTCTTTTTGACTGATTTTTACATGGGAAATATATTAAATAAATCGATTCTAAATTCAACTCTAATTTGTCCGTAACTATGAGATAATGGATAAAAGATGCAAAACAGGTGTTCATTTAACACCACCTTTTTATTTCAGCATGATGGTATCATACGTCACATGGTTCTACTCTACGTCACTTATGCTATACATTTAATTTAATTTTAAAAAAACCAATGACAATAATATGGATAGAGAGAGGTGAAATCCTTTATAATGTATAGTATTTGTATATGTTATTTTACACAAGAATAATTTTTCACTAATGTATGAAGAATCTTAACTTTGACATTAACAGTTAGTTACTACGATCCGATACGATACGCTTGGACTAAATGAACCATCAACTTGAACGCACTGAACACATCAAGATGGAGTTATTTTGTTGATCCTTTTGATAGAACTTTGACAACCATTAAATTGTTATTGTGATTTATATTTCTTCCTTGTGTATAATGTTGTAGTTAAATCTAGATAATGTGTTTTGTTGTGAATGTAGATAAATAAGTTAAACTAAATTAATACCAAATTATAGAATAATTATTAAAATGCAAAATTCATAAAGTCAACAATTGATATTTTCCAAAGTCTACAAAACAGTAGTAAAAAGGATAATAATTCATAGTTGGGATTTTCTCTATTAACTTACCACACCCTTCCGACGTCGTAAATAATAGTGTACGTATTCGTATTTGCATAATTATGTTAAAGATATTAGTTGCAATATTTATAAATCCCTTGAAATGATTTTAGTGTTTCTTTTAATTAAAACTCAAGCAATTTAAATAAGATCAATCTATTGGATTCTATCTATAAAATACATACCATATTTACAAATGTGTGTGTATATGGCTGTAATAATGTGTGTCAAGTTATGGTGTATTTCACAAATTGTTTGTACGTATATAAGTATATACTTGTGTACATGTAAATATGTGCATACGAATATCTTTTCCATAAGGAAACATAATGGGAACAAGGGTGTGTGCCCAAAAAATAAAATAAAATATGATAAAGTTATACGTCACACTATCGCTTTAACTTTAAATTAAACCCAAGTTAAATGAGTCATAAATATTAATGATTAATATTTTGATACAAGCATTTCCAGCAATATCCAAACTAAACTTAGTCAGACTTTAACATAATCAGAGTTTAGATACAAATAACCTGAGAATAGATATTTTATATTATAAAAGTACTTAGTTCACGTAAAAACAAATTCATTTAAATTGAACTTGTAAGTAACAATTTGTATACAAATATTAATAAACAATACAATCAAAGTGTAAAAGTAAATGTCAGATTATTCATAAACATAAATATTGTTTAAAACAAAGCCTCACAAATATCTGTCAATTTGTGCATTACATTTTCCATACATTGCACATTTAGATGCTGCAACTTATTGCATGAAATGCATATATATTTTTTTCAGCATAATAAATATATGTTAAAGTATAACTAGCTATTGTTGCTTTGTTCTGTAAGCTGCGAAATATGATAGCGTACACGAAAAAACTGTCAACGAAAGACAAATACTTTGGAGGAATATTCATAGTTGGTAATAAAGTGTACTCAAAGAAGTGTGCCAGAAAGTGAGAAGCTGTTGAAATGTTTACAAGATTATGTTTTAGAGAGAAATTTACAGCTGAATTATGTAAAACGCGACAAGGCTAGTCATTTTACTTTATATGAGTTTTGTTTTTGTATTTTGGAAAGAACAGAAGCAAAATGTTGGCAAATCAATGTGACTCATTGTAACACGTTTTACATAATACTACAGTTAATGATAAATAAAAAAGGTATCTAAATGGTGTTAATAAGTCTTGCTTACACATTATTTGATTAGCTTCATATTTATATTTTTCCGTCGTATGTATATGGTTTATTATTATTATTTTTTTTAAATTCATATTTCGAAAGATCTTTTATGTATGAAAGATTTTTCTATTACAAACTATATATATATTCGGAAAAATACGAATCTCTTTCGATGATGTTACACAAACGGTCATGAACACGACTTATTGTTTTCAATCAAAAATGAAAACTATCGTAGAGTAAAAACCTCTCGCGGACGGTCACGAAACGATCGGTCATCAGGAGACAAATTAAAGTGTCATGAGACAGTAGAATATACATATAAATTTGTAGCAAAAGCGAAAATTCAACACGCATAACCACACAAATAACTCGTTTAACGAAGCAAAAGTGATATATCTGTTCTCGTTTCCTCTTGTAAAACACAGAGAGTGAGAGACATTCTGTTGTAGCAGCATATTTTAGTGATTTAGAGAGAATCCACTAAATCAGGAACATTTTTACCGTAAATAAACAACAGCATTTTTAAATATAAGTATTATTGGTTTCTTTCTACAGGAAATCCTAAAACTTATGCAAAATGGAAGGCGTATCGGATATGACTGCGATACCAGAGATTGATGAGGCAGGAATAAATAATAATTTAAAAGTTCGATATAAAAATGACGTGATATATGTATCCTTTTTGAAAAAAAAATTAAATAAAAAATGCAAATGTTATATTGTAGACATTTTATAATATCCTAATTTTGAAGATGAAATTTATAATTTCAAATATAAATTAATTATTCTATTTTTGTTAATTTATTAATGATATATTATATTTAAAGTATGTACTATATGTGAATTTGGATATTCCTAAGCATTACATTAGACTTATACAGGATCCATTTTGATCGCTGTGAATCCTTACAAGCATTTAAATATTTTTAATAAGGTAATTGAATATAATTAATTATGATAAGCATTTATTTTAAATAATTTAATATTATTTACAGGATTATGTACTTAAATATTCTGGGCAAAAGTTGGGAACTTTGCAACCACATGTTTTTGCGCTGGCGGAAGCAGCCTACAGGAGCATCGTAGAAGATGATATCAATCAAGTATATATTATCATTAATACAATATAATAAAAACAAAAAAATTCACTTTCTTATTATGAATTTTCAGTCTTGTGTTATATCTGGTGAATCTGGTGCAGGCAAAACAGAGTCTACAAAATTTATTCTTCAATATTTATGTGCCATAACTTCGAATGTGTCTACATGGATACAACAGCAAATATTAGAGGCGAATACTATTCTTGAAGCATTTGGTAATTATTCTAATGAAATAGAATATTTTACTTAAATAAAAAGTACTTTTAATAAACAGATAGTCAATCAGAGAAGTGTTGCGCCTAAGGCCATCTGTGCGAATGTCGGCAAATGATAATTGTACTAGAATTTCTATTAAATTTCAAATCGTTCCATCGATCTATTCTTTGTGTACAAGTCATTTGAAATAGTCGTGTTTGTAATTTTTTTTTTAAACAATGCATTTGAACTGGTACACCCATAAAGGCGTAGATAATTAAAAAATGTTTTTTCTAATTGAATTGCATAGAATTGATATTAAGAAGACCCAAAGAGGAATATCTAATTTAAAATAATCTATTTTTGAATTTCAGGCAATGCAAAAACTATTCGAAATGACAATAGTTCCCGATTTGGAAAGTTTATGCAAGTTTGCTTCGATTGTAAATACTGTATAAAAGGTTGTATTATACAAGATTATTTGTTGGAACAATCGCGTATAACATTTCAGAGTCCTGGAGAACGAAATTATCATGTTTTATATCAACTGGTTGCACAGGGGCAAAAAAATGAAGAAATGGCTAAAAATTTCCATTTAAAGACGGCGAATTTCTATCAATATTTAAATGCATCCGGTAGTGTTTGTATTGACACTGAAGTGGAAGCGAAAAAATTCGAAGCTCTTACGATGGCATTCACAGTATTGCAAATTCCACAAAATCTAATTGATGGTGTTTTTAAAGTATTAAGTGCCATTTTATGGTTAGGCAATTTGGAGTTTTCCGATGTGGACGGTGAAAGGTGTGATATTACAGAAAATGATAAGGAAATTTCTAGCACAATTGCTGATTTGCTCGGACTGAAGGTCGAGGATATGATCCATGTTTTATTACGTCGTCAAATCAATGTAAGAGGCAATATTACTGAGATACCATTAAAATTGCCGGAGGTAAATAATTAATTAAACATAGATAAAAACAATTTTAATTAAAAAATATCTGTACTCACTATTTTTTAGGCTATTGAAAATCGTCATGCCATGGCAAAAGCATTGTATTCTCGAACGTTTGCATGGCTTGTAACAAAGATCAACAGTTGCACAAATCCAGGACAGGATAGTACACAATTTCTGGGAGTTTTAGATATATTTGGATTTGAAAATTTTACAAGAAATTCTTTTGAACAACTTTGCATAAATTATACCAACGAAAAGTTACATAAATTTTTTAATCATTATGTATTTGCATTGGAACAGGATCTTGTGAGCATGCAATACACACACACATATATCATACAATATAGTTAAATAATATATTTCTTATTATTTTGTAGTACAAGCAAGAGGAAATTTTATATTCTCACATTGAATTCACCGACAATTCATTGTGTTTAGAACTGATTGAGAGACCACCTAGATGCATTTTGAAACTCCTAACCGAACAATGCCATATGCCAAAAGGATCTGATTCTGCATATTTAAATAACTTGCATGCTGAATTCGAGTATAATCCATACTATGTCAAGGGCTTTGATAGACGACATTGGGAAACGGAATTTGGTATTAAACATTATGCTGGTTGTGTGGTTTACACTATTCAAGGATTTGTTGACAAGAATCGTGATGTACAACAAGATGTATTATTTGATTTTATGAGTCGTAGTGAGAATATATTTGTGCGGGAACTTTCTACTTATCAAGTAAAATTGAAATTAGAAAATTTATATAAAATATAAAATTAATATGTTTTAACAATTTCAGGATAGCTTGACGCTACAATTACAATCTCAAGCAACCGTACAACGAGGTACTTCTAAAGCGAAATTCACTGTAAGTGATAGTTTCAGACAACAATTGCAGAGCTTAATTGATGTTTTACAAAGCACACGACCATGGAAAGTATAACTATTACACTAGTTTTGTTGTAGCACTCTTGTTGAGTATACATTTTGTAACGAATATATAAAAATTGTATTCTATTTATACACTTGTAGGTATGTCCGTTGTATAAAACCAAATTCGGAAAAACTTCCTGATAGCTATAATGAAACGATGGTATTGGATCAGTTAAAGTATTTGGGCATGTTAGATATAATAAGAATACGTCGCGAAGGTTATCCATTTCATTTAAATTTGGATTATTTCATCAAAAAATATAAATGCTTGCTAAAGTGTTGTGGCACAACGGAGCAGGTCGTAAAGAGTATAATTAATAAAGTTCATCTTTTATCGAATGAATGGCAAATTGGTAAAACAAAAGTATTTCTGCGTCCAAGAGCTTATGAACAATTGGAAGATTTGCGCAAAGAGACTGTTAATTCGAATGCGATCATAATTCAACGAAATTGGAAACGTTATATAGCATTAAAACATTACAAAACCATAAGAAATGCAACATTGAAAATACAACATTCATACCGTGGATGGAAGTTGAGGATCAAATTTTTACGTATGAGACGCTCTGCTATCATTATTCAAAGTCATCTTCGTGGCGTATTTGCTAGAGAGGTAATCTTACAATGGCTTCTATGGATAATATAGCTGATTTAATTTTGAAGTTGCGAATATGAAAAACAAGTATTATAGAACTAAATCCAGGTTCATCTAAAATCAACCTTAAAGCAAGAAAATTCGTTTATGTGCTTTTTTTCCTTTCGGCGCATTTACTTCAAAACTACTAAACTGATTTTGAAAGATTTTAGTTTAATCGAAAGCTTATTTTCGTGGTTTTATATTAGCTGAAGACGAAGATACCCCCGAATTATTTTATTAGCTTTTAGTATTTTCTTTCAAAGGCAGTCCTTGTTTGTAATGTAAAAAAAAAAAAAATTTATATTTAATGATTAGTATCTTTCAATCTACAGTAGTTACAGCAAAACCGAACACATATTTTCCCCATATAGAACAATTTGAATATTTAGAAAATATATTAAGGTACATTAAACGTAATCCGAATCGGACTAAATTCAATATGGACCTTATTTTATTCAAATTGTTACTGAAAATACTTTTCGAAACAACTTTTATTGGTGATATTTAAAATATCTAACGGCCGTTTTCATAATGTCCGGTTAACTTTGCCTTTAACCAGAGGATAACTAACCGCCTGATACTAGGTGATAGAGAGAAGTGACGCTTTCGTTTTCAACGAAGTACGGTCAATATTGTGAAATTTTTTGAATTTGAATTATAATTTAATAGGTGATTTCACACCAAGCTCGTTACGTCGTTACTTGATAGTTTTTGTGTATATTTTAACGAAGTAATATATAATATATATTTTCCATTTTTAAAATAACTATATTAAAGTTATTTTAGAAAAAATTTATTTATTATATTCATATAATCATATATTTATTTACTATAATCAGCTGTCAATTGTAATTATGGTTAGCAGCTAACCAATAGTCAATGCTCGCGTTAAGTTAACCGCAACTTATCTTTTTATCGGACATTGTGAAAACACTTTTTATGTTATTTTTCGTATAAGTTCTGATTACGTGCTAACCGGACATTGTGAAAACAGCCCTAAGCGTTTTCTGTAAAGCCAATGCCGCCGACAATATCTTTAAATTTAAATATCCATAGATGTTTTTTGTGGAAACCTCTTACAAAATTCTTTTTCTTTCAAAATACTCAAAGATAATCCCATTTTTATCTCACTATTTTATACTTCACATAAGTTTTTTTTCATAAAAGTCGATGTTGTTGAGCATTTGTGAGTTAATTAACCTTATTGCGGTTGTCGATTGTCGATTCTATTGGCAGAAGCGCTCAAAATACCATATTCCTAAAAAAATAGATTTATTTGCTTACAAAAATTGCAATCACATGCTTTCAGATAATATGGTATGTTTTCGTGATGGATAATTTTTACTGGCTACAATTTTCCCAGCATAAAATCAACGTCTTTCTTCCAAGAAACTGTGTCGTTGCTCTCTAAAATTTTAATTGATAGATATTTTCTTGGCTTTATTGAACGCCTACTTGCAAAAATTATTAATAGCTATTACAAAGTTTAGTTTTTTCAAGATTGAAAAAATATATTTGACGTTTCAAGAACACACTTAACTTGAAACTATGTCAGTTAAATACAGAAAAATTCAAGTTTACCTTGCATTGTGTACTTTAATATATTCTACCGATTGTAGGTTGCAGCAGCATTACGAGAAATGCGTCGTGTTGACGAAGAAATGAAGAAAAGAGAAAAGAGTAAGGAAGACACTCAGATCACGTCTCAAGATAAAGAAGCAACTAAAGCTTTAGAAGACTGTGAAAGGTAAGTTATTCCAGTGAATTTGTGAATTGTTTTTTTTTTTGTTTGTTTTTTAATTGTCCATAAATTTATATTCATACTATACATATTCATAGATTGGTTGAAGAAGAAATGATTGTGCTATCACAAATGGCGGAACAAATCAATTTGAGAAGTAAACAAATTACGAATGATTCGCCGAAAAATATGGATGGCAAGCCAACAGCTACGGTTGGCGATACATATCAACACAGTAATGAATCTGTAGATCTGGACAATCTGTTTGCATTTTTAAGTGAGGCCACACCAAACACTTCAACAAATCCACTGCTGGAAGAGATAAGCGACAAAATGGACAATCTTGTACAAGATTTGGATGTGGAGGTAATTTGTATTTATTTTCAAATATTAGTGAGCATCTGTGTGATAATAAATTTTTTCACTCAGTTGGAACATTTTATTCAACGAGAAGCCGAAAATAATTTAACAGAGATTGCTACAAAAATATCAACTAACAAGGGCGTTCCTTCACTACCTGAACCAACAATGCCCCCACCACCACCACCAACAATTGGGACGATGGAAAGAGATAATCAAAATAACGAAATTAATACATCTATAATGCTGACGGCGAATAAGAAACCAGAACCAATATATGAAGCTGTAATATCTAAGGAATTATTTCAAATACCTTCGAATACGTCCGAGTTGCGTAGTAATGAACATTTCAAAAATGCCAAAAATGAGGTGAAAAAATCGTTCGATATGGACTTTAATAAAAAGCAACAGCAGCAACAACAACAAGAAAATCATCAACAACAACAGCAGCAGCAGCAGCAGCAGCAACAGCAACAACAATTGCTACAACAACGAAATCTAAGTTCACCACCGCTACCACCATTGCCACCAACGTCAAAGGCGCACTCCATTTTGAAAGTTCCCGAACAATTCACCGATCGTGAACAACGTCGCAAACATCGTGTAGAGAAGAAGCTATTGGAAATGAATACCACTAAGCAGGAATTGCAAAAGGATGTATACAATAATGATGTGTATTTTGATATATTAGAATTTGCAGAAAATTACTTTAATACTCATGAACGCACACCGGAGGGTACAATCATAGCCACATTGACACGCAAGGGAAAGAACAAGAACGATTTAATTCCCAAATATGAAATGGTGACATTTTTGCGGAGTGAAAAAATTCCTACATCACATATACATATGTATGATCCAGAAAATGTTCTATTGGCTTGTAATATTTTTCGGGTAAGAAAGTGGAAGAAGAAATGATGATCCTTATTATATGAAACCACGTGACTATTTATTATCACATTAAGTTACCGAAAGGCGAACGTTGTTACTTTTTTTTGTTATCAATCTAATGAAATGGTCCAAATTAAAAATATTTAACATGCAGTTTAGTTGGTGTTACTTTAAAGCAACACTTTAAAAATAATATAAATATATTTGGTATATTTTTTCTATTTTTATACCAGGAACTATGTAAATATATGCGAGGTGAATTGAGTGCGGAACGGGAGCTCCAATCAATTCAGTATATAATTGGTTTGGGTATTGAGCGAGAGGAATTACGGGATGAAATCTATGTGCAGTGTATACGTCAAACTACAAATAATCCTCAAGCTGAATGGACTGATCGACTTTGGTTATTGATTTGCCTAACAATAGTGGCATTTCAGCCAAGTAAACTATTATTTAGGTAGGCAGCATAATAAGGAAATGATTAAAAATTGTTTAAAATGTGAATTTTATTTGGAACTACACAAAAACATCTCTTGCTCTTTTTGTTTTAGATATTTTGTTTCATACCTTAAGAAAAATTTGGAATCTTTAGATGGCAAACTTAGACAATATGCTCAATGGTGCTTTGATAATTGTAAATGTACAAAGGTGTCAGCTCGTTTATATGCACCATCCAGTGTCGAAGTGGCGGTAAATTGATCTACTATCATTTAATATATTCACACAAATATGGCTATAATAAATTTTCTATTATCTATTCCATAGGCAATGCGACGTCTCGGAACTATAGTTTGTCGCTTTTTCTTTTTAGATGGGCGAACAAAAGCAATCGATGTACATCCAACTGATACTGCCGGTGATGCTGTATTAAAGCTTGCCGATAAGCTCAATCTAACAAATACAGAAGGATGGGCAATATTTCAATCACGACCCGATAGTGAAGAACATGTTAAGACACATGATTATCTGTATGATATTATTGCTGCATGGGAAATGAAACAAATGAAAACACAACCGGTATCTGCGAATAGACGATCAACAGGTGGTACACAATCTGGTGAAAATCGATTTGTATTTAAGAAAAGATTATTCAAATCGACTCGGGAATTATCTCAAGATCCTGTTGAGGTGAATATGCTTTATGCACAAGCTGTTTATAGTGTTGTAAAGGTAAGTTCTAATATAGAGTTCTTTTGATAACGTAGTTCAGCGGAAAATGTAAAATATGGACTATTTCAATAATTTCTTACTCAGGGAAGCAATCAAAATTGTGTTTTAGTTTTTACAGCTATTATAAATATATCGATTTTGTATGGGAATCTCTCTAATGGGGTAGAAAGAACATATGTATGTTTGGAGAAATGTTGATTATGAAAAAATTAATGATGGTCAGTCATACATTTCACAGCCATGAGGTTATTTGGTGATTTTCAGGTGTTTTTATATTCGTTTTGTATGGGAGCCCCTTTAACGCTTGGAGATAGAGCATAAGTATGTTTGGGGAAAATGTTGGAAAGCAAAAACGAATGTGAGTTGGTAATATATTTGGTCCGTGTGGGGGCAGCATGGGAACGATGAGAGGGATTTTTTTCTTTTTTCAATAAGTTAATTTTGTTATTACAGCGCCCTTTAAGGGGTAAACTATGTGACCGAACTCATTCAGTTTTGCTTCCGAATATTTTTCCTGGACTTACAGACTCTCTATTTTCACTTTTTAGCCGGCTCCCCTTCAAAATGAAGGTAAAAACACCTGAAAATCGAAAAATATTCCCATAGCTACTGAGGAATTGCCATCAATTTGTTCTCCCCGACATTTCCTTCAAACATGCTTATACCCTATCTCCACCCTTTAGCAGGTTTTTCGTACAAAATTTATGAAATCACTATAAAAACTACAAATGCGTTATATTTTCGCTTTCTTGTGAACAAATGTTTGAAATTATTCAAATTTAATGTTTTTCGTTGAGCCAGATGGCCGCCTAAATGTTCATAAATCGATACATTAGAGCAGATTCACTTTCACTACAGACAAAAAGTAACTCAAAATACAATTATAGTTCTTAATTTCGTGCTTCTGCTATACGTTTTCATAAAATAAATGGAAAAATCAGTGCAAATGTACTTCTCGACTATATTTTTAAACAGTTTTAATCTTCCTAATTCCTTAATAAAGACTTGAAAATGAAAAAATTATTTCAAATGTAAAATTGTGTTAGACAAAATTTAATTGAGAAATTGTTTTAGATCCACAATTTTCTACAGTTCATATTTAATATCAAATTTGTACTTAATTTTTCCAAGTCTTGAAAAAAGTTGATCCACTCTAATGTACCTTTTACATGATTGCATTAATTTTTTTCTAAAAATTCTAATGAAATTTAATTGCTCACAGTGCGATGAGTTTCCTGTTAGCGAAAAAGTTGCCCTTCAATTGGCTGGCTTACAGTCTCAAGTGGCACTAGGTGATCCGTCGAATCAGCCCAAACCCGAATATTATTCGGATATAAACAATTTTCTGCCCGAGCGTATATCAAAGACACGCGAAAAACAATTCTGGATACCAATTTTAGCTCAAGCTCATCGACAATATGGTGCATCACGAAATGAATTAACTGCCAAAGTTCTATACTTAAGCTGTGTTATGCAGTATCCACTATATGGAACCACAATGTTCAGTGTAATATATAAGGGATATTGGAATTTTGGAAATAATATAATATTAGGTGTAAATCACGAAGGCATAATGCTCATACAGACAGAAGATAAATTTGTGCTGTATCAATTTAAGTATAACGATATTGAATCGATAATGTTAGATCCAAGTGATTGCTTTATAACGATAACGCTCAATCGAAATTCTCATCAGGATAATATACCAAAAGCTCAATCGAAACATCATAATATACCTGCAGATATACAAAGGTGTTTTGTATTTGAAACGCCCGAAAAGAATGAAATCGGTTCATTGATAATATCATATTGTCCGGCTTTATCCAATTGGATAATGAATAATTTTGAGAGTTCAAAAAAAACCAAAGGTCTTACGAATGAGGATCGTTCACGTTTGTATCAAAATGTGGTGCTCTGTCGTCGGCAACTTATCGATTTGGAAATTCTACGTAAACCACAAGAAACGGGTGGTTTCTTCAGGAATACACTGAGAAGACTGTCCAAGCATAGATTGGAGAAACTGCGAGCAGAACAACGAAATACTCTACAAGATCATGGTGAAACATACAAAGGTTATCCGCATTCATTTTGGGCATTTAGTCGTCAACCAATGCCACAATGCCTAAGTAAGCTTCCCGATCAAGAAGAGACAATTATGCTGCAAGTATATCAGGCAATTCTTTCATACGCTGGTCTAGGAAATTCTGGTACATAAATATTGTGATATGAAGTAGATGTCAAATGATTAATTTTTGTAAATATTTTAGGTGAAAATATTCAAAGAGCCGAAGATGAACATATAACCATTGTCCAGTCAATCATGGATAAGTGTATGCGAAAGGAATCATTCATCAATGAACTATATCTTCAGTTGATCAAACAGACAACTGATCATCCGGATCCAAATTCGCGTGTAAATTTAAGACATTGGGCACTCTTATCATTGTCATGCAGTGTAATTTTGCCACCCATGAAGCCGATAAGAAAATATTTGCTGGGTCATTTAAAACGTAGTGCCAGTGATTTCATAACCGAAGAAGGAAAATATGCACGTTTTGCAGAGAAAGTAAGATTCACAAAACACTGCAGACATAATTGCATTAATATTTTCCATACTTTTAGTGTTTCTTTCGAACTCAAGGAACAAGACGAAGACAATGGCCTCCAAGCAGAGAAGAAATTCTATGCACAATTAATCGCAGACCATGTTATGCTAGATTTCATTTTATGGATGGACAGTTTTATTCAATCGAATTTCAGCCTAGCTCTACTGCTGCCGAAGTTATGGAAGCTATTAAGAAAAAGATTGGATTACAAGAAAATGCTAAAGGCTATGCCATTTACGAGGTATTGGGAAGTTCAGAAAGAAGCCTCTTAATGGAGGAAAAAGTTTCAGATGTAATGGCAAAATGGGAAAAATATAGAAATGCATCACAGCATGCATTGCATAGTCAAGTATGTGGATAATTATCATTATTATTATCATTATTATTATTAATGTTTTTGTTTTTTCCCGCAATATTCATAGGTTAACTCAGCAACTTCAAACTGCCGATATCAGCATTATATGTTTCTATTTAAAAAGCATTTATTTTTTGATGATTTTATTAATTTGGACGATCCTGTTGAGAAGGAATTATTATACCATCAGATATTGCAAAGTTTACGCAGTGAACGTTTTCCCATAACCGAAATGGAAGCAATAATGCTAACTGCCCTCCAAGGTCAACTTGAATTGGGCGATTGTGATGGTGTCCTGCACGATTACAGAGTGATTGCTAGTCATTGTCTACCTCCGAGATTTGTTCCGAATATTCCACATGAAGCTGTTGCTATGCATCATCAGAGTCTACGAGGGATGCTATCGGCAGAGGCAAAGAAATCTTTTCTGAATTTAGTTCAAAGTTGGCCCCTGCATCGTGCCACTATATTCGATGTGATGGTAAGTGTATTTGTGTGTGAAATTATACAGAACAACAGAATTTACTAAAAAGCGCGCAAGATATTTGGTAATACATTGAATGTACGAGGGTAGTTTGAAAAGTCTCCGATCTAACCTAAGATAAGTCTCCACACTTTTCACCGTGATGCTTCCATCTCTTTATCCCGTCCAAATAGTACTGGGCATCTTTCTTTCCAAAATAATTGTTTTACGAATGTGATGAGTCAACTCGTTTGGAAAAATTCTATGTCCTTCGAGCATAACATTTAACTTAGACAACAAAAATAGTTGCTTGTGGCTAGATCTGGTGAGTTTTGGAGAAATAAATTTTTTTTTTTCCACAAACGTAGCCTTTTATCTGCAATTTCTACCTTCAACTTGTCAAATAGTAATGGCTTTTTCGTTTTCGAAGATCGTTTATTAAGATATCTCCATGAATATATAAAGAAATTATAATCGCCATAACTTTCCCAGCCGTAGAAACAGTTTTGCTTCTTTGGAGCCTATTATTCCTTCATAGTCCACAGTTTTGACTGTATTTTTGATTTGTGCCGCCTTTAAGGAAGATCGAGGAGTCATCGAAGACTTGGCTCGTACTGAACGAACCGGAAAAGTGAAGAAAATTGTACTCGAAAACCGTAATTTCTGCTTAAGAAAGATACCACACAAACTTAGCATGTCCCATGAGTCCGTTGTTTCGATTTTGATCGATAATTTGGACATGAGATGCACTGCGGCAAGGCTCGTTCCAAAAAACCTAAATTTTTTCTATGATTGTGATCGATTTTCTAACTTAAAAACTCAATAAACATACGGGTATCGACCATCGTATTCACCAGATTTGACATCGTGTGAATACCGCCTCTTCCCGTAAACTGAAAATCCTGAGTACCTGAGTTTTGAGTCGAGTAAAGCCATAAAACAAAAATCGACACACATTACTGCCATTGATTGATTTAACCAGCTGTTGTTAACATACTGGTTGATTAGATTAGATTGGTGAGTGCTAGACACTTGCTGTCTATGGCACTGCGTCCGTTTCGAAACTATTGTGCCATACCCGAGTTTAATATTGGAATAGGTTATATCCTCCTTTTTTCTCAAATAACGTTTTGATTCTTGTGAGTTCAAGTTCAGACAGATAGGTTGTAGTAGTTACCTCCCTATTTGATAGTTTCCCCTCAAACATGGCATCATATTTAAGGATACTTGGGGGGAAAATGTTCATGCCTTTGAAAATTCCCGGTACTTTATTGACAGAATATGTTCATAACCTCTGCTCTCTCATTCTCTCATTTTAATTTGACGGTACTCTAGCGATGTTATCGTTTCAGTGTTTGCAGTTTTTGAACTTCTTTTTTCATGGCGGAATACAGAATTCCCTTTCACAACGTCTAACTCATTCAGGATTCCTCTCTCAAACCACTCTTAACATATCAAATTGCTTGCCACATTTTTTTCTCTTGCTGTTGTTCTATGTTATTATTTATACATATTTTTGCTTCTTAAAAATTCTTTTAATAATTATTTTGAATATATAGCAAACCTTTACATCCAATTGGCCACGAATACTATGGCTGGCTGTTGATCAAAATGGCATACATTTATTAGAGCATCGATCACGTAATGTACTCTGTACACATGATTATGCATCGATTACATCATATTCTCCTAATCTTAACTCTTTGATGATATTTACCGAGACAGATAAAAAGCAATCCAAAGTTATACTAAGTACATCACAGGTAAATGCATAAATTATTTTATATAAATTGATAAATGAATGATTGATTTTTTTTTCGTTCAATTTACTCGATTTCTTCTCATAGGCATTCCAGATAGCAACATTAATTAAGGAATATTCTGAAATCGTTAAAGTTAGAGGGCACAACTTAGCAAATTCAATGGTTTAATCAAAATTACAAATGAAACAAAAATATTCATAATAACATATTTCATTACATAACTATAATTATTATTCGAATGTATTATCATAGTTTTTATGAATTATATATTGAAACACCACGGTTGTCGCAATTCGGATTAAAATGTATGTATGTTTTTTTAAGTATCAGACTGTTCAGAGATGATCACGATGATACTTAGTTATATGTTTGATCATGTTTGATCATCATGTCGAATAATATGCAAACGCATGAGATTAGCTAGTTAAAAAAAGTCTTACAAAATTAATTATAAGTTGCATAAATTAAGTACTATTCAGTAATTAAGTAATATTCAGAAAAGTGCATTCAGTAATTATGATTATTATTTTATAACTATTATTATTATTATAATTATTTGATATTTGTTTTGTTTTGTTTCTCAATATTTGTTTAATTTTATATTCACACACACACACACACTATGACTTTTGTGTATATATAGTATATATATATATATATATGCCTTATGATAATACTGAGTTTATACGAAATTATTAAAAGTAAAACGTATATTTCTTTTCTAACTAACTAATTTTAATTTTAAACTTTATTTATTTATTGATTTATACTTAGATGTGTGAGTGTCATTTTTTGTTTGTTGTAATTTTCGATTTTTTGCGCGCTCTTGTTTTTTAGGAAACAACCTTCTTAATTGATTGATAATAAATTCTTAATACAAATACAATTTATTACTATACAACATATATGTATATTAAATCACATTCACGCACACAAAAACATACACGCACATGCATCGGTATGTTTACAGAAATGTAATCCTATTTAACTCACTACACATACAAGTTACGTAAAAAATATTTAAATATTCATCTAAATCTAAATATCGACTCGTTTTGTATGTGTTTAAAGTTGTTGGGGTTTTTTTTTTCTCTCTCTCTCTCTCTCTCTCTCTCTCTTTGTTTTATGTGCATAAACATGTATTATCTAAATTCGATTTAATCCATGGTATAAATTTGCTAACTCTTGTATATACACCAGGATAACCTTCTCGTCCACAACCAACTCCCCACGATACAATGCCCACGATAAAATATTTAATGCCATTCGATAATAATAATGGTCCACCACTATCGCCTTGGCATGAATCCATATTTGGTCGACCAGCGCATAACATACTCGTTGTTATTCTTGTACTTTTGTACTTTTGATTGCGACACTCACTTATAGACATTATAGGTACTTTCACTTGATTCACAATTGACGGCAATTCGCCGCCTTCAGCCGTGCGACCCCAACCAACAACAGTTCCAATGCGTCCTAAAATATAGCAAATACAAATATTTATAGCTCTTAGTAATATTATTATTATTATTATTATTATAATTATTATAATTATTATTATGATTATTTATTAACGTTTATATACAATACAATATATAAAATTGGTTTAATTAAAAATATGAACATATGCATTTATGAAATAATTGAAATGTTTACAAGTGTTACATTATTTAATGAATTAACATTCAATCATAAACGCGCTAAGAAATCTGTCAATTTTTATGAATATTTTATGAATCTTACAAAAGGCCATTTTTGATTTTCTAAATGATAACGAAGAAAACTCAGTCTATCTTCGAAATCTATCAACATCTTCGATATACAATATAATCAAGAACAAGCTGATATCAATAAATATCATTTAATTTCTTTCTTTTCAGAAAAAATTTCGCTAAAATGTATAACAAGATTTTTCGAAATTATTCCCCAACACTTAAAGTAAAGTTGACATTTCTTTCTGATTCGATTTTTTCCAATCGATTTTGTTAATATTGGGTTCGTTTGCAAGACTCAATTGTTGAGCTAACACTACCGTATATATCCTTTGACTATGCGCATGAAAATCGATAATTAAAATCTTATCAAAAAATTCCATGAATGACGAATGACGAAATTCTTTATTGGCATGCATGAACTGCAACAACACAAACAACCGATACTATAACAAAATGATTCGATGAAAAATTATCTCCGTAAAGTTAGTAAATTTATACCTCCGAAATAAGCAGATTGCCACTTATCTTCTATCTATCGGTTTATGTGACATTATGACATGAATAATATTTTGTCAAAAGTAAGCTAAATCTATTTATGGCTTATAATTCATATCCACAATGAAAGAAATCACGAAAAGTATATCAAACCAGCTTACTATAAATCGAAAATAAGCTTCCTAAAGTCATTAAAGTTGACTTTCGACAACGGCGATAAGGGTGGTTATTGTATATAAATTGATAACTACTTAATTTTGAAATTTGTTTGTTTTCAAAGCACCCGTTTGAAACGATATAAAAATGAAGATAATTTTTATTTTTAATAAAAAGACAATTTGTAAATGATTTCCAGATTCAAGACACCAAAAATATTTGAAAATGGCCTTTGGAAAAAATTGATTGCAGCTTAAATCGAATTTTATTAAATTCTATAGATTAAAGGTCCAGTTAACCAATCGTGTTGTATAGTAGAAACTGTCATCGATTACCCAAATCGTATCGCATTGTTAAAGTATATTGACCATAGAATTGTACGGCACATTACAATATATCTGATATCTGTCTAAGCACGTTATGAAGATTTTGGCCTTTCTTTATGATCTCAATTTGCATCAAGGGTATTTTTTGAGATTTTATATTTGACTTTTTCATATTTTTTAATTCGATTTTCTAACTCGACTTAATGAATTTATCAAAAGTATTCATGTTATCTCACTATGCATTTTTATTTTGTTGTTGTTGTTCAAAAGAGAGTCAATATTAAAATCATCTTAAATTTAGTATCGGCTCTTTAAACGACTTTTGTATGCGGAAATATACAAACATGTCGATACTAAATTTAAGATGAATCTTAATTTTGATTATAAATCAGGGCCATTATATTTACTTTGCAGCTCAAATGAAATTTTCTAATAATATGGTAATATCTTTCACTCTATCAAACAATAGCTTTACTGACATGTTACCGGGTACGGTAGTTGTTATAAATATACATTGCTACGATCCTATACGATTCGATTGGATAACATAGACTTAATCCGTAAATGTACAAAGTAAAGCTGAAGCTCTATAGTAGGTTTTTCACAGATGGTGGCATTAGGCGCTCAAAACTGAAAAGATGATTTAGTACGGTTGTTTAGAAGATGCTCCATAACTAAAACCCTGAACTTGTTTCAGGCGTCGTCTGACTGTTAACTCATACGAACATTAATACTGGCGACTATGATTATGGTAATGGTAATTTTAAGAAAATTGTTGACAAATTTCAGACAATAAAAAACAAGGAAAAATTATTGATTATATCAAAAATAATATGAAAAGAGTGAACAAAAGTACTGAATTAATTAAAATTAAATGGTAAAAGAAGTATTTTTATCGAGGTAGCATTTTAATCGATATCATATTTATCGAAAAACTCATACCCACACTTTTGGATATTTGTCAACAAAATAATGAAAATGTTTAGAAATATTTACTGCGAAATGTCAAAACTTCGAAGAAGCTCGAAAAGTTTGCTTGCTTGTCGGATTAGCCTGGACGACATCGAAAACCGCAACGCCTGATAAACCTGCTATGGAGCATCAGATTAATAGTACAATTACAAGGTAATGTAACGTAGCGTAGAAAATCGTGTCACGCTAGTACGATTAGTGCAAAACGGTAGTTTGGTGTTCAATTGCTAAGGGGTTACAATTTACAGGTACGTACAATATAAGAACCATGTTATCTTCTGAACGTATTTTCTCTTTATCACTTCATACAAAACAATTTACTGAAGATATCAAAATAAGAACAGCTATTTCTACCGCAGCTTTCGAATTAGCTATGCGCTCAAAATTCGTCATCCACCTTGCCTTACTCTAAATATTTCTAAGTGGTATTATGTATGAATAATTTAAATTCAATTTTTTGCGTAAAATTATTCGCAATTTGTTTCCTAATTTAGAAGAGTTGATATAGGTGTATTTATCTTTGTGACGGATGTATTTTTCCGATAGATAGCGTTGAGGGTAAAGAACAAAAAGTCGCTGTTTCATCATATTTATTATGCACGCAAAACTATATAATATTCATAATAAATTTTTACCTGCAGGATCGTAATTGTAGCGTGGCAAACATATTGGTTTGATGATTTTCGAAAACACAATTGGTTTTCTTAATTTTAACAGCGCAATATCATTATTATATGTATCCGGATCAAAATTACGATGCTTAACTATTACCGTTACAGCTCTTTGTATCGCCTTCGATTCTGATGTAATTTGTTGATCATGATCTCCAAATATGATGCGAATTTTTGATTTTCGTAATCTTTTCACACAATGTGCAGCAGTGAGTACATAATCTTTTGTTAAAAGTGATCCACCACAATGAAATTTTCCATCGTATACAATGCGTGCCATCCAAGGATATTGGTTTACACCGGTTGGCTTACCGCCAACAATTCGAATTTCTTCATTTGAGAGACCGCAATCTAGAAGACGAAATTAAAATAAATTCGTTTTGAATCAATATTATAGATATACCCTACATACGTACGTACATTAAGTGTGAGGCAGCTTAATGTACCTACATAATAAAAGTTTGTACATAAAAATAAATGATTATCTATTCCATTCAAATGTATAATTTACATACATATATGTATGTATATCTTATTTGAAAGAGTATTTTTTTTTTTTTTTCGTTTTATGCTTCTGTTTGTTATGTGAGCATTCAAAATGTGATAAGCATCAATTTCTATGACATTGTTTGCTATTTTATTCAATAATTGATTTGAGGATTGACTTTTACATAAATTGATAAAGTCATTTCTCAAAATCGAAAATTGGCAAATAGAGAAAGATCTTAATGCTGAGCTTTACCTTCATTGTAGCATACAGTTAAAATATAGTCGTGTTTTTATTCAAAGAAGTTCTAGGTAGAAGGATTTGAAGTGTGGAATTATCTCGTTTTGATGCAACGCATTGTAGTTATAACCATTATTTTTGTCCATCGATAATATACATAATTATATTTTGATCCGTATATATGATTTTTTTGTCAAAATTTAATTTAGATAAGATTATTTCTGATTATGGAAAAACTTCATCACAGACTAGATGTAACAATTCAATGAATTAAAATTAAATGGAAATAATTAGAAATATATTGTTTATATTGAAAAATATAATAAAGCATAGTACCAAGAACATTTTTATGTAAAGCCAAATCAACAGGAACGTCAACAATTAATTTCAAAAGCACCCTCTAGCCATTGGCTCACTTAGAATATAAGCACTCCCACAAGATTGTACATAAAACAAATTGCCATGTCCAACCTTTAAAATTCATGCATATTAGAATTAGTAGAAATTAGCAATAAATACAACCACACGCAACATCCGTTGAGAAAATTTATTATTGGACCAATCCTCAATGATTTTATACCCAGAAACATTTATCTATGTAACATATAAAAAGGTAAAGGGTCAACAAAGTGGATAAAATAAATGCCAAATTCAATGAATTTCTCCTGAACCTGCTCCAAACAAGTATTCTAAAAACCGTTCCACCAAAAGTAAAATAAATATATTAAGCATACTCCAATTTGGAACGAACAAAATTTATGCAGAGAAACTTAGGAGTATAAGGGTCTATAAAATATACCACTGATAAATATCATAAATTAAGACTTTGGAATAATATTGTTAAGATGACGAATAAAAGTAAATTGTGAGTCAAATAAAACACTCCAATCACTCAACTCATAGAAAGATTTTTAAGATGACGATTTAATGGTTAACAATTTTTTATGACATTGTATGGGCGCTACATTTAATAATGACCAGCTTCCGGTCAAGTTATTTCTTTTCAGATTATTACTAAATATTTTGTCCTAGATGTAATATTAATCAATTTATAACGGGTTAAATTTTACAAAAATTTCGGGCATGGCAATTGATAAATCATCTCCATTTTGAATAGTGTCTGTCATAGAATAATTAAGAACAGTACGGCAATAGTAATATTTGTTCTCATGTCATGCATAGGATATGCCAAAACATGTTCAAAATATCAATGAAAGAGGATTGTCAAAATTATTAACGCCCTGTGGTTGAGTACAACATTTTCATTTTATTTTTAAATTTTTTAAAGGTAACCAATGAGCTTTAAAACATTTTTTGATTATTTTAATTATTTTAACGATAAAAAAATATTTACAAGGTGATGTAATTAAAATAAATTTAGTAATAATCAAAAAGAATAAATAAACCAATGCAATTGAGATGTTTGACCTTTCAAATTTTTCACCTCGATAGATTTTACTAACAAACTGATGATTTCGATAACTTGCGTAATCGATTGAAAACTGTGCATATTGCACATAATTTTATGCAAGTCGGTTTTCAATTAAACGTGTGCCTGACCATATTTTAATAACATAAGTTTACATCGAAATGTGTAAGTTTCTTACCGGTTTTGTTTATTTTTATGATTTCTTTTTATTGCAATTCTAATTTGAAGCTATTACAATTGTTTTATTTATTTTTATTTGATGTCACACGTTTTTGAAGAGTGAAATTTTCTATGATTTTCGAAAACTTTTTCCTTAAATATTGGCAACAAGTATGCTCCACCGTATGTATACGTACATATTCAGTATGTTCACCGTTGGCAATGAATACAATAATGCCATATCATCGGACATTCTCTTAGAAGACGAAGCAGAAGAAGAAGAAGCCGATGATGATGATGAAGGAGAGGGCATGTGAAGGAAATATGTATATCAATGTCAATGAACATGTGGTATGAACAATGAATGAAAGTGGAAATGCCTCTTTTTTATGAATGCACTGTATGTAAACACGTGCGGTGCGCCATCAAACTTCAAAAAAATATACATGCATATGTATGTATGTATGTATTTATGTATAATCAAAAGCGAAAGTGAACGCATGCACTTTACGCGTAATAATTAATTGGATTTTAGTATTATGATGTATTTTGGAACTAAAACAAATTGTACTTTTTTTTTACATTTTTCACATAAAATATTTTATTTATAAATAAAATTTTTACACAATTTCAAGTACCTTACAGTTTATTAGTAAAGAGAAATTTTTATTGAATATACAAATGTATGTAAATATTCAGATAGGTACTTTACGCAAATGACGCGTGTTTATGGCTTACCATGGCTTACCATGGCTTACCACCAAAACTAGTTTGATGGTACCTACATAATCGTATGTATTTGACACAATTTCAATAAAGCATTACTAAACTCATACGCTATATAAAGTAATATGTATAGGATGTGGAAGAAAAAAAAATCAAAAACTGACGATGACGACCATAATGATAATGATGATATTGATGTTGATGATGTGTAGCCACTTACCACATTCACAAGTCTTTACATTGACATTTTCACTATAATCCACGTCTTCATCGGCTTCATACCCAAAAGCATTTGAAATACCCGAACCGATGCGAAAGATTGCATCAAATAGGAATTTACCAGTTCGATTATTGCGCTTATTTATCATTAGATGTTCACTATTCATATTTGAAATATCATCATAATGAGTGTAATTGCAATGAACTTCGGCCGAATCACTTTTTACACAAATTTCGCTTATTAAATACAACAAAATTAAAGTCTTTAGGGAATACGACATTTTGTCACCTAATAAACATTATGTTGCCAAGTATGTATAGTTTTATTTTATTTATTTAATATTATTTTTTTTTTATTATCAGATATTCAAATACTTTCACATCTTTTTCTTTGCGTTTGTTGTTGTTGTTTTTGCAATTATTAAATCGAATGTAAGTGGAACATATTCGGTATTTTTGTCTTCTTTTGTTTGTTTGTTAAATCAAAGTTATAGATGAGACTGCCTTCTTTCAAAAAACAAAAAAAAAAACAAATTACTATAGGCCAGTCAAACAAATAACAAACAAAAAATCATTGATAACAAGCAGCGTCTTGTTAGTTATGTGTCGCTCAAAAAACTGAAACGATCGTAAAAAATTCAAGAGCAAAAATGTATCATACTTAGTAATAGTATAATAGACAGTTAACAGCTGACTTACATACTACACATAGTTCAACAATAAACAAGTTATTTAACCATGTATTAAAGAAGAGAAACTTATTTTGGTAATAAGGGTATTTACGGTTGCTCGCAAATACATGCTACTCAACAGCGATGTTATACGCATTTATTCCAAATTTTTTAT